>CM038671.1:16945165-17607089 GCA_021605145.1 Aegilops bicornis
GGCTAGATTTTGCTTGAATTTCCGGAATGCGTCGGCCATCTTATGAAGAGCGAACTGTTTGACTAGCCTCCTCCTCTCCTTGTTTTCCTCAATCTTGTTACCCTCCTCATCGAATTTGTTGTATTCCGGAGGTAGAACGAAATGTTCCATAAGCTTCTTGAAGCAATCTTTTTGTTCTCTTATCGACAAAAGTGAAACCATCAATTCGTGCCTTCTTTGGCTCATTCCACTCACGGACGGTGATCGAGACGTTGTCTCTAACAATGGCTCCGCATTGGGTGACAAACTTGGTGGCGTTCTTGCGGGGCTCCAGCCTGCCGGTTGCACCGTCGACAACCTCGATGGTGCATGTTTCTCCTTGTTTCATCGTCTTGGTTGCGCCACGCTTTGACGACGTACTCGATTGTTTCGACGATCCGCCGAGGGCTAAAATAAGAAAGAGAGTCGCAGCGTTAGTACACACATATTTATTCAAATCGCTTAGTTTGTATCACGGAGGCTCAATGTATATATATACCTCGGCCGGAGGTGGTTGCTACTTCCATTTGAAGATCGTCGTTTATCGACGCTTTCTTGACATCTTCTTGCCGACGGCGCCCTTCATCTTCACCGTCAAAGGTTCAGATAAGAAGAGATATCATCTTCTTCTTCTCCGGTCGGCACATATTGAATATCGCCGTTTATGATGCCGAACATATGTGCTTCACCGTCCGGATCATAGTTGTCCATAATCGGTCACTCTATCGTCCGCCATTATGTCACCCGAAAACATGTAGTAAAAACAAATTAATTAAGTGAAGAAGGGGCGGTGGCGGTGGCGGTGGCGAAAGGGCGGTGGCAAAAGGAGGGGCGAGGAAGGGGTGGGAGAGGGTGTCGTAGAGCGCGAGACGGGCGGCGAGCACGGCGTCACGGAGAGGGAGGCGAGGACAACACACACGGAGAGGGAGGCGAGGACAACAGACAACCACGTCTTCACGGAATGGACGATATCGGGATGGTCAGGGGGGCTTGCCGGTTGCTCCGCAAGGAGGGGGGTCGTTGTCGACGTTTAGTCGATCACAAGCGGCATCGGTCTCGGTCTACCGGAGAGAAGAGGGGCAATATGATGTGCCGGAGTGACCTAACATATGGCTACACGATAAAGGTGAAGGGGATTCAACCGGAATGTTTTCCGGTTAGGACCTAATGTCGAGATAGAAGACCGGAGGGGAGAATTCCATGTTCAGATAGTTAGTGGCATCTGACATGTATGTGGGTAGCGATTCGGGTTCGTCTGCTGCTCGAGCAACTTTCATGTATAAAGTTTTTTGATCCGACCTACGGTTTATTTAATATGATTTTTCAAAGTTTTAAACAGTTATTTGGAATTAACAGATTTAAATAAAAGGAAAACAGGGTTATGACATCAGCATTAATTACTTTTAATTATTATCATTTTTAATTTTTATTTATACATATTTCTTTTTGTTCTTCTTTTTAACAGGGGGGGCCCACTGGTAAGTGGCCTAGGAGGCCACGTGGGTTAACGGGCGCAAGGGCGTTGCAGTTCGGTCGAGGTTCAGCCCGAGCGCCGAAGGCGCAAGAAAGGCCGCCGGCCGAACGGGCGAGGCCCGACGAGCGGCGGGTGACGGCGAAGCGGCGATGGGGCGGCATCGGCCTCGGGCGCCGCGGTGTCGAGGAGAGGCGGAGAGGCGACGGTGACGAGGCCGGGCGTTGCCGAGGGCGTGAGCTGCAGGGGCGGCAGTGGCGGCACCGGAACGGGCGCCGGCGACGGAGCGCCATGGGGTCATGCCTCGTTCCAAAGACGGATCGAGGAGGTGCCGGGCGCCAAGGCGGGAGGGACGGAGAGGCGAGGTGAGGCGCCCAATGAGCAAAGACGAGGCCGCCGGGCGGGCGCGCTACAAGGCTGGGCGAGGGCGACGGCGGCGGCCGAGGGCGAGGGCGACGGGCGGGCGGCGGCCGAGGGCGACGGGCGACGGGCGGCGCTGAGGGCGACGGGCGACGGCGGCGGCGCCGAGGGCGACGGGCGACAATGGCGGCGCTGAGGGCGCGGCAGAGATTTAACAAAGCGAGAAACGGCGCAAGGCCGAGGGCTTGTATTTATAGCCCCCTTTAGTCGCGGTTGGCGACGAGGCTCATGATTAAAGGTAATTTTTAGTCGCTGGTCGCCTCGCCCAACCGCGACTAAAGGCCTTAGGCCGCCTCACGCCTCACGCCTAAAAGTTTAGTCCCACTCGCTAGTTGAGAGAGCTCGAGAGTGGTTTATAAGCTACTGCGCCACCCTCTCGAGCTCCTCTCAACCTGCAGGCTTCAGGCCTAATCATCACTAGCTATGTGCTGTGGGCCTACTTGGCCTCCTGCGGCCTGAATCTCGCCCATGTAGGGTTTCTAGTCGTATTCAGCCGTGGGGGTCGAGAGGCGGCACTATTTTTTTCCAGTTTTTTGTTTTGTTTTCTGCATTATTATTTATTTTTTGTTGTTTTTTGCTTTATTTTTTAATTCTTTTTGCTTTTAGTTTTAGAAAAATTATAAACTTTCTGTTAGTGCCATTAGTTTTCAAATTTGAAAACACTTTTTTGTTTTCTTTGTTGCTTTATTTATTTTATTTTGTTTCTACTTACAACAAAATACTTATTGTTGCTATTTTAGTTTTCTGCATTATTATTTATTTTTTGTTGTTTTTTGCTTTATTTTTTAATTCTTTTTGCTTTTAGTTTTAGAAAAATTATAAACTTTCTGTTAGTGCCATTAGTTTTCAAATTTGAAAACACTTTTTTGTTTTCTTTGTTGCTTTATTTATTTTATTTTGTTTCTACTTACAACAAAATACTTATTGTTGCTATTTTAGTTTTCTGCATTATTATTTATTTTTTGTTGTTTTTTGCTTTATTTTTTAATTCTTTTTGCTTTTAGTTTTAGAAAAATTATAAACTTTCTGTTAGTGCCATTAGTTTTCAAATTTGAAAACACTTTTTTGTTTTCTTTGTTGCTTTATTTATTTTATTTTGTTTCTACTTACAACAAAATACTTATTGTTGCTATTTTAGTTTTCTGCATTATTATTTATTTTTTGTTGTTTTTTGCTTTATTTTTTAATTCTTTTTGCTTTTAGTTTTAGAAAAATTATAAACTTTCTGTTAGTGCCATTAGTTTTCAAATTTGAAAACACTTTTTTGTTTTCTTTGTTGCTTTATTTATTTTATTTTGTTTCTACTTACAACAAAATACTTATTGTTGCTATTTTAGTTTTCTGCATTATTATTTATTTTTTGTTGTTTTTTGCTTTATTTTTAATTCTTTTTTGCTTTTAGTTTTAGAAAAATTATAAACTTTCTGTTAGTGCCATTAGTTTTCAAATTTGAAAACACTTTTTTGTTTTCTTTGTTGCTTTATTTATTTTATTTTGTTTCTACTTACAACAAAATACTTATTGTTGCTATTTTAGTTTTCTGCATTATTATTTATTTTTTGTTGTTTTTTGCTTTATTTTTTAATTCTTTTTGCTTTTAGTTTTAGAAAAATTGTAAACTTTCTGTTAGTGCCATTAGTTTTCAAATTTGAAAACACTTTTTTGTTTTCTTTGTTGCTTTATTTACTTTATTTTGTTTCTACTTACACCAAAATACTTATTGTTGCTATTTTAGTTTTCTGCATTATTATTTATTTTTGTTGTTTTTTGCTTTATTTTTAATTCTTTTTTGCTTTTAGTTTTAGAAAAATTGTAAACTTTCTGTTAGTGCCATTAGTTTTCAAATTTGAAAACACTTTTTTGTTTTCTTTGTTGCTTTATTTATTTTATTTTGTTTCTACTTACAACAAAATACTTATTGTTGCTATTTTAGTCGTGGGTCGCTTGCCCAACCGCGACTAAAGGTCACTGCAGTTTAGGGTTTTCCGCCATTTCTTCCCTGTCTTCCCGCCTCTTTCTTCCCGCCACTTTCTTCCCGCCTCCTGTCTTCCCGCTCCCATTTTTCCTGCCATTTCTCACTACATATATGTAGCCCGGCTTGGCCAGACATTATCACATCTCTACAATCTCTCATCACTCTCTCATGGCTTCCACCGCACCCACTCTAACCTACTAGCAGGTGGAGGAGCTTTACGCCTCGAACTACCCTTGACTACCAAAGACAACGACGACGGCGGCTATGAAGACTACGAGTATGCATATTATACGCCTAGGCAGGAGTATGACTAAATCACTCCAAATTTCATGTATCATCGGTGGTATCTCGAATCATTCAAAATGGACACCAAACACATCACGGGTAATATAATTCACATGATCCATTCAACAAAGTTTGGTACAATAAATTATTACACATCATTTCTTCCCTTGTGTCCTCGCTTGCTTACGATTGTGCCGTATCCATGGAGCATCCTCATCATTTAACTTAATGCTTGGGTCGGTGTTCACTTTGAAGGGCGGAATTTCAGCAAACATATTATAATCTTCGACATGTCCATCTTGTCCTCCACTCCCACGATGTTTCTTTTCCCTGAAAAGAACAATGTGGCGCTTTTGGATCATCGCATGATGTCTTGATCGCTTTCTTATCTTTCCGCTTCCTCGGTTTGCTACTCATGTCCTTCACATAGAAAACCTGAGCGACATCTTTCGCTAGGACGAATGGTTCGTCAAGGTAACCAAGATTGTTGAAATCCACCATTGTCATCCCGTATTGCTGGTCCACCTTTACCCCACCTCCTGTTAGCTTGAACCATTTGCACCGGAACAAAGGGACCTTAAAGGAGGGTCCATAGTCAAGTTCCCATATCTCCTCTATGTAACCATAATATGTGACCTCTTGCCCATTCTCGGTTCTTTGCATCAAAGCGGACACCACTGTTTTGGTTGGTGCTCTTTTTATCTTGGGCGATCGTGTAAAATGTAATCCCATATATCTCGAACCCTTGGAAAGTCGTAATAGTCGAAGATTGTGTCTTGGCCAACATGTACAAATGATATACAACATCATTGTCAATCATTAAATTTTTTCTCAAACAACTGCCGAAAGTCTCCATGTGGGCCTTCCTAATCCAGGATTCAGGCTTCCCGGGTTGTCGAACGTAAAATATTCTTGTGTTTCTCAAAGCACGGAGCCACCAAGCTGGAATTGGTCAAGACAAAGGTGGTGTGCTTGATCGAGAGAATGGTCGTCCATACATATCGTTGATTTCATTCCGATCGTGCCTTTTCCACTTAGTCTCCCTCGTGCATGATCGAGGAAGACCAATCGGCTTAAGGTCAGAACAAAGTCAACACAAAACTCAATTACCTCCTCATTTCCATAGCCCTTGGCGATGCTTCCTTCCGCCTAGCACGGTTACTTAACATATTTCTTTAATACTCCCATGAACCTCTCAAGGGGAACATATTGTGTAGAAATACAGGACCGAGAACGAAAATCTCTTCGACTAGGTGAACGAGGAGGTGCGTCATAATATTGAAGAAGGATGGCGGAACACCAACTCGAAATCGACAAGACATTGGATCACATCGCTCAGTAACCGTGGTAGAACTTCCGGATTGATTACCTTCGAGAGATTGCATTGAGGAATGCACATAGCTTCACAATGGCTACTCGAACATTTTCCGCAGGAGCCCCTCAAAGCAATCGGAAGCAATTGCGTCATAATCACGTGGCGCCGTGAGACTTCAGGTTTTGGAACTTTTTCTCCGCCATGTTTATTATTCCCTTTATATTGACGAGAATCCAGACGGAACCTTCATACCGCTTCGGGCATTCAAAAAGATGACCTTCTCTTCTTTGGTCGGAGCGTAGTCGGCACGACCTTGAAACCATTCCGGATGCCGGTCATCGTGGTCTTTCAAACGCGTTGCGGTCTGCCGTGCTTCCTTTGTATCATTTGTCTTCCCATACACGCCCAAGAAGCTTAGGAGGTTCACGCAAATATTCTTCGTAACGTGCATCACGTCGATTGCAGAGCGGACATCTAGGACTTTCCAATATTCTAGCTCCCGAATATAGATTTCTTCTTCCACATGGCTGCGTGCCCGTCGGCTCCCTTCGAACTGATTGTCCGCCAGGACCCTTTCCAAAGATGACTTTCAAATCCTTGACCATATCAAATACCTCGGCACCGGTCGTTCCGCGAGCTTCGCCGGTGATCTGCCTTGCCGTTGTAATGCTTGCCTTTCTTTCATCGGATGAATTTTCGGAAGAAATCGACGATGCCCAAGGTACACGTTCTTCTTACAATTTGGCAAATGTACACTTTCGGTCTCATGTAAGCGGTGCGTGCATGCATTGTATCCCTTATTTGACAGTCCCGAAAGGTTACTAAGAGCAGGCCAATCGTTGATGGTTACGAAAAGCAACGTCAGAGGGTCAAATTCCTCTTGTTTGTGCTCATCCCACACACGGACACCACCCCACAGCTGTAAAAGTTCATCAACTAATGGCCTTAGGTACACATCGATGTCGTTGCCGGGTTGCTTCGGACCTTGGATGAGCACCGGCATCATAATGAACTTCCGCTTCATGCACAACCAAGGAGGAAGGTTGTAGATGCATAGAGTCACGGGCCAGTGCTATGGCTGGAGCTCGCTTCGCCAAAAGGATTCATGCCATCCGTACTTAGAGCAAATCTTATGTTCCTTGCGTCACCGCAAAATCTTTGAACCATCCGTCGATCTTTCTCCATTGCGTTCCATCTGCGGTGTGTCTCAACTCCCGTCCGACTTACGGTCCTCTTTGTGCCATCGCAACAACTTGGCATGCTCTTTGTTCTGAGCAGACGTTTCAACCGTGGTATTATAGGAGCATACCACATCACCTTGGCGGGAACCCTCTTCTGGGTTTCGGCCCTCAACATCGTCACCGTGGTCATCGCCTCGATCTTATAACGCAATGCGATTGCATACCGGGCATTCATTCAAATTCTCGTATTCACCGCGGTAGAGGATGCAATCGTTGATGCATGCATGTATCTTCGTAACCTCTAAACCTAGAGGGCGGACAACCTTCTTTGCTTCAGACGCATCAAGGCGGGCAACTCGTTATCCTTTGGAAACATATTCTTCAACATTTTCACCAAGTTTTCAAATGCCGAGTCAGCTACACCTGCCTCGCCTTCCATTTCAGCAAATCCAGTGCAGCCCAATTTTTCAGACCATCATCGCATCCGGGTACAGCGCCTTTTACGTGATCCTCTAACATGCGATCCAAATTCTCCCTCTCCTTTTCGGTTCGCACGTCTCCGTGCATCGGCAATGGTCCGACCAAGATCATCAACGGGATCATCACGTGCCTCTTCTTCACCTTCCCCTTCACCTTCAAAGCATCCTCCATGAAAGTATCACCGAAATGAGCAAGATAGCTTTCATCGATGAAATCATCCCCTTCTTCATCTTCTTCCATTATAACCCTCTTTCTCCATGCTTGGTCCAACAATTATAGCTTGGCATGAAACCCTTCAAGCGGATGCATGTGAACAACTCTTGAGGAAGAGTAACCCTTCTCATTCTTACAGATAACACATGGACAGATAACAAAACCCCCGGCTTGTTCGCATTAGCCACTACGAGGAAATCTTTCAAACCCGTAGTGAACTCGCCGGAGAGTCGGTTACCGTACATCCATTGCCGATTCATCTGCATTATTATAATATAAAATATATAATTAACCATCATGCATTTGTTAAACTAACTAGCTACAAACAATATAAATTAAACAATGAACTACACACATGCATATTGACACATCAAAGGTTCATCAAGTTGCTAACCGCGATCAAGAGTGTGGCTCCAACACTTCATGTCATGTTTCTTTCATGCTCTTGGGGCATTTCATCAAACACCTTATGTGCATAAGAGGAACCAAAAGCAAACCTACACCCACTTGTGAAGAGAATGGCTCCAAATGGCTAAGTGTTGGCTCCTGGATGGGTATATATAGGGGAGGGGCTTTAGTTGCGGTTGGCCTGGCAAACCGTGACTAAAGGTGCCGAAAACCTTTTAGTCGCGGTTGTCTGGCCAACCGCGACTAAAGCCCCTCACGTGCACCTGGCCACCGAGCGCCAGGCCCAGCCTTTGGTCGCAGGTTCACCTCCGTAATCATGATTAAAGGTCCCATTAGTCGCGGTTCCTACAGCTTCGCGACTTATGGGGCTGGACGGAAGCCTGTTTTTCCACCAGTGGTACTTTAGTGATCTAAACGCTTTTATATTTCTTTACGGAGGGAATACATACGTACCTAATGGGGGACATACGCCGTCTACAAGCTAAACTCAAACACATACATACAGATACAGATGCAAGGGTTAATCATTTGCGCACGTTTAGTGATTGACTCGGGTGCACATCCATCATGATTCAGATAGTAGAGTTGCAACTATAGTATAGGCGAGTTCATTTTTTTCCTGGTCTATTCATTTTTAATCATAGCAGTACAATAAACATCAGAGATAGTAAAAATTGCATTCAGATCCATAAACCACCTAGCGAGTTCTTGGAGCTGTGGCATGCACGTGTTTACCTGTTGATAGATACAGATGCAAGTAGATGGACACGTAATAATGGGGCGGTTGAATGTTTTGTTTTCACCACATGCTATCCACTTCCGGTGCAAAGAAATTCCCAGTATCCAATGGTGCAACGACCACTTGTGACTTGTGAGGGGAACACACAAGTGCGTCCATCTAGGAAAAATCTTGTGACGTAAAGGTTGCCTAAACTTAGTATGCATTGTGCTGGTCATTGAAATTCTAGCTGTGCGTGTCTCCAATTCTTTGTACTCTGCGTATAAGATTGTCTTGATCAAACTTCATAAAATTTGATCGATTTTATAAAAAGATATCAACATTCACAGTACTAAATCATTATCATTAGATACTTCATGAATTTAATTTTCATATTGTATAACTTCAATATTGTTGATGTTGATATTCTGTTATATAAATTTGGTCAAAATAGATGAAGTTTGACTTTAGGCAAATCTTATATGCGTTGTAAAAAGGACCAGAGTGAGTACTTTTGGGCACCGACGTGCTGTGAAAACGATAAAGATGGTTTCACTTTCACTTGGAGCTAAAGAGGGTTGGGTGTTTTCTGTCCCCTCGCTTCTGAAATGTTCCCTGTTTGCCATTCCTCAAGATTAAGGTGGTTCGGTTCGGCCCATTGTCGCGGCGGACCACGTGTGTGATTTGTTACCATTAGGGTAACCTAGTGTCCGGTAGAACCTGTAGGGACCAACCGGGACAAATCCTTTCGCCCCTACAATCGAACTATTGCGAGGTCCTCCTAATCAATGCCTTCAGTGTCGGTTAAAATATTGAAGGTCACGCAAATGGCAGCGGGCCGCAACCCATTACGCATCACTCTGTAACGCCATGGACACACCGCCGGTGGTTGTTACTCCTGGCCGGATCTAGACTGGCCCCATAACTCAATATTAGTCTTTCCTACACACTTTATCCTCACTAGTGTGCACCTGGGACCAACTTCCCGGCCGGTCATCCATTTTAGAATGGGCTCCCGGAAAAAAAGGAATTTCTTATTGATTTGAGTAGTTTAGCATCCCTATTAAGCCAGGCTACCATATAGACCCCACTCAGAGGAACCGACGTTCCCGTCGGCCCACATGAACGTTCCCTCTTGGCACATATGTCCGTGCGTTCAGTCTGACACGTGCGCCATGCCGTGTGCCACGACGGGTCACAAACGTCATGCACAACATGCCTGCGCAACTGGCCCATAAATATCCGTGTAACCGTGAGGGTCGGCTCTGATACCAACTTGTAATGCCCCGGATACACCCATCGGTGGTCGTTACTCCTGACGGGATCTAGACTGGTCCCACAGATCAATACTAGTCTTTTGTGCGCACTTTGTCCTCATTCGTGTGCACTCGGAACCAACTTTCCGGTCGGTGACCCATCCTGAAATTACTCCATGTTGAGCATGCTTAACTTTGGAGTTATTTTCGAATGGGCTCCCGAAAAAGAAGGAATTCCTTATTGATATGAGTAGTCTAGCATCCCTATTAAGCCATCCCACGCTCCCTCGCTTGCTCCTGCTTCGTTTCGATCGCTCGCCAAGAAAAAATTGTTCACTGGATCAACTTGCCTCGCTGGCATTTTATTTTTTGGCTGTGTTGTGTTGTTAGTTCGAGAAAAAGATCGGTCTCCGTTTTTTTTTTGCTATTTTGAATATGTTCGTGGGTTGAAAAGAGTTCACGAAATTGTTCTTTTACAAAAATAAAAGAATCTTGAATCATGAAAAAAGTTCATCGATTTTGGGAAAAGAGTTCATTGATTTTGAAAAAAGGTTCATCAAATTTGAAAAAAGTTCATCAGTTTTTAAGAAAGGTTCATCGAATGGGAAAATAGTTCATTGATGTGGAAAATATCATTGATTTTGAAAGAATGTTAATGATTTTTTTTAAAATTCCATTGATTCTACAAAAATTCACGAATTTTTAAAAAGTTCACACATTTATCAAAACCAAAATAAACAAAATAAAAATAAAAGAAAAAAAGGAAAAAATAAAAATAAGAAACTGAACAAAACTATTCCAAAAAGGAAAAAAGGAACAAGAAAAAACAAAAAAGAAAAGAAAAGAAAGAAGAAAAGGAGGAAAATATATGTAACTAAACGCAACACGTGAGGTGGTTCGGGTGGCTAGTGTAGCTTACATGAACCAAGAGAACGCAGTTTTTTTTCTGTTTAAAACAGAAAAAAATGATGGGCCGGCCCAGCGTGTATGAGGTTGTGTGCGCACAGGCGCTTCTGCCCCGAAAAGGAAATGCAGGTGCTCCTAACTGGCGCTCAAAGTGCGGCTTTCCCATACCAGCACTTGCTGAGACCAACTAGTTGGGGAGCGCTCCTTTGGGAGTCTCCACAATGATCACATGGGGTGGGCTGAGAGTGCGCCACTTGGCAGCTTCCTCTGGATTTTGTTTTTTAATTATTCCGCACGCGTTTTCTGCTTTTAGATGTTTCTTTCCTTTTTTTTTTCACTTTTTTGGTTTTTCACCTGTCTTTCTTAGCTTTTCGCGCGGAAAAACATGTTTTTTTTCTTTCGTGAGAGGCATGGTTTTGCTTCCGCGGGAGACAAAGATTTGCTTCGCCAAAAAAACATGTTTTCTCTTTTTTTCCGTGAGAGGGACGGTGTTGCTTCCGTGAGAGGCATGGCCGTGCCTCTTGCAAACGAAAAAACCATTTTCTCCTTTTTTTTCCTTCCATGAAAGGAAAGGTTTTGCTTCCGTGAGCCGTGCCTCTATAAAAAGAAAAAAAATCATGTTTTCTCTTTTTTTCTATTGTGAGAGGCACGACCGCACCTATCGGAAACGAAAAAAATATGCATTTTTCTTCTTCTTTACGAGAGGCACGATTTTGCTTTCGCGAGAGGCACGACTGTGCATCTTGAAAATAAAAAAAAATATTTCTTCTTCTTTACGAGTGACACAATTTTGCTTCCGCGAGAGGTGATGCACGACCGTGTCTCTCGAAAATGACTTCCGGAAAGAGGAAATTTTTTTGCTCCCACTTTGGTTTTTTTCGTGAAAGAAAGTTCATGGAGACCCATCAGCATGAGATTTAGTTTAAAAATCTTGACGCGAGAATCCAACAGTGAATGGTTCAAGATTTGGACGCACAGTTTAAGAGATAAAACATTTTGAATAAACAGATCTATCAAAAAAGGGAAAACTCTCAGGTTGTGATGAGTGACACACATGCATCGCGTCACTTGTCACATCCCAGGAGGTGGAGGTGACATTTGGAATGGGTACTCGTGTGCCAGCTCTCGTGGGCCGACCCAACAAAGAGGGGATCACTAGTTTCCCAGTCATGGTTGACTGGTCACGCTTGACCATGACGGTTGACCGTTGAATTTTAAAAAAAGTTTAAAAATTTAAATGAATTTTTTTATCAAAAGCATTCACTAAATACAAAGAAAGTTCGCCAATCTTAGAAAATTCATTAGTTTTAAAGAAAGTTCAAGAATTTGAAAGAAATAAGAAAAAGCTCATTGAATTTGAAAAAATTCCATCAAACTTCAAAAAAGTTCATTGCTTTGAAAAAAATATTCATCGAATTTGAGAAAAGTTCATCAAATTTGAAAATAGTTCATAATTATTTTTAGAAAATCATCGAACTTGAAAAAAGTCCATGGATTCAAAAGATTCAAAAAAAAATGTTCATGAAAAAAAAAAGTTCATGAAATTGGAAAAGGAAAAAAAGAAGAAAACCGGCCACACAAAAAAACACGCTGGAATCTTGCACAAAATAGTGTTCGTTATTTAAAGAAGAATAAAAAGTGCTGGTTATTTAAAGAAGAATAAAAGAAGGAATCTAGAACGAAGGGGATGTTGTCCCGGATGGTCAGCGGGGTTCGAATCTTCGCTGCGCACCATTTTTGTAGTTTTTGCAGAAAAAACGAAAAAATAGTATGATGGGCTGGTCCAGTGCGGATGCGGCGTGTGCACCCGTTTGCAGGAATCGAAGAAATATGCGCCTTAAGTGCCGTTTACAAATGCCCCAATGCCCCAATTTATCATGCGGTCTTTTTGAGTGTCGTGACTCGAACTATGAAGCTCATGCTTTGGTTACGGCTGCTACCTCTCTAGCAGTAGGCCGCCATGTTTGGCTAGGGATTATGCCCGATATCATTTGTATTCCGCACTTTATAAGCAGTGAATAAAATCCCTTTTGCCCATTAAAAAAAACAAATGCCCCAATTGCGACGGCCGCCTGCCGCCTCCCCGCCTGCAACCGGCGGCAATCGAGTCTAAAAGCCCGTAATTAGATCGAGCGAAGCGTCCGTTAGTTTCTTAGATCGATTCATCTATTCTTCGGGCTTATGGAAGGCAGGACCATGAGCAGCAGCCGGAAGGAAGGTAGGGATATTTCGAGCCATCTCCGATTCTTTAAGCATCATTGCATCCACTGATTGCATCAATACCCGACGATCCCGTGAGCCCTTGATTAAGTTCCGATGTCCACCCACTATATAATTTTGCTAAATATCTTGTAGTTAATTTTATTCTTTTCATCTACTAGACGTCTAGTATTGCAAATCCAAGTCATGTCTTCATTTAGAAAACATGAATTTGATTATCAAAAGCGTGGGAAGAAACAAAAATTTGAGGATTTAACCCAGTCTCAAAAAAGAGATTTGGATAAGTTTGTTATAAAAAAGCAAAAATGTCCTTCATTAATCAGCCACTTGATCAAGAACATGCACGTGATAATAATGTTTGACAATGATCCTAGCCCTAGAGATGGCCTGACAAAGACAGAAAATATTTTTGCGGCTAGCGTTGAAGATTTTATTTTAAAGAACACTAAATGAATGATGTTATTTAAATGAAGACTATACAGCCAATAATATGTACTATCCTTGATATTTCCTATTGCTATGCAAGATATTATGATCTTTATATTATTATAGTTTTATTTATCTATTTTTTTAGTGAGGTAAGCCCCATCCTATTAAGGACAGTATAACCGCACCTAAAGCGAGCCCTCTCAGTGTTTTGCATTTCTGACCGTCCGTTTTACGATTTGAATGTTTTTGGCCGTCAGATCTGATGTATACAGCCACCTCCAGCGCATTTTTAATTGTTGGCCCAGCTGTCCTAATGGGCTGCTGCTCCAGAGGCCGAAACCGTGCGCCCTGGTATATTGGGCCTGTTTTCTCGGCCCGTTTATGTAATGAAGGTCCAGAATAGCGATCTCTTGGCTGGATACAGAGGATGCGGCGGCCGCGTCGATCGAGCGGAGGGGAGGCGCGCGAGGGGATCCACCGCAAGCATACCCACCCTTCTGGACCGAGCGAGGAAACACATCCCAGTGGGCGTGATCCAGTTCTTGTGTCGCGGGTCCACACTTACGCGACGGTGATGCCACGGGACGGGGGCCGAGGCGTCGGTTGCAATTAGAATCCACCCGCCGGTGATTTAGGACGCAATCAATCGCAGTTGATGTGCCATTAATCGCAATTCATGTGCGCTACTGGCCGTCAACCGATTATTGCAGGTCGCTTACGATTCTGATTCAGTTTCTTCCTTTATCGATTGATCTACTTCCTTTAGTCGATGCGCATCTATATATATAATCTCCACCATGCTACTCCTCCTTCCCGGCCCTCCCTACCTGGCAATGTCACCTCTGCTAACCATGTTTCTCACCAGGTTGCTGCTGCAAAGTTATCACCTCTCCTTCCTCACATCTTCCATCCAGTTGCTACTACTACTGAGTCATATCCCTTCTGATTGATACTGCAGGTGTTCTCCCATCTCGGTTGAGGTATTGGAACTGCCGAACTGGTTCTTGTGGTTAGTTAGGTTGCCCCCCAGGTTAGTATAAATGTACTCACATATCTCATCTTATTATCCATGTATGTGTGCCCACGATTTTCCAGAGTCTCAAACACTGCTACTATTGACTATTGTTGAGAATAAGCTCTAAACAAGATATATGATTTACTGATTCACACTAATTACATGTGGCTGTAGGACTTACAGCACCTCTTCTTCCTTACATCAAGATAAGTTGTTTCTTCGATGAAGCCGGTAGGAATAGCATAGGGCTGTAACTGAAAGTCACTTCAACAGTTAACATATTTGTATTGCTGAAACAAATCAGTATTAGTTGAATTTGGTCCATCCAATACTCCGTTACTGGAATTGGATCTGAAAATATAAGTTTAGCTCTAACAATTGGTTCATGTAAATTCATGGAGGATGCTGCATGAGATGTTGATGTGGATGTGACGTAGGGTTATGGCAGGACGTGATCTAAGCGCTTGTTTTGATATTACTGGCCACTGGATGGCACCGTTTCTGTATATTATATGGTCTGTTAATTTGTTGTTTGTGTGTAATCATGAGTATCTCTGTGGTGGAAATAAGTTACTGCTATATAATTTTGGTGTTCCATATAGCTACCGATCACAAATATTGATCAAATACTATAGGCTCAGTGCAAGCTTTAAGAGTCTGCGATGACATGCCATGTTCATAAATTAAACTGCCTTAATTGTATCCTCAGTTTTTCTTCTCATCCCCATTTTTATGTTAGCTGGTGAATATTTATACCATACCTTGTTGCACTGAAACTTAAACCTGTATTTTCTACAGCAAAGGTTTAGAAATTGATTGAACCAAACAATCATTAGAATTTACTATGCATTTGAGATCCTCCCTAAAAAATGCAAGATTGATTCGCAGTTGTGAATGACTATTCATGGTGTGTATTAATTCACTTCTATTTTTCTCATGTTCAGATATATTGAGAGCCATATTTTTCATTCTGCGTAGTCCTAAATTATTTCTTGATCTATCTTTCAGTATATATTTGCTTTTGCATATTGCTAGATTATAAAGGTCATATTCCTTTAAATATTTTTGACAGTTATTATCATTCTATTGTAAAAATAGATAGGTACGCCCCCTAATGGTAAGCTACAGGTCTCGCCAGGCACACAACAATCACGAATCTGACAGTAACGTACATTCCGCTTTGGTCGAAAATCCCAGTGCAAAAACTGACCATAAAATTCTCATCATATTATGCACAACCATACTAGCCTATGCATGTGCAATTGTGCTCTCTAGCCGTAGAACTACCAACTGAGGAGACAGTGTAGTGTACAACAGTACTTGCCACTACATAATGTATACTGGTTCGTATGATCACCAGCACTGGCATTATTCATCAGGATTCCTTCATTCTGGACATTTCTTTTATCTATCAGCAGGTGTTGTTGCTTCACTTGCAGCGGCGGAAGATGCATTCGACAAGAAAAGGCTAGGTGCATTAGGCTCACCTAATTCTTCTTTGTTGCCGCATGGCGACCTTTCACGTAGAGGCGCGTGAAGACTTACTTAATGCACCATGTATACAATCTACAATTACAATTTATGTTCCATGTTAGGTATTTATATTTTATGCTTATTATTCATCTTAACAATACTCATTAGTTATATTACCTACATATGGTGTTGTTTATGTTGGCATACAAGGTAATTTGTATATGTCAACCTTGCTTTTACGACCATGTATATGCAAGTTTTTCCCCAGTACTTACTAATATAAGGTTATGGTTTCTGTAAACTTAATATGTTTCGTATGACCATGTATTTACAAAAAATCTACTATTTTATTGTACAAATAGATGGGCGCAGCAACGCGCGTCATCAACGATCTAGTATACTTAAGAAGTTCACCCCCACTACTTGATTTATCTCAACATGCAGCATAGACACGTCATCATCCATTCACATCTAGCCATGTCATACCTCATGCAGTCCCACTCAGACCTGCTGTACGAAGCGATTTCTCAGCAAAGAGTTCGAATGGGCTGGGTTGGACGTTGGCAGACCTTATCCATCAGGGTTCCCCGCATGGTACCACTTCCTTCTGGAGCGCCTCCTCTGCGTCCTTTCTTCTACACAGCTGCTCCTCTTCCTCTTCACCTTCTCTAATGTCCATTAATGGAGAGGATGCACCGACACTTTAATTTATCTCCTCCTCTCCCCTGTGTGCCCGACCTACCATGTGCTCTAACCATTAATATCATTCCCAACCTCCCGCCCCAGCCCTTGCACACCCGCCACTTTGCTTACCCGTGCCACCAGATCCATCCTCTTCTTCTCCTTCGGTACAAAATTCCGTGGCCTTCTCTCCCCCATCCTACCATCTCCATCCACTAAATCGACCACCACGCCTGCAGCAAGCAGTAGCAGCAATCGGCAGAAGCCTTGGCCTGGTCGGGAGGAGGAAAGTTGTCGTGTAAAGGTTTTTTGAGACAACTTCACCATGATATGCTGACGAGAAGAGATACTCAAGGTACAACCGAGATCCCAAAAAAATAACTTCCAAGTTGCAGATTTACTATTTACTGTTTTGATTTGCTCTAGCAGATTGTGACAATCATATTACTAGATCCCTTTGAAGAAGATGATCGATGCTATCATCCACTGAAGGTAACTCCTGTACCTCCATTTTGTTAGCAGGATTGCATTAACTTTTGCAGAGATTGTCTTATTAGTGCATTGCTAAAGAAGAAATCTGAAGAAATTACCTTGCACATATCTTCTTTGATGGTATGACTTCCATAATCTTCTTTTTCACTCAACACATATTTTATTTGGAAAACATAGTTGTATGCTGAATGTATATATCCCTGTATAATTGAAATAGCTTCCATGTATATGCATCTCCTTCTGTATTGTTCAACAATTATAGTCGGACACTGTTTCAGTTATGCCCATGATTGATACTGCGTGATGGCTGAATATGACAGAGAGTGGTGGCTGGGTCAGCCATATACAGGTGCCGTTGTTTTGGAGCTTGAGAGGCCAGATCAAAGTCTATGTAATTCAGTGTGCTTCCTTTGGCTATTTAATCCATTGGTGTATGTTTGACAAATTCAAGCTTAAGTTGCTGAACCGCGAATCAGTTTGGTGTATAATCCATCTTGATTTCATGCAATGTAACTAAACTTAGGAAAATGTGTTACCCTGGAATGATTTTTTATTATTGAAAACATTTTACCAGCATAAGCATGAAATTACCTACTCCCGAGGGCACAAGTTATGTCGCCATTGTGGGAACATACCATATGATTCATGTGCCTACATTGATATGTTGGAATATGTCACATCATTTTCTGAACTCTACTACGTAACTGTACATCTATAATTTTTAGTGGTCTACATTCTTATTTTATCTTATTCTTTAGCAAGGATAGTAATCTATATTTGTGTACTTGGATGAGATAAAAAGTTATAACCTTCTCCCAGCATGCCGAGATGCATTTTGGTCGTTTGCTATGTTCCAAGAGGTACCATGTCTCGATCAAATTATTATTTGATATGTTATCTATTTACAGAGATTTTGATAGGCATATACACAAATGAGGGCATCTTGCTAGCCATGTCATCATACTCACGTGATAATAAGATCTTCCTTTAGTTGTGTTTTTTTTGTCATACTTCTGCTGATTTGAGTAATTTATTCTGTGGTGTGATTCTCAGGTGGTTCTCAGTACAATACATGAGTGTGCAGGTTAGTTGGTTAGCGAAGTGAAGGATTCAGGACGACCATTGATGTGTGCTCCATCTTTGTGAACCATTCTTTTGTCTCACATACTACATTTCGTAGGCTTCCTTAGTTTGAAGATCAGAACAATGAAGGTTCCTTACTAAGCAATTACATTATTTGCTTTGCATTTTTTGTTTTTAAATATACATTATTAGAAGGAAAAGGGAAAATATTTCTATTTTTCTATCCGGTCGTGCATTGTTCAATTCAGTCTAATCAAATTGTTTTACTTTAGCCAAGAGACCATATAGTTAACAAGTATATCCAAATTATTTATAATTCATTTGTCTAATCTATCAAATTTTCCTCACTACAATTCCCGCAGCAACGTGCGGGGCATCATCTAGTTTTTAGAGTTTGGCAAAGGGCCTCGGATTTTGCCTGCCCGACCTTGGTCGTTTGAGTCTCGTCGTACGCATGCAGGTGAGTCATCATGATGCAGTAGTTGTTGGGGAACATAATAATTTTAAAATTTTCCTACACACACACAAGATCATGGTGATGCATAGCAACGAGAGGGGAGAGTGTGTCCACGTACCCTCGTGACCGAAAGCGGAAGCGTTAGCACAACGCGGTTGATGTAGTTGTACGTCTTCACGGCCCGACCGATCAAGCACCGAAACTACGGCACCTCCGAGTTCTTGCACACGTTCAACTCGATGACGTTCCCGCATCTCGATCCAGCAGAATGTCGGGAAGAATTTCACAAGACGACGGCGCAGGACGATCTTGATGTTCTACCGTCGCAGGGCTTCGCCTAAGCACCGCTACAATATTATCAAGGAGAACTATGGTGGAGGGGGGCACCGCACATGGCTAAGAGATCAATGATCAATTGTTGTGTCTAGAGGTGCCCCTGCCTCGTATATATAAAGGAGCCAAGGGGAGGCGGCCGACCATGGAGGGGGCGCCAAGGGGAGTCCTACTCCCACCGGAGTAGGACTCCTCCTTTCCTTGTTGGACTAGGAGAAGGGGAAGGAGAAGGAGAGAGGAAGGAAGGGGGGGCGCCGCCCTTCTCCTTGTCCTATTCGGACTAGGGGAGGGTGCAGCCCTGCCTCGCCTCCTCTCCTCTTCTCCACTAAGGCCCATGTAGGCCCATTAAGCCCCGGGGTTCTGTAACCTCCCTTGCATCTGCAGAAAATCCCGATTTCACCCGGAACACTTCCGACATCCAAATATAGGCTTCCAATATATCAATCTTCATGTCTCGACCATTTCGAGACTCCTCGTCATGTCTGTAATCTCATCCGGGACCCCGAACAAACTTTGGTACATCAAAACTCATAAACTCATAATATAACTGTCATCGAAACCTTAAGCGTGCGGACCTTACGGGTTCGAGAACTATGTAGACATGACCGATACTCGTTTCCAGTCAATAACCAATAGTGGAACCTGGATGCTCATATTGGCTCCTACATATTCTACGAAGATCTTTATCGGTCAAACCGCATAACAACATACGTTGTTCCCCTTGTCATCGGTATGTTACTTGCCCGAGATTCGATCGTCGGTATTCTAATACCTAGTTCAATCTCGTTACCGGCAAGTCTCTTTACTCGTTACGTAATGCATCATTCTGTAACTAACTTATTAGCTATATTGCTTGCAAGGCTTATATTGATGTGCATTACCGAGAGGGCCCAGAGATACCTCTCCGACAATCGGAGTGACAAAACCTAATCTCGAAATACGCCAACTCAACATGTACCTTTGGAGACACATGTAGAGCTCCTTTATAATCACCCGATTACGCTAGACGCTTTGGTAGCACACAAAGTGTTCCTCCGTAAACGGAGTTGCATAATCTCATAGTTATAGGAACTTGTATAAGTCATGAAGAAAGCAATAGCAACATACTAAACGATCAAGCGCTAAGCTAACGGAATGGGTCAAGTCAATCACATCATTCTCCTACTGATGTGATCCCGTTAATCAAATGACAACACATGTCTATGGTTAGGAAACATAACCATCTTTGATTAATGAGCTAGTCAAGTAGAGGCATACTAGTGACATTAAGTTTGTCTATATATTCACACATGTATAATGTTTCCGGTTAATACAATTCTAGCATGAATAATAAACATTTATCATGATATGAGGAAATAAATAATAACTTTATTATTGCCTCTAGGGCATATTTCCTTCAGTCTCCCACTTGCACTAGAGTCAATAATCTAGATTACACAGTAATGATTCTAACACCCATGGAGTCTTGGTGCTGATTATGTTTTGCTCGTGGAAGAGGCTTAGTCAACGGGTCTGCAACATTCAGATCCGTATGTATCTTGCAAATCTCTATGTCTCCCACCTGGATTTGGTCCCGGATGGAATTGAAGCGTCTCTTGATGTGCTTGGTCCTCTTGTGAAATCTGGATTCCTTTGCCAAGGCAATTGCACCAGTATTGTCACATAAGATCTTCATTGGTCCCGATGCACTAGGTATGACACCTAGATCGGAAATGACCTCTTTCATCCAGACTCCTTCATTTGCTGCTTCCAAAACAGCTATGTTCTCCACTTCGCATGTAGATCCCGCCACGACGCTTTGTTTAGAACTGCACCAACTGACAACTCCACCGTTTAATATAAACACGTATCCAGTTTGCGATTTAGAATCGTCCGGATCTGTGTCAAAGCTTGCATCGATGTAACCATTTACGACTAGCTCTTTGTCACCTCCATAAACGAGAAACATATCCTTAGTCCTTTTAAGGTATTTCAGGATATTCTTGACCGCTGTCCAGTGATCCACTCCTGGATTACTTTGGTACCTCCCTACCAAACTTATTGCTAAGCATACATCAGGTCTGGTACACAGCATTGCATACATGATAGAGCCTATGGCTGAAGCATAGGGAACATCTTTCATTTTCTCTCTATCTTCTGCCGTGGTTGGGCATTGAATCTGACTCAACTTCACACCTTGTAATACAGGCAAGAACCATTTCTTTGCCTGATCCATTTTGAACTTTTTCAAAACTTTATCAAGGTATGTGCTTTGTTAAAGTCCAATTAAGCGTCTTGATCTATCTATATAGATCTTGATGCCCAATATGTAAGCAGCTTCACCGAGGTCTTTCATCGAAAAACTTTTATTCAAGTATCCCTTTATGCTATCCAGAAATTCTATATCATTTCCAATTAACAATATATAATACATCTACATATAATATCAGAAATGCTACAGAGCTCCCACTCACTTTCTTGTAAATACAGGCTTCTCCAAAAGTCTGTATAAAACCATATGCTTTGATCACACTATCAAAGTGTTTATTCCAACTCCGAGATGCTTGCACCAGTCCATAAATGGATCGTTGGAGCTTGCACACTTTGTTAGCACCTTTTGGATCGACAAAACCTTCCGGCTGCATCATATACAACTCTTCTTCTAGAAATCCATTCAGGCATGCAGTTTTGACATCCATTTGCCAAATTTCATAATCATAAAATGTGGCAATTGCTAACATGATTCAGACAGACTTAAGCATCTCTACAGGTGAGAAAGTCTCGTCGTAGTCAACCCCTTGAACTTGTCGAAAACCTTTCGTAACAAGTCGAGCTTTGTAGACAGTTACGTTACAATCAGCGTCAGTCTTCTTCTTGAAGATCCATTTATTCTCTATGGCTTGCCGATCATCGGGCAAGTCAACCAAGTCCATACTTTGTTCTCATACGTGGACCCCATCTCAGATTTCATGGCCTCAAGCCATTTTGCGGAATCTGGGCTCATCATCGCTTCCTCATAGTTCGTAGGTTCGCCATCTCAAGTAACATGACTTCCAGAATAGGATTACTGTACCACTCTAGTGCGGATCTTACTCTGGTAGACCTACGAGGTTTGGTAGTAACTTGATCTGAAGTTTCATGATCATTATCATTAGCTTCCTCACTGATTGGTGTAGTTGTCATAGGAACCGGTTCTTGTGATGAACTACTTTCCAATAAGGGAGCAGGTACAATTACCTCATCAAGTTCTACTTTCCTCCCACTCACTTCTTTCGAGAGGACTCCTTCTCTAGAAAGGATCCGAATTTAGCAACAAAAATCTTGCCCTCAGATCTGTGATAGAAGGTGTTCCCAATAGTCTCTTTTGGGTATCCTATGAAGAAACATTTCTCCGATTTGGGTTCGAGTTTATCTGGTTGAAGTTTCTTCACATAAGCATCGCAGCCCCAAATTTTAAGAAATGACAACTTTGGTTTCTTGCCAAACCACAGTTCATAAGGTGTCGTCTCAACGGATTTTGATGGTGCCCTATTTAACGTGAATGCGGCCGTCTCTAGAGCATAACCCCAAAACGATAGCGGTAAATCAGTAAGAGACATCATAGGTCGCACCACATCTAGTAAAGTACGGTTACGATGTTCGGACACACCATTTCGTTGTGGTGTTCCGGGTGGCGTGAGTTGCGAAACTATTCCGCATTGCTTCAAATGTAAACCAAACTCGTAACTCAAATATTCTCCACCATGATCTGATCATAGAAATTTTATTTTCTTATTACGATGATTTTCCACTTCACTCTGAAATTCTTTGAACTTTTCAAATGTTTCAGACTTGTATTTCATCAAGTAGATATACCCACATCTGCTCAAATCATCTGTGAAGGTGAGAAAATAACGATACCCGCCGCGAGCCTCAATATTCATTGGACCACATACATCAGTATGTATGATTTCCAACAAATCAGTTGCTCGCTCCATAGTTCCGGAGAACGACGTTTTAGTCATCTTGCCCATGAGGCACGGTTCGCAAGTACCAAGTGATTCATAATCAAGTGATTCCGAGTCCATCAAGATGGAGTTTCGTCATGCGCTTTACACCAATATGACCCAAACGGCAAGTGCCACAAATAAGTTGCACTATCATTATCAACTCTGCATCTTTTGGCTTCAACATTATGAATATGTGTATCACTACTATCGAGATTTAATAAAATAGACCACTCTTCAAGGGTGCATGACCATAAAAGATATTACTCATATAAATAGAACAACCATTATTCTCTGATTTAAATGAATAACCGTCTCGCATCAAACAAGATCTAGATATAATGTTCATGCTTAACGCTGGCACCAAATAACAATTATTCAGGTCTAAAAATAATCCCGATGGTAGATGTAGAGGTAGCGTGCCGACCGCGATCACATCGACTTTGGAACCATTTCCCACACGCATCGTCAACTCGTCCTTAGCCAATCTTCGCTTAATCCGTAGTCCCTGTTTCGAGTTGCAAATATTAGCAACAGAACCAATATCAAATACCCAGGTGCTACTGCGAGCATTAGTAAGGTACACATCAATAACATGTATATCACATATACCTTTGTTCACCTTACCATCCTTCTTAGTCGCCAAATACTTGGGGCAGTTCCGCTTCCAGTGTCCAGTCTGCTTGCAGTAGAAGCACTCAGTCTCAGGCTTACGTCCAGACTTGGGTTTCTTCTCTTGAGCAGCAACTTGTTTGCTGTTCTTCTTGAAGTTCCCATTCTTCTTCCCTTTGCTCTTTTTCTTGAAACTGGTGGTCTTATTGACCATCAACACTTGATGCTCTTTCTTGATTTCTACCTCCGCAGCCTTTAGCATTGCGAAGAGCTCGGGAATAGTCTTGTCCATCCCTTGCATATTATAGTTCATCACGAAGTTCTTGTAGCTTGGTGGTAGTGATTGAAGAATTCTGTCAATGACACTATCATCAGGAAGATTAACTCCCAGTTGAATCAAGTGATTATTATACCCAGACATTTTGAGTATATGTTCACTGACAGAACTATTCTCCTCCATCTTATAGCTATAGAACTTATTGGAGACTTCACATCTCTCAATCCGCATTTGCTTGAAATATTAACTTCAACTCTGGAACATCTCATATGCTCCATGACGCGTTCAAAACGTCGTTGAAGCCCCGGTTCTAAGCCGTAAAGCATGGCACACCGAACTATCGAGTAGTCATCGACTTTTGCTCGCCAGACGTTCTTAACGCCGTAAATTACATCTGCAGCAGGCCTGGCACCCAGCGGTGCTTCCAGGACGTAATTCTTCTGTGCAGCAATGAGGATAATCCTCAAGTTACGGACCCAGTCCGTGTAATTGCTACCATCATCTTTCAACTTAGCTTTCTCAAAGAACGCATTAAAATTCAACGGAACAACAACACGAGCCATCTATCTACAACAAACATAGACAAGCAAAATACTATCAGGTACTAAGTTCATGATAAATTTAAGTTCAATTAATCATATTACTTAAGAACTCCCACTTAGGCAGACATCTCTCTAGTCATCTAAGTGATCACGTGATCCAAATCAACTAAACAATGTCCGATCATCACGTGAGATGGAGTAGTTTCAATGGTGAACATCACTATGTTGATCATATCTACTATGTGATTCACGTTTGACCTTTCGGTCTCCGTGTTCCAAGGCCATATCTGTATATGCTAGGCTCGTCAAGTTTAACCCGAGTATTCCGCGTGCGCAACTGTTTTGCACCCGTTGTATTCGAACGTAGAGCCTATCACACCCGATCATCACATGGTGTCTCAGCACGAAGAACTTTCGCAACGGTGCATACTCAGGGAGAACACTTCTTGATAATTAGCGAGAGATCATCTTAAAATACTACCGTCAATCAAAGCAAGATAAGATGCATAAAGGATAAACATCACATGCAATCAATATAAGTGATATGATATGGCCATCATCATCTTGTGCTTGTGATCTCCATCTCCGAAGCACCGTTGTGATCACCATCATCATCGTAGCATCGTAGCATCGTTGACCGAGCGCGACACCTTGATCTTCATCGTAGCATCGTTGTCGTTTACGCCATCTATTGCTTCTACGACTATCGCTGCCGCTTAGTGATAAAGTAAAGAAATTACAGGGCGTTTGCATTTCATACAATAAAGCGACAATCATATGGCTCCTTCCAGTTGCCGATAACTTCGGTTACAAAACATGATCATCTCGTACAATAAAATATAGCATCACGTCTTGACCATATCACATCACAACATGCCCTGCAAAAACAAGTTAGACGTCCTCTACTTTGTTGTTGCAAATTTTACGTGGTCGCTACGGGCTGAGCAAGAGCCGTTCTTACTCACGCATCAAAATCACAACGATAGTTCGTCAAGTTAGTGATGTTTTAACCTTCGCAAGGACCGGGCGTAGCCACTTCAGTTCAACTAAAGTTGGAGAAACAGACACCCACCAGCCACTTGCGTGCAAAGCACGTCGGTAGAACCAGTCTCGCGTAAGCGTACGCGTAATGTCGGTCCGGGCCGCTTTATCCAACAATACCGCTGAACCAAAGTATGACATGCTGGTAAGCAGTATGACTTGTATCGCCCACAACTCACTTGTGTTCTATTCGTGCATATAACATCTACGCATAAAACCAGGCTCTGATACCACTGTTGGGGAATGTAGTAATTTCAAAATTTTCCTACGCACACACAAGATCATGGTGATGCATAGCAACGAGAGGGGAGAGTGTGTCCACGCACCTCGTGAGATGTAGCGGAAAGCGTTAGCACAACGCGGTTAATGTAGTCGTACGTCTTCACGGCCCGACTGATCAAGCACCGTAACTACGGCACCTCCGAGTTCTTGCACACGTTCAGCTCGATGACGTTCCCCGTACTCCGATCCAGCAGAATGTCGGGGAAGAATTTCGTCAGCACGACGGCGTGGTGACGATCTTGATGTTCTACCGTCGCAGGGCTTCGCCTAAGCACCGCTACAATATTATCGAGGAGAACTATGGTGGAGGGGGGGGGGGCACCGCACACGGCTAAGAGATCAATGATCAATTGTTGTGTCTAGAGGTGCCCCTGCCCTCGTATATAAAGGAGCCAAGGGGGAGGGGGCGGCCGGCCAAGGAGGGGCGTGTAGGGTAACGCAGTAGAAAACAAAAATTTCCAACCTACGCACCAGCCCAGGACCACTATGGAGACTGCATACATGGTTTGATCTTTTTCGTTACCGATTCGTAGCGCAGCGGGATGTAGAGTCGATGACGATCGGCGGTGCAGATCCCCGCAGCTAGGATTTACAACCTCCCAACCGCGAGGATCTGTACACTCATCTGCTCCTCAGACAGCCCACCGAGAGGCGTTCGAACAACCCCCCCGGACGGTGTCGCGGACAGCCCTTCGGGAGGACCTTCGAAACTCGAACGGTCACTCGGATAGCCCTTCGGGAGGACCTTCAAAACTCGGACGGTCACACGGACAGCCCTTCGGGAGGCACTCACGAACTAAGACCGAAACTACGATCTCTCTACAGAGTTGCACACATACGGTGTCATCTATCCGGCAGGGCTTCGCCGTCCAGAACTAGTTCCTGCCGGAACTCAGACAGCCTTTCGGCTCTACGAAACTATTTCGCTGGGAGGGAGAGAAGAAGCCAGATCATTGCATGACCCTTGTATGACAGCAAAGGGATGAGTGTGGAGAGTGCCTCTCCACCTCTATTTATAGGAAAAACCCAAGGGGTAGGGGTGAAGGAAATATGCCCTAGAGGCAATAATAAAGTTATTATTTATTTCCTCATATCATGATAAATGTTTATTATTCATGCTAGAATTGTATTAATCGGAAACATGATACATGTGTGAATACATAGACAAACATATAGTCACTAGTATGCCTCTACTTGACTAGCTCATTAATCAAAGATGGTTATGTTTCCTAACCATAGACATGTGTTGTTATTTGATTAATGGGATCACATCATTAGGAGAATGATGTGATTGACATGACCCATTCCGTTAGCCTAGCACTTGATCGCTTAGTATATTGCTATTGGTTTCTTCATGACTTATACATGTTCCTCGTAACTATGAGATTATGCAACTCCCGTTTACGGAGGAACACTTTGGTGCTACCAAACGTCACAACGAATCGGGTGATTATAAAGGAGTACTACAGGTGTCTCCAAAGGTACATGTTGGGTTGGCGATTTCGAGATTAGGTTTTGTCACTTCGATTGCTCGGAGAGGTATCTCAGGCCCTCTCGGTAATGCACATCACTATAAGCCTTGCAAGCAATGTAGCTAATGAGTTAGTTACGGAATGGTGCATTACGTAACGAGTAAAGAGACTTGCCGATGCTTGAGATTGAACTAGGTATTGGATACCGACGATCGAATCTCGGGCAAGTAACATACCGATGACAAAGGGAACAACGATGTTGTTATTCGGTTTGACCGATAAAGATCTTCGTAGAGTATGTAGGAGCCAATATGAGCATCCATGTTCCACTATTGGTTATTGACCAAGAATAGTTCTAGGTCTTGTCTACATAGTTCTCGATCCCGTAGGGTCCGCACGCTAAGGTTTCGATGATGCTTATATTATGAGTTTATGAGTTTTGATGTACCGAAGGAGTTCGGAGTCCCGGATGAGATCGGGGACATGACGAGGAGTCTCGAAATGGTCGAGACGTAAAGATCGATATATTGGACGACTATATTCGGACATCGGAAAGGTTTCGAGTGATCCGGTATTTTCGAGTACCGGGTAGTTACTGGAAGAAGCAATGGGCCTTGATGGGCTTTAGTGGAAAGAGGAGAAAGGGCCAAGGGCTGCTGCGCCCCCTCCCTCTAGTCCGAATTGGACTAGGGAAAAGGGGCCGCCACCTTCCTTCTCCTCCACTTCCTTCTCCCTTCCTCCCTCTTGGTGGACTCCTACTAGGACTTGGAGTCCTAGTAGGACTCCACATCCTGGCCGCACCTATTGCCTTGGCCAGCCTCCTCCTCCTCCATCCTTTATATACTGAGGCAAGGGGCACCCCATGAACACACAAGTTGATCTACGGATCGTTCCTTAGCCGTGTGCGGTGCCCCCTTCCACCATATTCCACCTCGGTCATATCGTCGCGGAGTTTAGGCGAAGCCTCGCCGGTAGAGCATCATCATCGTCACCATGCCGTCGTCTTGACGGAACTCATCCCGACACTTTGCCGGATCGGAGTCCGGGATCGCCATCGAGCTGAACGTGTGCTGAACTCGGAGGTGCCGTGACGTTCGGTACTTGGATCGGTCGGATCGTGAAGACGACGACTACATCAACCGCGTTGTCATAACGCTTCCGCCACGGTCTCACGAGTGCGTGGACAATACTCTCCCCTCTCGTTGCTATGCATCACCATGATCCTTGCGTGTGCGTAGGAATTTTGTTGAAATTACTACGTTCCCCAACAAGGGGCACATGAAAACCCCCAAAAATACCCACACTTTATGTCACACATAAAGGGCATAAAGGGATGTCAAGTGGAGCCCCAATATTCAAAAAAAAAGTGGAGCCCCATGGAGGAGCTGCACCCTCCAACGTCCCACCTTCATGGGGGCCCCCCAAAGGGGGTTCCTTGATCCCCAAGTCCTTCTAGAAGCCTTTTGGGAAAAGTCCCAAAAGGCGGCTTTCCATAAATATCCCAAAAAGCACTTTTACTATTCACGACGACATTTTTCAGCGTCCATTCGAATTGAAAATATTTATGTGGGCTTAGAACATTTCCAGTGCCCACCATAATAGTTTTCAACGCGTTCTGGAACAATTCCATTTTAGTGATTTTCATCTGCGAAACGCATCTGAAGTGGCTCCGGCAGCTCCGGAACATTTCCGGTTTTTATCTCAAAAAATTCCAAAAAGCTTCCAGAATGATTCTGGCACCCTCCAAGAATTATCAGGCATGTGCCGAAACCAATTTGACTTAATGGTATCCCCTGAAACAACTTTTTAGTTTCACCGAAACTCATCCGATGACTCTCTCTGCGGAACCTTTTCCGGTGTCCGAAACTTTTTCGGTGATTTTCTCTCCGACTCCTTGTCTAGTATTCAGCAAATAGATGACCCTTAAGCGTGTGACCCTATAGGTTCGGTGAAGTATAGACATGACCCGTAACCCCTTCCGATCAATGATCAACATCGGAGCCGTGGACACCCATATTGACCCCTATACCCACACAAATGAATATTCGAGTGAACCTCCAGTTGCCGTGTGCTATTCCTGTTGCTTCGCGATATGTTACAAAGACCTGAGGTGAGATTTACTTGCATCCCGTGGATCAACAACTTGTCCACTATGCTAGTTACCTCGTTACTGGTTTTGTTCTCTTTTCTCGTTTCCGTGTTCCGGCATCCCTGTGATCAAATCACACCGTGTCTGGCCAGACGATGATGGATATCGTAACACCGAGAGGGCCCGAGAATATCTCTCCATCGTTGGAGGAGCAAATCCCAATCTTGATCTATCAAGTTACTTGACACACTTTTCCATGAACCCGTAAGCCGACGTAATAGCCACCCATTTACGGATGACGTTTAACAAACCCTAAAGTTCATGAAGCAAGCATGCAGAAACTTGATACTCTCATGGTCTAAAGAATCATGCAAACGTTAACCATCTGTATGTTATTTACCATTAACTTATGATGAATGAATCTCATAGCATAACATCAATCCGGGTCGATTCAACACAAATGTTCTCTTAACATTGTGCCCTCAAAGTTGCTGGCAAACACATGCCCATGATTAGGAAAACATAATCATCATGCAACACTTGAGCTAGTCTTAGAGGAATGACTAGGAATACATTTTACCATTTATTATTCCACACGTGCACATGGGTTTTCCCCAGAGCCTATATGGATATACGGGCTCGGGAACCACAACAGTTATAGCATGGAACATAAACATAATTATGAACATGGAGATAAATAATAGCATTTACTATTGCCTCTAGGGCATATCTCCTACAGACTCCCACTTGCACTAGAGTCAATAATCTAGTTAATGCTAATGCACTTTACACCTATGGCATGCCGGTGTAAAAAATGCTTCGCATGTGGTATAGCCTGATGTCCATCAGATCTGACAACTTCAGCTCCGTGTCTATCTCTGCATATCCTTGCGTTTTCACGCTTTCACAAAATTCATATTTTGTGCGGACTTGGCTTTGTATAAATGTGAATCACAGGTTGAACTTGGATTCCTCAGACTAAGTTATGGAGAAACTACTTGCAGTAGTGTCCCATTGACAAAAGCCATCTTGGAACCATACTAAGGGCCAGTTCTTTTGGGCGATTCTCCCAGAATCTTGAGAATTGACCCTCTACCCAGCTTCTCCCAGAATCTTGTATCTATATATTTTTTACAATCCTAACTATTCACATCCTAACTAGCTAGGATTGTACAAAAAATATGGGTTCAAGATTCTGGGAGAAGCTGGGTGGAGGGTCGATTCTCAAGATTATGGGAGAATCGGCCAAAAGAACTGGGCCTAAGTTCATGAATGAACTATATGATTCAACATCTTGTTTGTCGCTTCTAAAGCGTCAACATACTTACACTGGTGGAAAAACAGGCTTCCGTCCAGCCCCATAAGTCGCGAAGCTGTAGGAACCGCGACTAATGGGACCTTTAGTCGCGGTTCTGGAGGTGAACCGCGACCAAAGGCCTGGGCCCAGGGCGCTCGGTGGCAGTGGCGCACGTGAGGTCTTTAGTCGCGGTTTGCCAGACAACCGCGACTAAAGGCCTTCGGCACCTTTTAGTCACGGTTTGCTGTGCCAACCGCAACTAAAGCCCCTCCCTATATATACCCATCCAGCAGCCAACACTTAGCCATTTGGAGCCATTCTCTTCACAAGTGGGTGTAGGTTTGCTTTTGGTTCCTCTTATGCACATAAGGTGTTTGATGAAATGCCCCAAGAGCATGAAACAAACATGACATGAAGTGTTGGAGCCACACTCCTCGATCGCGTTAGCAACTTGATGAACCTTTGATGTGTCATTGATAAAATATGCATGTGTGTAGTTCATTGTTTAATTTATATTGTTTGTAGCTAGCTAGTTAGTTTAACAAATGCATGATGGTTAATTATATATTTTATATTATAATAATGCAGATGAATCGGCAATGGATGTACGGTAACCGACTCTCCGGCGAAGTTCACTACGGGTTTGAAAGATTTCCTCGTAGTGGCTAATGCGAACAAGCGGGGGGTTTTGTTATACATCCATGTGTTATCTGTAAGAATCGGAAAGGGTTACTCTTCCTCAAGAGATGTTCACATGCATCCGCTTCGACACGGTTTCATGCCAAGCTATAATTGTTGGACCAAGCATGGAGAAAGAGGGGTTATAATGGAAGAAGATGAAGAAGGGATGATTTCATCGATGAAAGCTATCTTGCTCATTTCGGTGATACTTTCATGGAGGATGCTCAAGGTGAAGGGAAGGTGAAGAAGAGGCACGTGATGATCCCGCTGATGATCTTGGTCGGACCATTGCCGATGCACGGAGACGCCGCGAAACCGAAAGGAGAGGGAGAATTTGGATCGCATGTTAGAGGATCACAGAAAGGCGCTTGTACCCGGATGCGATGATGGTCGAAAAAGCTGGGCTGCTGCTCGGATTTCTTGAAATGGAAGGCAGAGGCAGGTGTAGCTGACTCGGCATTTGAAAACTTGCTGAAAATGTTGAAGAATATGTTTCCAAAGGATAACGAGTTGCCCGCCAAGACGCATTTAAGCAAAGAAGGTTGTACGCCCTCTAGGTTTAGAGGTTACGAAGATACATGCATGCATCAACGATCGCATCCTCTACATGGTGAATACGAGAATTTGAATGAATGCCGGTATGCACCGTGCATTGCGTTATAAGATCAGAGGCGATGACCACGGTGACGATGTTGAGGGCCGTAAACCGGTGAAGAGGGTTCCCGCCAAGGTGATGTGGTATGCTCCTATAATACCACGGTTGAAACGTCTGCTCAGGAACAAAGAGCATGCCAAGTTGTTGCGATGGCACAAAGAGGACCGTAAGTCGGACGGGGAGTTGAGACACACCGCAGATGGAACGCATAATGGATAAAGATCGACAGATGGTTCAAAGATTTTGCAGTGACGCAAGGAACATAAGATTTGCTCTAAGGCACGGATGGCATGAATCCTTTTGGCGAGCGTAGCTCCAGCCATAGCACTGACCCGTGACTCTATGCATCTACAACCTTCCACCTTGGTTGTGCATGAAGCGGAAGGTCAGTATGATGCCCGAGCTCATCCTAGGTCCGAAGAAACCCGGCCACGACATCGAAGTGTACCTAAGGCCAGTAGTTGATGAACTTGTACAGCTGTGGGGTGGTGTCCGTGTGTGGGATGAGCACAAACAAGAGGAATTTGACCTCTGGCGTTGCTTTTCGTAACCATCAACGATTGGCCTGCTCTTAGTAACCTTTCGGACTGTCAAATAAGGGATACAATGCATGCACGCACTGCTTACATGAGACCGAAAGTGTACATTTGCCAAACTGTAAGAAGAACGTGTACCTTGGGCATCGTCGATTTCTTCCGAAAATTCATCCAAAGAAGAAAGAAAGGCAAGCATTACAACGGCAAGGCAGATCACCGGCGAAGCTGCGGAACGACCGGTGCCGAGGTATTTGATATGGTCAAGGATTTGAAAGTCATCTTTGGAAAGGGTCTGGCGGACAATCAGTTCGAAGGGAGCCGACGGGCACGCAGCCATGTGGAAGAAGAAATCTATATTCGGGAGCTAGAATATTGGAAAGTCCTAGATGTCCGCTCTGCAATCGACGTGATGCACGTTACGAAGAATATTTGCGTGAACCTCCTAAGCTTCTTGGGCGTGTATGGGAAGACAAATGATACAAAGGAAGCACGGCAGGACCAGCAACGTTTGAAAGACCACGATGACCGGCATCCGGAATGGTTTCAAGGTCGTGCCAGCTACGCCTCGACCAAAGAAGAGAAGGTCATCTTTTTGAATGCTCGAGCAGTATGAAGGTTCCGTCTGGATTCTCGTCCAATATAAAGGGAATAATAAACATGGCGGAGAAAAAGTTCCAAAACCTGAAGTCTCACGATCGCCACGTGATTATGACGCAATTGCTTCCGATTGCTTTGAGGGGCTCTCGCCGAAAAATGTTCGAGTAGCCATTGTGAAGCTATGTGCATTCCTCAATGCAATCTCTCGAAGGTAATCAATCCAGAAGTTCTACCACGGTTACTGAGCGATGTGATCCAATGTCTTGTCAGTTCGAGTTGGTGTTCCCGCCATCCTTCTTCAATATTATGACGCACCTCCTGGTTCACCTAGTCGAAGAGATTTTCGTTCTCGGTCCTGTATTTCTACACAATATGTTCCCCTTGAGAGGTTCATGGGAGTATTAAAGAAATATGTTCGTAACCGTGCTAGGCCAGAAGGAAGCATCGCCAAGGGCTATGGAAATGAGGAGGTAATTGAGTTTTGTGTTGACTTTGTTCCTGACCTTAAGCCGATTGGTCTTCCTCGATCGCTGCACGAGTGGAGACTAAGTGGAAAAGGCACGATCGGAATGAAATCAACGATATGTATGGATCGGCCATTCTCTCACTGAAGCACACCACACTTTGTCTTGACCAATTCCAGCTTGGTGGCTCCGTACTTTGAGAAACACAAGAATATTTTACGCTCGACAACCCGGGAAGCCTGAATCCTGGATTAGGAAGGCCCACATGGAGACTTTCGGCAGTTGGTTGAGAAAACATTTAATGAATGACAATGATGTTGTAGATCAGCTGTACATGTTGGCCAAGACACCATCTTCGACTATAACGACTTTCCAAGGGTACGAGATAAATGGGAATACATTTTACACGATCGCCCAAGATAAAAAGAGCACCAACCAAAACAGTGGTGTCCGCTTTGATGCAGCAACCGAGAATGGGCAAGAGGTCACATATTATGGTTACATAGAGGAGATATGGGAACTTGACTATGGACCCTCCTTTAAGGTCCCTTTGTTCCGGTGCAAATGGTTCAAGCTAACAGGAGGTGGGGTAAAGGTGGACCAGCAATACGGAATGACAATGGTGGATTTCAACAATCTTGGTTACCTTGACGAACCATTCGTCCTAGCGAAAGATGTCACTCAGGTTTTCTATGTGAAGGACATGAGTAGCAAACCGAGGAAACGGAAAGATAAGAAAACGATCAGTACATCATGCGATGATCCAAAGCGCCACATTGTTCTTTCAGGGAAAAGAAACATCGTGGGAGTGGAGGACAAGACAGACATGTCGAAGATTATAATATGTTTGCTGAAATTCCGCCTTCAAAGTGAACACCGACCCAAGCATTAAGTTAAATGATGAGGATGCTCCATGGATACGGCACAATCGTAAGCAAGCAGGGACACAAGGGAAGAAAAATGATGTGTAATAATTTATTGTACCAAACTTTGTTGAATGGATCATGTGAATTATATTACCCGTGATGTGTTTGGTGTCCATTTTCGAATGATTCGAGATACCACTGATGATACTTGTGGGAAGACTGAGGCGGCCGGGAAGAACTTCTCTGAATTTTTTGATATATTATTTGTATTTTTAGAATTTTGAAATGAATTAGTTCTATTTTTCTGAATTTTTTGATATATTATTTGTATTTTTAACATATTGAATTGAATTAGTTTTATTTTTGACATATTATTTGTATTTGCCTCGTAGGGTTTGGAGACGGTTCGTAGATACAAAGGACGAGAACTTTATATGCATTAAATTATGTATGGAAACTTGTTCAAAATTGTATATGGTCATCCGATGATATTGAATATATATTGTATATTCCTCTTGAATTCTTTTTGGTTCTAATTTCAAATTTGTTTGAAATTGTACATTCATATGCATGTATGTAGTACCGTAGAATATGTGAAACTCCTTCAAAATTAAAATAAAGCACAAAAGAAATAAAACAATACAAATTAAACAGAAAACAATACAAATTAAAAAGAAAACAATACAAATTAAACAGAAAACAGGTTTGGGGGGGCTAAAACCCTAAACTCATATGACCTTTAGTCGCGGTTGGGCAAGCGACCATGACTAAAATAGCAACAATAAGTATTTTGTTGTAAGTAGAAACAAAATAAAATAAATAAAGCAACAAAGAAAACAAAAAAGTGTTTTCAAATTTGAAAACTAATGGCACTAACAGAAAGTTTATAATTTTTCTAAAACTAAAAGCAAAAAGAATTAAAAAATAAAGCAAAAACAACAAAAATAAATAATAATGCAGAAAACAAAACAAAAAACTGGAAAAAAATAGTGCCGCCATCTGGACCCCCACGGCTGAATACGACTAGAAACCCTACATGGGCCAGGATTCAGCCCGCAGGAGGCCAAGTAGGCCCACAGTGCACATAGCTAGTGATGATTAGGCCGAAAGCTGCAGGTTGAGAGGAGCTCGAGAGGGTGGGCGCAACAGCGCTTATAAACCACTCTCGAGCTCTCTCAACTAGCGAGGTGGGACTAAACTTTCTTGTGAGGCAGCACAAGGCCTTTAGTCGCGGTTGGGCGGGCGACCCGCGACTAAAGGGTACCTTTAGTCGCGGGTCTCGCCAACCGCGACTAAAGGGGGAGCGCATAAAAAACCCATAAAAACCCTTTAGTCGCGGTTGGGCGGGCGACCCGCGACTAAAGGGTACCTTTAGTCATGGTCTCGCCGCCAACCGCGACTAAAGGGGGCTATAAATACAAGGCTCTGATTCGATTCTCGTCTTCTCCGATTCTACTTTGTTAAATCGCCCTCGCCCTCGGCCGCCGCCGTCGCCCTCGCCCTCGCGCCGCCGCCGTCGCCCTCGCCTACAGCGCCCGCGCCGGCCTCGATCTTGCCGCCTCGCTCGCCCGCCCTCAGCGCCGCCGACGGCCCCCTTTTCCCTGTGCACCCAGCTCCGGACGGGCTCGCGTCGCCAGCGCTCATCGCTGTAGCCTCTCTGCTCCCACGGCCGCGGCCTCACCGCGCCCGCACTTCTTCTCCGCCACACGCCGACAGCCACCGCTGCCACCCAGGCCGCGCCCTCCTCACCCTCCCCGCCTCTTCCCCCGCGCAGCTCGTCGCTCCCCTCCGTAGCGCCGCCGCGCTTGGGGCTTTGCTCCCACGCCCACGCGCGCCCGCTACACTCTGCCGGCCACCGCCAGCGTCCTCCACGATCCCGACCTCCCTGCTCCATCGTGCCGCCACCACTCATCGCTCGATGTCGCCTCGACGCTGTCGGCGCCGCTTTCGTTAGGCCCTGCGTGCCTGCCACAGACTGCGGCCTTCGCCTGATAGCGGCGGGCATCCGCGCTCGTTGGCTGCGCCCCGTTTAGCCCCTTGGGCCAGTGCCACCTGGGACCCGTGTCCCTCTTTTTGCAGAACGAAAAGAAGAATAAAAACAAAAAGAAGTAATTAAAAATTAATTAACTTAACTAAACTTGCTTAATTAGCTTAACATTAATTAAACTCCTAGTTAACTAACTAATCTGTTAGTTAGGTTGATGCATCTATGACAGACCGGTCCCGCACGTCAGTTTGACCCGATCAACACCCTGTTGATCATCGACGTCATGCCGACGTTAGCATACACTATTCTGAATAATGTTAGAATTAAATGGATAATAATTTAGAAAATGTCACAAGCCCCATAAGTCGCGAATTTAAAAATGAGTCGAACAAAATGAACTTTTAAAACTGCAACATGCATAAAAATCTTAAATGCTCATTTTGCCTAAGCAAAATAAATCTTTCGAAAACCAAATTTGATTTATTTATAATATCTTCGCTTTTTCCTAAATGTTGGGAAAGTCATATTATTCCCTCTCTTGAGATTTTTATAGGAAAACTTTATGAAGATAATTTTAAATAAATCCAATGATCCTATTTCCAAAATTTGAGAAATCCCAAATATGAAAATAATGAAACTTCCAACTCTCTCCGAGGGTCCTTGAGTTGCGTGAAACTTCCAACTCTCCCACCTTCCTCGCCTCCTTTTGCCACCGCCCTTTCGCCACCGCCACCGCCACCGCCCTTCTTCACTTAATTAATTTGTTTTTACTACATGTTTTCAGGACTGACATAATGGCGGACGATAGAGCTGACCCGATTATGGACAACTATGATCCGGACGGTGAAGCACATATGTTCGGCATCATAAACGGCGATATTCTATATGTGCCGACCGGAGAAGAAGAAGATGATATCTCTTCTTATCTGAACCTTGACGGTGAAGATGAAGGCGCCACAAGAAGATGATGTTTAACAAACGTCGATAAACGCATTTATCTTCAAATGGAAGTAGCAACCACCTCCGCCGAGGTATATATATACATTGAGCCTCTGGTGATACAAACTAACTGATTTGAATAAATATGTGTGTACTAACGCGCGCGACTCTTTCTTATTTTAGCCCTCGGCCGGATCGTCGAAACAATCGAGTACGTCGTCAAAGCGTGGCGCAACCAAGACGATGAAACAAGGAGAAACATGCACCATCGAGGTTGTCGACGGTGCAACCGCAGGTCAGCTGGAGCCCCGCAAGAACGCCACCAAGTTTGTCAGCCAATGCGGAGCCATTGTTAGAGACAACGTCTCGATCACCGTCCAGGAGTGGAATGAGCCAAAGAAGGCACGAATTGATGGTTTCACTTTTGTCGATAAGAGAACAAAAAAGATTGCTTCAAGAAGCTTATGGAACATTTCGTTCTACCTCCGGAATACAACAAATTTGATGAGGAGGGTAACAAGATTGAGGAAAACAAGGAGAGGAGGAGGCTAGTCAAACAGTTCGCTTCTTCATAAGATGGCCGACGCATTCGGAAATTCAAGCAAACTCTAGCCCATGACTTTGTCAAGCAGAACAAGACTCCGGATTTCAAAGGACAATATGAGAAACTGAAACATGATTGGCCAGAATTTGTGAAGCAAAAGAAATCGGAGCAGTTCATTCAAATATCGAAAAAAATAAGGAAAATGCGGCTAAGAAGGAGTACAATCATGTTATGGGGCCAGGGAGGGTATCGCATTTGGGTGCCTAGGTTGGAGAAGATGGAGAACGAGCTGAGGGCGCGAGGAATCCGTCCAGTGCGGAGGATGGGACCAAAGGGCCAAAAGCTGGTGGTACGGGCATGGGGAACGCTGAACCCGGAGACAGGGGAGTGTGTTTACCGGGCAAATTAATTAAACCCACCCAAGCCCTTATTGACGCAATGAAGGATGCTCAACAGGGGAAGATCAAGTTCAACAGAGAGAACGACGCGGCGACAAAAGCCCTCGGGAATCCACGAACACGGAGGGCGATGACGAGGCATGGGGCACATTCCGTGGAAAATAGGGTTCCCCAGGCGATGACCCGTGACGGTTCTGAAGCCGTAAGAGAAAGATGGATCGGGAATCAGATGTTGTGGCGCGGTTGGCATCGGAAATGGATGTGATGAAGAAAACCATGAGTGTACTAGTAGCGAAGAGATGCAGCTCGGGTGCAGCATGAAGATCATCCAATGGATCTCGGAAGCCCGGCGGAGAAGCAGCGTGGCTTCCACGGAGGCCCCACCGGCTGGTGCAGATGCACCGACGATCGAAATTACTGCACCGGAGCCTCGGTGGTCGAAATTACTGCACCGGAGCCTCGGTGGTCGAAATTACTGCACCGGAGCCTCCTCGCTACCCGTGGACGATATAAAGGAGATGAAAGAATGTCATCTGTATTATCCTATCGGGGACATGTCCATGAAGGTAGCCATCGGCAGTGCTTTACCATGTTTACCTGGAGCACTCCACCACAACAACCCCATTCAAGATGGCTATGCTCGTGTCACGGTGGAGGACATAGTCCAAGGGTTTGAGGACACGGAGATTGACATTGCTACACTGAAGGGGAGAAAAGACTTGGAGATGTCAAGCGCCATTTCATTCTATGGCAAAAGAAGTTTATCAAGTTTCGAGGCGAGGCGCCAAGGACAACAAGTCCACCCCTACGGTGGTGGTGGTGGCGGTGGCGGTGGTTGTGGTGGTGGTGGTGGTGGCGGTTCACCTACACCTCCGCCACGTCGCCCAACGCCGCCGATCCCACAACGTCCGGCGGGTGATCAGCCGCCGCCCCGATCCTCGTCCGGCGGGTGATCGACGCCGCCCCAATCCACCTCCGACAAAGAAGCGAAGCAGTCCTGGATTATTAACCCGGACCCTTATGTACCTAAGACCACAAAGGTACCGGAGCCATCATCAAGCCTCTCCCCACAAGGCCTTGGGAACGTAGTGCCGAGGAAGTCGGCTGACATGCTGCTGATTTGGAGAAATGGAAGGCGGACTGCAAGAAGAAAAGAGAGCCCGAGCCCAAGCCAAGATTTTCCGATGAGCAAAAGAAGTGGGCTAAGTCATTTTTGAGCACACCGTCCCAAGCCGCGAAGAATCTGCCTAACGACTATGCACGTGAACTTCAGTGCAGGCACTCATGTTCAAGGAGAACAAAGAGCGGGAGAATGCCGAAAGTAAAATAAGCGGAAACAAGTTGCCCAGCTCGGGAACAAAGTAAACAATCGATTGCCCGCTTATAGTGGAAGCCTTCTGTCCGGATGCCCCGAGATCATACAAGCTGCGACAGCACATGGATTGACTGTAACGAGTGCGAGAGAACAAGCGGCCAACTTAGGTATTACTCTTCGTGAACTGTTAGGCCTTGATGAGGCGCCAGATGAAGGAGGTAGTAATTACATATGTCAAGAATGGGCCTCTCGTCGAGCCTGCGCAGGAAAATGATCTACCTCCACAAATGAAAGGTCTGCTGAAATGATACAAGGGTTACATAAAAAATAAAAACGCCAAAGAATATATTTATGCGAAAGTTAGACATGAGCATCACTTCAAACATTACTATGTACAAATTGAACTGAGTGAATTGTTCCAGCTTTTCAATCTGCGCGAGCTCGACAAATCTATCATCAGTTGCTACGTTTTGTAAGTGATTTATTAATTTCTACCCCATCTCGTTCATATTGCCTGCACTATATATATGTCCTAACTATATTGTTGTGTCCGCTATTATACATGCAGAATGAAGATTAAGGAATGCAGAGTAAGGAACATCCATGATGTTGGGTTCATTGACCCACACATCGTTAATGAACATGTGTTGGAGCGTCACCCCGCCGACGTGGAGGCAGACCTGTGGCAGTTTCTTACAAAGCAGGAACTCAAAAGTGATATTCTATTTCCTTACCATTTTGGGTGAGTGTTTCTGTCTTGAGCACATTCTCTTTTGTTTACTCCATGCATGGTATGTGGCCGGCTAATCGATGAGTTATGCATGACGTATTGTGCATGTATCGTGTCCGCAGGTTCCACTGGATTCTGCTAGTAATTAAAGTTAACACCTCAGAATGTCTCGTCCACGACTCTCTGAATATGGATCCAAAGCTTTGGGGCGACATGAGAAGAATGATGCAGAAGTAATTATTTTCATTCATTTGCGCTCTATATCGATCGGCCTATTTCGCTTCATTTCCTAATATCAAGTAACTAATAACTCTCTTGTTCATTTAATTTTCTTTTGCCTCGTAGGGTTTGGAGACGGTTCGTAGATACAAAGGTCGGTGAATTCAAAAAGAGCTAGAATTCAAAAGGTCAAAGCCTAAGAATGCTGGGGATATTCAGCCACCGGAGACCAATCTATGTGGATACTATGTTCGTGAGATGATCCGGAGATACACCTCTGAGCGGGTTCCGAGTGATACCAATGCTCGGAGGAATAACCTCCGGATGATGCTTAGTCGAAGCTCGCTTCCGACCACTTCAAGAGGAACTAGCTGGATGGTTCAACAGGAAGTCCTCCATCCTAAAGGAGAACACTATTACGAGGACGTAGAACTTTATATGCATTAAATCATGTATGGAAACTTGTTCAAAATTGTATATGGTCATCCGATGATATTGAATATATATTGTATATTCCTCTTGAATTCTTTTTGGTTCTAATTTCAAATTTATTTGAAATTGTACATTCATATGCATGTATGTAGTACCGTAGAATATATGAAACTCCTTCAAAATTAAAATAAAGCACAAAAGAAATAAAACAATACAAATTAAACAGAAAACAGGTTTAGGGGGGCTAAAACCCTAAACCTGTGGCGGCCTTTTAGTCGCTGGTTGGCGAGAAGAACCGCGACTAAAGGTCCTCCGCTCGACGGTCACTGGCGCCCACGTGGACGGGCCGTTAGTCGCGGTTCTTAAGCAGCCGCGACTAAAGGTGGGGGGCTTTAGTCGCGCTTATTTGGTCGCGGTTGCGCAACCGCGACTAATGGCAGTTGCGAACCGCGACCAAAGGCCTTTTTTCCACCAGTGTTAGTCATTTGTTATAGAATTCGCCACAATATCCTGTTGGGAACAATTTCCAACTACCGTGCCACCACATTGTGTATTACACAAAACCCTTAACTTAAATCGAAAATCGCATGGAGAAAAGATGAAGACTGTATCGATGTAACATTTTACAACGAACTCTTCATGATCTCCGCTTGCGAGAAAACATATCATCAGTACTTACTCTAGTACTCAATGCCATCTTTCACTGTTGTCCCATGATCAGTACTTTGATCACTTTAGTATCCATACCCGCAACACCTTAGGAGTATCGGACATATCTGGTTGTTTTACATACCATGAAATACATGATTAATCCAAATACAAAAGTGGCTCCGTTGGGTCCGCCCACAAAGAGGATAAAACCGGGGCTGCCCAATTTCTAGCGTCGGTGCTTCCTTGCGGCTCCAAGTATCCGGTTGTTTAAAAAACCACAGATGCACTGATAAAATCCCAAGCGAGACTTCTTTGCCCATTGACCAAGAAAGCAAGGTATGACCGAAATCCCCTTTATTTTTTGTAATTGTATATAGACAAGAATTCCGTTACCCAAAATATTTACACATGCAAAGAGGTTTCAGTTGCAGCACATGGATATGGGTCAATCTCAGAGCGCTTTATGTAAGCTAACAACTGACTATTACTACCGATCATTTATAGAGAAGCTAGATGATGTATTGCTAGATGGACGAGAGAAGCAAGACCAAATCATCGCGATGCAAGACCAAATCAACAAGATGCCGGCCGAAATCAAGTCGATGCAAGCTCATAGAATGAAATTTAAGAAGCCTCACCTTGCACTTGTAGTGATGGTCATGATTTGGTTCGTAATCCCTAGATCATTTGCAGCTCTTCTTTTGGTGGGAGCTATTGCATTGATGATGCTCTTGATCTAGGCGAGGACGAGTAGAACTATCTAGTATGTATGATGTTATGTGTGTATTTTATAAATGTCTAAAAGTTGTTGAATTATGTTATTATTAGTTTAAATATGTGTTAAAAATGAATTTGCATTAACAATGTATTTAAAAATTAGGGACTAAAATTACAAGGGATTGCTAGCTGCAAAACAATGATTTACCTATTTTTTGGAAGTGTGATAGGGAGCAGTTTTAGTACAGGGTATCGGCTAGAGCATTTGCAGCCGGATTTGGCAAATTCGGCCCCTCAAACATCCGCGGATGTGACTGGGCGCGTCCGCTGACAGTGACCGGCCACATCTCAAACTTGATGCTTTGCATTCGAGTCTCTCATATTTAATCCACTAGATTCCATACAAACCATGCAAAATAAACCTACGTACTACCACAAGCTAATTACGCTTCATCATCCGAGATGTCCAGGACGTAGGTGCCGGGCACCAGGTGGATGGGCGCCTAGAAGGGCTCCGGCTCCTCCCCTCCTCCTCCTCCTCATCCATATACGTGAGCATTGCTGGAATTTGGTCTATATTGGAGCAACCCAATAACTATTTCAGAAATTCCTAATAAATCCTAGAGGCCCACTTAGCCCATTTGTGCAAGGCAAGGGATACTACTAAAGTTTAGTCCCACATTGCTAGTTGAGTGGGAATTGGACCTCCTTATAAGGGAGGTTATTTTCCCACTTGTATGAGCATGAGAACAAGAGGGACATCCACGCGCGCTCCTCCTCCGCCGCCCGCCTCGCCACGCCACGCCACGCCACGCCTCGTCACGACGCGCCGCACATCTTCGCCTGCTGCCTGTTCGTTTCATCTCCCTCGTTCTCTTCAGCTCCCAGCGCAACCTCTCGCCTCCTTCTCTTGCGCCTATAAAAGGGAGGTCGCTCCTCCCAGAGAGATGCACCAGAAGGCCTCCGAAACCGCACCTTTTGAGTCCTGTACGGGAGAAGGGTGATAAGGTTTTTGGGGAGCGCTCTGCGCGACTACTGACTTCTTCATCACGGACGACCCGGACTCCGACGACGACTTCTTCCCCGACGTCCACGACCTCCTCGACGACATGGCTGGCGAGGACACCGACCCCAAGTCCAGCGCTTCTGCTGCTGCTGCCTCGTACGTGTTCGTCTCCTTTCTATTAGAGGTTCTGCTACAGTTCCTTGTTCTAGTGTTTGCCCTGGATATGCTACAGTTCCTTCCCTTTGTCAAATCGCATGGCCTGTTTTATCACTGCTACACTAGTCATGCTTTATCTAGTATTTCTGTTAATAAAATCTCTCTATAAATTGCTCATATTTCCAGCAGGCATCTCGTTGACTTCCGCGGCGTGCTCTGCCTCTACCTCCTGCTAATGATGACGTCTGGCCTCCGCCTCTGACTCTGACCGGAGAGAATCGAGGATCGCCTGTCGCTCCACCCACAGATCCATGTCCCCAGCGTCCCTCACGCCCTCCTCCGGCTCCTCCTCCTCCTCCGGACCAAAAGAGATAAACTAGCTGCTGTAGACGTGCGGTCGAACACTTTTCACAGACCACGATCAAAAGAAAATGAGCCTCGCCGGAGCATACACCAGTGTCACTAGTAGAAAAAAGGTCAAATGTGAGACACATTAGTCCCGGTTTGTAACAGAACCGGCACTAATGTGGCCATTAGTGCCGGTTCCAACGGCTAGCCGGGAGGAGCTCTTTAGTACCGGTTCGTGGCAAACCTTTAGCACCGGTTCGTGCCACGAACCGGTACTAATGAGAGTGGTGGCAGGATGTTGTCAGAATGGGGCCCTTCGGCACCTTTAGTACCGGTTCGTGGCACGAACCGGTACTAAATGTCGCCCTATATAAATCCTTCAGACACCCGCACTCTGTTCTTCCCCTTTCCCTCTCCCTCTCCTCTGTTCTTCCCTTCTTCCTCTCGAGTTCATCACAAAATTTGCCCCAAATTTGTCAAGATTTGCAGGCCCTCATCCATTCAAATGATCACCAAGGTTAGCAACTTTGTCCTTTCATCTCTCATTGCTATATTAGCTCTTGCATTGGTTTATATAGTGATTAATTGTGGGTTTTAGTAATTTGGGAGGAATTATATGTGGTAGTATTTGATTTATATGCGATTTGAGGTCAAAATAACACTTAGTTTGCATATGTAGGTGTGGTTTACTTAGTGCCTTCTAAATCTCTGTCAGAACCACCGCCGATCGCCTGCACCGTCTCGTCAGCCGGCACCACCTTGTGGTGAGCCTCTTGTTCATGAAATTTTATATAAAAATTGATGTTTGTGTGATTTGGATATATAGTTACTCGTATAATAATTATCTTACCCGTCGTTGTTTGTTATACATAGTGCCATGGTTTTGATATCCGTCCCCGTCGGCCCTCGTCCTTGTTATGATTCGGATGTGGTATATTCTCTTTTAAAACTATTTGTTGCATTTCGTGTTTATGACAAATTATGCCCATCAAGTTGACATAGATATTTTTATCTAGGAGGTATGTGAACCGGAAATTCCAACCGACCCTATTGTCGAGAGGTTAAATTTAGTTGAAAGAGAAAACGAGTACTTGAAAGAAAAATTGAAAATAATTGAGGGGGAGAAGATGGAATTGGAGTTGCATGTTGCCGATGTCGTCGATGATCACAAGATCAAGATGGAGAAAATGCGCTTGAAGATTAGAAAGATTAGAAAATATGCCATCTATAGTGAGGCTTGGTATCATTATGATGTTGGATCAATTGTTACCTTAGTTGCGATCTTGATCGCATTTGTTGTTGCATTTAAATGCTTTAGCTAGAGAGTTATTTGTTTGTTGTATTTAAGTGTTGTATGAACTTTATGTATGAACTTGTATTAATTTGGTCTATTCGGTGTTGTGTAATGAAGATGAGCCGGCAATGGATGTACGATGACCGATGCTCTCCCCAGTTCGTTGAGGGCGTGCATACTTTTATGCTTGCGGCTGAGGCAAACAAGCGGGTGGATGGTTTTATGCCTTGTCCATGTGCTGGCTGTAAGAATGGTCGCAATTACTCTACGTCAAGAACCATTCACGTCCACCTGTTTGAGTCCGGTTTCATGCCCCACTATAATGTTTGGACCAAGCATGGAGAAAGAGGGGTTATGATGGAAGACAATGAAGAAGAAGAGGACGACGACAACTATTCTGGCCATGGGTTCCCTGAATACGATGATACAACAATGGGGAAGAAGCTGAGCCGGTAATGCGGAAGAAGCTGGGCCGGCAATGCGGGAAGAAGCTGAAGAAGAGGCATCGATGAGCCCGTTGATGATCTAGGTCGGGCCATTGCCGATGCAAAGAGAAACTGCGCAAGTGATTTGGAGAAGCAGAAGTTGCAGCGCATGTTAGAGGATCACAAAAATTGTTGTACCCGAATTGTGGAGGTGACAAGAAAAAGCTGGGCACCACACTGGAATTGCTGCAATGGAAGGCAGAGAATGGTGTATCTGACAAGGGATTTGGAAAGTTGCTGGTAATGATAAAGGATATGCTTCCAAAGGACAACGAATTGCCCGAGAGTACGTACGAAGCAAAGAAGGCTGTCTGCCCTCTAGGGTTAGAGGTGCAGAAGATACATGCTTGCCCTAATGATTGCATCCTCTACCGCGGTGAGTACGAGGATTTTAACGCTTGCCCGGTATGTGGTGCATTGCGCTATAAGATCAGCCGCGATGAGCATGGTGATATCGAGGGCGAGCGCCCCAGGAAGAAGATTCCTGCCAAGGTGATGTGGTATTCTCCTATAATACCACAGTTGAAACGTTTGTTCCAAAACAAAGAGCATGCCAAGGTGATGCGATGGCACGTAGAAGACCGTAAGAAAGACGGAAAGTTGAGAGTACCGCTGACGGGTCGCAGTGGAGAAAAATCGAAAGAAAGTACGGGAAGGAGTTTGCAGATGACGCAAGGAGCGTATGGTTTGGTCTAAGCGCAGATGGCATTAATCCTTTTGGGGAGCAGAGCAGCAACCATAGCACCTGGCTTGTGACTCTATGTTTGTATAACCTTCCTCCTTGGTTGTGCGTGAAGCGGAAGTTCATTATGATGCTAGTGCTCATCCAAGGCCCTAAGCAACCCGGCAACGACATTGATGTGTACCTAAGGCCATTAGTTGAAGAACTCTTACAACTGTGGAATGGAACAGGTGTACGTGCGTGGGATGAGCACATGGGGGAAGAATTTGACCTAAAGGCGTTGCTGTTCGTGACCATCAATGATTGGCCTGCTCTCGGTAACCTTTCGTGACAGACAAACAAGGGATACCGCGGATGCACCCACTGTTTGGATGATACCGACAATATATATTTGAATAGTTGTATGAAAAATGTGTACTTGGACATCGCCGATTTCTTCCGAGCAGGCATCCCGTGAAGAAAGAAAGGCAAGCATTTCAAAGGTGAGGCGGATCACCGGACGAAGCCTCACCACCGTACTAGTGCTGATGTACATGATATGGTCAAGGATTTGAAGGTGATATTTGGAAAGGGTCCTGGCGGACAACCTGTTCCAAAGGACGCTAACGGACGCGCACCCATGTGGAAGAAGAAATCTATATTTTGGGACCTGCCATATTGGAAAGACCTAGAGTTCCGCTCCGCAATCGACGTGATGCACGTGACGAAGAATCTTTGGGTGACCCTGCTTGGATTCTTGGGCGTGTATGGGAAGACAAAAGATACACACGAGGCACGGAGGACCAGCAACGTATGCACGGAGAAGACGGCATATATCGTGGTCATGCAAGCTACGCTCTTACCAAAGAAGGGAAGGAAATCTTCTTTGAATGCCTGCTCGATATTAAGGTACCGTCGGCTTCTCGTCGAATATAAAGGGAATAATAAACATGGCAGAAAAAGTTCCGAACCTAAAGTCTCATGACTGCCACGTGATTATGACGCAATCGCTTCCGGTTGCATTGAGGGGGCTTCTACCGGAAAACGCTCGATTAGCCATTGTGAAGCTATGTGCATTTCTCAATGCAATCTCTCGAAGGTAATCGATCCAGAAATCATACCAAGGTTACGTAATGATTTGGTGCAATGTATTGTCGATTTGAGTTGGTGTTCCCACCATCCTTCTTCAACATCATGACGCACGTCCTAGTTCACCTATGCCAAAAGATTAACGTTTTGGGTCCTGTATTTCTACACAATATGTTCCCCTTTAAGAGGTTCATGGGAGTCTTAAAGAAATATGTTCATAACCGTGCTAGGCCAGAAGGAAGCATCTCCAAGGGCCATCAAAATGAGGAGGTCATTGAGTTTTGTATTGACTTTATTCCTGACCTTAAGCCGATTGGTGTTCCTGAATCGCGGCATAAGGGCAGATGGATGGAAAAGGCACGCTAGGAGGGGAACAAATAATATGTATGGACGGACATTCTCTCGCTGAAGCACACTACACAGTTCTACAGAATTCCGCCTTGGTGGCTCCGTATATGGATGAACACAAGAATTTTCTACGCTCCAAACACCCGAAGCGGTCTGATGACTGGATTACACGTGAACAAACCAGGAGTTTCGCCAGCTGGTTGCAGACACGTACCATGCATGACACCTCTATTGAAGATGACCTGTACTTGCTGTCCCGATTACCATCTTGAATATAATGACTTTCAAATGGTACGAGATAAATGGTAATACATTTTACACGATCGCCCAAGATATGAAGAGCACCAACCAAAACAGTGGTGTCCGCTTTGATGCAGAAACCAAGACGGGAAAGGAAAAATATTATGGTTATATACAGGACATATGGGAACTTGACTATCGACGTGGTTTAAAGGTCCCTTTGTTTCGGTGCAAATGGGTCAATATGACACGAGGCGGGGTAACGGAAGACCCGCAGTACGGAATGACAACAGTGGATCTCAAAAATCTTGCGTATGCAGACGAACCATTCGTCCTAGCCAATGATGTGGCACAGGTTTTCTATGTGAAGGACATGTCTACCAAGCCAAGAAAAAGAAAAGATAAGGAAGCGAATGCATCGTACGATGAGCCAAAGCGGCATATATTTCTTTCTGGGAAGAGAAACATCGTGGGAGTGGATGACCAGACAGACAAGTCAGAAGATTATGAAAAGTTTGATGAAATTGCTCCATTCACAGTGAATATTGACCCGAGCATCCCGTTAAATGATGAAGATTTTCCATGGTTACGACGCAAAGGGACACACGCGAAGAAAAAGTTTCACACCCAAAGATCTGGGATGTGATCGGCTTCACTAGCTATCATCACTTTCTTACGTGTTTCGCACCGAGAGGGGAATCTCTGTAATAGTTAGGGTAGTTATGTGTTTTGGCATATGAAACGCGAAGAAATTTTATGTGCAAACAAATTCACACTAATTTCAAATAATTCAAAATTTAAACTATTCACATTTGAAAACTACAGGCACTAATGTAAAGTTTGTAATTTTTGTACCTAAAGAGGCTGTGTCAGCCTCCGGTCAAAGCTATGGCCCCACCATCACCATTTAGTGCGGTTCGCACCACGAACCGGTTCTAATGAGGTTGTGTCGTGTAAGGTTTGGGGCCCCACGAGCACCTTTTAGTACCGGTTCATGGATGAACCAGACGTAAGCTGTTTTTTAGTCCCACCTCGCGAAGTGAGAGGGACTAGGAGCGTTTATAAGCCCCGAGTGCGAGACGATGAAGAAGAGGATCAATGCTCACGTTGCTTAGCTTCAAGCCTTGTAAATACGGTAGACTGCACGGAGCTATGCGCAGTGCAATTTACACTATTCGAAAGGCTTGAAGCAAATTAACGTAGCATTGCACCTCTTTTATTTTTAATAACTTATTACAACTCCGGACTTCTTCTCGTTATGGCAAAAACTAATTGCACGTCGACATTTATTTTTTTTTAAGTTATAACTCCAGACTTTGACCATCAAGTTTTGCAGAAAAGAAAAAATAGCAGAAAAGAAAGAAAAACTATAGCTGAAAAGAAAAACTATATAAAAAAAACTACTCAAAAATAAATAGAAGAAAATAAATATAGCAGAAAAGAAAAAACTACTCAGGAATAAATAGAAGAAAAAATAAAGCACAATAGAAAAAAAAATATATTTGCTATTTTTCAATCGTTTACAAAATGACCGTGAAATTGAAAATCACTACAAAATGAACTCTGAAAATGTTGAATTTTGGCAAACTAGATGAAAAACTACTCACAAATAAATAAAAGAAAATAAATATAACAGAAAAAAAACTATACAAAAAACTACGCAAAAATAAATAGAAGAAAATAAAGCAGAAAAGAAAAAAACTATAAAAAAATTGGGGCGCTGCCACAGGTGTGTAATTACAGGCCATAAAGGCCCAGCAGACTCACAGGGCAGCGCGCAGAGTTTAGGCCCACAAGCCTGCAATTTAGAGGAGTTAGAAGAGGTAGCCGCGGCAGGGTTTATAAACCAGTGCGGCTGCCCTTCGCCTGGCGAGGTGGGACTAAACTTTAGGGTGGCAGCGCGAGGCCTTTAGTACCAGGTCGTGGCACAAACCGGTACTAAAGGGGGGGCTTTAGTACCGGTTTGTGCCACCACCCGGTACTAAAGGGGTCGCTTCCGCCGCTTGGGCTGGCCAAAACTGGCCTTTAGTACCGGTTGGTGGCTCCAACCGTACTAAAGGTGCCTTCTATATATACAACACTTCAAAATTTCATTCCCCTCTGCTTCTTCCTCTCTTTCCGTCGTCTCCGTCGCCGCCCTCGTCTCCGTCGCCGCCCGTCCCGTCGCCCGCCCTCGTCTCCGTCGCCGCCTGGGCCCGTCCCGTCGCGGCGTCCCTGTCGCCGCCCGGCCCGTCACCGCCCCTGGCCGTCGCCTCGCCGTCGCTGTCGCCCCGCTGTGAGCTCTCCCCCTCTAACCCCTCTCCCTCGCCCCCGGCGGCCACCATGGGCGCCGCCCCTCCCCGAGCCCATACACACACACACAAGCATGATGATCGAACACACACACACACATATGTATGAATTAATGCATGTATATATTAGTATATACGTATTTTGTATGTTTAATTAGTTTAGATTATTTATATTATTATTTTTTCACTATTATATATGTATGAATGCATGTTAGATGGATATAATTAGTGTTTAATTAGTATGGAAATTTTTTATATAATGTTGTTTTTCAGTTTTTTAATGGATGTATAGAAGTTGTGTTTTCTGTTTTTAGTGTTAGATGCTTAATTAGTATGAAATAGTATATAGATTTTTAGAATAGTAGAAATGTTAGAAATTTTAGTTATCAAAATCCAATCATTAAAAAAATATTACTTTTTGCGGGCATATAGCTAGTATTTGTTCTCGACGATGCCCGGCCCGCATCCTCGCCATCGACCATTCATGACGACGCCCAGCCACCCATGTCCGGATCGGCTCCGGCTGGCTGGCACTAGGAGGTGCTGCTCGGAGGGGCGCTGGCTGCTTGATGAGGAACCCGGCCCCGGGTTCCGCTGTCGACTCCTGATCTCGTTTGGTGGCGTTCGCGTGGGCCAGTTTCGGTGCGGAGGACCCGGCCCCGCCAAGGAGGTACGTCGCCGTGTCGAGGAGGAGGACGAGCACGCCCATCGCTACATGGTTGTGTTAGAGGCGGCAGGTTCTCCAATACCGGCAAGATCTTCGGGATCTCACTTCAGCTATGATCCTGTGAGGGTTCCTTCTCTTTGGGTGTCCATCGCTCATGATGCAGGAACCGCGAAAGTGTCCTAGATTCTTCAGTAGTATTCGATCTTTAATTAGCTAGCCGTGATGTACTATTCAATATTATATGTTATTCGAGACGATGTATTCGAGATTATATCTATTATTCTAGACGAAGTATTCGAGATTATATCTATTATTCGAGACGATGTAATTTGAATACTAAATTGTTTTATATTTCTTTTGAATTAGTTAAATAAAAGCTATGGCGCATAATACCGACAGAGAGGGAGAACAGACCATGTTCGATATGATACGCCGGGCCGATGATAATCGAATGAAGAAGATTATGACGGCTCCGAATTTCTAAACAACACGGAGAGGGTGATATGATATTCGATCGCTGACGACCGAATTGATGAAGTCATGAACTACGATTATGACGATGACGAAGAACATGTTGATCCTGAGACAACAAAGACCGGCGAGGTATATATATTTATATAAGCAGGTTCCCGGTGATCATCACATGTTTTAAATGACTTGTAGATATATTAACGAATCGATCTTTGTTCTTTCAGCCATCCGGATCGAGCAAATCTTCAGGCAAAAGGACGAAACGAGGCCCGAACAAAAAGTTGAAGGAGGGCGTAAAGTATAATATCGAGGCAGTCAGACCTAATGGCGAACCATTAGCGCCTAAGAAGATTGCGGACAAGTTCATTCGTCGGCCATGGAGTTCTTGTGAAGGACCAACTCGATCTCCCTTCAAGAATGGAGAGAGCCAACAAAAGACAAAGGACAAAAGGCAAAGAGGACGCTGCTCCACGTCCAGATGTTACTTTTGTCGACAAGAATCAAAAAGATCTGTTTTGGGATACTCTCATGGAACATTTCACCCTACCAGATCATTTCACAGAAGCAGATGTGCAGAAAGTCAAGGACGCTGCTCTTAGGAAGATGGCGGTTGCATTCAAGAACCACAAGAATCGTGAATGGGACAAGTACGTCAAGGGAGGAAGGAAGACTCCAAAGATTCGAGGGAACACTAGAGAACCAACGTGCTCATTGGGACGATTTCGTGAAATTCAAGGATTCGGAATTAACTAAGGAACGGTCGAGAATAAACAAGAAGAATGCCGAAAAAGGATAAGTTCCATATCTTTGGGGCCAGGTGGCTATGCGGTGGAAATGCCTAAGTTGGATAAGTCTGATAAAGAGATGGAGGTTGCAGGTGCCACGCCGGTTACTAAGAGCTGGCCACCCATGGTCAGGACTTGGTTCTATGCGCATGGGAGGGAGTTGGACCCAAGATGTGCAATGTTTCGACGAGGGCAAGTCTGTAGGGAGCCGACGATGCGATACTTGTTGCAATAGAAGAGGCACGATCGGGGTGTTCCAGCCCAACAGAGAGAACGACGAGCTTACGCGTGCCTCGGGAAATCCTAAACACCGGGAAGAACACGAGGCAAGGGCGCTATTCCGTGGTATGAGGGGTTTTCAGACCGGAACACCGACTACGTAACCCGTGCGAGAAAGAAGATTATGGAGGAGAAGAAGAGGAAGATGGAGGAGGAGCAGAGGAAGCGGGACTATGAACGCCTTCAAGGCCTAGAAGCAAGTCAAGCGGAATTGGTAGTCAAATTCTAGCGGTAGCAGGAGCAGATCGACTCACTTACCCAACAAAGGGGGTCTCAGCAGCTGCAGCAGCTAGCGAATGATCCAGCATTGGATAGCACCGCCCCATCCATGCCGAGAAGCAGCGTGGGTTCCGCCCCGGAAGACGCAATGCTGGGTAGATACCCCGTGGATGACATCACGGAAAACACTAGCTGCGAGCTACACGTCAAAATGAAGAACATATCCATGAAGGTGGCGGACAGCGTTGCTTTTCCAGTTACCCCCAAAGCAACCTACCATTGCATCCCGATTCCAGAGGGCTATGCTCGTGTCATGGTTGACGAGGTGGTGCACCCATATTCGGGCTAGAGCTTGACATTCACGGAGGTGACGACGAGCGCTTTCTCGGAGACGCCAACCATCGTATCATCCTATGGAAAAAGGATTGCATCATCTTTCAAGGCCACCGACATCGCGTCATCCGACTCCTCGTCAAGTCCGCCACCGAGTCAGCAGTCTCCCGCTCATGCAAGTCCACCAAGTCCGGCAAAGTGTCAGCCACTCCTCCTCCAAGTCCGGCAAAGTGTCGTGCCAATCCTCCTCCTCCAAGTCCGCCACAGCCGACGCCCACCTCCTCCAAGTCCGCACAACCTCAGCCACTCCTCCTCCAAGTCCGCACAGCTTCAGCGGCCACCTCCTCGCTCAACTCAGCCCCGTCGGCCGGCGTCTCCGCCGCCAAGAATCGCAGAAGAGACACCTGCAGCTATGGTGCGAAGCGGCACGAGTCGAGGTAGTACAGGAAGTACAGCGGAGGCAAGCGATATAAATATGGTCCAAGCCTCACGCCTCTTCCGCAGAGGTCTTATGACAGGTCCGAGGAGGAAATCGCAGCCATATCGAAGTCCGAGGTGGAAGCCCATTTTGCACCGAAACCGCCACCGCCGCCAAGGGAGAAAGTGCACGAGGAAACGATTGACCACTTCATTCAGATGGCTCAACCATCAGCTCCCAAGCCTGTTGACACAGACTATGAGCGCCACATCAGGAAGTTAAATCGAGCACGTCTACGTAAGGAGGCGAGCTCGGGATCGAGCAAACAAGAAGCAGCTGTCAAAAAATGCAGGAAAACCATTCCCCAGCTGGGTAACAGGCGGCGCAATCGATCCCCTCGCTTGTTGTGCCAACAACACGTGACTGTACGCGCGCCCAATATTATTGTGGGCAAACAATTTAAGTTCCTGAGGTGGGCAATGTGGTAATAACGGAGGACCATATAATGCAGGCTGAAGTTCTCAAAATCACTGTTGGACAACTCTTCGAGATCGAGCCCATGCCTGTGCTTAGAGAGGATAAAATAAAACGGAAATATGTCCAGGGCCAACCTTTGGTCGAGCCAGACAAGGTCTCAAGAACCTCCCAACGAGAATGTATGAATTACATCAATGGTATATGAACATTACCAAGATTTCCGATCGATTGTCCCTCATGGTGAATGTCAAGGAGGAGCATTACTTCCATGAGAAAGCTGTGTCCGTTGAGTATTCTGAAATGTTTCAGTTATACAATCAAGACGCACTCGACAAATCTATCGTCAGTTGCTATTGTCTGTAAGTGATTTATTTCTGTAATTTAAGTCTCAAGCTAGCTGTAGTGATCCTTTTGATCAATCATTACCTGTAATTATCCTCACTATATTCTTTTCTGTGGTATTATATGCAGGATGAAGATGTATGAAATGAGAAAAGATGGACGCTTTGGCATTGGGTTCATTGACCCAAACACCGTTAATGAATACACATGGAAAATAAATCCACGTCATCAAAAGGCCGTAGAGGACAACATGCTAGAGTTCTTGAAGCGCCTCAAATACAATGAAGATATACTACTTCCTTACAACTTCCAGTGAGTCACACTGTCTTGTACTACAAATTCTCTGTTTTTGCCTACTAGCTAGCTACATGTTTTTGCTTACATATGCCCGCTTAATTAAGACATGCAAACGTGTGTGCATGCAGATTTCACTGGCTCTTGTGTATCATTAAAGTTGACGCCGAACAGTTGAAATACTGGACTCACTACTCAAAGAAAAACTGACTATAACATCTTGTTTGGGATAGTCAACAGGTAATTTCAATCATTATTAACTATATATCTCGGCCTATTTAGTTCGTCATTTTTCATGATATGAACTATTTAATAACCCTTTATTCATTTTCTTTGTCGGCGGGCAGGGCTTGGGAAAGGTTCATCAGCGTGACCCCAGGAGAATGGAAAAAAAGCTTAAATGGTTTTGACCCAAGGTAAGTAATTAAGTAGTACTAGCTAGCTAGCTAGCTGCCATCTCTTTAATTATCATGCTTGATTAATTATTATCTGATCAAATTCCATTCTCGTAAAGGCCCTGAAGCAGGCGCAGGGGACTGATCTGTGTGCATTCTGCGTTTGCGAGAACATTCGCATGATGGCGTCCGAAAGGAGCAGATCTCAAAGACAGAATTGGGTACGCTTGTCAAAACACTATTCACAATTTTTACACCATTATCGATATCTAGTCACACAACTAATACACATGCATATTGATCTCCTTCTTAACAGTTCATAGAGGTGCGGAAGAAGCTCCTAGAAACGGAGCGCCAGAAGCACTTCAAGAGGAAATAGCGGGATTTTTGCTCGACCAGGTCATAAATCCAAGGGAGAATACTATTACCGCTACCGCCCCCATGAAAACCACTTCCAATTGTCATCGTGCTCAAGGCACCAATTAGGCTAATGCCACTGGCTCAAGGCAACATGCATATTTCTGAGAAATTGTATAGAGCTATACATGTGTGTTTGTGTGTATTAATTAATATGATGGTTTGTGAGACACTGATGATATATATATATATATATATATATATATATATATATATATGCATGATTGGTTCTACTAGAAATTATATATATATATATATATATATATATATATATATATATATATATATATATATATATATATATATATATATATGCATAACGTGTATAATGTGTAGTATCGTAAAATGCCAGCAAACGAAAAAGAATTAAAATGGAAACACAAAATTAAATGAAAAAGAAATCATAAAACTAAAAACCCCCCAAACCTTATAGTACCGGTTGGTCTTACCAACCGGTACTAAAGGGCTCCAGGCCCCTAGAGCTGGCTCATGCCACGTGGTTTCCCTTTAGCACCGGTTCGTGCTGAACCGGTACTAAAGGGGGGGGGGGCTTTAGTGCCCACACTTTAGTGCCGGTTATGGAACCGGCACTAAAGAGCCTTACGAACCGGTGCTATTGCCCGGTTCTGCACTAGTGTGTCAATTTAAATGCATACATTTACTTCATTCATGGTATCCATTTGAACATGTGCATCAAGTTTTAGAGCTACTGATTTGGTAAGCTATTGCTTCATGCACTGTACCATTTTTAGCAGCAGGTGACGAGCAAAGGAGGTGAGATTTTTCAACACTTGAAGATTAACCTTGTCATGACCAGAGCTGAATAGATCTGTATGGCTTCATGTTTCACCGCCCTTCACCATTATCCCCCCATGCAGTGGCGGAGCTTCCTGAAGATTGTTAAGAGGGCTAATCAGAGTTGATGGGGCGGATAAGTTAAATTGTGCATAACTTCTGAGAAATCTTTGATATTTAAGCCTAATAATTAGGGGTACACTTAAGAGTTTTCTTAAGAGTAGGGGGGCAATGGCCCCCTTTGGCCCCATGAAGCTTCACCACTGCCCCATGAACCTCGCGCGCTTTATGTAAGCTAACTGCTTGACTATTACTATCGATCATTTAGAGAGAAGCTAGATGATGCATTGCTAGATGCACGACGGAAGCAAGACCAAATCATCGTAACACAAGAGCAAATCAACAAGATGCAGGCCGAAATCAAGTCGATGCAAGCTCAAAGAAGGTAATTTAAGAAGCTTCACCTTGTACTCGTAGTGGCATTCATGATTTGGTTCTTAACCCCTGGATCATTTGCAGGTCTTTTGGTGGGAGCTATTGCACTAATGATGTTCTTGATCTAGGAGTCAACGAGAGTAGGACTATCTAGTATGTATGATGTTATGTACGTATTATACAAATGTCTAAAAGTTGTCGGATTATGCTATTATTAGTTTAAATATGTATCCGAAATGAATTTGCGTTAAAATGTATTAAAAATTAGGGACTAAAATTACAAGGGATTTGCTAGCTATGAAACAACGATTTCCCTAAAAAAATTGGAAAGTGGGATAGGGAGCAGTTTTAGTACAGAGTATCGATTAGAGATGTTGTAAGGTTTGAGAGGACATTTGAGGGGCTAAATGATAGGGGTTCAATTACAGATACCTTTAGCAAGTGCAAAAATCTTTTCTAGCGGAGGATGTATGTACCGGTTAAGCATCTCCCTTTCATTCGTTTGAGATCCGTGCACTTTAGACTCATACATGTGGTATTCTATGTATTTTCTTTGTCTCTTACCTGGTATAGAACATTTAGGTGACATCAAAAGGTCCCATCATCTTTTGTGCCATAGAGAATGACATAATGTGCATGCATGACTCTAATTTTCTAGTGTTTTCTTATACGATTCATATCTTTTAAACAAGAATTTGGGTTTTGAATTCTTTTATACTTTTGAAATCTTGATGACTCGATATTTCAAACAAGATCAATATTGAATATTTGTTAAACTTGTTTAAATTTTGTTGTTTCACAAAATTGATTGGAAATGAAATGAGTTTAACAAATGTAACTATTTCTTCTATTGATTGAAATTGAAATGAATTTCATATATCACTTTATGTCATAGATTTCAATACCATATGTTTTTTTTCATCTAGATCCGCAGACCACCTAGCAACGACTACAAGCACTGAAGCGAGCCGAGGACGCGCTGCCTTCATCACCCCCCTCGCCGGACCGGGCAAAACTTATTATAGTAGATAGTTGGGTAGTCGTCGTGCTAAGACTCCATAAGGGCATCTCCAGCCGTTGGCCCCCTAGGGAGCGTCTAAAAGCGCCGCCTGGGGGTGAGCCGGCGCAAAAAAGGCCTGGGGGCGAGTCGGTCCCCAGTCGTCGGCCCCCAGGGCCGCCCCCAGGCGCGTATTAAAATAAAAAAAGAAGGGCCGTTCGGCGAAGTTATGATAAAAAGTAGTTAAATTTTGGCTAAACATGGCAAATTTCGGCGAAATTCGCGCATTTTCATTACATTAACCTAATCTAAAAAAGAAAAAAGGGGTTGAAGTCGTCGCCGCCATCGTTGTCGTCAGCCTTATCCTCCTTGACGCGGGCGCCCCTGCTGGACCCGGCGTCGCCATGGCGGACTGGCGGCGGCAGCGCGTCGTCGTCGTCGTCGCTGTCGCATAGGACGACGACCCTGTCTTCATCACGGCCGCGTCGGCGCTTCCTCGAAGCGGGCGCAGGCGGCGCTGGCGCTCGCCGCCTTCTCCCGGCGCGCCTTCTCCATCGCAGTGGAGTCTGGCGCGCCCATTCTAGGGCCGCGTTGCCGTTGCCGAACTCCGCCTTCACCGGCGCCAGCCCCGGCTCCGTCAACACCGGCGCCAGCCCCAGCTCCGTCTTAGGCTTCACGAAGCTCGGAGGAGCCGACGAGGAGGAGGCGCGCCGGCCGCCCTCGTTGATGACGATGCCGGCGCTGCGAGTGCGCCGGCCGAGCGGCGACTCCGCCGCGGGCTCGGCCTTGACGCCGAGCAGGGCCGGAGTGCCGGAGGAGTGCGATGAGGATCGGGAGGAGGAAGAGGAGGAGGAGGACCCGAACCTCCTTGGCGCCCATGGCCCGGCGCGTCGGTGCTGCGCCCGAAGTACGCCAGCGGTAGTCGTTTACCGCCCTCGAGGTACGTGAGCACGCCCTCGAGTGTGCGGCGGGGACGCCCACCGAGGTGGCGCCTCGCTGTTCGCGGCCGCCGACCACCGGCGCGCCGTTGGTGGACGCCATGTCGCTGCTTTCGCGGCGCCGAAATCGCCGCCCAGGCCGCGTGGTTGTCGGGCGCATCGGGGAGGAGAGTTGGGCGTCGGTGAGGGACGCGCAAGACGATCTCGACCTCCTCGACGGCATTTCGCCGCCACGGCGCCGGGCAATGGGGAATGGGCACTCCCGGCTGAGTCTCAACCCATTGGCCCGGCGCGCATGTCCGGCGGCGCTGGATGTTCGCCGAACAGAGCCAGGGGACTCCTGTCATGGAGCGAACGGCGGCCGGTTGCTGGCCGCCGCCTGCCTCGGAAAGCGTTTCGCCATGGCTACGGCGGGCTGGGCGGGCTCGGGAGAGGTAGAGGGAGGGCTGGGCGGCGGTGATAGGGAGAGGCGAGGAGAGGGAGGGGCTGGACGGCGGCGGGGCTGGTGTGGGCACAGGCGAGTGGAGGCCGCCCGGCTTTATAGCCGGGCCGCGCCTGTGTACGCTGCGGCGAGGAGGCGCCGGCGCGCCGTCCGTGAAGCGCCGCCGTGAGGAATCAATGGCAAGGCTGACCGCGGCAGCCTTGCCATTGATTCGCGAACCGAGGCCGTTGGGGAAGACGAGGCGCCGAGTCGCCGACGCTGCTGGCCCGCCTTTTTTCGCACTAAAACAGCTTCGCCTGGCGCTTCGGCGCCCCCAAGGCCGGGTTCGGGCTGGGTCCGCCGGCGCTGTTTTCGCCCAAGCCGGGCGAAAATCGCCTCTGGCGCGATCGGGCCGTTTTGGCGCGCGAAAAAATCGCCTGGGGAGGCCTTCCTGGGGGCGCGGCTGGAGATGCCCTAAGACCAGTGTACCAAAACAACAACCACCGTCAATGAAGAGAAGCATAGATCAGAAGGATCTAACTTGAAAACACACGAACGAAGACTAGATTCGAGCAGATCCAACAGTGACAACCACCGAAAAAAATCTTGCGAGATCCGTCGGAGACACGCTTCCACACGCCCTCCGACAATGCTAGACGCATCACCGGGATGAAGGCTAGGCGGGGGAACCTTATTCCATCTCCAGGGAGCCACCGCCGTATCGCCTTCCTGAGCTGATCACAAACCCTAACAAAACTGAAAGAAACATACAAAAACGGAGCCCTCCCGCCGGCAGGGCCAGGATCCACCGCGCCCGCATGACCCTAAAACCACAGGAGACGAGGCAGATCGACAACACCACCGACGAGAGGTAGGAACCTTGTCGCCTGTTGGCTTGGACGAAGGGGTAAGTTGATCTGCGATATTTCAATAACATAGGTACTAGATGCATTTCAATTACCAAATCACTTTGTTACCAAATGCTTCTACAGAATCTAATTGTCAACATATGAATTTTAAGACCAGATGCATTTCAATTACCATACCACTTTCAGTACCATATTCATTTCAAAAACATGCACATATTTCAACTTCAGTACCATCTAAAAATATATATTTCAATAAAATTTAGTACCACATACATAACATAAACGTGAAATACTAATGATAAATTTCAGTACCATATGCTTTTGGACACCAGAGACATTACAATACCAGATCACTTTGTTACCAGGTGCATTTCAAATACCATATGCTTCATTACCAGATCACTTTGATAGCATTTGCATTTCAGTACCAAATGCATTTTTGATTGATAGACCACTTTTTATTGGAATACCATACCACTTTGAACACCATATCCATTTCAATAACATGCGTCTATTTTCATTTTCAGCACAATTCTAAAAATATATTTCAAAAAATCTATTTTTCAACATTTTAAATATATATTTCAACAGCACATATGTTTCAAAACATTAATTTTAATTATTCTGAATATTTTTTCAATTAACGTGATAAAAAATGAAAGTAATATTTCATAATTGTAACCGTCAATGTGAAACTGAAATAGTGAAAATTAAACGACTTCCAAATGTATTCAAAACTGATCTTGTTCAAAAGGTCTTGTCCCTAGGTATTCAAATATATAAAATAACAATAAAATTCAATTATTTTATGTATGGCTTAGAAGTTATGAATGACTTAAAATGCCACTTAGAAATAAAAGGGTTGCTTTATGTATGGGGGGACGGAAGAACAGAAAGCATGCATGCAACGAAGTACTCCGACACAAAACGTGTTGCCGATCATACACACACGCCCACAGGCCACAGTTCGTACGTACAACACACGTAGCTTAGCTGTGCTTACTTCCTTCAAACTGGCAGTAATTTTGTTAGATTGGTGATTTTGTGGGTGGGTGACATCTTCTTCCTCCTCTTGTAGCGGAGCATGACCTTCCCCTTGGGCCCCGGCATGACCACGTTCCAGTCCGTCTCCGGGAACGGCGACACCATCTCCATCTCAAAGTTCCTCAGCAGGTGGCTCCATATCACCTTGATCTGCATGTAGGCGAACGCCTCGCCCACGCAAGCGTGCCGCCCGCCGCCGAAGGCCGTGTACGAGAGCGCCCCGCCGGCCCCGTCCTCCCCTCTCCCTGGACCGAACCGGCCCGGCTCGTACCTCTCCGGGTCCCTGTAGACGTGCGGGAGACGGTTGTGGATCACCAGCGGGCTCGCGATCGTGCGCCCCGCCGGGACCTCGTACTCGTCTCCCTCCCTCGTCCGGACGGCGAAGCCACGGCGCGCGTGGCGCAGCAGCAGCATCGCCGGCGGGTGGAGCCGCAGGGCCTCCTTGATGCAGCGGTGGAGGGTCTCCATCTCCTGCAGGACCTCGTAGTCCACGCGGTCCCCGTGCCGCGCCACGACCCGCTCCTGCTCCCGGACGGCGGCGCGCAGGTGCTCGGCGTTGGCGCGCGCGAGGAGGCGCGCCCCGGTCCACGTGCCCGTGCTGGAGCTCGTGTGCTGCCCCGCGAACAGCGCCGACACCAGCAACCCGACGAGCTCCGTGTCGGTCGTGGCGCGGCCGTCCTTGTACCTGGAATCGATAAGGCACTGCAGAATGTCGTCGACGGGGCGGCCTGCTTCTCTGCGCGACCTGACCATGTCGGAGAATATGTCGCCGAGCCTAGCGCGCGCTCTGTCGCGTCGGCGGTGCGCCGGGATGGGCAGGTGCGGGAAGAGGATGGTGACGAGGCGCATGCCGTCGTTGAGCTCGCGGAGGTGCATGGCGGCCTCGCGGAGCATCTTGGAGCGGACCTCCTCCCCGAACAGGCACCGGCTGGCGACGAGCGTGACGAGGTGCTCTAGCTCCTGCTTCAGGTCGACCGTGCCCGACTCTCCCCATCTCGTAAAGTACTCCTGCATGCACATGCATGCATGTGTAACATATACAGTGAAAAAACATGTACAAGTACTCCGGCGGTCCGGCCTACACGTACGTATACGGTATATATAGGTTGGCAGCAGTGGATTCGTCTTAATTACCTCGACCTCTCGCACCATGAGGCCGGCATAGGTCCTGAGCTTGGAAGGCTTCATGGCGTCGCCGAAGAAGCGGATCTGCTCGCGCCGGGTGGCGAGATCCACGTCGAAGGCGACGCCGGGGCCGAAGGTCGGGACGGTGAACCGGGAGACCTCGTCCTGGCTCACCTCCGAGTCCAGCCCCTGGAAGAAATGGCTGGACACGTCCGGACCGACCAGGAAGGTCACCTCGCGGTGCAGCAGCCTCACCGTGAACACGCTGCCCAGCTCCGCGTGGGCGTCACGGATCACTTGCAGCGGGCCCTTGGCGAGAAGCCACGGGAGGACCCCCACGAGGGGAGCCCCCGCGGCCACGGGGGGCGGACGAGCGCGAGGAGATCGTTGGGCTCGTCGACGTCGTGCCATCATGGCTGATATGATGATCGTCGCCGCGGCAATTGGAACCACAAATGCTACCCAATTGACGGTTGCTAATTCCATATCTGTGTATCAAAGAATGAGTTAGTACGTGAACATCGTCTACAGTATTTCTAATCAAATGTGGCTTTTGGATCGGAGCACATGATCACATGTGGGTTTGCAGCCATGCATGCATGCACAAAATCAATATATCCATGTTGTTCTGACACTACCAGAAACATTTTATGTACCTAAACATGAATGAATGAAATCCATGTTTTGGTATAGCTCTTTTCGACGAATGCACGGGCATGCGTGTGTGTGCGCCGGTGATACGGCAAAGTGAAACGCAGGTGCATCAAAGATCTACTATTAGTGTTTACCTCTGAGCTACACGGCGATCCAATGATGCACTGGTGAGATGATGAAACTAGCCACGGAGCGCCGGCGCGGGTATCTCTATATATATTTAGAGAGAGAGAGAGAGAGAGAGGAATTGTTTATAACAAGCTCTCCCTGGCTACTTTTCAACGCTTGAAAACCATATAGATAGAGAGAGGGCCCCCTCATTGATTATGTTATAGACAGATATAGAGAGAGGGCCCGCTCATTGATTATGTTATAGTTTTCAAGCCTTGATTATGTTCATGATAACCGGCCGATTAGTTGTCTACTCCCTTCCTCCAACTACAAGTATTTCGGTACAGAGGGAGTACATGCTTACAATGGTACTCTCCAGGCGTTATAGTTATCATTTTTCAAGCATTGGTTATGTTCATTGCTGTAGAAAAGCAAATCTAATTGCTGGTAGTCTAGCAAACATTGTTTTAAAGTTAGCTTATCTAAGTCTTGGGACTCTAATACCCCCGACTTTATTTTGCCTCAAATTATAAACGATATCGTCATTGTTTGAGGAATAAAGTTTTGATGACAAAAATACCCCTGACTTTACATTGTTTTAGGGTTAGCTTATCTAAGTCTTGGGATCCCAATTCATCGGCCGAAACTAAGAAGTACATAGTGGAAACACGTGGAAGGTTTTTGTCACTGAGATAAAACAACACCACCTCTTTGCGTATGCGACATGGTCTATTACTCACCTGACTTCTAACTTGTCCATTGTAGCATCACATATATGTTTGGAAATTGGTTAGGACTTAGGAGGCATTGATATGAAACTTGGTATACTCGTCGTGGTGGAGACGACACCATGTTTGTTGGTCGCTTTTGCTATGTCAAAAGGATAAGTTTTTTCAATCAATCTATGGTTGGATGGTTAAGAGGATATTGGTATTCCAACCCATCAGAGTCTAAATTGTAGACTTGACATTGGTGCTTGAATTTTCCTCAATTTGTTTCAGGCCTTTCGGTGATGTGCGTTCAGTGCGAGAAAACATTCCCGTTGACTATGAAGACGTTTGATGTGCCAGCTCCGTCTCTCATGGGAGCTCATAGGGGTAAGGTGTGTCTGCATTCATAGGGATGAGTGTATGTACGTATGTAGAAGTGTCTATGTTTATGTCCTAGTTTATTAGCCCATCTCGTATTTTGGATCATATTTCGACCATAATTTTAAGTAATAATAAAATATAAGGCATGCATATAAGGAATAATATCATTAATATATGAATCCAATAATATAATATTTTTATGACATGCACTAACATTTTACTAGTCAAATATATGTCAAATTTTGACCCAAAGCACGATAAGGACTAATAAACAAACCCAGACGTTATGGCTTTAGAAATGGTGTGAACACTCCGTAATTGTAGTCTTGTTGCAACATTTTAAGCCATAAGAACTCTGAGATAGACCACGTACCACGTAGGAGTAATTAATTAGCTACCAGTCCACCACCTGCCAGATGGAGCTAGCAATAAAATCTTATCAACCAGGACAGTTGTGCATGAAAATGAAAGTGTACATAATGCATGGTCGGGAATCACAAAATCCGTGTCAAAAGCTTAATTTGTAATAAACCTGTCGAAGAAATTAAAGGGGCCGACTGTTTCACACTCGCGTGAAAAAATTTCTCAGTTTACAACTTCATTGGTTTTTCATATAGTTCATCATTCATGCGAATGATCTCAGTTTACAACTTCGTCGTACTATTGCGCTCAAAAGAGCAAATTTTCTCCGAATCTCAAAACCCAAATCTGTAAAGAACTTCAACTATGTTTTGCAAAAAAAGATCCAAATCTATTATAAGGGTTCATAAAGTACAAAGCTTGGCAAAACTAATAAAAATTACTACATCAAGGGTCATGCACCAATGAATGACCACTACCACCGACAGAACGAGTCGTCGACGTGCCACCATCGCCGCTCCCCTACGAGAGCCGGCTTGACCTCGTCGATGACAGCCACGAAGTTTTCACCCACATGCCTCTAAGGATCAGCGTCCCAGAGCTACAACCATCACCATTAGAACCCTGAATCTTCATGAAGCGCCTGATACCAAATCTCATCGCTGAGTGCGCACGGCGAGAAATCCTTACGTTGCCGCCCAGAAGACTAGCTCAAGATGATGCGCCATGATCCGTCCAAACAATGTTCTGCGTTAACAAAATCCATATGTAAATTATTAGCCAGAGCTGAGGCACCGGGACCCCCCTCCCCGCCATGAAGTTTCCACCGCCCTCCTTAATACAGAGCTGAGGCATTACTCCAACCAAACTCTAGATTATCTGCCAAAAGCTCACCGACTCATCCTATTATCTCCATCATGTTTACTTTGAATGGACTCTTTGCTAGCTCTATTGCAACCTCTGTTGGAAAAGGCCGTGTCTAGAAGGTGCTTAGGAGCTAGGCAAACGTCAAACACCCCATCTAGGGCATAACTAGAATTTTAGGAAGGGCAAATAAGATTTTATTTTTATCCAAGTGAGATATGATGTCATATTGCACCAAACGAGCCATATTTCTTCTTTTTTTTTGAACGCAGTACGAGCCATATTTTAATGACAGTAGTCAGTAATTCACTCATATGTATGCTCTTAATATTAATCGTTACACATATAACATGAACATAAGGCCCTTCAGCGCCGTCTAGGCACTAGGTGAAGGCCAACTGCGTCACTTACGACTATCACCTTTTTCAGCTTGCAGCTTGTTGAATTCCCAAATCGCTACAAGGTAAGTGATGACCACTGGCCACTATAAGTAAACAACAACAACTAACTAATTAGTATGATCCGGGTGGAAAAGAACAACTACTAACTAATTAGTATGATGGAGAAAATTCATCCCACAGAGATAGAAAGGAGCTATGATCGAGAAAGAATACGGCCATCACCGTGGCGCTTTCTCCACCAGGGCGACTCACACGGCCACCACCATCCCCGCCACGGACCCTCCCCACTCTGCCTACCCACCCCTCGTTGTTCCGATAGTCGTGGTTGGGCAAAGCTCGCGCGACATCAGTGATGGTAGGGTTCTTTGGTTTTCCCACCTCTGTCGTGGTTGCTGGTGGTATTCCACAACACCGGTGGTCACGGCGTCCACAAGCTGAGGCCGCCGTAGCACTATGTTTAGTATCGATTAAAGGCTAGTTCTTTTCGGCTCGTGATTCTCCAATATCCGATTCTAGAAAACTGCCCACAAAATCAGCTAGAATTTGTCATCCAGTGTTTTTATGAGATTCCAGTTTAAAATTGTTGTAGGAGTTTGTGATGAAGCTGTCTATATAATCAACTAGTATGTAAATGCCCCTAGACTGAAACTGTGTATTGTATTCCTAACACTTGTTTGTTCGAACCGTTTCACATCGAATATGAACACAAAATCGACCTATGAATATCATAAAATCCTTAACATTATAATTTTAAGAAGGTTATAAAGTTTCCTTGATAACAAAAGGGGAAATGCAAATAAAAGGAGTAATCTTACGGTATAAGATTGATAGCAATAGCCTCACGTGTAGCGGCCATGATACCATCATCTGCTAGTGATAGAGAGCGTTAGCACCTGTAAACAGTAATGAAGGTTGCACGTACTTATCATTGTCTAACTTATCAAAATGCTCATGGCATAACTTGCTATCACAAATACGGTTGTGAAGGAACATGCATACAGTGACGATCATCTTTCCTCCACAAAAAGAGCTAGGGTTTCTGCCTCCCACCGGCGTCGCCGCAGATCCGCCTCCTCTCCGGTGGCCCTAGGGCCATAGGGGCGCGGTGGATCTCGGCAAGGGCCGGCAGGTGAGCTCCGTTTTTAGTCGTTTCTTTCAGTTTTGCTAGGGTTTGTGTCCTGCTCGGGAAGACGAGACGGCGGCGGCTCCCTAAAGATGGAATAAAGGTCTCCTCGCATAGTCCCCCGTTTCGGCGGTGCGTCTAGCACCTTTGGTGGGCATGTGAGGTGTGTCTCCAGTGGATCTATCTTTGGTGGATCTGCTTGGGTCTCGTCGTTGTTCGTCTACGTTCGTGTGTCTTCGAGTTTGATCCTTCTGATCTACGTTATTCTTCATCTGCGACGGTTGCTGTTCTGGTGCGCTGGTCCTACGGGGCCTTAGCATGATGACTGACTGTCTACTACAACAAGTTGTGTCCGACTCCGGCGGTGGAGGGGCGATGACGGCGATGCGCCTTCAGCTCGCTTCAGTTCTTGTAGCCTCCGGCGATGGAGGTGGTCAATGGATTTGGATGTAATTTTTTATTATTTCTGGTATTTGATATACAGCGATGATTAAAGATGAATAGATTGAAAATTTTCCAAAATAAAAAAAACACCTCGTGGGCATCCAACGACAGTATGCACGTAGCTCCCAGCGGCAGCACACGGCAGCTAGCGGCAGCACGCACACAAGCAGCGAGGAAGGACATCAAGCACGAGCAAGAAGAACGCGCGCACACACACGGCCACGGTTGATTAAAGCACGCACGCACACACCACTCAAAAATGAGCAGTTGCTACACCGGATGGGGACATAGGAGCTCTTTTGGAGGTTTGTCTCTAAACCGGTGACGTCACCAAAGCAGCGTAAGATGGACGACAGGTTGTCCATATCTTGTTTGATGGGTGCCATGAATATCATTGCATCATCAGCATAGAGTGAGGTCCTACAAACAGCCCCACGACCTCTAATCTTATGGAGTAAGCCATGAGCAGTGGCCAAATCCAACACTTGTTGGAGAGGGTCAATGGCGATGACAAACAATAGGGGCGAGAACGGGTCTCCTTGGCGAAGGCCCTGGCCATGCTTAATAGGGGGGCCGGGAACACCATTGAGTAGAATCCGGGAAGTGGATGTGCAAAGGAGGGCCGCAACCCACTCACGAAATTTGCTAGGAAAGCCTCTTCGTTGGAGGAGATCAAGAATGTAATCCCAACGTACGGAGTCAAAAGCCTTCCGAATGTCAAGCTTGAGAAGGATGGATGGAGTTTTGCTTTTGTGGAGCCGGCGAACAAGATTGCGCACATACATGAAATTATTATAAATACTTCTCTTCTTGATGAAAGCGCTTTGAGCCTTGGAGATAAGCTTGTCCATATGAGGCCCAAGACGGACCGCAAGCAACTTGGCAATGATCCGAGCGACCCGAGCTCACTTTCCCATCCGTTACTTGGGCCTACCACTATCCATATGGCAACTCAAGAGAGCTGATTTTCAATTCCTTGAAGATAAGGTTGCCGCAAGGCTGGTACCTTGGGATGAGCAGAATGTCACCACTATGGGTCGTGGTAGCCTTGTCAAGTCGGTGCTCACCTCGCAAGTCATCTACCATGCCACTCCACTTATCAGCCCGCCACCCGTAATAAAGAGCATCAACAAAATCGAGAGGGCTTTCCTTTGGGTGGGAACAGACAAAATCACCGGTGCAAAGTGCAAGGTTAATTGGGCTACTATGTGTCGACCAAAGCATCTTGGTGGATTTGGTGTGCTCGACCTTGACAAGTTTGCTCGAGCCTTGCGTTTGCGTTGGCTTTGGTATGAGTGGAAAGACCCAGACAAGCTTTGGGTGGGTATTGGGAACCCATGCGACAAGGTGGACATCAGCCTATTCTACGCATCTACCATCATCTCAATTGGCAATGGTGCCATTGCCCCCTTTTGGGGTTCCCCTTGGCTCAATGGAAAGAAACCGAAGGACATTGCTCCTCTCATTTACTTGGCCTCCTCACGAAAAAATTGGAAAGTCAAGGAGGCCTTGGCGGATGATGCTTGGATTCGCAAGATAAACCTCAATATGGTTCTGACCATGGAGCACCTTAGACAATTTCTCACACTTTGGGAGCAAATTCGCCACACCCACCTACGCGAGTATGCCATCGACGAGATAGTTTGGAAGCACTCAACAAGTGGTTTATTCGTCGGCATCGGCTTATCACGCACAATTCACTGGATCTATGGGCACCACCTTCCACTGCTATATTTGGGGCGCTTGGGCTCCGCCGAAGGTGAAATTCTTTGCTTGGCTTGCAACCCGTAATAGGATTTGGACGGCTGACAGACTCGCTAGGAGGGGTTGGCAAAATTGTGGACTGTGTCCGCTTTGCCAGCGCAGTGCAAGAAAATGGAGCCCATCTTTTCTACAAGTGTCGCTTCACCCTTAGGATTTGGAACCTCATCAAAAATTGGCTTGGTCTCCATATGATTGACATGTCAACTTAGGACAATTTGCACTCTCTCTCGCTTTGGTTGAGAAACATGTCTGGAAGCAACATCCCCAATAGAAAGGCCATGGCATCCCTCACTATGCTAGTTGGGTGGACCATTTGAAATGAGAGAAACGCTCGTATATTCAGGCACAAGTCAACACCTGCGCCGGTCATCTTCGACACCATCAAAAGAGAAGCTAGACTTTGGGTTATCATGGGTGCACACAAATTGGGTAGCATAATGCCGGGAGAGTAATGGACCTTATGTAATATGTGTGGTGTAACAAACAAACTCTATTCTCCTTCTTAATTAATGGATGAGGCAAAGCTTATGCCTCCGTTTCGAAAAAAAAATGAGCAGGGGCACACACCTGCACGGCTTCAGGTGTGCCTATTCCTGCCGTGATTCATGCACTTGTGTGCACTGAAAAATTGTTAATAACCACTGGTAATTCATTTACACTATAAATACGTTGGAATACGCTCGAGTATACATGTCGTCCTTGTACAGATACGTTGTATGTATCGTTCTATTATCCCCTCTTTGACACGGGTGGACCTTGTTTAATTTTTTGCTTCTTGTTCATCTCCGTCCTCCTATCTCTGCATTCTTAATCTGGACGAACTCTTCTTGCTTCTGTACATCGCCACCGTTGTTTGATCTTCTCTCATCCGATGCTTCCTATTCTCTTCGCATTCATATAATTTCTTTCCTTGCCTGCTCCACCTACTGCGGGTGTTCTGCACACCATCAAAATGAGATCTTTCTGAGCGGAGTTTGGTGGGTTAAAGTTGCAATCCGACAAGTAATTTCTTCTGTTACTGCTTCTGTTTTTCTACTTTTCTTACTTATTCACCTAGGTCTCTCATATCTTTCTACGTGCCATTTTATCTGATGCAGATTTGCGGACTTCAGATCATCTGATGCAAAGTCTTCTTTACCATCTCACGTATGCGCGGACGACTTGGATGTTACTAAAGTTCACTCATACAACGTTACTAACGTTCACTTATTCACGTAATTTCTTGTTCGGTTATATTCAGCTTGTCATAATGCTGATTTCGGGTGAAATTAAATGTTGTGCTAACCATTTATAAAGGAAAGTTACTACTACACCTCCATGAAGGCATTGATCAACATACAACTTGTTAGTTACGCCTGGTTCAAGAAATGATTAATTGTTCATGTGTGGCTGAATTAGGCTTGTCCAGTTGTCCCGGTTGATTAGTCCCTAGCTAGCCGAGTATAAAAAACTATATGATAATGATGGATGTAGTGTTGAACAAGCAAATATGCAATGAACTGTTTACACACCTTATATCCTATCCATTGTAGCATTTTCCTAATTCAACAGATGTTAAAGCACACACAATTACAGAAACAGAAACATAGTAGATCAACCACATCAAAAGGATATCAAACTACCAACATAGTCAATCCAAAATGGCAGATCGTAAGGTTAGCACGTCTAATTGAGGAAATTAAGAGCAATAATTTACTCATAGACCAAGATAAGCCCACTGTGTCAATTCCCAACAGAGAAAAAATAGCATTGCAATAGTTAATCAATCACAAAGAACATTGTGCATAGATTACCCTCGTGTATACAACATCAAAAGGAGATAAAGGTGACTGTGCTCACTTGTGAAACAAAACTCTTGTTGGAAAGGGGGGGGGGAGGGGGGGGGGGGAGGTAATATGGCAGCGATGGTTTGCAACGTCATCAATGTTTCGGAAACAAAACTCTTCTTGCAATAGTTAACGATGTGCTTCTAAAACAAAACTCTTGTTGCAATATTCATTGTTGTTCCTGAAACAATACTCTTGTTGCAAAGAGGGATTGTAGGCTGAGCAACTTAGATCGGACGGCTTGCAAGGCGGCGGATCTTTTAAAAAGATCCACATGCCGACGCGTAGCATGCTTCTTTATATAATGTACCGGAGGTCTAGGATAACAGGAGTCCTAGTCGGCTACGTCGCGGGAGAATAGTCCTCCACAATTATGAAGTCTTTGTCTTGTATGTCAAGACTTATAGAATCTTCCTTGTATGAGTCGCACCCCTTGATGAACCGCCATGGGGTCCTCGGCCCGGCCCACTGGCCGGGAGACCACGCGGTGAGTGACCCTAGTGCAGGACTCCATCACCAAGAGGTTCATGGTTTAAATCTCAGTAAACGAAACTAATAACCGCGACCTGCACCTGCTTCCGAATATATATTTCAATATTGTCAACTCCATGACCAACCTTTTGTGATTAAATCAACAAAATCTTAAAGTTACTTAAAAAGGTATATCCGTTCGACTAATTCTGATCCCTATTCTCTAAATGGATCAAACAAGAGATCAAAACAATCTAATCTTTTTTATTGAAGGGGAAGTACCAATCTTCACCTTTAATCTGCATCGAAATCTCTAATCTTTTCTAGGGGGTGTACTGAAGCAAAACTCAAATAAATTAGCCAGCATGCGAAAATCTACACATGCATGATCAAACGAGCAAATAAAACAAGTGTAATAAACAACCTAGCTACTCGCCTGCTGTTACTGCGATAACAGAACAAACAAGGCTCATGGCAATTGTGTCCGTGCTGTAGCTGCTGGAGTTGGTTGAACCACACCAGTGTCGTCGCTCATTTCACTTACAAGGCACCACTCCACCTTTCATCATGATACTCAAGATTACGGCCAATCAAATTAGTTCCTGACCTCATGTCATGATCAAAGATGAGCTACCTTTCTCTCGTTCCGCCACGAGAGAGCGCCCAGCAACTCGCCCTTAATGGGTTTTAAATTTCTCACAAAGGTATACTCCGCCCGTAAAGAAATATAAGATGGTTTAGTGATCTAAAGCTAATCCGATGAAACTTACAGCGTAGCACACGATCAGAAGCTAATCCGATGACCAGTGAAGTTTCCACATGGTCAGAATTGACAACACGTCAACCCGTCCACGCCTGGCCTATACTACGTACTAGCTATTTTGGCAGAAGGGAACACTGTTAATTAACCAAGGCAAGGGAAAAGGTGCCCGACTTGTCAACTCCATTACCAACTCCCCCTACACCAGAGGGTTCTGTCTGGAATGTAACAAGACCATAATCTTTTTTGTTTTTGAGGGGTCAAAACCATAATCATTTATCTACAAATTTGGTCAATAGAGATGGCCCAAAAGGAGGCACATTAATATTCTCAACTGTTTGTTGCGGACAAAATTACTGTTTCAACCTCTTTGAGAAAGTTAATCATGATTTCACCCTACTTTATAAATATTTTCGAATCTGACCTTTTTGCATCACGCCTGCCAGAATGGCGCTATGCTCCACTATATAGCGCCGCCAAGGATGGCGCCATGACGTTGCCAACGTGGCAGCCGGGCCCAGAGGCTGGGTACCATAGCGCCTCGACCAGGGGCGCTATGCAGCTCCAATAGCACCTGCCCCTCAGGGCGCGATGCCCCGCTGCCTACGTAGCCACAACCAGCCCTTAATTACGTACATGCACACTCGATGACATACCGACCGGTTGATCTGCTTTGCACAATTGCACTTGAAATTGTATGTATGGCTACCGACGGTACTTAATTAGTGTACTGTTCTCAATTGTCCAGGCTAGCCTAGCTATAAACATGAGAGCTAGCCACGTAGTTATATACGTATAGCTACTACCCCGTGAATATACGCTGGACAGGCTTAGGCCCTGTTTGGTTCATAAGTCCTAGGACTGTTTTTAATCCTAACTTATAAGTCTCAAGTCCCTAAAAAGTCCATACATGTTTGGTTCCTGGGACTTAACATGGACTAAAAGACCATATTACAACTATAAGTCCCTATAAATCTCTTCTTGAGAGTCTTATTTCATAAGTCCCAAATGCCCACTTTAAATCCCTATAAGTCCCTCCTGTTTAGTTTAGATGTGATTTATAGGGACTGTTTTAAATCCCTAAACCAATAAGTCCCTGAAAATAAACACCCTCTTAGTTACAACCAGGTTCAATGAGGAGCACACAATCGTAACTACCAACCCGGCCAAAGAGCATCTTCGGCCGATCCCGTAAACCCGTTCATCCAGCAAAATAACCGTCAATTTGCGGGACAGGGGCGATTTTGTCGATCTGAATAGATTCCGTATATTCGCCGTTTTGGATTGTTTTAGAGATCTTGCAAACCCCAATCCATTCCGCCTTATATACAGGAATTATTTTGTTTTTGTCGGATTCCCTTTCCGCTTCCTTCAATTCCCGCCTTCCGTGGCCCGCGCCGCCACCGACTGAAATCTCACTTCCGACCTCGCCGTCCAGCCTCGCGGCGCCGGAAACCGGCTGGTTGGAGTACTCGCAGCCGCCATCCGGACATGTGATGCCGCCACCTCCAATGTCGCCGCTCCGTCCGCCCGCGCCTCCCGTGGCCGTTCATACCGGCGCCGCCCCAACTCCTTCCACCGTTGCCATGAAGAGGAAGCGGCAGGGAAACCATGCACCTCGTCCAAGGGGCCGCAGCCGGCGCGGCACCTCCCTTTTTCGGCCCCGCTCCGGCTCCTCCCGGCAAAGACCTTGAGGAAGAAGGCGATCACATCAAGAGGTCGGGCTCCTCCTTCGCCTCCGGCAGGCCACGGCCTCCCCATTCATGGCGACTCCATCGGTCCACTACTAGGGAAAATCCTAGTAGTAGCGCTTGTTTTTAAGCTAGTAGTAGCGCTTGTGCAAGCGCTACCACTAAGGCGCTACAGCTAATTATTAGCAATAAAACTGGAAAGGAAGCGCTACTGCTATACCTAGATAGCAGTAGCGCTTTTCTATAGTAAGCGCTACTGCTATACCTAGTTAGCCATAGCGCTTTTCTATAGTAAGCGCTACTGATAGTACTAAGTAGCAGTAGCGCTTCTTCTGAAAAACGCTGCTGCTAACTTTTCCTGTATTTTAAAAAATACAGCTTATTATCGTTGTGGTTTTATATACAGTACTTTCATCATATGATTTTATGACCATAATTAGTTATTATATATAACAGTGGGTGAAATGAACGTGGAGTAGATTCAAGTGGAGGCCGGAGGTGCGCCCATGCCTCCCATGGCGGGCGGAGGTGTGCTCATGCCTCCCATGGCGCCCAAGCCACCCATGCCTCCCAAGGCGCCGAAGCCACCCATGCCTCCCATGGCGGCCGGAGGTGCACCCATGCATTGGGGAGCTTCGACGGTGTGGCGGCGGCACGGGACGGCACCGGCGCGACGCCACCCGTCGTCGTGGTCATCCGCGGTGGCAAGAAGAGGCTCTTGTGAGCCGGGCGCTCGTGAGCCGGTGGCGACGCTTAACGCTACTCCGCTTAGGGTTTCGGCGGCGAAGTGGGGGTCTGCAGGGAAGGGGTGCCGGTGTCTTGGCGTCCATGGGTGGCGAAGCGCGCCGGCTGGGCGTAGGTGGAGGAAAGGAGAGAGTCTAATGTGAACGGTCGAGTGTGCCGCTGTAGAAGCGCCAAATACACCGCGGGATGCCGTTTCAATGGCCTAACTTCGGTATAAGCGCGCCGTTTTTGCGCGCCCGCTGGAGCGACCCGCCGTGTTGCGTGCGCGCCGTTTTTGCGCGTCCGCTGGAGCGACCCGCCGCGTTGCGCGCGCGCTAAAACCGATAAATTTACGGCGCGGCGCTAGTTTAGCGCGGCTGTTGGAGATGCTCTAAGGACTTCCTTGACCAGCGTTTGTGCATGAAGTCATGCTCCTCATCTTCCAGAATTACAAAGCTGGTTCTTCAACATGTGAAAGGTTGGTGGAAGGAACACATAGTAGATGCTGTCAGTTACAGGAGGTTCAGTGATTTCAGGGGGCAATGGACTATCCTGCATAAAGGATGCGATGAAGACCAGGAATGGGGGCTAAACAGGACGTTCGACGAGAGTGTCCGTCTCTGGCACATCGCAACGGACTTGTGCTTCTACCAAAAGGGTGACACGTCAGCTAGTCACGAAAATGCCACGGGATGCAGAGAAATTTCCAACTACTCCCTCTTTAAACTAATATAAGAATGTTTAGATCACTATTTTAGTATTCTAAACGCTCTTATATTAGTTTACGGAGGGAGTACATGATATACCTACTGTTTGTCAAGCCTGAGATGCTGTTGCCTGGTGCGAGACGGAATCTGTTTAAGGCTGCTAATGCTGAACTGGAGGAGCTTGTCAAGGATGACAAGGCATCGGTAATGGAGATCCTCAAAGGAAAAGGGACATCGCCTGAGGAGATTGAGGAAGGACTTGTGGACAGAATAATTGTCAACTTGAGGAGCACACAGAATGCAGAGAAGAAGTTGCAGCCTTCACAGAATTGTCACCGGATGCAGAGAAATGTCCAGGTGTACAGCAAGGTTTTATCATCCATGATGCCTGGAAGATTTCTAAAGATTTGTTGGCTTTGGGTGATGAGAAGAAGATGTGGGAGGTGATTGAAGGCATGTGGGTGGAGATGCTCTGCTTCTCTGCTAGTAGGTGTCGAGGATTCCTGCACGCCAAGAGTTTGGGCACCGGCGGGGAGCTGCTCACATACATCTGGCTCTTGGTGTCACACATGGGGATGGAGACCTTGCCGGAGAGGGTGCAGTGCAGAGGATGGATCTTTCAAGTGGAGGAGGAAACACCGGCGCCACTTCATCGACTTCCCAGGTCAGCACCCCAGGCCACTGGAAAAGCCATTGTTTGGATAAACCATTTCTACTCTGCATTTCAATCCTAGTTGCTTCAATAGTTTTTTTGGTTATTCATTCATTATGATGTTCGATTTACCGTTGTGGTTTTCTAGTGTTATCGCTCTTCAGGAATGCCAAGTTCAGAGATGTGAATATGTGACCTATCAGATACGGACCCTTGAAACGCGGGAGCCCTCATGAAGCTGCTGGTGCTGGGGCATCTACCTCTCGACCTCAACAAATACAACCATCTGAATAATCTGAGAAATCATCATCTCTATGGTGCCATCCGTTTCCTTTGCTTCCTACTCGGAGCTGCTCCTTTGATGCGCTAGTCCTGATTGTTTGATGCCTGGCAGTCTGTTTGTGTGCTGTTCTGTTCGAGCTGCCAGATTACAATGTCTGCAGTATCGATGCCAGATTACTCCACGGATGCCTGCCTGCTCCGTGTTGAATTCTGTGGCATGTTTGCTTGGAAGAGTGAGTTTGGTGTGATTACAGTCATTTGAACAATATGTAGCATGTTCGTTTGTTTACCCTGTTGGTGTATGTATAATTAACGTATTGCTACCCGGTTGATCCGTTCAAGTAATACATGTATTGCTACCTAAAAGGTCAGAAATTGAAGCGCTGTTTTCCTTGCTCGACCTCCATGATTTTATAGTTTTGTGAATATGTGATCTACTCCCTCCGTTCCTAAATATAAGTCTTTGTAGAGATTTCACTATGGACTACATACGGAACAAAATGAGTGAATCTACACTCTAAAATGCATCTACATACATCCGTATGTGGTTCATACTAGAATCTCTCCAAAGACTTATATTTAGGAACGGAGGGAGTACCATATAGATGCATGCTTGGGAGGGGATGGTGATGGTGCTGGTTCTGGGGCATTTTTACCATCTCTACCCCAATAAATACCAGTTACATAACCTGCGAAACTATTGTCACTTTATTTACACGCGGAAATGATCCTGTGTGTCTGATATGCCAGGTTATTCAGACACACAGGATGATCTCTGCTGGTTTGCAGGTTCTTCAGCTACATAATGCGCTCCGATGATCTCTGCTGTTCAACTCTGATTAGCAGCTGCAATATTATGTAGAGCTTATCAGCTTTTTTTAGGGAATGTAGAGCTTATCGGCTCTGCAGTATTATTCCCATGAACTCTGAATTTTTCTCAAGAACTTCAGGACTTCAGGACGACACAAGGTAATTTTTCATGGCATAAATGGGGCTTTCACCCCCAGCTGATCTGGCCATCATTTTTGCCAACTATAATTCCTGAAGCATATCATATACTACAACATCATACCCATGGAAGGAAGCACGCAATGCACCAAACTCTTCGCTGCAAAATGGGGGTGGGTTTCTTCTCCTTTTGTCACCCCGGCAGTGCTCACGCCTTCTTCCCTTCCCTAACTAGTCCTGAAACTTATACTATACTGATTTCAGTAACCACGAAGCTTTACTAATTTTACGATGACAACAGAAGTAAAAAATTGTACTCATGCATCCCCTGTCTGTCTGGTCACGGGGAGCAGTCTACGGGTGCGACTCTGAACCCCGACGTCTGCTCGGACACCTCCTCCCTTTTCCGGGGGCGGTCCGCAAAGAGCATCAGGAGAAGGCCGAGGACGAGGCCCGAGGCAAGGAACGCCAGCCCCGCGGAGACGAGGCTGAGGTCGCGCTCCAGGGGCGGGCAGTACTGCGAGGCGATGGAGCTGAACGTGTCGCGCACGAACTTGCAGTCCTGGAAGTTGAGCATGGGCGGCGCGTAGTGGTGCAGCGCGTAGCTCACGTTCGCCGCCGTGACGAGCTGGCTGTAGATCTCCGGTGTCACGGTGCTCGGGCCGGAGCACGCGTCCGCGTCGGGAGCGTTGCACGTGTAGTCCTGCCATGCCTGAAAGGCAGTAGAGATTGTTCAGCTGTAAGAAAATCTATGCAGAACACTCCATTTCAGTGGCGCAGCCAAATAAAAATGGAAGTGAACCAGATCAACAACAATAATAGAAGATTGTGCGTGGAAACAAATCAGTACATGCCAACAGGATCTTAAACAAGTAGCAGAAGAATAACAACACTTACCGTCGTTGCATTGTCAAATGTCACCTCCTTGGACAAGCACTGCCGATCATTCAGGTTATCATCGTAGGGAGAACACAGGTAAGGCATGAGCTGCCCAGGATGCAGATGGCGCTCTTTTCGGTTTGAAAGAGCAGATATAGCCCTGTTGACCAACTTCACGAGCTGCACCACGACTTGTTTACTCTGGTACAAGGTTCGGTTGGTTGTACTCGCGTCCACACATGGAAGGATGTTGCTGAGAGCAGTTTCTGCTCGAGGATGTTCTGCCCATTCGTCCATTGCCTGGCATGTATCCTTTGAAGCACTGCAACAACAACAAAATTATGATTTCAAAAAAAAAAAAAAAGCATTATAATATATTAACACTAGACAAATGGGCTGCATCCTCTTTGGAACAACAGAACTGCTTGCTAGTTCGGCAGGGAAAGCAATTGATGCTAATTACTTAACATCAATAACAGAGGATGTAATTAATGGACAAAGAAGTTTCTTGCACATCCTTGAGTCCTACATAGATGTTTAGATTTGCTTCCATGGTTGGATATCCAAAAAAATTGAGATTCAGCAAGAAGGGGATGGTGGTTAGCAGCCTAGCATGAACTGAAGTCTTACCACTCCTAACATAATTCATCACAGAACTTGAAAGATAGTATGTAAGGTAAACAATACCTGGTAACTATCAAAAGAATCCCGATAAGAATGAAGAGAGCTGCCACGATGTTCCAGCATATGGTAGCAAATCTGTAAGTTCAAGTAGAAAGGTGTCAAAATTACTGCAAAGCATACCCAATTCAATACATAATACTCGGTAAATAGGTCAGAAAGCTTACGTGTAAACTGTATATCTTGGTCCGTATAGCTCCAGCGCTGCATAAGAGAAGAACAAGCGAGTTCAGAAGCGAGTGGTAACACAGCCATAGTGAAAAGAGGGAGGGGCGGTATGTAGTATGTAGATTGAGAGTCAACTGCTTACCATATCCAAGGAATGCAAGAACAGGCATTAACACAGCTATGCAAATCAATGCAACAGACCTGTAGTAAAAAAGGAATTTCATTTATATCTGGAAGCATATCACTAGAAATGAACTTTAAAAAAAAAGGAAATGCCATTAGTCAATTTGTCATGTGATTGCGTATTTCACCAACATAGTGGTGTCATTTTCTAGTTAGATTTAAGCCCACTGGCAAGCAGTCACATCCACACTATTTTGCAGTGAAATTCTGGAGGTAAAAACGACAAGTAAGCAAGTAATCAGGAGGCCTTTTAAAGGAAGGAGATGCCATTAGTCAATTGAACTTAAAAAAAAAGGAAATGCCATCAGTCAATTTTTCATATGATTACGTATTTCATCAGCATAGTGGTGTCATTTCCTAGTTAGATTTAAGCCCATTGGCAAGCATAGTCACATCCACACTATTTCTCAGTGAAATTCCGGAAGTAAAAAAAAAACAAGCAAGGACAACTTTGAAACATACACATTATGGAGAACTTTTCTGATCCTTTTGTAGTTTTCTGTTGTCCTCAAAGATATGGTATCAGCTGCTTTATTTAGGTCCACCTTCAAATTGTTAATCTGAGCCTGCACATCTGATGGAAGATACAGTGCTGCCACATTGATCGTCGTCGCAAATGACAAGTAATCTGTAACATTCCTCAGTGTCTGGATAGTGAAATCAGATTGGTTGACAACATAATCCAAAGTATCGGTAGCTTCTTCACGGAATTCACTCTGCCCATAGAGAAGGACAATGCATCCAGTTCTGGCATCAAAAGGATCATGGAAGATATTAGATGCGGTTGACAGACTAAATATGGGCAAATGCATGGGCATACCATCCTCAAATCCTTGACCATATTGAATAATACTCAAATATCAAAAGCTACTTGGATTCAAAATCAGATTTAATGGACATTACGAAAAAAAAACATGTACTGTTCCGATATAAGCAAATGTTTGGCCGTTATAAAAATCAGCCCATTTTGGAACATAACACAATGTAGAAATGTATCACCATAGTTGTATTGTGAAATTAAGAAATGAAAATTTGTGTATGCACATATAATATTGCCATTGTTTCATCTAGAAAAAATCATACATGAAGTAATACCATACTGAACCCTGAACCGATACTTCTAAGTTCTACTCCGTAACTACTAATCATGCCTTCCATAGAGTACAGAGAAGTGCTAATCTAAATAAAAGTTGGATGTATGGATAAGGGCACCCATGGCAGTTGCTCAAGCACGAACTCATCTAGACTTGTACATAAAAAATTATTCCAAACTATAACAAATAAACAACAGTACAAATGATTGGTAAAGAGACTTAGTGTCTTACAGTAAAGCAAGCACAGCAACCACAAGCAACACAGGTCGTGCTACATCTGCATGGGAAACCTTTGCTTTGCCCACTCTTGATTTACAAAAGCAGAATGAAGCTGCAGCAATCCCAAATGAAATGAACCACAGGGCAGCAAGAAGAAATCCAGCAACTCCTGTGAATGATACAGACTGAAACATACTTGATTCAGTTAACATGGCAGTGCAATGCAGAATGGGAAAGGGGGAAACCAGCAGTCACTAAAAGTAACTAGGCAACTTGAAAGATGATGCTCAGGTTTGACATGCTAACAGGTTTCGTCAATCGTTGCTAACTATATAAAACTAGGCATATGCTACTTGCCTTGACTCTGTGCCACCCAATTCCATTTTTAAGCCACTGTCCTTTTTCTTCTCCATAACTTCGAAGTCAAAGTTTGCAGTTAGTTTGTCCAACAAAGTTGTTCATTATTCAACATGGTTCCAAGAAAGCAATAACCTACTGTCTTAAATCCTGCAACTTTCCTGTAGCTGTGTACGCTCCTGATACATTTGGGGACACTTTGGGCATCAAATGTAAACTAAGTACCATCAGCCAACTAAAAAAGGATGGCATGCCTTATATTCCTCAAAGTAGGATCAGTATTCAATACTACGCAACGGGCTGAATCTCTAGTGCGTATACGGACTGTACTAATCCAACTACCCTGATCCCAACAACCCGCATAAATACTACTTTGGTATAATGACATCTCTAACAAATTAAAGCAATCCGCTCATGAAAGGGTTAATTAAAGCCTAAACAATGACACATACCGCCCAGTAGTGCTTGCTGGTGATGTTCCAACCACCTCCATACATCCTGAGATGGCGGAGAACATCCGGCCGCCGCGTCCTGTCCTCGGCCAGTACCAGCGGGTACTTGGCGACGGGCCCCATGGCCGCTGGCCCTGCTGCCCCGTCCGGCATCCCGTTCAGCAGCCCCTTCGCCCATGGCCCCAATTCCTTCACCTCTGAAGTACCAGAAGATTTGCACACAAAAAATACAGACCTTTTAGGACCAGCACCAGCATGGATGATATATTAGTAAACTGATGCTACAAACAAAGTTCCACTTGCTTGTAGCACAAGGCTAGAAGCAAATCAAAAAGAGCACTTGCTTCTATGGTAAGAAAAGCATCAAAGCGCGCATTCCTAGTCAATATGCATAGATTACGGAGATGTCAATTCTTGTCACATGAAGCACCGAAAATCAGGAGGCCTTTGCTAGATAAAAAAGGGTGGCCAGTTCTACTTCCTAGTAGTAGGAGCCAGGAGTTGCCTGGAGTGGAAGTCGTCAACCTCGTCGGCAAGGCGTAAGTAGCAGATCGATCACAGCACCGACATGAATATATACTACTAAAAATATACGCCACCAGCAAACAGTTTGACTGGTTGTAGCAACCGAGCCGAGGTAGCAAGCCAGCAGGGATAAAATATGTGTTTGCTAAAATTAGCATCCCCCCCTGAGCCAGAGCCTGAGGGCTGAGGCGTACCAAATGGGATTAAGAAAACGCGATCGAGTTTCAGAGAGGATCATCTACCGACACCACCGGCAGTGAATAAAATAGTAGCAGTAAATACATTCTCGCACCGGCACCGCCATAAACAGTCGAGCGCCGAAATTAAATTAGCGGTAAATAAGACAATAAACGCTCGCTCGATTCTCTGACTCTGAACCTAGACTGGAAGCTCGAATCGAGCCGATCGCGGCCGGCGGGATCGCCACCTGAAGCCGACGTCTCAGTGAACCGAGACGCCGACGAGACCTGAGCTACTAGGAAACAAAAACAGCGCGCGATTTCGACAGGCAGGCAGGACCGACGGCTGTGGTTAATCGCCCTAATAAAAGACAAAAAATAAGAGCATGGCATGGCGTGGCAGGCACCGAGATCGAAGCTCGCGTCGCTCCGGAAATGGATCGAAATCGACCCCCCTCGCACGGCCTATGGATCAACCGGGGGGGCAGATCGCCACCGGCGACGCAAACGAGCAAGCACGCAGAGAGCGTCCGCGCGCGGTAAGTATGTACGCACGCACCTGGCGCGGCGCCGTCGATGCCCGCGGCGAGGCCGGCGAGCGAGTCCCCCTCCGCGGCGGCGACCACCACCGCCGCGAGCAACGCGAAGGCGACGGCCGCGCCTCCGCCTCCTCCCACCATCCTGATCGGGTCTCGGTCGGTGGCTCACGGCCACCGCATCTGTGTTCCCGCGCGGCGAGGGTCGGCGCCTCGGGCGTCGCAGGAACGGCGGGAGTGGGAGTGAGTGGAAGACACCACGCAGGACACGACACGACACGGCGCTACTCCTACTCCCACTCGCCCGCCCACGCCAGTGTTTATTGCCCCTGCTCTGCTCTGCTCCCGTCCCACTCGCGCACACAGCAGAATCACATGGCGGGCGGCAGCACCAGCACGGCCCGTGTGCGATCCCCCGGGTGGCCCTAGCGGGGGCGCCGCGTGCCGCGGGCGGCACACGTGGACGCGTGGGTCCCGTCGTACGGCGAGGGGTGTGCGGGTCCCGCCGTGGGGCGGAGGAGAAAGGGCGCGAAACGGTGGATCTACCACTGTTACGTGCTCCGCTCCGCCTGCGGTCAGTGGCTGTAATTACGACCCTACCCTATGCTGCGCGCACGGGAATTAGACGGGAGGGGTAGTTTGGGTATTTTCGGCCACGTGGCGGTGCTGTGCTTTCCCTTGGGCAGCGTCGAGAAGCGTTTAACGTGGAACGCGCGTCGCTGTCCCATGGGCCCCGCCGCATGCCCCTGTCCGTTTGCCCGTCTAGATATTTATTTCGTTACAAGTAGTAGTAGTATAATAGTGGCGCCAACTTTTTCTGGTCTCGATCAATCAACCAACGTTAGCGAAAGAGGAAGAGGCCGAAATCAGTATCGGATATTGCTTTCCTCCTTTGGTGAGTGGGAACGGAGGGGAGGGAGGGAGTCAATAAAGCTGCGTGGTGACGCGGAGGGGAGGCCGTTTTGCTTTCGGCGGAAAGCTTTTAGGAAAGGAGTTGGGAGCCGGCACCCCGTACCTTCTTTTCTGGGAGATCAACCATGCGTCGGAGCAAACATGCGTCCCTGCATGCATGAGCCTTCTGTTGCGTCCACGAAGAGAAGAAAAAAAAAAGCTCCACAGCAACACACCGTGCGCGCGCTGCTTTGCTCCCAACATGATTTTTAAATGAATAAATAGGGTGGTTCACCTGGGAAAAAAAAGATTCTCGTACAAGGTCAGGTCAGGTTTTTAACCATGGTAAATTGTGGAAATTGTGTTGTTGGTAGCTTGGCAAATTCTTTAAGCAGACATGGCTCTAGGTCCTGCTAGGTGATCTGGGTTTAATAGCCGGGGCTTCGCCACTCAGGCCGCGCCATGAACAGTGGCGGAGGTAGAGGGTGGCCACCCCACCCTGAGATTCGGAAATAGGTTTTACACCATAGAAGAAATGCTATTTTTTCTTTTAAAAAATCAATGTATATGTACAGTAGTATTGCTGACCCATCATGGTTCAGTCGCCTAGCTCCGCCACTAGCCATGAATATGGGCACCAACCGGTGATCTCTCCAGCGATCCGACGGGTTTTGTCTCGACGTGATGACCGCGTTCGTACGGCCCCATTTTTATGTCAACGCAATATTAACACATATTTTTACGGAGAATAGTAGGAAATACAAAAAATAAAAAGAACAAAGAAAAATAAATAAGTGCAAACATGAAAGAAAATGCTCCTTGTTTTTCGGGGAACGTCACGCCTATGCATGCCTCCCTCGGTTTAAGAGACGTACGTGTTGCAAGCCCACATCTACCCTATGTATCGAGTGCGGCCTGCTGGACCTTAGCGCTTGACCGATTTTGTATCACTATAAGCGATACTCGCCAGGGTAGCGTCTAGATATGAATTTGGTGGTTAAGCTCTATTGCGATGACAATACTATGGGTATCAGCTTTTCCTATTTGTCGGTCTTTACGGCAAAATGTCGCCACAACGCACAGGCAACCCTCAACATCGAGCGAATCAAAATTTTGAAAAGGAAGTATTTTACACGGCTTATAGTTTATATAAACTGTGCCGCCATATGAGATTAGAAATAGCAATAATTATAGTGCCTAGTGATGTGGTTCACTCGCTGGAGGTTTTGTGTTTGATCCCGCTTAGGTTCACTCGCTTAAATTTTTTTCAAACTAATGTGCTATGTTTTGTTGTTGCTGTCGTTTCTTGAAGTATCACACTGCATGTCATGCACTAGTACCAGCCTGTTGCAATGGCTGGCAGTGAGAGCGAATCTGACGCTGGTCATTGGTTCGATTCCCGGCCGGAGCTTATTTCTTTGTTAATTTTCAATCATTACCGCAAATGGGCTGGCCTAGGTCAGCTCTCCCCTATGTGAGTGGTAGACTCTTTCGCTGCAATAATCGGCGTATAGGAGGTCCCGTAGATCTTGTGTGAGACTGAACCTGGTCTCGCCTCCAGGCGCCGGTCCGCCACAACTTATTGGGCTGGCAGGGACGGATTCTGCGGGGGACGAGGGCGGGGGGTCCCTGGGAAGCAACTAATGAGGAGCGCTAGTTCGGCAGCCTTCTCAAGGGTCATTTGGGGTAGACTGAGAATGCGTCACTTGGCGCGCACTCAGTCGTCGCCATGTGTCGCGCTCTGGTCTCTCCTTCCGTATTTTATTTTTTTCCGCATGCGTTTTCGGCTTTTTAGATAGTTTTTTTTTTTAAAATATTGTTTGCCACCGGTCTTTATTAGCTTTTTCGACAAAAAAATCGGTAAAAAAAGTATTTGCATGATTAAACGTGTTTATTTTTTTATTTTGCTTCGGCGAGAGAAACGGTTTTGCTTTCGTGAGAGGCACGGGCGTTCCTTTCAGAAATAAAAAAAAACACATTTTTTTACTTTCGGGAGAGGCATGGTTTTACTTTCGCGAGAGACGGGTGAAAGGATCGACATGGACCTAGAGAGGGGGGGGTGAATAGGTACAATTACAAATTTTAATTATTCGTTAGCAATTTTAGGCAATAATGCGGAATATGAAAGTGAGCCTAACAATTGCAAGTGAGTACAAAAACTAAGCAAGTAACACAAGCACACAAGAATAGCAACTCAATACGATGTAAGTAAGCGCAAGGAGAGAAGTAACCACAAGTAGAGAGTTAGGGTTAGGAATAACCGCAACTCCGGGAGACGAGGATGTATGCCGATGTTCACTTCCTTGAAGGGAAGCTAGTCACCATTAGAGATGTGGATGTTACCACGAAGGCACACCAACGCCACGAAGGCTCACCCTATTCTCCCTTTGAGACAACACCACGGAGGCGTTTCTCAACCACTAATGGTAGACCTTGGGGTGATCTCCAAACCCTTACAAACTTTCCGGGGGTAATCACAACGGTTGATTCCTCTCCGAAAGACTCCTACCGCCTAGGAGTCTCCAACCTCCAAGAGTAATAGGAACGTTGGGAAAAGCTCAATACTTGCTCAAAACACAAATTCCTTTGGTGCAAAGAAGGGGAAGGAGTGGATCTATCACTTGATCGGAGAACTTCTCTCAAAGAATCCTAAATCACTTGGGGATCTAGGATTTGATGTAGGTGTTAGAGAGAGAGAGAGAGAGAGAGAGAGAGAGAGGAGTGTTCTTGGCAAGCTCAAAGTGAATGGTCAACCTTATCCCATGGAAGGGAAGGGCATATATATAGTAGGTGAGAAAAGGCGACCGTTTGGGATACATAAGTGCACAGGATAGGTCAGACGTCCGGAGAACATCGGACGTCCGGAGGCACAAATAGGTCCGGAAGTCCGACAGTCATCGGACGACCGGCCGCTGTGAACCTGTGGAGCCACGACCCAAGACAGTGACACGGACGTCGAGACAGCCGGACATCCGGACCCGGATGACCGGAGAGTCCGAAATCCGTAAAAATGGTTACATTGTGAAAGTACGGACGTCCGGAGAGTTAGGACATCCGTAAAACCACTCTGTAAAGGAACACGGACGACGGAGGAGAGCGGACGTCCGGCAGGTGAGAACAATGGATTTTGAGCAAGTTTTTCACTAGATCCAACGATCCCTCTTAATAGTGCGGGATCCCTATACTCAAGAACAAACCATAAACGAAGTCAATGTCTTGTATATCCATTCTTGAGTTATATGCTTTTTGTCCCTAGTCATGATCCATGCACACGGTCTTTGAGACATAATCCTGAGATATACTTGATAAACATGATTAGTCCCTAGCATATCATCATCAAAATATGATTAAGGGCATGATTGCACTTTCAATCTCCCCCTTTTTGGTAGTTGATGACAACACATATGCACACTCATAATAGTAATCGAAAGTATTTGTTGTGGAGCTCAATAATAATAACCAAGAATGAGTAAAGAGTGAGCTCCCCCTCAAAATGATACCATAGATACTAAACATGAAGAGGGCTCCCCCTCAAAGTGATACCAATATACCAAAATCTCATACACAAGATAATCAAGAATCAAACTTCATATAGATTCATCAAATCCCAGTCTCGACAAACTCATAACATAGGTTCAAGTTCAATAATCATAACATAGGTTCGATTACATAATGAGCTAGAAAGGCATGCATAAAAGGTCTACTCCCCCTTGGCATCAAATATCCAAAAAGATAGAAAGGAGGGAAAATAGAATAGCATCAGAGATCATCCTCATTATCATCATCATGAGCACCACTGCCACCCGCCTCGTCAAAGAAATCAGCCCACTCAGGACCCGTAGGGAAACCAAAATCAGAAGGAGGCTCGTCAGGAAGGTGTTCATCGTCACTTACATCATACACTCCGGAGTCTCTCAAGCGAGCCTTGAGGCGTTCTTGGAAGTGACCATACGAGTGACAACAACGTGATTTTGGGAGCAATGGAAAGAGAACATCTTCATCATGGCAGAGTGAGCCTTCCCAAGGAAACGAGCAATGCACCCAAAAGGTGCAGAACTGGAACGAGAGCGGGCAGTATGAGAAGGAACACTAGCTGCGGTGCGACGAGCAGTAGCAGTAGTAGGAGGAACATAATCAGCCGCCATGTGAGCTGGAATGACCCATCGCTCATGCACGTGAGTGCGGACAATGGGAAAAGGAGCTATGCTCTCGATAAAAGCCTGAATAAAGGGGGCATGAGGAAAAGCCCTCTTGTGCTGGAAGCTAGCAAGGCGGATCTCATGCCAGAGAAAGTGTGGAACATTGATCTTCCCTTTAGGAGATGCAAAGAGTCGATGCATGAGATCAATGCAATAGCTGCTGCAAGAGCCTTTTTCACCCATCTTGGGATAGATGGTGCGGATGACACACTGATATATGATGTTGAAAGGGAAGCGCCAAACGGAGACTTGGTTCAGACCCTTTTGTTTTTCAATGTCAGACAAAGTTGATATAGGTTTAAGAAAATCCTCACAGACCTCAATGCCCTTGGGCCCGTGGTTGGGATCATCCTTGTGGATTTTGAACCCGGTGTCGAAATCCAAGGCGGTGACAAACCGAGCATAAGATGTTGTGAGTGCGGTGTCTGAGGTCATCCATTTGACAGTGTTATCCGGACCAAAATAACATGTGGCATAGAATTGATGAATGGCAGCATGATTGAAATCATGTTGAAATGCAAATGGAGCAACTAGATTGGATGACTCAATGAGCTCAATGGCTCCTGGATATTTCTCCGGATGAGTGCGAATATGCTCTAAATCAATGCAGACATGGAGTGACAAGCCTTTAGGAAGGACAATAGTGGTAAAGATGTCAGCTTGGACATTAGTGCGAAAATGACTATCCTGAGAATCCCTAGCAACAGTAAACTGATCAACATCGCGACGCAATTTAAGATAAGAACTGGTGGGAACCACGTTGAAACGCTTAACATGGTGGCCAAGTGGTAATGGCGGCTCAAGTGAGATATGACAAGCATCACCGTGGGGTTGCACCGGAGGAGGAGGAGGCTGAAAGGTTGGACGACGAGTGCCCGGCTTGGGTGCAGAGACACGAACACCCACCAACGGGCAGGTCCACCTCCTCAAGTTCATCTTCAAAGTCTCGACCCCTCGAGGAGGAGGCGCTGGACGAGCTGGGAGGACGGGCGGCACGCTCGAGGACGAGCCTTCTCCTGGGAGTCATCAGAGCCACCATTAACGAGACGGACGGGCAGGCCCGGGCCGGGGACTTGCTTAAGCGGAGTGCTTGGTCCTAGGCATCATGACCCTTGGGGAGAAGAAGGACACAAATCAATACCCCACCATAGATCGAGGAGTCGATTCATGAGGGGAAAAAGATATGGCCTACCTTGAAGTGAGGAACACTGAGGAGATCGGCGACCGGAACAAATCAGGCAACCAGCATAGGGAGAGACCATTGAGCAAAGGCCAGTGCTGGTCAGCAGAACCGCGGCGAGGAACGAGGCCACGGAGCGGATCTCGAGTAGAGAGGAGCACCGGCGAGGAGCATGGCGGCGTGTGGCCGCGGTGCAGAGAGAGAGAGAGAGCACTGGGCTGGAGCGGCGGCGGTGGGGAAAAGTGGAGAGGATGAGGGAGCAGTTTCGAAACCCTACCGCGCAGTATATATAGGGGCCGGTGAAAATGACCGGACGACCGGAGCCTACGGATGACCGAAGTCGAATAGGAGCCCGGACGACAGGAGGGCACAGACGACCGGGGCCTGGGGCCAGGGGAAACAAGAAATATACAGAGATGATTTTTCGGACGGCCGGAAGCCTCGGACGACCGGCGTGAAAGCACCAGAAAGTATATTATGGACGTCCGGATAGGGCGGATGACCGTGCTGAGTTTAACAGAGAAGAAGTTACGGACGTCTGGAGTTTTACGGACGTCCGGTGTTCCGGCGCCAAGGCTAGCTAAGGGGACCAGAGAGTATTTTACGGACGTCCGGTAACCACGGACGTCCGACGCCAGAATGGGCAAGAGACCAGAAAGTATTTTACGGACGTCCGGAGAGGTCGGACGACCGGGCAGAGTTCATCAGAGAAGATTTTACGGACGTCCGGTGATCTACGGACGTCCGACGCCAGAATTTGAGAGAGAGCTAGGTGAGCTACTGATCATGATGAGGAGATGATGTATACCGTTCATAGTAAAAATTTCTTATTAAGTAACAAGTACCCTATCCTAAACAACAATAATCATATATCACTCCAATATTGTTCTAATGATACGAGTGGTGGCGATTGCCACCATGTGTGAGTATACGTGACATGACACGGAAAGATTTGAACTTTGAGTGCATAATCACTACTCCATCATGGAAAGCACCATAGTTAGATGTTATGGTAGCTTTGAGAGTGTTTGTTTGGTTTATGCATTTCATAGGATGAGGATACTCATGAGTTGAGTGTCTCCCCCTACATATATGCCTACATCAAGACAAGACATTAGTTTTATGCATGAATGGGTACTAGATTTCACATAATATTGTCAAGCTCCAAGATACCAAGTTCACGCCTAAGTTGACAAAACCTTGCTTCATCCAATGGTTTAGTGAAAATATCCACCAGTTGCAAATCTGTACCAATGTGATCAATGTGAATATCACCCTTCTCAACATGATCTCTCAAGAAGTGATATCTAATATCAATGTGCTTGGTGCGGAGATGATCCTTGGGGTTCTCAAAGCAATGTTGATGGCACTTTCATTATCACATAGAAGAGGCACATGTCCGTAGGTGATACCGTAATCCTTCAAAGTTTGCCTCATCCATAATAACTGAGTTGCACAACTCATGCGGCAACAATGTATTCAGCTTCGGCGGTAGAGAGGGCAATACAATTCTGTTTCTTCGAAGACCAACTTACCAAGGAGCGTCCAAGAAACTGACATGCACCGGATGTGGACTTACGATCCACTTTGTCTCCAGCCCAATCTGCATCTGTGTACCCAATGAGATCAAACTTAGCATCCTTGGGGTACCATAGACCCAACTTTTGGGTGTGAACAAGGTATCTAAGAATATGCTTAACCGCCTTATGATGACTTTCCCTAGGGGAAGCTTGAAATCTAGCACACATGCATACACTAAACATAATGTCTGGTCTAGATGCACAAAGATAAAGCAATGAACCAATCATAGAGCGGTATTTAGATGGGTCGAAAGGAATACCGTTTGTGTCTTCGGTGAGTGTTATTTTGGTTGGCATTGGTGTCTTACATGGGCTGGCATCAGACATACCAAACTTCTCTAGAATATCCTTGAGGTATTTTGCTTGAGACAAGAAAATTCCTTCTTGAAATTGTTGAATTTGAAATCCGAGGAAGAACTTCAAATCCGCATTGAGTGACATTTCAAAATTCTTGGTCATTGAAGCCGCAAACTTCTTGCACAAATGAATGTTAGGAGAACCAAAATGATATCATCTACATAGATTTGGCATAAGATCAAATCACCCTTATCCCTCTTAGTAAAAAGAGTGGGATCGATCACCCCTCTCACAAAACCATCATCGAGTAGAAACTTCTTTAAATGATCATACCAAGCACGAGGTTCTTGTTTGAGGCCATACAAAGCCTTATGAAGTTTGTGCACATAGTCTTTGTGATCGGGATCAACGAACCCAGGTGGTTGTGACACATATACTTCTTCTTGTAGAGGATCGTTACGGAAAGCACTTTTCACATCCATTTGATGTAATGTAAAACCATTGAAAGCGGCATAAGAAAGTAAGATGCGAATGGATTCAAGACGGGCAACAGGGGCAAAGGTCTCACCAAAGTCCAAACCTTCAACTTGTGAGTACCCTTGTGCCACTAACCTTGCTTTGTTGCGAATGATTACACCATTCTCATCTTGTTTGTTCTTGAAAATCCATTTTGTTCCAATGACGTTGTGCTCGGTAGGTGGCCTCTTGACTAATGACCACACTTGGTTGCGTTCAAAATTGTTCAACTCTTCTTGCATAGCAACGAGCCAATCGTTGTCCATCAATGCATATTGTACCTTGAGGGGCTCAACACTAGACACAAACGAGAAGTGAGCACAAAAGTTTGTCAAATGTTTACGAGTGACTCTACCTTCCGATATGCCGGTGAGAATTTTGGCAACATCAACACGGCCGGCCACTCGAGGCATGATGGAGGTAAGGGTTTCACGAGGTTCAACTTCATGTCCATCATCCACGTCCTCAACATATGGATCATTAATGTGTGGAGGAAGATCTTCTTGTTCATATTGCATTTGTTGAGGTTCATCATCAATGATTGGACTTTCTTGTTCTTGCACTTGATGAGGATCTTGTTCTTGAAGATTTTCATGAAGAGGAACTTGATCATCTTCTTCTACTTGGGCTAAGGGCATTGGTTGAACACTAGGAGCTTGTGATGGTATGGGTGTTGAAGTAGTTTGATGTTGTGTGAGACTTCCATCTTCTTCTTCATCATCATGAGGTTCTTGTTCCATAGGAAGAAGTGCACCAACACCCATGGTCAAAATGTCTTGAGAAGAATCTTCTTCATCTGCATCACTTAGATCAACTTGCTCCCCATGGGAGCCATTAAATTCATCAAACACCACGTCACAAGTTTCTACAACACATCCATTGGATTTGTTGTAGACTCTATAGGCGTGAGAGTTTGATCCATAATAACAAATATACCCTCAATTGTTTTGGATTGAAATTTTCCTAACCGTTCTCTTTTGTTGAGTATGAAACATTTGCACCCAAATACACGAAAGTACTTGACATTTGGCTTGTTCCCAGTTAGCAGCTCATATGGAGTCTTTTCCAATATAGTGCGGAGGAAGAGCCGGTTTGATGCATGGCATGCGGTGTTGACAGCTTCGGCCCAAAAACTATGTGGTGACTTGTATTCATCCAACATGGACCTTGCCATCTCTACAAGTGTACGGTTCTTCCTTTCGGCTACACCATTTCTTGAGGAGTGTATGGAGCTGAATATTGATGCTCAATCCCTTCATCACTAAGGAATTCTTCCAAGGTATAGTTCTTGAACTTCGAGCCATTGTCACTTCTTATTGCTGAGATTTCTTTGTCAAACTTGCGTTGGGCTTGCTTGGCAAAATCAATGAAGGTGATCTTGGTTTCGTCCTTGGACTTGAGGAAGAACACCCATGTATATCTTGAGTAATCATCAACAATGACAAGCCCATACTTTTTCCCACCAAGACTATCCCATGAAGGAGGCCCAAAAAGATCCACATGAAGGAGCTCCAGGGGCCTTGAAGTAGATACTATGTTCTTGGGTGGGTGCTTTGATTGATGTTGCTTCCGGCTATGCATGCACTACACACGATCTTTCTCAAAAGAGACATTTGTTAGTCCAAGGATGTGATTATCCTTTGAGAGATCTTGAAGATTCCTCATGCCGACATGGGCTAGCCAAATGATGCCATAGCCACCCCTTGTCGGCCTTGGCCATTAGACAAGTTGCATGGAATGTGCTCTCTTTAGAAATCAACCGTAAAGGTTGCCATCCAACTCTCCAACAAAGGCCACTTCGAGAGTATCTCTCTTAAAGACTTTCACATCCGTTAGTCCAAATAGTGTATCATAACCAACAGAAGCCAATTGACGAACATAAAGCAAATGATATTTAAGGGATTGGACAAGCATGGCATTTGCAAGAGACATGTCATTTGTGATAGCCACCTTCCCCAACCCAAGTACATGTCCTTTTGATCCTCCACCAAACATAATGCTCATAAATGGTTGAATAGCTTCCATGAAATCGTAGAGAAATTTGCTATCTCCGGTCATATGATTGGTACATCCACTATCAATCATCCATTTTACTCCACCGGAGAAGGCAACCTACACACAATTATTACTTGGTTAGAGGCACCCATTTTGCAATGGGACCTCTCAAGTTAGTCACAAAGGTCTTAGGGACCCAAATAGCATAAAACCGAAATGCATTTCGAGGACCAACAAACTTTGCATAAACTTCTCCATCCTTAGTCTTACGAAGTACATAGGATGGAGGCATGAACTCTTTTGGCTTGTTGAGGGTGGGAATGCCCCTTGTGGCCTTCCCACTAACAACCTTACCTTTCTCCTTGCGTCCTTCTCGTACAAAGGTTTCTTTTAAAGGGGTGGTGCACTTTTGAGAGGACGTCTTCTTCTTGCTTGTGCTTAGGTCAAACCCGAGTCCCTCTTTGGCGAACACTTCATTGTGTTGGCTCAACACCTCATTAAGGTTCTTTTGACCTTGAGCACATGTCATGAGCCCTTTCTCGATTTGAGCTTTGAGAAAACGATTCTCCTCAAGAATAGATGCTAGATCACTACTAGAGTTAGTAGAACAAGCATCAACATTGATAATAGGAGACGATTAAGCCTTAGCTAGAGTTTCAAGATAAGTAAGTTTGAGCGTCTCAAAACTCTTCGTAAGAAGGGTGAGCTCTTCTTCCTTAGTCTTGAGAGACACGGATAGAAGCTCACAATCCTTAGAGAGAGAAGCATGAGACTTCAAGCTTACTTTTATCATTCATCAACTCTTCACAAGAGCCAATAGCCTTTTTCAAGGAAGCAAGATCTTTAGTATGAACATCAATATTTGCACCAATTTTTAAGCATAGTTCATCATTTCGTGCTTCCTCATATTGGACTTTCCGCTCAAGGATTTCACATTTTTCCTTTTCCTCGATGACGAGGGTTTCGAGTTCCTTAATGGTGATAGTGTGCTTACTCACCATCTCCATAAGCATACGAAACATAGTGAGCTTCTTTCCTTTGTGGGAGCACATGAACTTATTAAGTTTAGCAAGCATAGGATCATTTAGATCATCATCCTCATAACTATCATCCGCATAAAGATACTCATCACTAGGAGTAGAAGGAGTGAAAAGAGGAGGATTTGATCGTGGAGTTACCTTTACCTTGTCAGGAGAGCTTTGGTCCTCTCCATCTTCTACCACGGCCTTTGCCATTAGTCACTTGTGAGCGTTGCCGTAGTCTTTCATATAGTTGTAGGTGACCACATCACCACTCTTGTTTACTAACCTCAAAGTGTTTTGAGAGTCTTGAGCAACTCCGGCAACGCCACTAACATCATCCGGATCGGATTCTTCTTGAGCAACCATTGCTTTTCCATCTCTCTTCTTGAGCTTGGAGTTCAAAGGATTTGGCAACTTCTTCTTGGGAAAGGTCTTGGGAAACCTTGGTTTATCTTCTCTCTTCTCATAAGGGCACTCGTTGGAGAAGTGATTGGTTTCTTCACAGTTGTAGCATTTTCTTACTTTCTTCTTTAGAAATCTTCCCTTGAATTTTCCCGCGCTAAACCTCTTGACTAAAAGAGCCATGTCTTCATATGAAGGGCCCTCGTCGGATTCAATCTCATCACCATCTTCATCACCATCACCCAGTTACTCCGACACTTCGCCCCGCGTCGCCTTGGCCCTGGGCGACTCGGGCGCCGCCATCAACCCTAGCCCAGTCGGGCTTTCACGCTCACGCCGCCGCGGAGGCCGCCAGCAAAGCCTGCTGTGACCGGTGGCGGCGGGCTTCCTCGTGTGACCTCTTGCCTCTGTTGGGCGTGGATCCGGAGGCATGTCGGTAGCGTGTTGGGACCATGGGTCTCCGGCGATCGGTGAAGTCTGGCGTCCGCCGAGGCGTCTTGTGGCGGCTATCGGCGGCGTGGCATCTCTGCGTCGAGGTGAGCAGTTGGGGCTGCAGCGTTTGCTAGATTTGGGCACGACCCAGATTGTATGACGTTGTGGTTCTCCAACTTGGCCGGATGCATGGCATGTTGGCTTCGTCATGGGGTCAGCCCTCATGGCGTTGATCTGCGGTGCTACTTCGGCTGTTGCGGCTGTAATTGTGGCTCTGGTGGCTTATCTGAATCCCGGGGCGGCCGCGGTGGTGGACGATCCGTGCGCAAGAGGCTTGATGGAGGCCATTGGAACAGATCTGGGTGAAGAACTGCTCGCGGCTGCTGCCGAGGCCGGCGATGGCGGCACTATTTGGTGTCGTTCCCTTGTTGAAGGCATCGCTGTTGAGAAGTTCCAGGCCACTATCTGCTACCTCCGGGGGAAACCCTAGATCAGTAGATTGGATGATGGCGGCATTATTGTGTCGTTTCCCTCTTGTGGCGTCATTCTTGGAGGTGTACACGGGCTCGTGGGACCAGTGGACGGAATAATTGGTGGAGCGGTGTTTCATCCTGCACATTAATGGTGGCGTTTCTCGGCGGCATGGCACAGTGGAGAATCGGTGCCCGATGTGCGATGAGGGACTCGCGCAGGAGGGTGACGTCATCAGGCGTCGTGGTGGCGTCAATGACGGAGAGGCCGGGCAAGGTGGTGCAGCAGTACATCACTGAAGATGGATTGGTGGTAGGTGGCTGCGGCGGCCTCATACCCGGCAGGCGTCCTGGTTGAGGAGTGCGCCGGACTGGTAGGTGCCCCATACCTGGGAGGCATCCTGGTTGGGACCTCGGGTCTTAGATGTTTAGGTTTGGCTGCGATGTCTGTTTGGTATTAGGCCCAGACTATCAGCGCCCCTTCATCAATTGGATAGGAGTAGCGACAGTTGTTGCTTAGACGGTGGCTTTAGTCTTATTGTTGTATGACTTTGTAAGGTCTGGTGATAATAATTAATAAAGTGGTCGTATGCATCGCCCAGATGCAGAGGCCGGGGGTCCTCCTCCTTTTCTAAAAAAAATCATCATCATCATCATCTTCTTCTTCTTCTTCTTCACTTTGTTCATCTTCACATACATGCTTGGCCTTCAATGCAAGATTGATCTTTGATGATGGGGAACCATGCATGGCAATATGTTTTGTGGCATTAGCCTTTGACTCTTCAAATAGTTGAAAGGTGGATACGATGTCATCTATAGTCATTTCCTTGAAGGTATGGTGTTGTCTTATGTCCCACACCATTTGATGTTGATATGGAGCAAGAGCATGAAGTAACTTATCCACAAGGAACCTCTTAGTCATGTTGAATCCATCTTGTGTCTTGTCACACTCACATGACTCAATATTGGCAGTGAGAGTCATGAGACGCTCATGGAGTTGATTGGGGGTTTCACCTTTCTCCATACAAAATTTTTGCAATTGCCCCTTGGCAATTTCATATTGAGCACTCCGGAGGGTAGAAGTGCCAGTCTTGGATCGTATAACACTTTCCCATAGTTCCTTGGCACTTGTGATGTGTATGAACGGTCTCCTTTGCTTTTCATCCATACCTCTCCTTATACACATGATTGCAGTGTCATTGAGGTTCTTGTCATATATTTCTCTTGGTGTGGGGTTCTTTGGATCAACCACATGATAGCCATACTCCAAGATCTCCAAAGATCTCATCGTTTCCATGTCGAAGATGATCCTGCATAGCAACTCTCCACAAAGCAAAATCGGAAGTGGCACTAAGTAAAGGAGGTTTGCCTTGAGGATCATATCTTGGTTTCTCAACCTGAGGTCTTGCATAAAGCCAAGGAACACTGGCGTGTTCATTGCTAGGAGGTTGTTGGCCAAGTGATGGAGTAGGCACAGTTGGCCTCGAAGCAGCACCACCCGAGAGTGGTGCAAGCACCGTGGACAACGTGGCTAATCTCATTTGGACCAAGGCCTCAAGAGAAGCATCATGCTCCTCTTTTTGCTTAGCAAGGGCCCGTTCTAGATCCTCTGATGTAAAGGACTTGACTTCAGAGGAAGCCCCGCCTTTATCCTTAGGATCTACAACCAGGGGAGTCCCATCCGGGTTCATCTCGCTCTAGGGCGGTTAAGCCACAAGAATAGAGCATGTGGCTCTGATACCAATTGAAAGGATCGAGACGGACCTAGAGGGGGGGGGTGAATAGGTACAATTACAAATTTTAATTATTCCTTAGCAATTTTAGGCAATAATGCGGAATATAAAAGTGAGCCTAACAATTGCAAGTGAGTACAAGAACTAAGCAAGTAACACAAGCACACAAGAATAGCAACCTCAATACGATGTAAGTAAGTGCAAGAAGACAAGTAACCACAAGTAGAGAGTTAGGGTTAGGAATAACCGCAACTCCGGGAGACGAGGATGCATGCCGATGTTCACTTCCTTGGAGGGAAGCTAGTCACCGTTAGAGAGGTGGATGTTACCACGAAGGCACACCAACGCCACGAAGGCTCACCCTATTCTCCCTTTGAGACAACACCACGGAGGCCTTTCTCAACCACTAATGGTAGACCTTGGGGTGATCTCCAAACCCTTACAAACTTTCCGGGGGTAATCACAACGGTTGATTCCTCTTCGAAAGACTCCTACCGCCTAGGAGTCTCCAACCTCCAAGAGTAATAGGAACGTTGGGAAAAGCTCAATACTTGCTCAAATCACAAATTCCTTTGGTGCAAAGAAGGGGAAGGAGTGGATCTATCACTTGATCGGGGAAATTCTCTCAAAGAATCCTAAATCACTTGGGGATCTAGGATTTGATGTAGGTGTTTGAGAGAGAGAGAGAGAGAGAGGAGTGTTCTTGGCAAGCTCAAAGTGAATGGTCAACCTTATCCCGTGGAAGGGAAGGGCATATATATAGTAGGTGAGAAAAGGCGACCGTTTGGGATACATAAGTGCATAGGATAGGTCGGACGTCTGGAGAACATCGGACGTCCGGAGGCACAAATAGGTCCGGACGTCCGACACCATTTGACGACCGCCGCCGTGGAACTCGTGGAGCCACGACCCAGTACACAGGACACGAACATCCGAGACGGGCCGGACATCCGGACCCCGGACGACCGGAGAGTCCGGAAATCCGTAAAAATGGTTATGTTGTGAAAGTACCGGACGTCCGGAGAGTTCCGGACATCCATAAAAACCACTTTGTAAAGGCACACCGGACGACCGGAGGGAGCTGGACGTCCGGGCAGCTGAGAACAGTGGATTTTGAGCAAGTTTTTCACTAGATCCGATGATCCCCTCTTAATAGTGCGGGATCCCTATACTCAAGAACAAACCATAAACAAAGTCAATGTCTTGTATATCCATACTTGAGTTATATGCTTTTCGTCCCTAGTCATGATCCATGCACACGGTCTTTAAGACATAATCCTGAGATATACTTGATAAACATGATTAGTCTCTAGCATATGTGTTGTCATCAACATCAAAATATGATTAAGGGCATGATTGCACTTTCAACGGGTTTCTCTTCTGCGATAGGTACGGCCGTGCCTCTCAGAAACGAAAAAAAACGTGTTTTCTCTTTTTCTCCTTCCGTGAGAGACACGTTTTTGCTTCCGCGAGAGGCACGACCATGCCTCTCGAAAACAAAACAAAAATCCTTCCGCGAGAGGTACGGATGTGCCTCTCGGAAACAGAAAAAAAAATCTTCCGCGAGAGGCACATATTTGCTTCTGCGACAGGCACTGACATGCCTCTCGGAAAAGTCTTTCGAAAAGGGAAAAAAGTGCTCCCGGTGTGGGTTTTTGCTCGGTTTTTTTCATTAAAAAAGTTTGGCAAAACATATCAACATGGAACCTAGTTTTGAAAATCTCAACGCGAGGAATCCAACGTGAAAACGGTTCGATATTTGGATGCATGGCTTAAAAGATAAAACTTTTGAATAAACAGATACGAAAAAGCACACAGCGTCACTTGTCGTAATATGGGGAGGTGGAAATAATTTTTGAAAGGAGTACTGTTCAATTAGTGATTTCATCCCCCTTGAAGATAGTGTAATAGCGACTAGATTTTGGATAATTCCGTGCAGTGGCTGTCTTGTTTCGCCCCCCTTGGCATTTGTCCCTCTCTGTGTAACGCAACGTGAAGGCCCAGCCCATATACGTCAGACTATTGGCAAAACCCAAATTTCTAGCAAAAGAAGAAGGGGAAGCCCATTGTAGAAGGCAACGGGGCCAGGTCAGGAACACACGCACGCATAGGTCGTGTCATGGCTTACTAAGTGGCTGCTACGAGATCGACGCCTGATGCCTGGTCGCCCGCCGTCTGCTCTGCTGCTATAGGGGCACCGTCTAGAGTAGTTCATGATCCATCAATGTGGAGCTTCTAATCTTAGTCCAGAATTGCTGAAGAGGAAATCCAGACCTTCCACGGCTGATCGACCGGCCGGCGGCAGAGCCAACATGAGGGGCGACGAGGCATGGAAAAATGGTTAGATTACTCTCTCTTGTTCTCAATTAATTAGTCAATGACTCATGTTTTAAGATTAGATTCACTTGTGCCTTGAGAAGTACTAGAACCGAAGTACAAGATTTGATCTTTACAAACTACCAAAAAAAAAAAAAGATTAACCGTGAGACATGGTTTTGCATCGGTTATCCATTCTTATAGTTGAAAGATTTAGTTGCATCAGAATTGCTTTCTGAATTTGCTTTATGAAAACTTATGATTAAAATTGAATTTATTCATAGCTCACGCCAGTTTTCTTAGCTTGATTAGAATCCTGGCTCCGTCCCTATGGGCTGGCCTAAGCAGTTTCTTCTCTTCTTCTTCACTTCCTCTTTCGTTCATTCTTTTTGTCCTTTTACTTTTGTTTGTATTTTCTAAAATGTTTTAATTATTTTTTAAAACCACCACTGATAATTTAACATAGTTTAAAAGTTTTTTTTCGTGTAAATTGTTTTAATGTTCGTAGCATCAAATAAATGTACTTGGCATTTTTTTAAATGTTCACACATTAGAAACAATGTTCCTCACATTTTTTCAAATGCTTAGGCAATTTTTCAAGAATTTTTACGTCGGCCATTCTAAACAATTCAGGCATTTCAAAAGTAGGTTTATGATAATTTTGTTGAATGTTTATAAAATGTAAAAAATTGTTCACGTTGTTCAAAAACATGTTTAACTACATTAAAAGCTGGTCGATGTGCATTGAGTAAATACACACCATTTAATTGTAATATGTACATAAAGAAATGTACACCATTTATTTGAAAAACGTCCAACGTTTATTAAAAAAGTTCCACAATTATATGAAAAAGCACATTGCATATTTAGAAAAGTAGACACATATTTAACAAAAGAGAACGGGAAAATGAAACAGAAAGTAAAAAATAAAACATGAACAAAACTAAAGAAATCCAAACAAAGCCCGTGAAAAACATGAATAAAACCCAAGTAAACTAGGACGTGACTCAATGGCGCACGTGCGCTCGTAGGTGGGAGCGAGCGCTCTCCCATATAAGGACGGACCTCCACGTGCGTCAGCGAGGACAACTAAAATAGGAAACACATAAATATCCCACCTGCATTTATTCTGGGATCAAAAACTTTAAAAACTTGTAACTTTTGATTAGAATGTCAAAATTCAATTCCTTTTTCACCGTTGGGTTCCTCGCGATGAGTTCTTCAAAACTAGATCCCATATGAATAGGTTTTGACGAACTTTTTTTCCGAGCAACTTTGTGTGCTATAGAGGCAACTTTAGTGCTATAGAAAAGTAACTATTTTCCCCCTAGTATGACTACCTATCAACGGAGGATCCTTATAAGTTGGTTGTCATGACTATCAATTGACTAGCTTCACCTCTAAATTGCCTACCATAAGGACAACTCCAACGTGGATCATCAAAAACGCCCCAAAAATCGGAATGGGCATCTTTAAACACTTTGAACCATCCAATGAGTCCAACTACTATCAGGCATGTAAAAAAAGGCCTGCTGCCCCATTTGAGTTCCTTGCAGTAAAAATAGCATGCATCCCCTATGAAAAAGTAAAAAAGCGTGCAACAACTTCGCTATGATTTCAGACAACTCTTGTAAAATTTGAAGCAACTAGTGTCATGCATTAAAAAGGGGTTGCTGCCCCGTAAGCTCCTTGCAGTAACATCAGGCAACCCTTGTGCAAAAAAAAAGAACCACAAAAATAACAAGTAGAAACAACATATATATGTATGTTCCACCCGCTCCCCTCTACGGTCGCACCAAGGGATCCCATCCGAGGAGAGGAAAATCTTGACTCCCCCTCTGTGACCCAGACTTAATTACAAGTATCTAAAACATTTAGATATTTACCAAAAAATGGTCTTGGTAAAATATTTCTGTTCGTGAGGATTGGGCAACTTGATACATGGTTTTAGGCAAACTATTTGTTGATTGTGGGCAACTGGATACTTTGTTTTAGGCAACTGTATGGTTGACTGTGGGCAACTAGATACTTTTTTTAGGGAAACTTTGGGTGTGAAGGAGGCAACTATCGTGCTATAGAGAAGCAACTTCTTCTCTTTGGCCTAGTAGGACTTCCTATTAGGTTTGTTTGCGTAAAAACAAGAAAAATCACACAAAACATAAGGCCCCTTTATAGGTAGTTTAGAAACAACAATATGCAACTTAGAAGTACATGTGAGGAATCTAGGAGAATATGCAACTTTGAAGTACCAGTGAGGAAGTTAGGAGAATGTTAGAGAAAATTAATTAGGAGAAAGTGTAGTGAAGTTGCCTATTTTTTGCACTAAAGTTGTCTCTTGTAGAAAGAAAGTTGCTTATAAAGGTGATATAATGTTGTCTACCTCTGTTTAAGTTATTCTCTATTACTAGTTAGTTGCTCATTGTTGGTAATTAGTTACTTTAAATTGGAGTGTAGTTGCTTCTATTTAGCACTAAAGTTGTCTCATCTAGCGTCTAAGTCGCTTTTTGAAAGAAAAAAAGAATCATCAAAACATACCTATGTGGGTTTAGTTTTGAAGAGCTCGTCAGGACCTGGCTAGCCAACATCCGTGTGCTTAGTAGTGTTGGCAGGCAGACTCCTCTAGAAAACGAAAACACACAGATCTCATACCACCCATCCCCACATAGTTCAAAATTTGAAATCATGGTAGATGACTTAGATCCCACAAAAACTTTTCGATATTGTAGGCAACTTAGGTCCCTTGATGGACAACTTTCATAGTATCGTAAGAAATTGAGGATCACTCGTAGGCAACTTCGTAGTGAAAGGGCAACCTAATTTCTGCGGTAGACAACTTAGAAGCCATGTTAGACAAGTTTCCACTCTACTGTAAGAAATTTTCACAGTATGATAGGCAACTAAACAATCCACAACTTATTTTCCAATGTATGCAACTTAGAAATCATGGTGACCACCTATTACACCATTGCACACAACTAACTAGGTGGCTACTAAACGAACTTAGTTATGCACACGGTGCAATTCATCTAGCATCACAGTTGCTCATGTTTAGCATTAAAGTTGCTTTTGAAAAAATATCATCAAAATATATTCATATGGGATCTAGTTTTGAAGAGCTCGTCGCGAGGAACCCTGCAGTGAAAACGGTTTTGCATTCTGACACTCGGTTCAAAAGTTATAGCTTTTTGAAAAATTGAAACTGAATAAATAGATGACGTTGGAACATGCATGCGCATTAGTATTCTTTACACTACTCACTGGATAACGCATTTGTTACAGGCAGTAAACTATTTTTGTCGTCTAGCGCGTGCGCTCGCCGGCGCAGCTGCACTGTGAAGTATTTAGGAGTAAATTAGCACAGAAAATGCCCAAATATATCAGGGAAATTCCTATTTGCCGCTCTCTGCGGCAAACTGTCGCTGGTTCGCACAGAGCGAGCGACTCGATTACAAGGTGGGCCGGCCCAATTACAAGATTATTCACGCGCTACTGTTTCCGGTTTTGGGAACCTCCTAGAAGTTTCCTGATCAGTTTTGGGAAGCTTCTAGGAGGTTCCTGTACCGGTTTTTTGTCATTTTTCTTTTTCTTTTTCTTTTTTTCCTTTTTTGTTTTTTCTACTTCATTTTTTCTATTTCTCTTTCCTTTTTTATTTTTATTTTTTATTTGTTTTGTAATTCTTTTTTATTCGTTTCTTCTTTCTATTTTTATTTTCCAGAATTATATAATTTGTTTGAAATTTCAAAAAATGTTCTGAAAATAAAAAAATAGTTCCTGTTTTTTAAATTTTGTTCAGAAGTTTCAGAAAAATCATGATTTTTTTACAAATTGTTCGCATATTTTGTAGAAATGTTCACCTTTCAAAAAATGTTCATAAATTTTAAAAATGTTCCTGTTTCGAAATATGTTCTGAATTTCTAAAAAAATATTCGCCTTTCAAAATATGGTCATAACTCCAAAAAATATTCTGCTTTTTAATTTTTGTGCACAAATTCAAATAATGACAATATTGTTTGCTTTTTTATAAATTTTGTTTAGAGTTTCAATTTTTGTTTTATAGTTGCAAAACATGTGTCCTTATTGTCCAAAATGTTGTTTTAAAATTGTTCATTTTTCGGATATTTGTTTATAAATACAAAAATGTTCTTCGTTTTAAATATGTTCAAAAATATTCAAAAATTGTTCATGTTTGTAAAAAAAATCGGGATTGAAAAAATGTTCCCAGTTTTCCAAATTTGTTCACAAATTCACACATTCTTTCCGTTTTGAAATTCTGTTACCAATCCAAAAATTGGGCATTTTTTTCAACACTTATTCGTGTATTACGAAATTTGTTCAGAATTTCTTTTGAAAGTATTCAGAGTTTTATTTAAATGTTAGAGAAAATGGAAAATATTTTGATATGTCGGTTTTGGTAGTGCTAAGAGGTGTGGCGCTGCATTGCTCACAGAACCTGTGATCAGCTCCGGTGGTCAGGTACAGTCTTTACTATCACCGGTTCTTTTTTCCACCACCGGCTGCTTCTGTGTGGGCCGGCCCAGAGAAAGAGTACCCTGTGCGAAACCCCACCAGTCTGCCGCAGAATGCGGCAGATAGGAGGTCCCATATATCAGCCCAGAAACCAGCTTACAACACTGGCGCATATAACACCCCGCTGGGTCGGAGAGCTCCTAATTGGCGCCATACGGGAGTGTATGGCCCGACAAAGTTGAGTTTTTTTTAGCAAAAAATGGTTAACTAGCGGGCCGTTGACAATGGAGAGCAACTAACTGAGGGGTGCCCCTCAAGGGTCACTACTGGTGGGCTGAAAGTGGCACACTCTCAGTCGCCGCCAATGCCCTGTGCTGGGCACTCCCTTAGAATTTTATTATTTTTTATTTTTTTAATACGCGTTTTCTGGTTTTAGATGGATTTTTCCAGGGTTTTTAGCTTGTCATTTTTTGTCTGATTCTCTCTAGGTTTTGGACAAAAAAGAATTGCACGGAAAAGGCCTTTATTTTTCTTTGGATAGAGGCACAATTTTTCTTCTTGTGGAGGCACAACTTGTGCCTCTCTGAAAGGGAAAAAATGCAAAAACAATTCTTCGCAAAAGGTACAGATTTGCTTCGCGTCGAGGCACAACAAGAGATAGAGTTGTGCTTCATGAAAAGGGAAAACATATTTTTCTTTCTTTCGCGACAGACACACATCTGCTTCGCGTGTAGGCACATATTTGTTTCCGCGAGAGGCACATCTGTGCCACTCGAAAAAGAAAAAAAGTGGGGGCAAATCGTGCTTCCGGCTCGGTTTTTTTTTCTTCCATTCTGATTTTTTCACGAAAAAGTTCGTTGAAACCAATTAACATGAGATCTAGTTTTGAATATCTCGACCCGATAAATCCCAAGGTGAACATGGTTCATGATTTGGATGCAAGGTTTCAGAGAAAATATATTTTGAATAAAAATACTTATGAGAAAAGAGAAACTCCCAAGTTACGACCTAGGTAGGTGGGAGTGACCTTTGGAAGGGGTACCCTTACTTAGTGATTTTGTTGACATTAAAAAAATGAAAAATCACAAAAAATATCAAAAAAATTGAAAAAAAATGTCCAACAAATTTGAAAAAATCATAAAATTTGGAAAAAAAGATTGGGAAAAGTTTTTGAATTTTAAAAAATTCAATGCACTGAAATGTTCATAGTTTTTAAAATGTTTGTAAATACAGAAACTAGGTACGTTTCTTAATGTAATTCTAAAAATTCCATGAATTTAAGAAAAAGTTTTCGAATTTGAAATGCAAAGTTCAAGAAAATGTAAAAGATAAGGATTTTGTCTAAGAAGGGAAGAAAGAAATAAAACGGGAAAAGGCAAAAAGGGAACAAAATGAATAAGCTGGTGGCAAAAAGCATACATCGACCGGCCCATTTAGATACCAGTATTATTGTGGAGGAGGTCCTAATGGGGACCTCCTATTCCACGACCAGCGCGATGGGAAGCGCTGGAAAGCGCACCGGCTGACGAGACGAAACGACAACGGACTCATTCATTAGGAGTAGAGATTTTTTGTAGGAAAGCAAGTGTTTTATCGATGTCAGAAAGAACTTGAAGTACTCCATTATTTTGCATGTGATGAATTGAGCTGTAGTTGACACCATTCCAGGTTTTCATTCTGAGCAGTGGAGCGTGATATCTCAGCAGCCTAGTACTCCCCTCTATAAAGAAATATAAGATTGTTTAGATCACTACTTTAGTGATCTAAATGCTCTTATATTTCTTTACGGAGGGAGTATTTCTGAGTGTTCAACTACAGATTGCAAAGGGAAAGAGTTTAACTACTTGAAACTGTTCCTCCCCTGAAATCACCTTTACTTACTTTTTTTGTGTGTAGGAAGCAAGTGTTTGTTCAATGTCAGAAGGAACTTGAAGTACTCCGTTTTTATTTGCATGTGATGGACCGAGCTGTGATCGACACCATCCTGTGTTTTCATTCCAAGCAGTGGGACTTGATATCTCAGCAGTCCAGTATTTATGAGTGTTTCACCTATCTCTAGATTATATTTGCAACTGTCGATTTCCCTCTGGATGCCTGCAAATGCCAATGAAATCGTCAATTTCTTCGCACGCGCACACGCACGCACACACACACGCACACGCGCGCGCGCACACACACACAGGTGTCCAGATTTAGTATGCATACATATGAGATTGCATGCACACATTCAATCTGGAACCCAATTCAAATATCTATTTCAAGCCAAAGGCATGGCCACCGTCAGATGCGTGCAGTGCACTTCCATAGCCATAGGATAGCCGATGCTGGCCGATGCTTTCAGTTCACCAAAGCACCTTCACTAATAAGTGATGCACATGATTGAAAGACATTGCCATGATGACCAACTTATGCCGTCTTCTTTTGCTTTTGCTTTTGCTTTTCTTTGTGTGATGTGCTACGCGTTTGTAAAAGATGAAGGATAGAATCAAAAGTCAGATCACAGATTTAAGACTTCATTTCATCTCCTCCTGAATTCCTTTTCCTATTTTTCCTCCCTGTTTTTACTTAAAACTTGCCAGTAAAGCGGAACCCGGCCACTCGAAGTTATGTTATTTTTGCCGCATGTATATGTTCTGGAACACCCTTAGCCACACACCCAAATATCTAAGGCCTATCTGTTTGACGTACTAGGTAAAAGTAGGATCATCAACCGTGAATACCTAGCGGCAGGACCGTGGGGATCTACAGCCATGAACCGCAGAGCTGAATTAATCCCGAAGGCTACACCGTAACATGTGCAAGTTCCACTTTACATAATGCCCCTTTGGCCTTGGTGCACATGGCACGTTATCCCCTTTATTCATTGGTCATTCATAATTTATTCATTGGTCATTCATTGGTCATTCATTCATTTGGTGCACATGGCGTGTTTCTGCTCCTTTTTACATGCTGCACACTGCAATCTGAGAAAGCGGCCATGCACATCTTAATGTCTGTGATTAGGCCATAATGAGGCGAGCGTGTCGGCTTCAGTGCTAGCAGTTCGTTCGCGATGATTTGGTTGTCCGTCTCAACAATCACTTGGCCATTGTAATTTCCTTGCATAGCCTGCAGACCTACCAGGATGGCTCGGGCTTCGGCTTCCGCAGCGCTCCGGCACATTGGTAGCCTCTTGCAGACTGACTTAAAACAGCACCACGGTAATCTCGTCCAACAACTCCAGCAGCACTTTCTCCGGTCTCAGCTAGGAAAGATGCATCGGTGTTTATTTTAACTACACCTTGAACTGGCGGGATCCATTTCTCATCAAGCCTTTTGGTCATACAAACTAGTTGTGCAGTAGCCCGGGTGCAGTTCCCCTGTTCGTTTTCTACAGCCTTCCCCCCATACTGGTCAGTTGAAACCTCTGCCTTTCTTAAATCTTCCTCGTGTTGTTTCAGAAACTGCACAGACCCTTTGATCGTCTCCCTGCCATTATTTCTCAAGCAATCCTCCCTGTGGTGCCAACATCGCCAGAGTAACAGCAGGATTTTGGCACGCATTTCCTCGTTCTCTTTGTCCAGTACTACTTGTAGCCAGTTCTCGCCTGTGAACCAGAATTTATTTTCAGCAGGCAGGTTCCAGACCTCTCTCATGGCAGCTCTCAACGCTCTACTCCTTGTACACATAACCACTGCATGATGTTCATTTTCTATCCCATTTCCACAAATGTTGCAGGTAGCATCTAGTTCAAGTGTTCTTTTCCATTTGTTCTCTTTTGTTGCTAGGGTATTGGTGGCCACCCTCCATCCAAAGATTCGTACTTTCCCCGGCACCTTGGATTTCCAAATTAGGTCCCAAATGCTCCGGTCGTTTGGGTCCCTAGCCCAACTTGAGGCATTTTGGGCTAGTTGGGAAAGGCTCATCGCAGCAAGTTTGTAGGCGCTTCTGACCGAGAACTCGCCATTTTTCTCGTGATGCCATGCCACGCAGTCCTCCACATCCGAGGACGGAATATGAATTTTGCATATTTCATCTGCATCAAAAGGGTGAAAAATCTGCCTTATTAATTCCTCGTTCCACTCCTTTCTATTGGGGTGCATGAGTTGATTAACCCATCTAATCCGAGATCTCCTTATAAAAGATGCTATCATAAGACCCTCCCGTCTCGGAATCCATTGTTCTCGTTTGATCTGAATTTTCTTGCCATCTCCCACCCTCCGTATTAGGCCTTTTTTCAGAAGCTCAAGGCCAAACTCAATTGCTCTCCAAACTGGGGAGATGCATCTGTTGCAAATACAGTGTCCAAGAGATTGCCGTGAGGATAATACTTTGACTTAAGGACTCTAGCACATAGGCTATCTGGTTCTGAATCAAGCGCCACCCTTGCTTGGCCAAGAGTGCTTGATTAAATAGGTGCATATCTCTAAACCCAATGCCCCCTGCTCTTTTTGGTTTTATCATCCGCTCCCACGACATCCAGTGGACCTTTCTGTGTCCCTCTTCATCACCCCACCAGAAGTCTCTAATCACTCTTTCATATTTGTCACAAAAACCTTTAGATAGCAGGAAGACACTCATGATGAAAGTTGGGAGGGCCTGGACCACCGACTTAACGTGGACCACCTTAGCTGCATAGGACATAAACTTCTCCGACCAATCGCTGCACCTTTTCCGGAACCTATCCATGATCGGTTGGAATTGTTCCTCCTTCATTCTCCCTTCTGGAGTAGGTAAGCCCAGGTACTTGCTCTCAAAGAAATCTGATTGCACCCCAAGAATGGTCTTTATTTCCTCTCTTGTTTGCACTGGACACACTTCACTAAAAAGAAGAGAGCACTTACTAGCACTTAGAAGCTGTCCAGTACACCTTTGGAATGAAATTAGTACTCTCTTGATGGCTTCGGCTTGCTCTGGGATAGCCTTGAAGAATATTAAACTATCATCCGCAAACAAGAGGTTGGAAATACCTGGACTGTTTCTCGCAATCTTAATGGGTGTGAGATTATTCTCTGCCATTTCCTTCCTCAACAAATGCACTAGGTCGTCTGCCACAAAAAGAAATAGATATGGGCTGAGTGGGTCACCTTGCCGTAAACCCCTTGATGGGCAGAATGGCTCCAGCAGCTCTCCATTGCATCTCACCGAGTATCTAACAGACCGCACACATTGCATCACCCAATCAGTCCACTTTTTGCAAAAACCCGATTTACGCAAGACACCTTCTAGGAAGCTCCAGTCAACTCTGTCATAGGCCTTTGCGAGGTCTAGTTTGTATGCACAGTAATTGTCTCTTGCATTCCGACAATGTTGGATCTTGTGGAAACATTCAAACGCAATGATGGCATTATCGGTTATCATTCTGCCGGGGATGAATGCGCTCTGGGTCTCAGAGATGATCTCATCCAAAATGGGTCGCAGTCGATTTATTAGGCACTTCGAAACGACTTTGTAGATGACATTGCATTGGCTTATCGGTCGGTAATCCTTCAAGGACTGAGGGTCTTTTCCTTTAGGAATCAGGACGATTACCATGTCGTTTATTCCTGCCGGAAGAACGCCCTTCTCAAAAAAATCCAGAACAGCAAGCACGACCTCATCCTTTAGTTCCCCCCAGTTTCTTTGAAAAAACGCGCCGGGAATCCGTCGGGTCCGGGAGCTTTTAATGGGCCAATTTGGAACAAAGCATCACTAACTTCCGTGGCAGAGAACGGTTTAGTAAGAGCATCGTTCATGTCTCCACTGACCCTCTCGGTTACTAACTCCAAAACTTCTGTAGGATCCACTCCTTCCTCCTTCTCATACAGGTTTCTGAAAAATTTATTTGTCATTTTGTGTATACTATTCATATTTTCCACCCAGCCACCATTCTCATCTTTCAACTTCACAATCAAGTTTTTCTTTCTCCTCCAAGTAGCCTTGCGTTGGAACCATTTAGTATTTTTATCTCCTTCTCTTAGATAGGTAGCTCTCGATCGCTGTCTCCACATAATTTCCTCTCTCAGGAGCATCTCATCCAACTCTTTTGTTAATTTATTTTCTTCTCTCTGTCGCTCAGCCGTGCTAGGTGCGTTCCAAAGTCTGCTTAGCTTTTTCCTAATCTCTGCTGTCTTCTTAATGACAGACCCAAAGTCTCGTTGCGCCCAATACAAAAAAAATTGGTGTTTCCCCCTTTCGATTCCTAGTGATCAACACAAACAAGAAACAAAAAATATATGCGCATGCTCCACCTTTAATCCCTTTTAATAGTCGTTCCAAGAGAAGAAGAAAAATCTATTTGTTGTTTCCCCGTTCATTGTTGTCCTTTCACATATACAAACTATTCTTTGTTTCTAATGATCAATACAAAAATAAATTGATTGCATGCTCCACTTCGCCATTGCTTTCCCACATTTACACTACAATCCCGTTTCCTAGTGATAAACATTGAAAAAATATCATTTGTGTTTCCCTTTACTATTGTTTTTTCGGATCTGCAACTACTCCTTTTATCTAGCTCTAGCTTTCGATTGATAAACAAATACAAAAAAAAGAAGTCATTGGCTTTCCATCATTGCTATTGTGTATACTCTTATCCAGACTTTGTTCTCTTTTATACAGATAAATACTGGAAAAAAATTTGTTGTTTTTCCACGTTTATCATTGCTTGCTTTTCTAGTTACCAGCTCCACCAGAAACACCAAAAGATTGTTGGCTTGTCCCACTACTGAGTTATTTCAAGTATATCTGGTTGATCAGACCATTTCTTGACATCCATATTATAATGCCTAATTCAACCAGTAGGTACTTTATATATTCTCCTTTGTGATTTTTTACTCACTTCTGGGCTATATATAACAAGCAGGGTCAATTTGCTTGTGTTTTCTCAGGACCGTACAAGGAAACTAGTCTACAGCTTTTAAGCAGAAGCATGGACAATTTATATTTATACTATACAAAGTTATCCCCAGTTCAGGTTTTTTAGCCGCTGAGGTAAAACATACATAATGGTTAATGCATCAGTATTATGTCTACAAAGCTCACCCAGTACGGTTTACTCTATTAAAATTTAGTACATGGTTATGCTTACAATGTTTATGTTATATGTATATAGTCCATTCATTCGTGAGGTAAGAGCTTTCAGTGTCATGTTTATGTTCACAATCATTCATGATGTGTTCCGTTTCTTAAATAATTTATCTACTGAGAATATTCTTTGTTTGTTGCTGTAACCAAGCATCCCATGTTTGGACCATTTGATGGTTCAGTTTCTCAGTTTGGGTATATATAAGTCATAAGAGTTCATTTGTTGAAACCCCTCGCCCTCTCCTTCCCACCCATTCCTTTTTCCTGCAACTTAAATTTTCAATATTGTTCATCACAAGTATTTCATTTCTGTCCTAGCTATAAGCATTACGTCAATTTCAACTCCCATTGGTGTTTTCACTCATTTTTTCTTTCATATCTAGTTTATGATTAATCTTTTTCTCGCCATCAACAGAAAGAGCTGGTCTTTTCCCCTGTTGATCCTTGTTCTTTTGCATATACAAAAGTAGTCTTTGTTTGTACTGATCTATAACAAACAAGCAAAATATATCCCCTTTTCTATTCACCATTACGAATACACAAAATCCATTATTGTTTTCCCTGTTAATTGTTGTTCTTTCGGACATCCAAAATAGTGCTTGTTATTAATGATCAATACAGAGAAAAAAATTGATTGATGTTCCACTTACCATTATTGCTCGTGCACATATAGAGTACAATCCCTATTTATAGCGAGTAATCATTATTTCAAAAAATCATCTTTGTTTCATATCTGCAACTACTCTTTTTATCTAGCTTTTCGTTTTTGCTATTTTTCATTGTCCTATGTAGACTTAATTTCCTTTTTCCACTGATAAATACAAAAGAAATCATTGGCTTCTCCCATTTGTTGTTTCTTCATGTCTAATTTGCTTGCTTTTCGTTCCAACAAACAAACCAAAAAGATCGTTGACTTTTCCCACTATTGAGAGTTTTTCTAGTAAATCGAGTTGATCAGATCGATCATCTCCCTTGACATTCATAATAAAGACATACGGTGCCACATTCTACCAACAAGTACTTTTTTTTTTGGCTATATAACATCTAACAATGTCAACTGTTTATGTTATCTCAGGACCGTGCAAGGAAATTAGTTGCAGCTGTCAAGCCAAGTCAAAGAGAACTAATATTTATTTGGCAGCCTTCAGTTTAAGTGTTACCAAATATTGTTTCTTGGTGATCTAATATCCTTCATGTGACAAGTTATTCCCGGTCCAAAGCTTCTCAGAAGGCCAGCCCAGAGCTGAGAGGTAAATATGTGGTTAATTTTGTCTATACTAAATTCAACTGTATAACAATCTCTATGTCTTCACTGATTCTTGAAATAAATTTAGGTGTCTGTTTACCAAGAAAAACAACATCTGGTACAAGGAAAATTACTAAGTTTTGCTAGAGAATAATCTATATATTTTGCCATTTGTTCCAAAGCAAAGAGTCCATACCTGCTCTTATATCAGACTGTTTGTGCCCGATCTACATGTTCTATAGACAGAAGTGAATAGGCCGATGCCACAGGCTGGCATTTTTATGTAGGTGTCCCTAAAAATAATATTCAAAGAAATTTTGACAACAAGCAAGATATATGAACATCTGAAAAATAATTTAACAGAAAAATCAACATCATCGACGGACATTCATGCCAAATAGAACTGTTTCCTTTCTCCTCTCGCTCCAAGTAAAAGACTCCTCACCCAGAAAAATCAAAAGCTGCTCCATTTGTATCTCCCCTTGACCATCTTACCACCATAGATTTGTAATCTTCCTTCCTTGAACCTCTGCTCGAGAAACAGCCATGTATGGTATCCTTCTTCTCCTTTCCTCCGCCTCCCTAAATGCCAGCCACCACCGTCCTAGTACAACGTACTGCTCACTATTTTGGTCCTTACTTTGCTTAGTATGTCTCAGGCAGAACTTTCCTTTCTTATCTTGAGAAGGTTCTTTGTTCTGTAAGTGTCGGATTTCTAATAGTAGCACTATCCAATTTATGTACATTATATAGAAATTTGTTTCGCTGCTTATGCTAGCGATAATGAGATTCCTTATGAATAACCGATTCACATCATCTTTTCTTTGCAGGTCAATTTGTGCAAACTAGCAAGTTTTGTACACTACTGAACATAAGTTATGGCATCATCTTCATGGAAAAATTGGCCCGATCATGTACGGGACAAATGGCGTGATGATCTGAGAGATATAGATTTTTGGTATGATTTGTACCTTCCTAATTTACATTCATTACTTTTACAAAGTGCATTTTTATTGGTTATCCATGCATGTCCTGTTTTTTGTTACAACAAAACCTTACAGTAAATCTATATCTGACATGATACCTGATCCCCAAACACATGTAATCCTCTACCATGGAAGCGGGGGCTGAAATCCTATCTTGAGGTTGCTTGGCCCCTTCCGTCAGTAGAATGAGATGCTACCTGCAACAAAAGTCGGACATAAATAGTTTGAAATAGATTTGACTAACATGCTGGTGAACAAATTAAGCTGAATAAGGTTTCCATTTGATTATGCAGTCTATTTTGAAAAGTATTTTCCCCTATTTTTGGACAAAATAGCTTACTGAATGTATCTTTTACTTTACTATAACAAAATAGTTTACCAGAAATAAATTTCAGAATTCAACGAGATATCACAGCAACTACAAACTGAACAAAACATTTCAAGTATTGTAGAGCTTATGTGGCCGTATGCATCGTTCTGATGCAGAGGCCGGGGAGCCCCCCCTTTTCGAAAAAAAAGTATTGTAGAGCTCATTTTTGCATGCATGTCTTTTGGAAGTATACGTAGAATATATCATATTGCGTAGGCGTAGGGCGTCTGGCATAAGCTTCCGACTGGAGGATGGATTGGCTGTAGTTTGCAGTGCAGGAGGGCAGCATGAATTAGTTTGTGCGTCATCTTTTCTCGAGCGAAGCGTAATTGCCTCAAGGGATTTGGAGCCTGGACTGGATATTGGTGCATCTACGTGAGGATTCAATTTACCATCATTATTTGAAAACATTATTACTTTTAAACTTTGCATCCGAATGATAATCCGTTTGAACGGAGATATTCTTTACGGCGAGACCTTAAAAACAAGAGCAAACTTATACCGATATGGGCAAAGAACCATGTGCATGCAATCGAGCCATCCCATTCATCTAATTTCAGGGAAATATTATTATGGTTACAAAATCTTAGCATGGGTTCATTAGTCTGGCTTAGAAGAGCAATAGGTAATAGTCCAACAAAGAAAATATGCTTTGTGCCACATCGAAGATTCCCTACTGCAACAACCGACAAAAACATTCTGTAACATAAAAAATTATGCAACTAGAAAAAATAATTTTGTGGCCCCAACCATACTTTGCTGTTCAGAGGTCCAATACTGCAAAAATTTCAAAACTTTGTGCAACATCAAATATACTTCGCTGAAGCGAGATTAAAGGACTACATTGCATCATTGGACATTTATTTGTCAATGATTGAGTTGATGATCATGTACACTAAGGTATATCTACATTCTGGGTGTCGAGTCAGGCAATGAGGGGACACCCTCATAAACTTCAGAGATGATGGAGACAATGATGTATGTAGGTTTAGCCTCCCGTGATGGGTAATAGCCGTACATTCTGCTATGTGAATATTGATACGATGTTACATGTTACAAGAACTAGATTGGATCTACAAGCTAGGTCTTCTGTTGTCAGTAGAGCCCCCCCCACCGCCTCCCCTTTTGTTGAGGCCTCCGGGGTCCTCAGCAAACATGATCCTATATATATACTGGAACGGTGACAGTTAATTTGGATAGGAGGGAATACATCCATTCGCCATAGGTGGAGAGATGGATTTTTGGTTTGTCTAATCGGAGAATACCTATCCGAGGAAGAACAACAACCTGAGTTACTCAGGAACTGACCATTCAGCGAGTAGGAAGTATCTGGAGATTGGTATTTTTGATACTTCCTCAGACCCAAATTAATTGATGCACCTCTAGTATAGCTTTTGTACGAAGTTGTACTAGAGTTGTGACAGTTAATTTGGATCGGAGGGAGTACATCCTTTCTCCATCGGTGGAGAGGTGGACTTTTGGGTCGTCTAATCGGAGAATACCTAACGGAGCAAGAACAACAACATGAGTTTCTCAGAAAGTGACTGTTCAGCGAGTAGGAAGTATTCTGAGATTGGTAGTTTTATACTCCCTCCGAACAAAATTAATTGATGCAGCCCTATTACAACTTTTGTATAAAGTTGTACCGGAGTTGTGACAGTTAATTTGGATCAGAGGAAGTACATCCTTTCTCCATAGGTGAAGAGATGGATTTTTGGGTCGTCTAATCGGAGAATACTTATCCAAGCAAGAACAACAACGTGAGTTCCTCACGAAGTGACTGTTCAGCGAGTAGGAAGTATCTGGAGATTGGTATTTTTTATACTCCCTTTGATTCAACTTAATTGATGTAGCTCCAATAAAACTTTGGTACAAAGTTATACTGGAGTTGTGACAATTAATTTGCATATGAGGGAGTACATCCTTTCTCCATAGGTGGAGATGTGGATTGTTATGAGATCCCGAGTCCGCTAACACCAGCGTTTTCAACCCACACGCGTCAACATAGCCCGAGCAACAACACCAACTTATGAGAGGCCTTGCCCTCCCCCTCTCAAAGACTAGCCTGTTAGGAGGGGATACCCCCACCCTTATAAGTCGTGTTATGTCTCCTCCACAACCGATATGAGACTGAACCCAACAATCCCCCGCTCACACATCGGTCATAATGGGCCCGCTAGCACCAGCGTTTCCAGCCCACCAACCATGACCGACCATCCATGAGTTCACCGAGAATTTTTTCGGGCAGCTGGGCACTGATACCAATTGTTACGGCATCCTGGATCTGCTAACACCTGCGTTTCTGACCCACATGCGTCAACCTAGCCCAATTGGAGAGAAAAATCGACTTAGGAGAGGCCTTGGGCCCTCTCCCTCCAAAATACTAGGCTATTAGGAAGGGACACCCCCTTATAACTCAATATTTTCTCTATCGGGCTTGTTAAAACTCAGTCAGCCAAGATTTAATGAAGTCTCAGTCGACCTTGCAACATTTTGTTCCATTTTTTTGCAATATTTCTTCGTGCCAGTTGCAACATCTCTCTTGCTGGTTGTAGCATATGTTGTCGTTGCTTGGAGTACCGTCACAACACTTTTCATCGTTGTTTGCACCATTCAGCCATGTCGCTTGCAGCACCACAACTACGATGTGGTCACTCGACTGAGACTTTGTTAAGTCTTAATTGACTCAGTTCTAGACAGACCCTTTCTCTGTAGGCAAAGAGTGGCATTTTAAAGTCTAATGAAGAGTACAAGCCTATCCAAACAACTACATGATCTCTTGGGCATTTTCAGTCATCTAACTCTACATACTAGTCCATCAACATACTCATGGTTGCCGCCTAATTGCCATGCCATTAGCGATGAGCCCAATGATCATCAGGGTCAATTCCATCGCCCATGATCCTGGTGCTGCCGAGCCATTGATCCACCGAGTGCCACCCTACAAAGTGTTGAAAATCAGCTACTGATAGTTACCGCCGAGGTCCTGGGCATGCTGCGCATCTCCTAGTCATCGGAGTCACCGGCCAAGACAGGTGCCGAAAATCATATCGCGAGAACTGCGGACAAGCAACTACCAAATAGCACAACTGATCACAAATTCTCGTGTTGTATATTTTGTTCTTTTAGGTTTTATTTGCCATTTCAACAAAATGAGTGAGAACTACGTGAGAAGGGGGGTAGTTTGGGCAATTGGTCCTCCCTACTTCACACATTCATCAAAACACTAACACCGGCTTCAAGATCACATAAAGCAGTTTTAACATTGTTTCTTTTAATGGAGCATGGTATAGTTGGTACTCCTGGATCTCCAAGTTTCTTTGGTATTCCATCCTTAAAGGTATAATTAGCAAGCATGGTGGAAATTTCAGCTTCCAGTATCTTTCTTTTATTTGTAACAATATCTTTCATATACTTTGCATAAGGAGGCATTTTAAGCATATCAGTCAAACGCATACGCAAAAAGATAGGTCTAATCATTTCAGCAAAGCGCTCAAAATACTCATCATCCTTTTTCTTGGATGGCTTAGGAGGAAAGGGCTTGGGTTTCTGAACCCATGGTTCTCTTTCTTTACCATGTTTCCTAGCAACGAAGTCTCTCTTATCATAACATTGATTCTTTGATTGTGGGTTATCAAGATCAACAGCAAGTTCAATCTCTACATCATCATCATTATTAGGTTGAGCATCAACATGAACTTCATTATTAACATTATCACTAGGTTCATGTTCATCACCAGATTGTGTCTCGGCATCAGAAATAGAAATATCACTGGGATTCTCAGGTGTGTATATAGCAGGTTCACTAGCATGCAAAGTCCTATCAGGTTTCTTTTTCTTTTTATTACTGGGACTAGGTACATCAGTATTAACTCGCTGAGAATCTTGCTCAACTCTCTTAGGGTGGCCTTCGGGATACAAAGGTTCCTGAGTCATTTTACCACCTCTAGTCATAACCCTAACAGCATTATCATTATTCTTATAATTCAACTCATTAAGCAAATCATCTTGTGCCTTAAGTACTTGTTCTACTTGAGTTGTAACCATGGAAGCATGTTTACTAATAAGCTTAAGATCATTAATGGTTCTACTCATATAATCATGTAGGTGGTCAAGCATGTAAGCATTACGCTTCAGTTGTCTACTAACATAAGCATTAAAGTTTTCTTCTTTAACAATAAAATTATCAAACTCATCCAAGCATTGACTAGTAGACTTATTATGAGGGATATCACCTTCATCAAATCTATGGAGAGAGTTTATCTCTACTACCTGTGTCAGGTTATCAAGACCATATATTTCCTCAATAGGTAGTAGATTCTTAACATCTTCAGCTTTAATACCTTTTTCTTTCATAGATTTCTTTGCCTCCTGCATATCTTCAGGTCTGAGAAATAAAATACCCCTTTTCTTCGGAGTTGTCTTAGGAGTTGGTTCAGGAAGTGTCCAATCATTATCATTACTCAATATATTATTCAATAGCAATTCAGCTTGCTCAACAGTTCTTTTCCTGAACACAACCAGCACAACTATCCAGATGGTCTCTGGAAGCATTGGTTAGTCCATTATAAAAGATATTAAGTATTTCATTTTTCCTGAGAGGATGATCAGGCAAATCATTAAGTAATTGGAGAAGCCTCCCCCAAGCTTGTGGGAGACTCTTTTCTTCAATTTGCACAAAGTTAAATATTTCCTTTAAAGCAGCTTGTCTCTTATGAGCGGGGAAATATTTTGTGGAGAAGTAATAAATCATATCCTGGGGACTACGCACACAACTAGGAGCAAGAGAATTAAACCATAACTTAGCACCACCCTTTAATGAGAAAGGAAACAATTTGAGAATATAGTAATAGCGAATTTTTTCCTCATGAGCAAATAGGGTGGCTATATCATTCAATTTAGTAAGATGTGCCACAACAGTTTCAGATTCATAACCATAGAAGGATCAGATTCAACCAAAGTAATTAACTCAGGATCGACAGAGAATTCATAATCCTTATCAGTAACAAAGATAGGTGAAGTAGCAAAATTGGGATCATATTTCATTCTAGCATTCAAGGATTTTTCTTTCAATTTAGCTAACAATTTCTTAAGATCCTCTCTATCATTGCTAGCAAAGAAGTCTCTAGCAGTTTCTTCATCCATAACATAACCCTCAGGTACAAGAGGTAATTCATATCTAGGGGGAGAATCAAAATCTTCAGTTTCAATAATATCATCGGTTTCAGTAATTTCATTCTCTCTAACCCTAGCAAGTTGTTCATCAAGAAATTTACCTAGTGGCACAACATTAGCAAGCAGAGAAGTAGTTTCATCATAAGCATCATGCATAGCAGAAGTGGCATCATCAATAACATGCGACATATCGGAATCAATAGCAGGTGTAGGTGTCGCCAGTTTACTCAAAATAGAAGGAGAATCAAGTGCTGAGCAAGATGGCAGTTCCTTACCTCCCCTCGTAGTTGAGGGAAAAATCTTGGTTCTTTGATCTTTCAAAATCCTCATAGTGATCAACAGATATAAATCCCAAGTGACTCAAAGAATAGAGCTATGCTCCATGGCAACGGCGCCAGAAAAAGGTCTTGATAACCCACAAGTATAGGGGATCGCAACAGTTTTCGAGGGTAGAGTATTCAACCCAAATTTATTGATTCGACATAAGGGGATCCAAAGAATATTCTTGAGTTTTAGCAGCTGAGTTGTCAATTCAACCACACCTGAAAGACATAATATCTACAGCGAAATATTTAGTAGCAAAGTAGTATGAAAGTAACGTTAACGGTGGCAAAAGTAACAGTAGCAGTATTGTAGCAATCGTAATAGTGGCAACGGAAAAGTTAAGTAGCAAAGATCAATATGTGAAAAGCTCGTAGGCAATGGATCAATGATGGATAATTATGTCGGATGCATTCATCATGCAACAGTTATAACATAGGGTGACACAGAACTAGCTCCAATTCATCAATATAATGTAGGCATGTATTCCGAACATAGTCATACATGCTTATGAAAAAGAACTTGCATGACATCTTTTGTCCTCCCTCCCCCCGTGGCAGCGGGGTCCTATTGGAAACTAAGGGATATTAAGGCCTCCTTTTAATAGAGTACCAGACCAAAGCATTAGCACTTAGTGAATACATGAACTCCTCAAACTACAGTCATCACTGGGAAGTGTCTTGACTATTGTCACTCCGGGGTTGCCGGATCATAACACGTAGTAGGTGACTATAACTTGCAAGATAGAATCAAGAACACACATATATTCATGACAACATAATAGGTTCAGATCTGAAATCATGGCACTCGGGCCCTAGTGACAAGCATTAAGCATAGCAAAGTCATAACAACATCAATCTTAGAACATAATGGATACTAGGGACCAAACTCTAACAATAACTAGATTGCATGGTAAATCTCATCCAACCCATCATGGTCCAGCAAGCCTACGATGGGATTACTCACGCACGGCGGTGAGCATCATGAAATTGGTGATGGAAGATGGTTGATGATGACGATGGCGACGGATTCCCCTCTCCGAAGCCCCGAACGGACTCTAGATCTGCCCTTCCGAGGAAGAACAGGGCTTGGTGGCGGCTCCGTATCGTAAAATGCGATGAATCCTTCTCTCTAATTTTTTTCTCCCCGAACATGAATATATGGAGTTGGAGTTGAGGTCGGTGGAGGTCCAGGGAGGGCACAAGGACGGAGGGCGCGCCCCCACCCTTGTGGCCAGGGTGTGGGCCCCTTCAGTTGATTCTTTCGCCAATATTTTTTATTAATTCCAAAAATCATCTCCGTGAAGTTTTAGGTCATTCCGAGAACTTTTATTTCTGCACACAAATAATACCATGGCAATTCTGCTGAAAACATCGTCAGTCCGGGTTAGTTCCATTCAAATCATGCAAGTTAGAGTCCAAAACAAGGGCAAAAGAGTTTGGAAAAGTAGATACGATGGAGACGTATCACTAACCGAGGCCTTGCCGGACACGGCGCAGTCCGTCCGGCGCCCCAACCTAGGGTTAGCAGCGCTTCCCCTTCGGTGGTGCTTCTTCCCTGCAACGTCAGGCTCTGAGTCAGAGGTAAACTCTTGTGGCCTATCCACTACAGAGGGAGGCATGCCCGCAGTGTGAGGAAGAGGGTACGGGAGGCCGTGACAAGTGGATGCAACGGAGGCCGAGTCGCATGCCGCCGCCTAGGCGGAGCCGCAATGGGTCACCGGCAACCCCTACGGCGCAACCACGAGTCTCGCCTGTCCACATGCATCATCTATCTCACCATGACCAATGACGTCTAGGTGATGGGCTCCAACGAGGAACAGTAAGGCATGAGAAACGATGGCGCCGGGTGTCCCATGTGGACCAGTCTGTCTTTCATATCTTACTCTTTCTTGCCGGCGACCGGACCTTCACTACGTGGGTCTAACGACCGAGGGACATGGAAACAACGAGGAACACCAAGGACTTGGAGGACCGCCACCGCCGAGATTTAGACTAGGATTTACATTGCATTTCAGCTGTGGAGTCGAGCTTTTAAGGGTTGAGCGGTCACTGTCTGCGGACATGTGCGGGCGCGTTCGCAAATGTCTAAGGGATCGAATTAGCTAGGTCCAGCTATAGATGCTCCTTGTAGATCGCGTACGGCCCGGTCAATGACCGGTCAGAAAAAGTGACGTAGCCAGGCTCCCCAAACCGGTCACGTACGTCTCACCTGACGACACCAGTCAAACCAAACCCATATCTTGGGCTGGTTTCAGAAGGCTCGGACGCACCCAGCCGTGTCTGCCATGTCACACCAGCCCACCCGAAGCCCACATAAATCCCCACTGGGACAAACCCAATACCACAGTCTCACTCCACTCCACTTCTTTCTGTCTCCTCCTCTTCCAGTCCACTCCACTTCTGATCCATTGCGAGCTACGGCAGCAGCGCACTGTCCGGTGGTGATGATCCCTAAGAGTGGGATTCCATGCCACGCGAGGCGGAACCAGATTGTTGGCGCCGTCTCCTCACGCAGCGCTGCTTCTTCTTGTGCTGCCTCGCACAACTCTCTTCTCTTATGGTTTCTCTCAAGAACAGAAGAACCCACGCACACACACAACCAAGGAAGAAGGCCATTGGCTTTGCCCAGAACACTCTCCCTTGGTGAGCACAAAGACTACATTATTTTGCCCAGCCCTAACGGCCCTGTCTTTTCATTAACTCAATGCAATGCTTATATACACAGGAGAGGTTTGCCGCATGCGCTAACTAGCCGGCACTCACGGCCACTAACCCACTAGTCCTAATCCATGCACTACGGCACGTCCACCACTTCCTGGAATCTCTCCAGATCAATGGGACTCAGCAACTACCTTGACCAAGCAGCACTAACAGACTTGCATGTCACATGCAACTAACAAACTGAGTCTAACTCAAACTACGTACACCTATAGACTGGGCACGGCCACGAACCGGTGCCCATTTCCACCAGCACGCACCCTCGCCACTTCCGTTGCGTCCCGCTCGTCCTGCGCGCATCCGTCGCGCCCGACGAGCCCGACCGCACCAGTGCGTCCCGCACGTCCCGCACGCATCCGACGTGCCCGACGAGCCCGACAGCACCAGACGCCGTGGCTTATTCCAACACTCATCCCCCTAAGCCACGAACTACAGCAGGTGAGCACCAGACGACGTGGAGATCTCCCTCCACATCGCATTGTGTCGGTCTTGGCTGGACCGGGGCGACAACAGAAGCTTTGGCTCTGCGTCATCCCCCGTCGCTTGGCGACATGGTGGGGGCAACATTGCCGGCCTGTCGCGTCCACACACCCCTGCACACGGTCTAGGTCTGCCACCACCAGCGCCCCTCTCCACCTTCCCTATCAGCTCAGGACGTCTTCCCCGGCCACCGCTGGGTACTCGTCCTCGCGCCGGTGCGGACCCGGATGCCCGAATCCGTGGTGCGGGCCGCATACTGCGAGAGGCACCGGGCAAGGGAGAGGGTGGCGCCAGTGGACGTGTTATATATCCTCCTGCCGGTACAGCACGATCACGTTGGTCGTTCCACAGGACCAGCTCCACACGCATGTCCTCTACCGGTCGGTGACCATGGCGGAGACTAATGCAAAGTGTCTCTGCTGCAAGAACACCGCGGCGCTTCGGCTCGCCACCCAGCAATCTGAGCGGGAGGCGACGGTGGAAGAGGCGGCCAAAGCCAATGCAACTCGGCTGGCCAAGGTGCAAGAGTGCGTTGTCCGAAGGATGGCCGGCATCATCTCCGCGGAAGAGGACTTTGACCTCTCCGATGGCTCGAACAGCTCTAGCTCCGACGTTCAAGCTCCTCCGATCGCCAACGTCTACACGGAGGGGTACAGCCGCACCGGCTGCCGCAAGGGGAAGGCGGCCGTGAGGAAATAGTGATTTCTTTAGCCCTTTTTCATCTCCGTTTACTTTATTAAGTTAATTTTTGTAGTTATGTGTCCCTTCGGTGATGAACTATATATTTTGGTCCGGTGAACTGTGATGTTTATGTATGCCCATATGCTATTCGTTGATCTATGTCATTTTGCTGCTTTGTTTCGTATGATCATTTATGTATTTTCGTTCACTTTGAATGGGTTGCACGGAATTGGTGGGCTGGATTTGAGGTACATTGTGGACACAGGCATTTGAGGGGTAACCGGTCACTGTCTGCAGCACACCGAGCTCGTCGGTGGACGAATAGGGGGCTGGATTTGCTATCTCAGGCTGTAAATGCTCTAACCATGTACAAGCTGGGCTAAACTTAGCGGTTTTGATGAGCTGCATTGAGAAGTCCACCCCAGTGTAATACATATATTAAGCACTTATGCCCTTTTGGCATAAAGAAAAATCTTTAAAAAATCATGGTACGTGAAGGAAGTAATCCGATCGCGCGTGTGAATTATATGTGTTTTCTGTAGTTTATTTTGCTAGCATATTAATGAAACGAATTTCTAATGGGTCCATTGCTCATATATTTATACACGTTTTATAGTTTATTACAAGTTAAATATGAGAGATTGGTTAAAAGTAATCAAGCCGGCCGAGTTTTCGTTGGCGCACGGACATGATTATATTGAGCTTGACAGATCGATGTTAGCCAGTTTATATATAATTCATTTGCATTATGTGGCCAGGTTTAATGGATACCATAAGATGCCAACATATATTGAGTTGGACGACAAGATTAGGGCATGCTATAAGCGTGGTTATTATGTGCATTGGAATGTTGGGGTGGGGCCCATGGCTTCATTCACACGAGCAATATCAGGCATGTTCGTACAGAGATTCCGGTCCTTCAAATACATGATAAATGTGGATCTGAAGCCCACGCCAATGGCAGATCAATCCCAAGGAAGAGGCTTTATGAGCACCAAGTACCAGCTGGCCGTTGCTGCAGCAAAGGAGCTCGACCTGCTCGACCATGCATACAAACAGCGGAAACGAAGGCACGATGAGTTACAATACTACACCTACGGATGCGATGATGGTGGTACCTCTGAACGTTTGTGGAGGCAGGTGCGGTATAGTATAGTTCGTGAAATCGGCAAAAAGTTGTCAGCTGACTTCTTCTTCGGTACAACCCCCTGAAAACATCAACGGTCCAGATCGTCCTATACCCCTTCGCCCGAGTGGACATATTCTTTGTGGCTCATCTCAGCCACTTGTCATGAAGCCTGCAACAAGAGCATGTCAGAAGGTGATAATGTTATATCCATTGACAAAGATGACCACGTTGTGGTGCTTACCCTCTATGCACTGCATCAATCGGCAGAGCACATACTCAACATGATCCGTCAAGAAAGCAAGGAGTATTGGCATCGCATAGCCATCGGTTGCTTCCACTATGCCTTGGCCATGTTAGCCAAACATTCAGAAGCGGCATCTATTAATTACCTCGGATGAGCTCATGCATCCACCATTGGGCCGCGCAAGGCATCTTGCCTTTTATAAGCATCAAGGAAGAAGAAATAAGCACCATCAGCAGAGAGTGTTCCTATATGCATCGACTTGGAAGGGTCATCCTTGAAGCGTTTCAAAAATACTCTTTGTTGCAGCTACCTTTTTCTCCAGCTTATGAAGCTTATGAAGCCACCAACACCGGCGCACAATTCTTAGCATACCATGGCCTCATTGCACAAGGCATCACAATTGATCAACTCTTTCATAACAAGAAGCAATGGATTTCCTTCGCTGGTGACCATGGATGTCATGTAAGCCGAGAATGGTTGAGCCGAGAGGAAAACAGGGGGGCAACTGCACTTATTCTAAGAGGCTACTCACATCAGTCAGTCATACTTCTCAAGCTCGACCATTTCTTATCCAATCTTTGTTTTCTACGTGTTCTTGATCTCTCCCACACTCCTATAAAATCATTCCCTTCTTCGATTGGTTGTCTACAGAACCTTCGGTTGCTCTCACTTAGAGGCTGCCATGATCTGACAACTCTTTCCAGTTCATCCACAACAAATGCCACAGACTCAGCAACAAATAGTATGTCATATTCACCATTATCCACTCTATACCAGCTTGAAATTCTTGATATGAATGGAGTTCCTTGTTCTCATCTGACACAAGATGTAGGCAACCAAAAGAGCAGCTTGATCTACCTTGACATGTCCTATTCAGAAATAACTACTTTTCCTCCCAATGTTTTCCAAGACATGTCAAGTCTTGAAGAGCTTATCTTGACCAGCTGCTCGAACCTTCTGGAGTTGCCACCTTCCATGGCTTCACTATCCAACCTAATGACCCTCGAGGTCACAAGGACTCAAATAAAATACTTCCCGCAAAAGGTATTTGAAGAAATGCAGAAGCTACAGTCACTCAAGCTCATTGACAACAAGGAATTGGTTTCACTCACAAGATCAATCTCTAGGGCCCAGGGAATCAAATTGGAAGGGCATCCTAACCTTTTATCCTTCGTGCTGATCGGCACACCCCATATAAAGTGCTTGTCTCTGCGTGGATGTACAAAACTTGAGTCTGTCGAGATAAAAAATCTTGGTGCTCTGGAGGAGCTTGATTTGTCTAGTACAGCTATCAAGGAGCTCCATGCCGGCATCCCTAATGCTCCCCAGCTTAGGCGATTGCTCCTCGTGGGTGTTCCTTCCATGAGGCGATTTCCTTGGCATAAGCTGGAGCGACTCCCGGATGTGTTTTACTTGGATCATTGTCCAGAAGGAAATGGCAATCACTCTAATCAAGTTACCCAAGTGTGTGTAACTGACCCCAGGTTCTTCCATAGCTTCTGTGACACTGCTGTTAATTTAGTAAGAGATGGACGGTTTTTCCAATCATTCTATGTTCAAATCGCACCATGCATTACAAATAGCAGGCGACTGCAAGATGAAGAAGCCAGGTTACATACGAAGTTTGAGGAGTTGCTGCGGAATCAATCAACATATGCGGATACATATAGCAGCTATATTACAGAGGCAATTGCAATTGCATCAGCCATAAGGGTTCCCCTTCACCGGACTGAGCGTCATGTAGAAATCACAGGGATGCGGAGGACATATGATGCTTTACACGGTCTTCTCAACGTCACCAAATCAGTGTCAGTGACATGTTCGATCTGGGGTTTTTCTTCCTTGAGTGGCTTCATGGAGCTAGAAGAATGTGAGCTTCATTGGTGCGATATAATGGAAGGAGTTGTATATGGCACTCAAGGCCTGAAACAACTACGCAATATGTATGTTTGTAATATGAAAAGGCTAGTTTGGTTCAAATCAAATGATAGTTCTTGTGACTTCAGTAGACTAGAGAACCTGCACTTAGAAGACTGCCCAAGATTGGAGTACGTGGTGCCACATGGAACAACGCTACCATGTCTGAAGACACTTGACATCTTGTTCTGCTACAACCTTGAGACAATTTTCATCAGCAATGATATGCAAGATGAAAGTTATCATCTCCCAAGTCTCCAAAGCATACGCCTCCAAGAGGTGCCACTGCTCCAGCACTTCCATGACAAGATCGCCACCATGACAGCACCGATGCGGAAGGAGCTCCACATCCGAGGGTGCTGGAGCCTCCGACGCCTCCCGTGCCTACTAGGACGCCAGCCGGAGACGGTGAAGGTCAACGGCGAGAGGAGCTGGTGGAGCCAGCCTGGGTGGAGCGAGCTCCAGTGGGGCTCACTGCACCGCGACAGCTACAACCCCAAGCTTCCCCCGGAGTTCGCCTCCTTCGATGAGTCTGCCGGGATGAGCAGCTACCTCAGATGAATCAACGCTCCATCCATCTATCAGTTGGTATGTGATCTTACTCGGCATGCTTATCCCTTTGTTCATTAACCACTCATTACAGAATACCTTCCTAAACTCTTACCTTTTTAACAGGTGTTCCACCATACGTCCACATCAGCGTCGCATTACAGAATACAGTTATCCCTTGTTACAGTTAATGTATATATCTGGACCACCCTGCTCTGCAAGATGATACTTACAGTCTCTAGGTGCTTCCATTGCTCCATCACAGTGCCGGTGTTGAAGGACCTCCACGTCTGAGAGTGTTGGAGCCTACGATGCCTCTTGTGCCTGCCCTATTAACAGTGTGCCACCATACACCATAGAGTGCCTTCCTCAACACTACCTTATTAAGAATGTTCCATCATACATCCATAGTTGCATACCATAGTGTCCATCCATAACATACATGCCACCCACGCGCATACCCCTTCCTCCGTATACACCTGCATGCCATCTATATGAGTTTAGAGTTTTTTTCTTCCAAATAAAAGTCCAATTTCCCTGGTTATTGTCGACCGCCACTTTGTCTCCCGTGGAATCAGGTTTAGCTTTCCTTGTTCCAACACATTTTATTCGAGTGTCCACTATCCTATGTTGGTGATGTATGTGTAAGGTATGTAATGCTGGTGTTTAGCATGCGATATGTTTAATTATCAAGTGTGTCTCTGGACTTTAAGCGGCTTATGTATTTCTTTAATTCAGACTTTGTGTTTTGACTACAAGTGTCTTGTACTCCTACCAGCATCGCTGGTTTTATTTGTCAAGATCCATTTCAATGTATGATTCAAGTTTTGTGGGTATATTGGGATTTACTAAAAAAAAGGCACTGAGATTTGTTAAAAAACAGAAATATTTCTTTCAGGTTAAGTTATGAAGAAGCTTGCAAAAAGGGTTGCAGATTTCTATTGCTAGTGTACCACGACAAACATTTATCCCAGTTTTACATCCTATGCAAATTACATCCATATGGGCCTACCGCCTACAAATACAAAGAGTGATTGGGGTCATTGGTCTAGAATTATTGACTAAATCCGCTGAGATTAATGGTCTAGAAATACTGACCAAAATAGCCTGAGTCTCACCATGGAACAATTTGTACATCATCCAACACCGATGATGTAAAAAAAATAAGTTTTTTAATGTCCACATGAGATCGTTCGGGGGCGACTCGATCCGCTTGCACAGATATTCATGTGTAGGCACCTTGTCGACTGCTATAGGGGAAAAAAATCGCATCACTGAACAAGAAAGCGGTATTTCCTTCATGAATGATAAGTAACAAAAATGCAGCTACGAGTCACCAGGTATCTAATTGCAATGTGAAAAAAAAAAGCATCAAAATGGGATAGTTACGATGTGTTCAGAAATCACAACTTTTTATAACCACACTACAAAAGCTAATTAGTTGACCAGCCACATGATTCTTTCCGAGACATCATTACACATGCAAGACTTCCATGATTGTAGCTGCATTCTCCTGATGCCAGCATTCTTTTACTTCGAAAGCCAAAGCTACGTTTGTGACACATGCAAGGCTTTAGTTTGACACTTTCAGCTCCACACACACTCAGAGCAATTCATAACAGCAGAGTTGCTGGTATTTGATTATGCTAGTACAGGTATCACAACATATACAGAATTACAGGCACTGTATGTATGGTTTAGGCTCTGGTCCGAAATTGGGCGTGGGTTCAAATCCCACAGCTGCCATCCAATTCCCTTTTTTATTTTCTTATTGTTCATCTTTTTTTTTAATCTTTTTTTTAGAATCATCTTTTTTTTATCAGTGTGGAGCTACCAAATGGATCGAGAGGTTCGCTGCTACGTGGGTAAGTCGAAGGCCCGGCGCATCTAGGCGACCTCCTCGCCGCCGTCCTCCCCCGATCCCCAAATCCCTCGCCGGAATCCCCTTCTCCGCCATTCACAAAGTACGGAACCTTACTCGCGGGCTTCCACTTCCAAAGTCTCTACACACCCCACGCACCACGCGCGCCTTTGGTCGGCCCATGTGCGGGGCGGGGCGCCCTTTTTGTTTGTTTGTGTTTTCTTTTCATATTTATATTAAAATTCAGGATTGCAATAAAGTTCGTGATTTTAGAAAAATATGCATACTTTCGTAATTCCCAAAAATTAGATAGGTTAAGGGATCTAAGTAATGCTCACGGATTTCAGAAAACATTCTTGCAATTTCAAATACTCTTCACTAAGTTGTAAAAAAAAAATCATGAATGTGGCTAAATATTCACCAATTCAAAAAATGTTGACGTATTTCTAGAAATGAAATTTTTTGTATTTGATGAAAAAATTCAATTGCATGAGCAAGTCCTAATTCAATGAACATTTTCTGAAATTCATGAAAAAATCGCAAAAAAATGATGACCATTTCTGAAATTTTATGATTTTTAAAATATTTGTTGAGTAAATTTAGAACTTATTGAACATGTTTTGAATTTGCTAAAAAATGAATTGAATAAATTTTCGCGAATTTGATTAAAAAATGCTCACAATTTTCTGATATGTTGCTAATTTGGCACAAATATTTGCAAAAAAAAGGAAAATAAAATAAATAGAAATAGTAAAAATTGGAATATAAAAAAAGTAAACATGTTAGCGATGACCTTGCAAGTAATGCGGAATCTGATGCAAACATTGACGATGGACTTGCAAGTAATGCGGAATCTGATGCATCTGCGGCGGTATGTAGGGATCATATAGGCATGTTCCGGAGATCCTCAACTATGGTCTTCTCAAACACTAAAGAGGCGGCAAGCCAGGAGGCTCTTACGTGCCGAGAAGCTCAAGCTCTGGCTCACGATCTACTACACTACAGAAGGTTATTATTTCATATGGCCGTGAAACATTGGTAGATGATATTAAGCACGAAACTATTGGTAGGTATGGTGCTATGGTTAGGGAGATTTGGGCAACTTCTATTTGAGAGTTGCGAGGTTATTTTCGAAGGTCACAAGAACAACTCGAATGGTCATAGTTTGGCTAAGTACTCAGTTTCGTTTGATCAGGGTCGTCATTTGTGGCTTGGTGCTTTGCACGACCCCTTTTATATCCCAATGAACATTATCGAGCAATAAAGCTTAGTCTTCCCTAAAAAGAGTTGACTTGTCGGTCCACTCAAAAGAACAAGTTGATTGGTCGATCGTTGGCTGCTAAGGGAAATAAGAAGAATAAGCTAAAAATCCGATGATAGATTTTTAGCAAGTCACGGCGCACGCATTTTTTTCACCACTGGATCGACTAGACTAATCTTGATGCATAGGGAGTCTACACTTAACGTGATACCCAAGACATCACTTATCCCCTCACGGTCACCCTTTTCCCCCTCTCCTCCGTTTTCTCTCTCCCATGATCCCCTTTTTAGCGAGGTGTAGCGGCCGGCGCTTAACAACGAGGAAAACAATGGCGAGCAGCTTGGTGGCGGCGGGGAGCAACTTAGCGCCGGCTTCGAGCTTAGCAGATATTCGATTGGAATGATCGCTCCAGGAGAACGAAACGTTTAATCTGGGAACCCCCCAGAACGAATGCCAGTCACATATCTAGGTCCAATAAGAAAGTAAGTTGAACCACTGGTCGTTGACTTTGGAAAAATATTAGTGGGTTGTAAAAATAGTTCACGAATTTGCCAAAAATCATGCATATGGAAGAAAAGTTTAGGATTCAAAAATTTGCAGATTTGAGACAAAATCAGGAATTTGGTTAACGTTCTTGGATTTGAAAAAGTTCACGGATTTTAAAAAATACCTAGGGTTTGAAAGAATTTCATGAATTTTGTGGAGAAAACATGAATCTGGAAAAAATCACAAATTAAGAGAGAGAAAAAAACTAGAAAAGGGTAAAATGAGAAAGAAAAAACCGAGCAAAACCCGTTCTGGAATAAACGACGGGAAGGTCGGGGGAACCTTCTAGACGTTTGCCAAAGCCAGTGCGAAAAATGCCACATGTGCCAGCCACTAAGCAAGTGTTTGGGTGGTGTGTGCGCCCTGTGTATCGATATAAAGCTTAAACGAGCGCTATAAGCGCTGAATAGGAATTGTCCGCTCAGTTGCGGTTTAACTTCTTTGCTGGATGAAGACGGGCCTGCTCTAGTCCGTGAACATTGCCGCCTTTGTTACGAAACCCCCAAATTTTCGGCCGAGTTTTGTAGCATTAGCCCTCTCTGGAGTAACTCTATAGTACTGCACCAGGCTACCAGCCACCGGTTCCTGCAGAATGAAGTGCTTGGCTGAAGTATCATCTGGATTAAACAAACGTTAGAATTCCTAGAGTCTCTGGATGATGACGTAGCCGGAGCTGATAAGCTTCATTCCGATTTTGTTTTCTTTTTCTAAGAGCTACTCAGATATCCAAATGCTTTCAAATTTGGCACACACCTCACACATAAAAACATCTTCCATGCAAAACAACAAATTTCCCCCAATTTTTCTAGTATTTTTTTCAATTTACTGTTCACCGGATGCTGACGAGCCCCGACTAAGAATTGGATATTCGGTTCAAGATCCCAATTTGCGTTGTATTTGGAGAAGAAAAAGTGAGAGTCAAGGCCTGTTCTTTTCGTTTCGTCTTGGGCTTAACAGAGGAGCTCCTATATGGCGACCTATGCCCTTAGGAAGCGGAAACGCGCCCCACGGCACCACCCAGCGTGCCATGTTGGGCCAGCCCATATCCGGGCGGAATGCAACCCGTTTATATTCCTTATTTGCAGCTCAAAAAAAAGTTTATATTCCTTATTTATTTATTTATTCATTTCTATAATAATTTGGGATTTCAAAGAGTTGTAATATCAATATAATTACAAATTTTATAAAAGAATGTTCAAGAAATCATAAAATTATCTTGAATTCAGAAAAAAGTTCATATTTTGAAAATTTGCTTGAGAAATCTTAAATATTCGCACAATAAAAAATGATAGAGATTTTGAAAAATGATCGCATATTCAAATACAGTTTTTAAAATTGATCGCATATTCAAAAAATGTTCATGAATTAGAACATAGTCTCCTAAATTCCAATAACTTTCATGTATTTTTCAAAATGCCCATACAAAATAAAAAAATGTTTGTAAAGTTCAAATATTGTACCCCAAAATTCAAAAACTTCATCGGTTCAAAAAATGTTCGTTGATTCAAAAAATCTTTACGAATTCAAAAAAATGGTCATGCTTTTATTGTTCACCAAACAGAAAATGTTCTTGCATTTCAAAAAATTGTTCACAGAACAACAAAAGTTTATGAAAATAAAAAATACTTCAGTAATTCAAAAAAAAATCATGAGTTTCAGCAAACGTTCACACTTTTAAAAATACCACATATTTTCAAAATAATCACGAATTCAAAAAAGTTCATGAATTAAAAAAATGTTTGATACTTTGTAAGAAATGCTCATGAATTTTTAAAACATGTTCACAACTTAAAAAAGTGTTCATAAATTTAATAAAAATCATGAATTCAAAACGTGTTCGCAAAAATGAAAAAGAAAAAGAAATAAGGGAATGAAAGAAAGAAGGAAGAACAGAAAAAAGAAAAAAGGATAAACGGAAGAATAAACTAAATAACCGGTTCTGCATGTTGGATGATGGGTAATAAACCCTAAATGGGTTGTTCCATGAACTGGATTGGGCGTTGGAGGTGTTGCGCGTGAGGTCGCTCGGTGGCGACCTCCATGCCAATTAGGCATCGATGGGTGTGGGCTGAATATTAAAATGGATGGTTGTTTAATAATGGCACCTATTAATAACGTATAAGGCCTTGTACAATGCTAGGTGCTTAGAGAGATGCTTAGAAAAATAAATCGGATTTTTCTGAAGCACTGATGCCTATTTTTATACAGAAGACGCCTAATTAAGCGTCTGCCCTGTATAAATAAGTACCGATGCTTAAGGCAAATCCAGTTTATTTCTCCAAGCACCTTGCATTGTACAAGGCCCGACGTGGGATGGGCCCCCTGAGCTGTAGTGGCTTGTGCGGCCGCACCGGCTGCACATATGCTCAGAGCCGGCCTTGGTTGCCAAAGCAGGTGCGAGGAAAACGCCACATAGGCTAGCCCATTAAGCAAACCGAGCCTTGGATGGTGTTGCGCGCGCTGTGTATAGCGATATAAAGCTTAAACAGCGCTATACTTAATAGGAATTGATGAGACCAACTAAGCAGCGAAGGTCATTTTTTGTGCCCTAAGAGCATTGCCACTTGGCGCGCTCTCAGTCGCCGCGACGTGTCACGCTCTGGGTGTGCTCTCTTAATTTTTTTTATATTTTTCTGTATGTTTTTTTGACTTTTAGATGATTTTTTCGGTTACCTTTTGCTTTCTGGTCTTTCGTCGATTTTTCTTAGGTTTTGGTTGAAAAATATATTGTACGATTTACTTCTCGAGAAAAAAAATGTATTTTTCTTTACACAAGAGGCATAGGTTTACTTCTCCAGGAGGCACGGATTTTCTTACACAAGTCTGTGCCTTGCCGGGTTTCTGTTCAACTTTTGCTGGATGAATCCAGGCCATGGGCGTTGCCACCTTTGTTACGAAAGCCCCAAATCTTTGGCCCGAGTTTGGTAGCATTAGCCCTCTCTAGATTAAGCCGTCAAAGAAATACTACTAATATTCTTGTCTCCCAAACGAAATCGATGTTCCATGCTACCAGCCACCGGTGCTTGCAGAAGGAATTGCTTGCCTGAACTATCATCTGGATTAAACAAACGTTAAGAGTCCCTAGAGTCTCCGGATGACGACGTAGCCGGAGCTGATAAGCTTCATTTCGGCGGACAGGATATGTTTTACCTGGCTAGGTAGATAGATCAGATAGCGAGAGAGTGACGCCCCGCGTAATGTATTATGGTTAATTAGCATCACCAAATCCCGCGGTCTAACACCACTTGCAAGTAGGAGTAGATAAAGCAGCAGCATTACGGGCACGGCACGCTCCAACGACGAATGCACGCGATGTCAAAGGGTCTCGCATCACCATTCGGACAGCAACGTCGACCGACCCGTGCCTGCCTCACACGACAAGCTAGTACGTACCTCGCTTCCACGTCGAGAAGACCTTATATTATATAGTGCTACCACTAATTTTGTTTGGAACTACTGTGTCCCAAGCCTTTTTAACAGTAATAGTTATACTCAACCTCCGTGGAGAATGACGTTTTGGCGGCCGAGCTCCATGGAGCTCTTTATTTTTGAAAAAAAACAAAATTCAAAAAAATTGAAATGTAAAACTATGATTTTTTTTTTTGCAAAAGGAGGCCTCTTTGGAGCTCGGGCTCCAGAAGCAATTTTTGATCTCGGCGGAATTATTAGCCATTGATGATTGATGTTTTTTGTTGAGCTGATGATCCTAACGGTGATGGCAACGGCATGTTGTACTAGCAGCAAACAGTGGCGAGTGGCAGGATTTTTTTTAAACTATAATGTTTTTTATAACCAATTTGGAAACTATAGGACCTTATGCATGATTTTCAAAACTATGATCCTGTCGGCCTCTATAAGGCCGAAGACCAGTTTTTCAATCAAACGTAGGCCTCAGAGTGCTATTTGGTCTCCTGTTGGTGAAGAGAGGCGGTGGTGGGCTGAAAAGCTCTTTTCGGCTTTGTTTAGGGGCGAAGAGTGTACTTCGGTCATTTTTAGGGCGAAGAGTCCTCTAGGGCCCAGCTCTTCGTGTAAACGCCGGGCCGAAGTTGCATGGCAGCTCTCTTCGTCTTATGTTAGGCCGAACTGTTTTTTTTTAGATTTGACTTATAAATCCTGTCCAACCATTCCTCTTTTCAGATATTGAAAAAATATACTTTTCCGCAATCTTTTCCCTTCATATGTTCCCGCCAACCCATTCCCTTCAGATGTTCCCGCCAACCCTTTCCCGCCATCTTCTCTTCTCAACCTATAAAAAACCCTCCACACTAAGGTGGGTAAGCAGTCCAGTATAGTCTCGTCAAGATGTCTGGTTATTCTTTTAATTGTAGTTTTCATCCTAGGATGAGCGAATGTCTGCTGAGGTTAGCCGGCGATTTTAAGATAGACAATAGGATGGTTCCATCGGACGCACTCCTTAGTAGTGACATCGTACAGAATGAGTTGGGTCACACATTAACTAGGTGCGGGTGGCCTGCAAGGATCTGTGAGGAGATACGAAAAGTACTTCTGAGGTTGTATGAAAGGTGGAAGAAGCAACAATATAAGAGTGAAACTTTCCTAAAACTGCAGCAGAGCATACTTATTTATGGACTGCCGACAGTGAAGACGAATACGATATCTTCATGCCGAGCACCAAACCCAATAGTACCGCATCGTCGAAGGCCAAGAGTACCGCATCGTCGAAAGGCAAGAGTGTTACATCGAGGGAGGATAATAACGATAATGCCTTCATGTAGTTTGTAAGTTGTATTTTTTAAGTTCAGCCCTACCATCTAATTTAGTTGTACTTGTATCTTAATTATCTGTTACAGTCTCTTCGAAAATGTAGCTGAAATAACAATGCAAATTAATGGTAATATGTCTTTCACATAGATAGGTAGACATATGTCTCCTAATCAGATAAAAACTAGTACGATAGTAACACATACATGAATCATGTCACATATATAGATAATGACTCACACATGAGAAAAGTCTGGAACTAACATGGATGGACATATGTGTTATACATAGATAATCATATCATTGTTGGGGACGACGACGCATCTGGGTCTTCCTTGGACGAGGACCGAAAGGTGATAAACGCTGAGGCGGTGGACGAGGCTCACGATAACCATGACCATAGATAACCTCGTCTGTCACGGTCTGCGTCTCTTGCGTCGCTGGTGTTGGTGAAGTCAGGTTTGGATGATTCACCTGAAGGTTTTTCCTCACACAATTATGTGGGACGACATTGGTGACAACCCAGTGGATGTTATATTTCGGCACGTGCACGTGCACCTTCCCATGACAACCTGTTTCAACATATTTCACAGTATAGTTTGTTGAACTTGATACGTGTGTCCGAAAAACTCTCTGTGTAGACATATCCCACTTTATCACCGCATACTTCAATTTTTTCTTTGTATCATACATAGCCCCTACCTGGACTTGGTTCAGATTATACTGCCATGGAGTCTCATGGTCATCGTTGACCCTAAGGCCGGCCGATATGTCCTGATCCCATGCAGAAGGAACCGGTACCTTCACTTTATCCTCGGAATATTCAGAATCCAGATCCTCCGCCAATCCATCCTCGTCCTCCTCTTCCATCACCCTCTGCATTTCCTCTCCTTTCCCGGCCCCGTCAGCAAAATCAGAACCAGCTAATATTATCGACTGACTATTCTGCCCAGTATCATGACCACACACATTGTGTGGCACGTAACCTGACTCTTTCTCGGGTTGACTAGCATCCACATCCAGTGGCTGTGACCCGGATAAATAAATCTTGTTAGCCACTTGACTGCCTTGGCCGGGTTCATGCCCCTCGTGGAGTTGTACGATATTCTACTCCTTCGCCACAGGTTGCACTAAGACACATGGGTGGATTCTTTGATCTCTGCAACGCTTTAACAGGGTCAACCATCGCTGACTCCTATCTATCAGCATCAACTCCCACTTGACATTTTTACAGGATTTGGTCCACGATGCATGAATACTCAACGAACATACTTTAGGATCCAGCCGAAAGCTAGTAGTCATGTACTTCAACTATCTAATGTCCAGTCTGTCCGGATCTGGAAGTGTCATAATGCCATTTTTATACTCGCTAAGATCAACCCCCAACTTATTATATCAAACATTACCAGGGCCATAGTAAACAGTCAAATTTACTGATTCAGACATTTTCACCTGTCAGACATTCCATCTTCTCATTAATCACAACAAACAAAATTATTACCTGCTACACTAACTAACCGCTAAAATGCCACCACAAACAAATGAACACTTGAAGTACACAATATGACTTATCTACACTAGCTAAACCATACAACTTAAAAAAAATTGTGACGACATGGTTATACCTTCGACATGTGTGTCCCCTGCTTCTTGCTCCTCTCTTCAACTCAGCGGCACCGACCACCTCGCGGAGTACTTGCACCACCGGACAACACCGCCACCGCCCTCTCAGCCCGGAGGTTGGACTCCGGCTACCCCCCGAGCCGCACCTCCTCGTCACCACCACCTTCTCCCGAGCCGAACGACCTCCACCACGCCATTACTCCTCCTCATTTGTACGCAAAAAAACTATCCCATAGGAAAAAAAATGACCGTAGGCCGTCGGGATGACTACGATCTACTCTCTCTACGGTTTGGATGCGAAAATGGATGAAAAAGGGAGGAGAACGGTGCGGGGTGGCGAGAGAAACATAGAACAACGACAGAGGACGAAATGGGAATCGAGAGGGAGGTTCGGCCTTACCCCGACCTCTTCGGTCGCTCCGCCTCTCTTCGGCCAAAGGGAGACCGAAGATCCCACATCGGCCTAGGGTGCCGTAGTTTTGAAAATAATGCATTTACGTCATATATTTTCCGAATTGGTTATAAGAAAACATCATAGTTTAAAAAAAAAATCGAGTGGCAGTGCTGGTAGAATCGTTCGAAGGGCAGCGCCGTAAATTCTCACCGGGCTTCAAAGATGCAGCGGCACTGTGCATCTACAGTGCCGGTACGCGGTGCAAGGCTGGAGCAGGAGTAAATATATTTCGTCGAGGGGAATCATCTCGCGTCTCAGTCTCTCTGTGCGCACCTCTGACCCAGGCTGGTCATAGTGGGGTATATGTTACTAGTCTAAGTTACTACTTTCATAATGGGTAGTAACATATGGATGATAACATACAAGCCTTTATTAATTGATATATAGACTCATTTTACCTCAGGGTGTGTTATGTTACAGTAACATATTATGTTACCATAAGCATCTTTTTCCTCATTAACTCTATGCCACATAAGCTATTTTTCTTGAGATGTGCTATGTTACTATCTAAGTTACTCCCACTATGGCTAGCCTGATGGGGCGATGACCATACTTTGAACGCTGTGGGGCGCACGGTGGGGCACCGCCTGTCACAACCGCTGGGCGGCTACTGGCTACGAGGAGGAGGATCTATCTGCTGGAGTAGTATCGCAAAAACAGTTTTCTGCCGGACGGACGGTGCCAGGCTTTGCACGTTGCAAGCAAAGAAAATCAAGACGTGTTTTCTCATAGGAATGATTCAAGTTTGTTCGAACGAAATCAACCTTGAATACCACGGTAGCCGTGCGAACATACTTGTCTTAAAAATGGATGTATCTATATTTATTTTATTTATTTTGAACACAAATATTTTCGGGCGGAGGGAGTACGAAAATGGCAGCCTAAATCAGAGTCGTCCCATGCTAGTTTTTTTTTAACCTGCTTCCGATGAGAGTTGATATCGCAGACTTTATTGGGCGCCTTCGAATTTTAGGTCAAACTTTGATCATCTGTAGAACTAATAAAATATAAACTATATGAAAACTTGTATGCCACAGATCCATAAAAATTAGTTCTGAAGATTGAATGTGTAAACTGTGAAAAATGTTACATATTTGTCAGCTCGCATTTTCTTTTACATATTTGCATTTTCGTTGTACGCCATGTGTGGAAATAAAAAGGTACTATGAAAGTTGGCACATACTACTGCGTGTTATACATGTGAGTTTTTACAGAAAAAACATTGTAAGTAGAAAATTTCCGGTGGGTGGGGTGGAGGGAAAGATTCGATTCGACGCACGCGCGAGACCGCTGAGATGACCAGACAGAGACACATGCATCGAGGCTCCCCGAGTTACGAGGGGCTGGCCTGAGCGGGGAGCAGATGTGGGCAGGGTCACGTCGCCCTCGCCAACCTGTCCCAAGGCGCGCGCGGCTCCCGAGGCCGACATGCATCGCACTATGCGCGCCAGTGGCGGGCCCCCGTGTCCTCTTTGACCGGTCAAGATCCGGAGGGGACGGGACGCGGCTCAGATCTACTATACAACATCTACGGAGTGATGATACTACGCCACTGCTGCTGCGGTGCTGCCTACCGTCTACCCGGCCAAACCAAAGACACTACACGCACGCACGTCTACACAACAGTATGGTCCAACTCGAAGAAAATAAAATAAAATAGCGAGTGACATGCATTGCACGGCCTCTCGAAACGCCAAAGGCGGTCCATGCAAATTTCCGGCCAAAGATCTACGGCCCTTTACCGGACGCTTGATTAGACAAATATTTACCACGGGACTTTGGCGGGATGACCATTTGGACCGACGACCCGTGTGCTCCCCACGAGTGCTCTACCTTTGGCAAGCAAGCAGTTAGGCTAGTCATAGTGGGGAGTAACATAGACTAGTGACATGCATATGTTACTATCTACTCCCTTTATCTCAAAATAAATGTCCGAACTTTATACTAGTTTTAATATAAATTTGTACTAACCTCAAGAAACTTATTTTGGGACGGAGGGAGTATGTTACTAACTTCATAATGGGCAGTGTCATAGATGTGGTAACATAAAGGGCTTCATTTATTACTTTATAGACCCATTTTACATTGGAAACCGTTATGTGATGATAACATATTATGCTAGTCATAGTGGGAGTAATTTAGCTGGTAACAGAGCGCACTCCAAGAAAATTTTACTTATGTGACAAGTATTTAATGTGAGGTGGTAACATAATATGTTACTGTAACATAGCGCTTCCTAAGACAAGATGAATCTACAAGCTAATAAATGAAGCCATCTATGACATTAATATCATGTTACTTTGCATTATGAACGTAGTGACTTATACTAGTGTCATGCATATGACGCTAGTCTAAGTTACTTCCCACTACGACCAGCTTTATGTTGCTCCATTTACATCTCTCCTTATTAATTACTTGCCACATCATATTTTTTTGCAATCCCACTATGAGCAGCCTTAAGTTAATAAAGCGTCGACTAGTAGCCAAACCTCTTCCTTTTACCGCCCCATCGATCGATGTTCTCGACTTGTCTTGCTTTTACTTTACCGAAAGCCAGAGCCGTCTCCATCGCTAAGAGAGAGAGAGATGCTGTACATTCATAAAAGAAAATAACCCGTGATGCTTTTGTTTCTATCTCGCGAACACGTACGCGTTGATGCTTGCACGTTGCATTCTACGCTCACCGCACGTGGATACGATCCACCAGCTTACATGCCACGACAAGCGGTACAGTACCATAGCATACAATAAACATCGCAAAGGAAAAAAGAGTACATGGTGCAATTAAAAGAAAAGGATCACGTCGCCTACGGAGAATATATGCCCGTGGGAGCCGGCTTTCCTTTTCTTTTTTGGCAAACACGAATCGACTGATGTACGTAAAAGCGAAAGGGAAGGGCCACAAAATTCGCGTCGTGTGTGAGAGGACGGTGCGTTTGGAGCCGGTTCACGCCGTTGATTGGTGCTCCTGGTTTGCATCCAAGGGATCCGCACGTTGGCGTATCTTGGCGACTGGCCTTTTGAAAAAGTTCCGTGTCGTCTTGCCAACGTGGCTCTTCTGTGGGCGCAAAAAAATTCTGTCGATTTCGTGGTAATTGGTGGACGTGATGCAAACATAATATGGAGCCAAAGTGCACTAAGGGTCACTTGAGTTTGATTGAATTTTGAAATGTAGGAATGTGAAGCCACATAACTGAACGACATCCCATTCTTATCGGAGTACAGTTTTAGAAAGTTTTGTGTCTGTCATCATAGCTCTCAGTGAAGGAAAAACCAGTCCATTCGGTTTTATTTCGGACATGGTTCGGCAAGGGGGAGAAAACATATACTATCACTTTTACCCCCTTTGAACCATGGTAACTCTTCATGTTATGTAACTATCATAAACTTTATAAAGAATAGTAGTAATATATATGTCATCAAATTACCCCCCGCAAAAAAAATATGTCATCAAATTGGTATATTATGACAGTATATTTTAAAACGGATCTAGTGATACTAATTTAGTGTCATAAATGCTGCTACTTTTTCTTAAAAAGTTGATCAAAAATTTAAAACTTTGACTTAAACCAAAAGCTAGATGCACACTTATTCACGGACGGAGGGAGTATATTTGGTTCTTTTGGTTGCGCCAAGGGAAGTAACAAACTATTGCTTCCAAACTGCTTGAGGTTATGTAAAATGTGATGCGGATGTGAAATAGCTTAGAAGAACTATATTGTGCTTTTCTTTCCCCTCTAGCAAGACAACTAAGGGAAAGCCTCCCTCTCCCTTATTTCATCGGCGAGTCGGGAGAATCGCCTCCCTCCACCAGCCACTATAGTGGACGGTTGCGCGGAGTGGAATACTAGTGCCTAGACTCCAACTAGTAGATAGGTAGGGTTTTAATCCTTGCACTGGGGGCACTCGAGCAGATGGAGGCGCTTCTTCTTGAAGGACTATGAATAGATCAAAAGTTTTAACCGAAAAAATACACTTGTCAAACAAAACAAAGAATAATACTCCCTCTGTCTAGGTGTGTTGGGCATCTAAGGAGGAGCATCGCAATCTAGGCACAAGCAGATTAGGCTAGGTAGGTAATTTGATCTGTGATTCCTGTTAGCTCCTCAGGCGGTAAGGTTAGGGTTTCTCGCCTTGCATACGCAATGGTTAGTTTTGGTCTCACGTTCTTCATATTTATTCAAGGATGCAATAACAATGACTATGGCTCTGGTGCATCGGTCCTCAATGGCACGTGTACAAAGGCTTCCTCAATGTCATCGACAAGGTTAGACCGACTCCGCTATGGGAGCGGCCAGAGCGACTCGGCAGCGTCGGTCATTCGGTGGTCCATGAACCTCGATGTAATTTTTATTATGTTTGAGGTGCTAGTACTTCCGTTGAATCTTTATAATAGGCCCGGTCCTTTGTGCAAAAAAACACCTTAAAAGAAACACTATATTATTCAAGCATATGAGTCAAAGGCAAATAAACTAAATGTATGTAGTCAAATAAACTACATACACCTTAAAAAACGTATGTATCGTTGCTATTAAGGATAACAAGATGAGATCTATTTCTACACAATAGATTTTGTCTACATCATGTCATCCTTCTTACTGCATTACTCCATTTTTCCATGACCTTTATACACTAGATTCATGCTGGATAGCGGTCGATGTGTGGAGTAATAGTAGTAGATGCAGGCAGGAGTCGGTCTACTTGTTGGAAATATGCCCTAGAGGCAATAATAAAATGGTTATTATTATATTTCTTTGTTCATGATAATAGTCTATTATTCATGTTATAATTGTGTTATCCGTAAATCGTAATACACGTGTGAATACATAGACCACAACGTGTTCCTAGTGAGCCTCTAGTTGACTAGCTCATTGATCAACAGATAGTCATGGTTTCTTGACTATGGACATTGGATGTCATTGATAACGGGATCACATCATTGGGAAAATGATGTGATGGACAAGACCCAATCCTAAGCATAGCTCAAAGATCGTGTAGTTCGTTTAGCTAGAGCTTTTCCAAATGTCAAGTATCATTTCCTTAGACCATGAGATTGTGCAGCTCCCGGATACCGTAGGAGTGCTTTGGGTGTGCCAAACGTCACAACGTAACTGCGTGACTATAAAGGTACACTACGGGTATTTCCGAAAGTGTCTGTTGGGTTGGCACGAATCGAGACTGGAATTTGTCACTCCGTATGACAGAGAGGTATCTCTGGGCCCACTCGGTAATGCATCATCATAATGAGCTCAATGTTACCAAGTGTATGGTCACAGGATCATGCATTACGGTACGAGTAAAGTGACTTGCCGGTAACGAGATTAAACAAGGTATTGGGATACCGACGATCGAATCTCGGGCAAGTAACGTACTGATTGACAAAGGGAATTGTATACGGGGTTGCTTGAATCATCGACATCGTGGTTCATCCGATGAGATCATCGAGGAGCATGTGGGAGCCAACATGGGTATCCAGATCCTGCTGTTGGTTATTGATCGGAGAGGTGTCTCGGTCATGTCTCAGATGTCTCGAACCCGTAGGGTCTACACACTTAAGGTTCGGTGACGCTAGGGTTGTATAGATATGAGTATGCAGTAACCCGAAAGTTGTTCGGAGTCCCGGATGAGATCCCGGACGTCACGAGGAGTTCCAGAATGGTCCGGAGGTAAAGAATTGTATATATGAAGTCAGGTTTCGGCCATCGGGAAAGTTTCGAGGGTCACCGGTATTGTACCGGGACCACCGGAAGGGTCCTAGGGGTCCACCGGGTGGGGCCACTTATCCCGGAGGGCCCCATGGGCTGAAGTAGGAGGGGAACCAGCCCCTGGTGGGCTGGTGCGCCCCCCCTTGGGCCCCCCTGCGCCTAGGGTTGGGAAACCCTAGGGACGGGGCGCCCACTGCTTTGGGGAAGCCACCCCAGCCGCCCCTTGGAGATCCCATCTCAGGGCCGCCTTGGGGGCCTATATAAAGAGGGGGAGGGAGGGCAGCCGGACCCATGCTCTTGGCGCCTCCTCTCCCTTGCTACACCTCTCCTCTCGCAGACGCTTGGCGAAGCCTCGCCGAGATCATTCTGCATCCACCACCACGCCGTCTTCTTTGGATCTTCATCAACCTCTCCTCCCCTTGCTGGATCAAGAAGGATGAGACGATTCCTCAACCATACGTGTGTTGAACGCGAGGTGCTGTCTGCTCAAAGACTAGGATCATCGGTGATTTGGATCACGACGAGTACGACTCCCTCAACCCCGTTCTCTTGAACGCTTCCGCTCGCGATCTGCAAGGGTATGTAGATGCACTCCTCTCTCTCATTGCTAGATGAACTCATAGATTGATTTTGGTGAAACCATAGAATTTTTTTATTTTCTGCAACGTTCCCCAACAGTGGTATCAGAGCTAGGTCTATGCGTAGTTCTTTTTGCACGAGTAGAACACAATTTGTTGTGGGCGTAGATGTTGTCAACTTTCTTGCCACTACTAGTCTTATTTTGCTTCAGCGGTATTGTGGGATGAAGCGGCCGGACCGACCTTACACGTGACGCTTACGTGAGACAGTTCCACCGATCGAGATGCACTAGTTGCATAAGGTGGCTAGCGGGTGTCTGTCTCTCCCACTTTAGTTGGAGCGGATTCGATGAAAAGGGTCCTTATGAAGGGTAAATAGAAGTTGACAAATCACGTTGTGGCTTTTACGTAGGTAAGAAAATGTTCTTGCTAGAACCCTATTGCAGGCACGTAAAACATGCAACAACAATTAGAGGACGTCTAACTTGTTTTTGCAGCATGTGATTGTGATGTGATATGGCCAAAAGTTGTGATGAATGATGAATGATATATATGTGATGTATGAGATCATGTTCTTGTAATAGGAATCACGACTTGCATGTCGATGAGTATGACAACCGGCAGGAGCCATAGGAGTTGTCTTAATTATTGTATGACCTGCGTGTCAATGATTTAACACCATGTAGTTACTTTACTTTATTGCTAAACCGTTAGCCATAGTAGTAGAAGTAATAGTTGGCGAGCAACTTCATGGAGACACGATGATGGAGATCATGATGATGGAGATCATGGTGTCATGCCGGTGACAAAAATGATCATGGAGCCCCGAAGATGGAGATCAAAGGAGCTATATGATATTGGCCATATCATGTCACTGCTATTTGATTGCATGTGATGTTTATCATGTTTTTGCATCTTGTTTACTTAGAACGACGGTACTAAATAAGATGATCCCTCATAATAATTTCAAGAAAGTGTTCCCCTAACTGCGTGCCGTTGCGAAAGTTCGTTGTTTCAAGCACCACGTGATGATCGGGTGTGATAGATTCTAACGTTCACATACAACGGGTGTAAGACAGATTTACACGCATAAACACTTAGGTTAACTTGACGAGCCTAGCATGTACAGACATGGCCTCGGAACACAAGAGACCGAAAGGTCGAACATGAGTCGTATGGAAGATACGATCAACATGGAGATGTTCATCAATGATGTCTAGTCCGTCTCACGTGATGATCGGACACGGCCTAGTCGACTCGGATCATGTATCACTTAGATGACTAGAGGGATGTCTAATCTGAGTGGGAGTTCATTAAATAATTTGATTAGATGAACTTAATTATCATGAACTTAGTCTAAAAACCTTTGCAAATATGTCTTGTAGATCAAATGGCCAACGCTCATGTCCACCTCAACTTCAACGTGTTCCTAGAGAAAACCAAGCTGAAAGATGATGGCAGCAACTATATGGACTGGGTCCGGAACCTGAGGATCATCCTCATAGCCGCAAAGAAAGATTATGTCCTAGAAGCACCGCTAGGTGAATCTCCCATCCCAGAGAACCAAGACGTTAAGAACGCTTGGCAGTCTCGTGCTGATGATTACTCCCTCATTCAAAGGCGGCATGCTTCTGATTTAGAACCGGGCTTCAAAAGCGTTTTGAGCAACATGGAGCATATGAGATGTTCAAGAGCTGAAAATGGTTTTCCAAGCTCATTCCCGGTCGAGAGATATGAAGTCTCCGACAAGTTCTTGATTGTAAGATGGAGGAAAATAGTTACAAGGAGCAAATACTCAAAATGTCTGGGTTGCACAACCGCTTGACTCACCGGGAGTTCATCTCCCGGATGACGCAGATTATTGACAGAATCCTCGATCGCTTCCACCGAGCTACAAGAGCTTTGTGATGAACTTCAATATGCAGGGGATGGAAAAGACCATTCACGAGGTATATTCAATGCTGAAATCAGCGGAGGTAGAAATCAAGAAGGAACATCAAGTGTTGATGGTGAATAAAACCACTAAGTTCAAGAAAGGCAAGGGTAAGAAGAACTTCAAGAAGGACGGCAAGGAGTTGCCGCCCGATAAGCCAGATTGTCGGAAGAAGTCAAAGAATGGACCCAAGCTCAAACTGAGTGTTTTTATTGCAAGGAAGCAGACATCGGAAGCGGAACTGCCCCAAATACTTAGCGGACAAGAAGGCCGGCAACACTAAAAGTATATGTGATATACATGTAATTGATGTGTACCTTACCAAGACTCGTAGTAGCTCCCCGGGTATTTGATACGGTGCCATTGCTCATATTTGTAACTCAAAGGTGAGCTGCGGAATAAGCGGAGACTGGCGAAGGACGAGGTGACGATGCTTGGCGTCGGGAATGGTTCCAAGGTCGATGTGATCGCCACGGCACGCTACCTCTACATTTACCTACGGGATTAGTTTTAAACCTCAATAATTGTTATTTAGTGCCATCTTTGAGCATGAACATTGTATCTGGATCTCATTTAATACGAGATGGCTAGTCATTTAAATCCGAGAATAATGGTTGTTCTATTTATATGAGAGATATGTTTTATGGTCATGCCCCGATGGTCAATGGTTTATTCCTAATGAATCTCGAACGTGATGTTACACATATTCATAGTGTGAATACCAAAAGATGTAAAGTTGATAACGATAGTCCCACATCCTTGTGGCACTGCCGCCTTGGTCACATTGGTGTCAAGCGCATGAAGAAGCTCCATCTTGATGGACTTTAGAGTCTCTTGATTATGAATCATTTGACACATGCGAACCATGCCTCATGGGCAAAATGACCAAGACTCCGTTCTCGGAACAATGGAGCGAGCAACCAACTTATTGGAAATCATACATACCGATGTGTGCGGTCCAATGAGCGTTGAGGCTCATGGAGGATATCGTTATGTTCTCACTCTCACTTACGACTTGAGTAGATATGGGTATGTCTACTTGATGAAACACAAGTCTGAGACCTTTGAAAAGTTCAAGGAATTTCAGAATGAGGTAGAGAATCAACGTGACCGAAAAATAAAGTTCTTACGATCAGATCACGGAGGAGGATATTTAAGTCACGAATTTGGTACACACTTAAGGAAATGTGGAATCGTTTCACAACTCACGCCACTGGAACACCTCAACAGAACGGTGTTTCCGAACATCGTAATCGCACTTTATTGGATATGGTGCGGTCTATGATGTCTCTTACCGATTTACCGCTATCATTTTGGGGATACGCTCTAGAGACAGCTACATTCACTTTAAATAGGGCACCGTCTAAATCCGCTGAGACGACACCGTATGAATTATGGTTTGGGAAGAAACCTAAGTCGTTTCTAAAAGTTTGGGGATGCGATGCTTATGTCAAGAAACTTCAACCTTTGAAAAGCTCGAACCCAAGTCGGAAAAATGCGTCTTCATAGGATACCCTAAGGAAACCATTGGGTATACCTTCTACCTCAGATCCGAAGGAAAGATCTTTGTTGCCAAGAACGGGTCCTTTCTGGAGAAAGAGTTTCTCTCAAGAGAAGTAAGTGGGAGGAAAGTGGAACTTGATGAAATCGCCTCTTGAACCGTGAGTAGCGCAGCTTCAGAAGATGTTCTGTGGTGCCAGCACCAACTGAAGAGGAAATTAATGATGATGATCGAGGTACTTCGGATCAAGTTACTACTGAACTTCGTAGGTCCACGAGGACACGTTCCACACCAGAGTGGTATGGCAATCCTGTCCTGGAAATCATGTTGTTAGACAACGGTGAACCTTCGAACTATGAAGAAGCGATGGCGGTCCCAGATTCCAAAAAATGGCTTGAAGCCATGCAATCCGAGATTGGATCCATGTATGAAAACGAAGTATGGACTTTGACAGACTTGCCCGATGATCGACGAGCGATAGAAAACAAATGGATCTTTCAGAAGAAGACGGACGCGGATGGTAATGTTACCATCTATAAAGCTCGACTTGTCACTAAGGGTTATCGACAAGTTCAAGGGGTTGACTACGAAGAGACATTCTCTCCCGTAGCGAAGCTAAAGTCCGTCCGAATCATGTTAGCAATTGCCGCATACTATGATTATGAGATATGGCAAATGGACGTCAAAACGGCATTCCTCAACGGCCATCTTAAGGAAGAACTGTATATGATGCAGCCGAAAGGTTTTGTCGATCCCGAGAATGCTAACAAGGTATGCAAGCTCCAGCGATCCATTTATGGGCTGGTGCAAGCATCTCGGAGTTGGAACATTCGCTTTGATGAGATGATCAAAGCGTTTGGGTTTATATCTTGAGACTTATGGAGAAGCTGCGTTTACAAGAAAGTGAGTGGGAGCTCAGTAGCATTTCTCATATTATATGTAGATGACATACTTTTGATGGGAAATGATATAGAACTTTTGGACAGCGTTAAGGCCTACTTGAATAAGTGTTTTTCAATGAAGGACCTTGGAGAAGCTGCTTACATATTAAGCATCAAGATCTATAGGGATAGATCAAGACGCCTCATAGGTCTTTCACAAAGCACATACCTTGATAAGATATTGAAGAAGTTCAATATGGACCAGTCCAAGAAAGGGTTCTTGCCTGTATTGCAAGGCGTGAGATTGAGCTCGGCTCAATGCCCGACCACGACAGAAGATAAAGAAGAGATGAGTGTCATCCCCTATGCCTCAGCCATAGGGTCTATTATGTATGCCATGCTGTGTACGGACTGATGTAAACCTTGCCGTAAGTTTGGTAGGAAGGTACCAAAGTAATCCCGGCAAGGAACACTGGACAACGGTCAAGAATATCCTGAAGTACCTGAAAAGAACAAAGGACATGTTTCTCATCTATGGAGGTGACGAAGAGCTCGTCATAAAGGGTTACGTCGATGCTAGCTTCGACACAGATCTGGATGACTCTAAGTCACAAACCGGATACGTGTTTATTTTGAATGGTGGGCCAGTAAGATGGTGCAGTTGCAAGCAAAGCGTCCTGGCGGGATCTACATGTGAAGCGGAGTACATGGCAGCCTCGGAGGCAGCGCATGAAGCAATCTGGGTGAAGGAGTTCATCACCGACCTAGGAGTCATACCCAATGCGTCGGGGCCGATCGCACTCTTCTGCGGACAACACTGGAGCTATTGCACTTGCCAAGGAGCCCAGGTTTCACAAGAAGACCAGCACATCAAGCGCCGCTTCAACTCCATTCGTGAAAATGTTCAAGATGGAGACATAGATATTTGTAAAGTACATACGGACCTGAATGTAGCAGATCCGTTGACTAAACCTCTCCCTAGGGCAAAACATGATCAACACCAGAACTCTATGGGTGTTCGATTCATCACAATGTATCTAGATGGTTGACTCTAGTGCAAGTGGGAGACTGTTGGAAATATGCCCTAGAGGCAATAATAAAATGGTTATTATTATATTTCTTTGTTCATGATAATAGTCTATTATTCATGCTATAATTGTGTTATCCAGAAATCGTAATACACATGTGAATGCATAGACCACAACGTGTCCCTAGTGAGCCTCTAGTTGACTAGCTCGTTGATCAACAGATAGTCATGGTTTCCTGACTATGGACATTGGATGTCATTGATAACGGGATCACATCATTGGGAGAATGATGTGATGGACAAGACCCAATCCTAAGCATAGCTCAAAGATCGTGTAGTTCATTTAGCTAGAGCTTTTCCAAATGTCAAGTATCATTTCCTTAGACCATGATATTGTGCAACTCCCAGATACTGTAGGAGTGCTTTGGGTGTGCCAAACGTCACAAAGTAACTGGGTGATCAGAAGGTACACTACGGGTATCTCCGAAAGTGTCTGTTGGGTTGGCACGAATTGAGACTGGGATTTGTCACTCCGTATGACGGAGAAGTATCTCTAGGCCCACTCGGTAATGCATCATCATAATGAGCTCAATGTGACCAAGTGTATGGTCACGGGATCATGCATTACGGTACGAGTAAAGTGACTTGCCGGTAACGAGAATGAACGAGGTATTGGGATACCGACGATCGAATCTCGGGCAAGTAACGTATCGACTGAGAAAGGGAATTGTATACGGGGTTGCTTGAATCCTCGACATCGTGGTTCATCCGATGAGATCATCGAGGAGCATGTGGGAGCCAACATGGGTATCCAGATCCCGCTGTTGGTTATTGATCGGAGAGGTGTCTCGGTCATGTTGCATGTCTCCGAACCCGTAGGGTCTACACACTTAAGGTTCGGTGACGCTTAGGGTTGTATAGATATGAGTATGCAGTAACAGAAAGTTGTTCGAGTCCGGATGAGATCCCGACGCCACGAGGAGTTCTGGAATGGTCCGGAGGTAAAGAATTATATATAGGAAGTCAGGTTTCGCCATCGGGAAAGTTTCGGGGTCACTGGTATTGTACCGACCACTGGAAAGGGTCCTGGGGTCCACCGGTGGGGCCACCTATCCCGGAGGGCCCCATGGGCTGAAGTGGGAGGAAGCAGCCTGGTGGGCTGGTGCGCCCCTTGGGCCCCCTGCGCCTAGGGTTGGGAAACCCTAGGGGGGGCGCCCACCTGGTTTGGGGAAGCCACTGCCGCCGCCCCTTGGAGATCCCATCTCAGGGGCGGCGCCCTTTGGGGGCCTATATAAAGAGGGGGAGGGAGGGCAGCCAGACCCATGCTCTTGGCGCCTCCCTCTCCCCTTGCTACACCTCTCCCTCTCGCAGACGCTTGGCGAAGCCCTACCGAGATCGCTGTTGCATCCACCACCACGCCGTCGTGCTGCTGGATCTTCATCAACCTCTCCTCCCCATTGCTAGATCAAGAAGGAGGAGACGTCTTCCTCAACCGTACGTGTGTTGAATGCGGAGGTGCTGTCCGCTCAGCACTAGGATCATCGGTGATTTGGATCACGACGAGTACGACTCCCTCAACCCCGTTCTCTTGAACGCTTCCGCTCGCGATCTACAAGGGTATGTAGATGCACTCCTCTCTCTCGTTGCTAGATTAACTCATAGATTGATTTTGGTGAAACCGAAGAAAAAATTTTATTTTCTGCAACGTTCCCCAACACTACTAATCTTGGACGTGATGCCTATATAATGATCATTGCATGGATATCGTCATGATTATTTGAAGTTCTATCAATTGCCCAACATTAATTATTTTCCTGCCGTTTGCTATTTTTCTCAAGAGAAGCCACTACTGAAACCTACGGCCCCGAGTCTCTTTTCATCATATTTGTCTTTGTGATCTATTTTTCTTTGCATTTATTTTCAGATCTATTAAACCAAAAATACAAAAATACCTTACTGCAATTTATTTGCCCGTGATCTGTTTATCATATCTATCATTTTTACCTCACGTTATTTGCCTATCTTGAGGTGCCGTACCCAAAAGGGATTGACAACCCTTTAACACGTCGGGTTGCGAGTATTTGTTATTTGTGAGCAGGTGTTGTTTACGTGGTGTGAGGAGGTTCTCCTACTGGTTCAATAACCTTGGTCTCATTACTGAGGGAAATACCTACCGTCGCTATACTGCATCATTCCTTACTCTTTGGGGAAATACCGACGTAGTTCTAGCAGACATGAAAGGAATTTCTGACGCTGTTGCCGGGGAGGATCTTCAACATCAACCAGGTTCCTAATCACAAATCTCATCTCCTCACAATTTACATTATTTGTCATTTACCTCTTGTTTTCCTCTCTCCCACTTCACAAAAATTTGCCGTTTTATTCGCCCCTTTTTTTTCCTTCGGTGTTTTCTCGTCAAATATGTTTTTTGAGTGCAATCTTATTGCGTAGTTATCATGACTCAAGAGAATACCTCTAAGTGCATTTAGTGCCCCTTAGTGCTTTTGGTGTATTGAAGACTTATAGGTTAAGGGACTGATGCGTTTGTGAGTGTACACAGGTCTATAAGTCTATGAGGAGTTTGATATTTACAGAGAAAGTCGACCCCTAAAAATGAAGTTCTTCGACTAAAGACTTTAGATTTCTGAAGACTTTCTGAAGACTTTGAGAGTGAAGAAATTGGTGTGATCATAAAGACTTGGAATTCATTCAAGGAACATGAAGCGTGGAGACTTTTATTTTCGTAGTTTCATTTTCTTTTTCTTGAGTTATAGGAAACACCGTACTGTTAAAGGGGGGGGGCGAGGAAATACTAAGGAAAAATTTCCATGTGATGCTCAACTCAAAATCCTACACCCACCAATCCCTTCGAGTGAGGCCATTGAAAATCTCATACCGTTCAGTCAATTTCTTCAGTGACGGAGACGAAGTTCTTCTGGTCACTGAGGAATTTGTTCTGACTGAGGAGTTAGGAATTCGCCAGTGCGGATTGCCTACACAGTGAGGAACATGATAGCCATGAAGAATTTGAGAGTCAAAATTCCGATCGTTGCTGTGCCATGCGCCAGCTGTCCTAAAATATCTACCCACCTAACGGTCATATCACTGAAGGGCATTTATGTCTTATCATGTCGGGCTGCTCCTAGGCTATACATAGCCGCCCCCTACAACCACTAGCTGGTTGGCTGCTCCGAGAGAAAATGACACTTGTCATTTGAGAGCATCCCATCCTCCGAGGACTTTGAGCGAAAATCATCAAGTGATGAAAACCCAAACCCAACACACCTACAAACCCAAAGTGATTGAGCATCACTGAAGAGATTGATCCTGCGTGGATCCGACATTTGTTACCTTTGAAGATTGTGCTTCTTCCAGACAGTTAGGCGTCATGGTCTAGAGCATCCAAGAGGAATTGTGGATCGCCGAGTGACCGAGTCTATGAAGGTTTGGAAGTCACCTGAAGACTTACCACGAGTGATTGGGCGAGGTCTGTGTGACCTTAGCTCAAGGAGAATACGATGAGGACTGTGTGTCCGGGACTATGTATCCTCAGGTTTGAATACCTTGCCGCTCCAACCAGACGTACAACTGAGACAGCAGTTGGAACTGGTCTACCAAATCATTGTCTTCACCAAGCTTACTGGTTCTATTTCCTCAACTCTTTCATTTCCTCATTTTAGTTGTTGTGTGCTTGTTCATATCTGTTTGAAGACATTGACTGAAGACTTTCTCAATCTCCTTAGTTCAATTTCTTCAGTTTGTCCGTCTTCATCCTGTGTTATCCTGTGTTTACGCTTTCTGTACTATGTGCTTGTCTTCATTTCATCATGATGACTATGCTTGTGTTTTGTTATGTTTACTTTTGAGTACTTATTTCGCTGCAAGTAGTTCTTCGCTAAGGAATTTCCTCAACAAAGAAATTCCTCAGTGACGAATTTATAAAAATCGCCTATTCACCCCCTCTAGTCGATATAACGCACTTTCAATTGGTATCAGAGCAAGGTACTCCCTTGTTCTGTGTGATTTTGGTTTAACCGCTTGGAGTTTTAGTTATGTCGACCACAACTATGATCAAGGTCTCTATTGGGTGTCATACCTTCGATGGGACAGACTACCCCTACTGGAAGAATAAGATGAGAATGCATCTTGAGGCAATTGATAACGATCTCTGGTATGTTGTGGAAAATGGTGTTCCCTCAGTCACACCTTCTCTGAACGCCATCGATGTGAAGAGATTCAAGCAACTCGATTCTCAAGCGAAGAACATCATATGTGGCCATCTGAGCAAAGGGCGGTATGGAAGAGTGAGTGCTTTAGAAACTGCTAAGCTTATCTGGGATAGGTTGTCCAAAGTGAATGAAGGAGTCTCAACTCAACGTGACTCTCGTGTTGACGTTCTTCGTAATCTCTTCAACAGCTTCAAAAGACTCGACAATGAAAATGTTCAGCAAACCTTCGATCGCCTCACTGACATCTCAAATGAGCTTCAAGCACTTGGTGCCACTGACATCACTGACCATGAGGTGGTGAAGAAATTACTGAGATCGCTTGATTCTTCATTTGATACTCTGGCACTGATGATACAAGAACGTGTTGATTACAAGTCACTTGATCCCGCTGATATCCTCGAGAGGCTAAACACTCATGAGTTCCAGCTTGCTGAGAAGAAAGATCTCTATGGTTCAAGCTATGGCAGATCACGTGCTCTGAAGGCCAAGGCGATCTCGAGTCGAGGATGAAGACTCGTAGCAGCCTTGGTGATCTGATGAATCGAGCCAGAACTTACCTTTGCTCGTGAAGAAATTTCAGAAGTTCTCAAGACGTGGTCGCTTTGGAAAATCCTCAAGGAGTAATGATTCCTCATCTAGTGACTACAAGAAGAGGCTATGCCACAAATGCAAGAAACCTGGTCACTACATCCAAGATTGTCCTAAGTGGGATAAGGAATCAAATAAGAAGAAGTACAAGGATTACATTTCTGATGATGCGAAGAAGAAGAAATCCTCAAAGTCTTCATCATCAAAATCCTCAAAATCTTCATCTCACAATAAGAGCAGCTCCAAGAAGGCTCGGGCATTCATTGGCAAGGAAATGGACTCTGAGGCTAAATCTGAGGAGTCCGAGTCTGGTGTGGCGAGCCTACCTCTCGCTACCGCATTCGTCAGCAAGTCTATCTTCAACTCTGAAGAAAATTGCATCACTAACAAGGCTGATGAAGGCAATGATGACTACGCTCCCACCTATTGCTTCATGGCAAAGGGTGCCAAGGTAACTAAATACGCCTCCTCTGAATCTAGTGAGGATGAATCTGATGAAAACCTCAAGCCTAGCTACTCTAAACTTGCCAAGATTGCTGTGAAACAACAAAAGGCTTTTGAAAAGGTTCAAACCATGCTAGACAAAAGTGATGATATGTTGGGAGAATAAATGGATCGCTCTAAAACCCTGACTGAAAATCTTCAGAGACTTCAGTCTCGGTTTGACAACCTTCAAGGCCATCATAACACTCTCTTATCTGATCACGAGAAGCTTTCTTATGAATTTCTTCAAAGAAAGCAAGATCTTGAGAAGCTAAGAGTGAATTATGAAGATCTTCAGAAGGATCGTGATTCATTATTTGCTCAACAAATCAGCGCTACTCAGGAAGAATTTGTTCCTCCATGTTTGAAGTGCATTGAACGTGAATCTGCTAATTCTTCACCTGAATGTTCAAATGCTTCTAATGCTACAAATTCTTCATCTATCTCTACTATCACTAATTCCTCATTTGAGGACATTGCTAGTATCAGTGATGATGCATGGCTGAAGGAATTGTACATGTCAGGCATGTACAAAAGCCTCAAAGGGCATCAGACTCTTTGTGATGTGCTTAAAAAGCAGATCCTCAACATGAACCCTAGAAAAGAGGGCATTGCCTTTGAGATGAAACTCAATGCTGATGGAACATATTGGAAACCTGAGCAGTACCCCAAAACCTCATGGGTTGCTGCAAAGGGACCTCTAGTTGATCCATCCAATTTATCTGGCTTTACATGTGAATCTCCTCATTCTTCTGATGAGTCATTTGACTCCAACTATAAACTGTTCAAAAATCAGAATGGTGAAGTATTTGCTAGATATGTTGGTACTAACTGCAGGAACGGTTCCCCTATGAAGAAAATTTGGGTTCCCAAAAGTTGCCTTGAAAGTCTTCAGGTGAATGTCCTCATGACACCACCTGTGAAGAATAGGAACTCCAGATCAAATTCTTCATATGGACCGAATTCTTCATATGGATCCAAGTCCTCATACGGACCAAATTCCTCACGTGGATCAAATTCCTCAAAAGGATCAAAATCCTCATATGATAATCATCGTGCTAACCCCTCTGTTTCGCAGGGAAGGGCTAAGGGCTATGAATATGAGCATTATTCTTCTAACCATTATGTTCATAAGTCCTCGAAGAATTTCTCTGCTTATTCATATGCTTATCCTAACCCCTCTTATGTGAAACAAAGTGGATTGGCTTCTATGCCACCTTTCTCATATGGTGCTCGCAGAGTGATGAATTCTTTGCCACCCCTTCAGATGTGGGTGGTCAAGAAAAAGAACTAATCTCTTATGCAGGGTCAGGTCTCCAGACGTGCTTAAAACATCCGAAGAATTTGCTGGAGACCTGAAGATTGCCTGAAAGGACGTAGGCTAATCATGAAGAAATGAACTTTCATTTCTCACGTCCTCATACTGTTTTATCTGTTCTATTGCTTGATGAAATTGATCTGACGATATTGATGTCATATTTTTCACTGATGAAGTATATGAGTTCGTAAGTTGCACAAATTCATCTGCAGGATGATCAACCCAAAGCAAATGAGTGGGTCCTCGATAGTGGATGTACAAATCACATGACTGGTGACAAGAATCTATTGATGGATGCTCCCTTATCACCATCGCATCTGAAGCATCTCATCTTCGCTGACAAAGGCAAAAGTCAGGTATTGGGTCTAGGTAAGGTTGCGATCTCAAAGGATCGACACATGGACAAAGTCATGCTTGTCGAGTCCTTAGGATACAACCTCATGTCTGTCTCAATGCTTTGTGATCTCGATATGGTTGTTGTCTTTGGCAAATATCATTGTGTTGTGATCATGGAAGCTGACAATTCCAAAGTCTTCGAAGGCTTTAGGAGAGGAGACTTGTATATTGTTGATTTCTCTATAGGACCACAACCGGCCGTATGTCTACTTGCAAAAGCTTCAGAATGCTGGCTATGGCATCGACGACTTGGTCATGCTGGCATGAGGAATCTGCACACGCTTGTGAAGAAGAAGCATGTCATTGGCATTGAGAATATCAAATTCCTCAAGGATCATTTGTGCGGAGCCTGTGAAGCTGGAAAGATGACCAAGGCCAAACATCCAGCGAAGACTATCATGATTACCACTCGACCATTTGAATTGCTTCACATGGATCTCTTTGGTCCTAATCATTATTCTGCAGTTACTAATGATGCATCTCTATATGGCTTTGTTATTGTTGATGATTATTCTCGTTACACATGAGTGCACATTGTCACTTACAAACATGAGGTGCAGGAAGTCTTCAAACGATTTTCCTCGAGGGCTTCAACCAACTTTGGTGTGAAGATCAAGCACATCAGAAGTGACAATGGGACTGAGTTCAAGAATTCAGGTCTTGATGACTATCTTGATGAACTTGGTATTACTCATGAGTTATCTGCTCCTTATACTCCTCAGCAGAATGGCTTCATGGAGCGCAAGAACAGAACTCTTGTTGAGATGGCTTGCACTATGCTTGATGAATACAAGACGCCTCATCATTTCTGGATTGAGGCAATTGATACTGCGTGCCACATCATCAACAGAGTATATCTTCACAAATTCTTCAAGAAGACTGCTTATTAACTCCTCACTGACAAAAATCCCCATGTGAGTTATTTCAAAGTCTTCGGTGCTAAATGTTGGATTAGAGATCCTCATCACAATTCCAAATTCGCACCGAAAGCACATGACGGTTTTATGCTTGGTTACGGAAAGGACTCGCACACCTACAGAGTCTTCAACAACGTTCTTCACAAAGTTGTTGAAACTGTAGATGTGCGGTTCGATGAGACTAATGGCTCGCAAAGAGAGCACCTACCTTCTGTGATAGATGAACCAACACCTGAGGAATCTATCAAGTTCAAGGCTACTGAGGATGTCATTCCTACCGAAGAATCTGTTGAAGAATTCAATCCAGAACATGAAGAACGTCGAGCTGGTGCACCCGAAGAAAATGGTGCTGAGGAAAATGGTCCTGAAGAAAATGGGGATCAAATTCCTCGACGACAACCCGCTCATCCTCGCGTTGCAAAAAAAGTGCAAATTGAGAGAATCATCGATGACATTGAAGCACCAGGTCCTCTCACACGCTCAAAAGCTTCACATTTGTCTAACTTTTGTGGGCACTTTGCTTTTGTCTCTATCACAGAGCCCACTAAGGTAGATGAAGCATTTCTGGAGCCTGAGTGAATTCAAGCTACGCAAGAAGAATTACATCAGTTAGAGCTCAACAACATCTGGGAACTGGTCAAACGTCCAGATCCTCGCAAGCACAATATCATTGGCACAAAGTGGATCTACCGCAACAAGCAAGATGAAAATGGCCTTGTGGTGAGGAATAAGGCACGACTTGTAGCTCAAGGCTACACACGGGTTGAAGGAAATTGATTTCGATGAAACTTTAGCACTTGTTACTAGACTTGAGGCTATTCGCATATTACTTGCTTATGCTAACCATCATGATATCATCTTACAACAAATGGATGTGAAAAGTGCGTTCCTCAATGGTAAGCTTGAGGAAGAAGTATATGTTGCTCAACCCCCAAGCTTTGAAGATCCAAAGCATCCTGACAAAGTCTTCAAACTCAATAAGGCCATGTATGGGCTCAAGCAGGCCCCTCGGGCGTGGTATGATACTTTGAGGGAATTCCTCATGAAGAAAGGCTTCAAACCCGGTTCACTCGACCCAACTCTTTTCACTAAATCTTATGATGGTGAATTGTCTGTGTGCCAAATTTATGTTGATGATATCATTTTTGGCTGTACTGACCAACATTACAGTGATGAATTTGCCTATATGATGAGTGAAGAATATCAAATGTCTATGGTGGGAGAATTGAAATTCTTTTTAGGTCTTCAAATTCGTCAACAGCGCAATGGCATATTCATATCTCAGGAGAAATACCTCAAATATGTATTGAGGAAATTCGGCATGCAAGATTGCAAAGGGGTCAAAATTCCTATGCCCACAAGTGGCCATCTATGCACTGATGAAAATGGTATCGACTTCGATCAAAAGGTATACCGCTCCATGATTGGCTCTTTATTGTACTTATGTGTATCTAGGCCAGATATTATGCTTAGTGTTTGCATGTGTGCTCAATTTCAAGCTACACCGAAGCAATCACACCATAAGGCTGTGAAGCATATTATTCGATATCTAGCTCACACACCAACACTTGGATTATGGTACGCCCAAGGGCTCGGCTTTTGATCTCATTGGATATTCAGACTCTGACTATGCTGGTGATCGTGTGGACCGCAAGTCAACATCTGGCACATGTCATTTCCTCGGACGATCTTTGGTCTATTGGTCCTCGAAGAAACAGAACTGTGTATCGCTATCTACAGCTGAAGCCGAGTACATTGCTGCTGGTTCTTGCTGTGCTCAATTGCTGTGGATGAAGCAAACTCTCAAGGACTACGACGACAACATGAAGAATGTGCCTCTCTACTGTGATAATGAGAGTGCAATCAAGATTGCTCACAACCCAGTTCAGCACTCGAAGACAAAGCACATCCAAAATTTGTCATCATTTTCTTCATGATCATGTGTGGAAGGGCGACATCTCCATTGAGCATGTACGGACTGAACAACATCTAGCCGATATCTTCATAAAGCCCTTGGATGAGAAGAGATTTAACAAGTTGAGGTGTGAGCTAAATATCCTAGAATCTTCGAATGTTCTTTGAAAAGGACACTCATCCTAACACTTATGCAAAATTGATGACTTAGATGCGCAACATGCGAAGAAATGTTTTTCTTCAATCAATGAAGACTAACACTCTAAGTGTGAGAAAATTAAAGAAGAATTTGATTCTCAGAGCCCTACGACAATTGTACGCGGTGTCTGAAATCATTATTCTTATACGGCGGGTCACGCCACCACCAAAAGTTGAAAATCTTCAATTTGAGTTTTTCCTCAGTTTTTGAAATTCCTCAGTTGTTCAAATTCTTCAACTTTGCATTATCTTCACTGTCTCCGTCGTTTTTCTTCATTGGCTATATATATATATGAGTTTATGTCCTCTACAACATTCACTTATTACTATTTCTTCAAGCTGTTTTTTCTGCTAAGTGAATGTGATCGGACCCTTCCCCCACTATGCTAAACTCAACCCAATCTTCTCATAAATTCTTCATGTGTGTTCTATTTGAAACTCGTTCAAAATCTTCACTGTGTCCTTGATAGCTGAAGAATTTGCGAACGGAAGTTTTAACTTATCTTATCTAAATTTTCGGCTTTGCCGCTCAAACCGTTCCGCATCCCACGATAATACTTATCTATCACCCATGATCTCACATGATCGCCACCTCTCAGTACGTGGGTGACACATGTCAAGCGAATGAGAAGGGTCAGGGGCACTGAGGGAGTCCTGGATTAGGGGGTGTCCGGATAGCCGGACTATAGCCTTTGGCCGGACTCCTGGACTATGAAGATACAAGATTGAAGACTTCGTCCCGTGTCCGGATGGGACTTTCCTTGGCGTGGAAGGCAAGCTTGGCGATACGGATATGTAGATCTCCTACCATTGTAATCGACTCTGTGTAATCCTAACTCTATTCGGTGCCTATATAAACCGGAGGGTTTTAGTCTGTAGGATGAACAACTCATACCATAGGCTAGCTTCTAGGGTTTAGCCTCTCTGATCTCGTGGTAGATCTACTCTTGTACTACCCATATCATCAATATTAATCAAGCAGGAGTAGGGTTTTACCTCCATCGAGAGGGCCCAAACCTGGTTAAAAACATCGTGTCCCTTGTCTCCTGTTACCATCCGCCTAGACGCACAGTTCGGGACCCCCTACCGAGATCCGCGGTTTTGACACCGACATTGGTGCTTTCATTGAGAGTTCCTCCGTGTCGTCATCTTTAGGCCCGATGGCTCCTCCGATCATCAACAACGATGCGCTCGTGGTGAGACTTTTCTCCCGGACAGATCTTCGTATTCGGCAGCTTTACTGCTGCGGGCAATTAAACAGCCATCTGGAGCAGATTGAAAGCTACGCCCCTAGCCATCAGGTCAGATTTGGAAGTTTGAACTACACGGCTGACGTCCGCGGAGACTTGATCTTCGACGGGTTCGAGCCACAACCAAGCGCGCCGCACTATCACGAGGGGCATGATCTAGCTCTGTCGCTGAACAGTGTCCTGGAGGCCGCACCAGAGTCCCCTCCGACCTATAGCTCGGAGCCGACCACGCCGATCGAGGACGGGTGGCTGGACACCGCCTCGGGGGCTGCAATCTCTACGGCGATTGGGCCGTACACCTACCCCGTCTTTTGCGAAGCTCGTAACTCCAAGGTGCCGGACTCCTCTCCGGACTCCGAGCCTTCCCCGCCCCTGCCAATCGAATCCGATTGGGCGCCGATCATGGAATTCACTGCCGCGGACATCTTTCAGCACTCGCCCTTTGGCGACATTCTGAATTCACTAAAGTCTCTCTCTTTATCAGGAGAGCCCTGGTCGGATTATGGTCAGGAAGGTTGGCATGCGGAGGACGAAGAAAATCAAAGCCCACCCACCACCCACTTCGTAGCCACTGTCGATGATTTAACCGACATGCTCGACTTCGACTCCGAAGACATCGACGGTATGGACGACGATGTAGGAGACGACCAAGAACCAGCGCCCATTGTGGCACTGGAAGGCCACCTCGTCATACGACATATACATGGTGGACATCCCAAAAGATGGGAATGGCGATGGAACAGCGGAGGATGACCCCTCCAAGAAACAGCCTAAGCGCCAGCGTCAGCGGCGCCGCTCTAAATCCCGCCACAGCAAAAACGGTGATTCCGGCACGGGAGACAATAACACCCCGGACAGTGCCGAAGACAACCCCCTCCAAAGAAGATTCAGCGAGGAGGATGGAGAAGCCAGCCCTCATGAGAGAGCGGCAGAAAAGAGGTAGAAGGCGATAATTACATGCCTCCCTCCGAAGATGAGGCAAGCCTCGACGACCACTTAATCTGTCGTGCCCAAGGATTCCGTTGAACAAGAGCGTTTCAAACGCAGGCTCATGGCCACGGCAAGCAGCCTCAAGAGAAAGCAACAACGACTTAGAGCTGACCAAGACTTGCTAGGCGACAAATGGGTGAAGTCCTTGCGGCGAAGAGTATGAACTCGACCGCCCTCCAAGAGCTACCTGAAGACGCGGGCTGCTACCCCTATTAGAGGAGGAAGCACCCAAACCTACATCACCATTGCATGATATGGCTGACCGGCCACCTCGTGGCCGCGACAGAGAGGCCTCTCGGCCCTCAACTCAAGCCGCACCCCGTCGCCGCTCAAAAAATACAAAGGCGCGGGGAAATGCGCCAGACCTGCGAGATATATTGGAGGACAAGGCAAGGCAAACAAGATCGATCTACGGATCGCGTGGGCGCCCCACGACACGTGACGATAACCGTCACGCCGGATATGGCAACTCCGGCCAGGCGAACACGATGAGACAAAGCTCATTTGAGATGCGCCGTGATATAGCCCAATATGTAGGCGCCAAGACACCCACTATGCTTCACAGATGAAGTGATGGATCATCAAATCCTCGAGGGTTTCAAACCCATAAACATTGAATCATACGATGGCACAACAGATCCTGCGGTTTGGATCAAGGACTATCTCCTTCACATCCACATGGCTCGCGGTGATGATCTACACGCCATCAAATACCTCCCACTCAAGCTTAAAGGACCAGCCCGACATTGGCTTAACAGCTTGCCAGCAGAGTCAATTGGTTGTTGGGAAGACACGAAGCCGCATTCCTCGACAATTTCCAGAGCACATATGTGCGACCACGAACGCCGGTGACCTAAGCCACATAATTCAGCAGCCAGAGGAATCGCCGGACAATTACGGACACGGTTCCTAACCAAGAAAAATCAAATCGTCGATTGTCCGGATGCCGAGGCCCATGCAGCCTTCAAACACAACATCCGGGACGAGTGGCTTGCCGGCACCTAGGACAGGAAAAGCCGAAATCCATGGCAGCCCTCACAACACTCATGACCCGCTTTTGCGCGGGAGAGGACAACTGGCTAGCTCGTAGTAACAACATGACCAAGAGTCCTGGTAATTCGGATACCAAGGACAGCAGTGGCTGGTCGCGTCGCAAGAAGCACAAGCGCCGCATTAACGGCGATAATGCTGAGGATACGGTAGTCAATGCCGGATTCAGAGGCTCTAAACCCGGTCAGCGGAAAAAGCCATTTAAAAGAAATACTCGGGCGGTCCAATTTGGACCGAATACTCGATCGCTCGTGCGGATACATGGCACCCGAAAAAGCCACCAATCACACCAACATGGATTGTTGGGTGTTCAAGCAGCAAGTTAAATGCCGAAAACAATGACAAGGGGCTGCATAGCAATGACGAGGAGGAGCCACGGCGCCCGAACAATAGAGGATGAAGGGCTTCCCGCAAGTGCGTACAGTGAACATGATATACGCAACCCACATACCCAAAAGGGAGCGGAAGCGTGCACTAAGGGACGTATATGCGATGGAGCCAGTCGCCCCAAAGTTCAGCCCGTGGTCTTCCTGCCCGATCACTTTTGATCGAAGGGACCACCCCACTAGCATCCGCCATGGCGGATTCGCCGCATTGGTTCTAGACCCAATCATTGACGGATTTCACCTCACTAGAGTCCTAATGGATGGCGGTAGCGGCCTGAACCTGCTTTATTAGGATACAGTGCGCACAATGGGCATAGACCCATCAAGGATTAAACCCACGAAGACGACCTTCAAAGGCGTCATAACAGGTGTAGAGGCCAACTGTACAGGCTCAGTTACACTTGAAGTGGTCTTCGGATCCCTAGATAACTTCCGGAGCGAGGAGTTAATCTTCGACATAGTCCTGTTCCGCAGCGGCTATCATGCACTGCTCGGACGAACCACATTTGCAAAGTTCAATGCGGTGCCGCACTATGCATATCTAAAGCTCAAGATGCCAGGTCCTCGAGGAGTCATTACGGTCAATGGAAACACCGAACGCTCTCTCCGGACGGAGGAGCATACGGCGGCCCTCGCGGCGGAAGTACAAAGCAGCCTCTTAAGGCAATTCTCGAGTCCGGCTGTTAAACGCCCGGACACCGTCAAGCGCGCCCGGAGTAACCTACAACAAGACCGCCTGGCACGTTCCGAGCACGCATAGCAATGCGGCCCAAGCCCCAGCCCTCGCGAAATTGTGAAACCAATACTACGCGTACATAATTACGCTCTGGAAATACCATGGGCATAGGGGAAGGGGCACGACCACGGCATGCCCAGAATGCGGCTCAACCGCACCAGGGGCTCCCGATTGTGTCATTCTTTTATTCTTTCTTTTTACTTTCAGGACTCCGTTCTCACGAAGCCCTGTCCGGCATTAGAATCGCCGAACACATGATGCAACAGCCAGGGAAGCAGAAAGCTACGTCGAGTGTCCAGGTGGTCTATATTACGAGCAATATATCTGTTTTACACACCATCCCGCGGCTTAGCCCTGGAGGGAGACATGTTAAAAAAGTCCCGTCCCTTGCCTATCGCACTATTTGTATCGTTCTGGTCTTACTGCAGCCCTTTTGAATAAATAATATATAGCTTCTGCTTATTGAATTCCCTTTTTTCTATATATATATGTTCATTTATGACATTGTGCAACCGTACATTTTGGTACGGGTAATACACCAGGGGCTTAAGTACCCCATAACATGGTGTGATAAGTCCGAACACTTTCACAAGTGCGGCACCCCGAACTTATAGCATTATATGCATCGGCTCCGAATCATGTCTTGGGTCAATAGTTGGGTTTGCCCGGCTCCCATGTTTTGGTACCTTACGTTCCGTTATATCGGCTAAGGTAGTGATGGGAGAACCACTGCGATTGTGCCCCGGCTGAGCTGGGTTAAGCACCTCAGTGGAGAAAGCTAAAACTGACCGTCATGATAGGGCGAGAGCCGGTCGTTGTTCGAGAGGTTTTCGAGTCCCTAAAGACTTATGCCGCTTAGAGCAAGGAGTCGGCATTGTCCGGCCTAGGTGTGGATAGCGCCCCGAACTCGGTCTTAGAATACTAGGGGCTTCACGAAATTTAAAATTATAGAATTCTATGGCTAAGTGAGAGTGTTCAAGCATTATAGTCCGGTTGCCTTGTTCGCTATGCGTTGAGCGCCTCCTCAAGGACCCAAGAATGGGAACAAGAGCGCTCAATTTCATCCCGAACACCCCACACTCGTGGCATGGGGCTGAAGCCGACGACTTGCCATCTCTCAAATTTAATACACGGCCGCATGAAGGTAATATTTTAAATTCAAAAGTGTTGCTTAGCGGCGTATGAACAAGTTTTCAGCGACAGATAACAAATGCGAGTCTACTAAAAATTATATCTTTGGAGCATTCATCCGCTATAAGGCAGGCACCCTTCAGACGCCCTCATAATACATTTCAGGCTTGCGATGCTCCTTCTTCGGTGGTGGTCCGTCCGTCACAAGCTTCTCGGCGTCCATCTTGCCCCAAAGTGCACCTTAGCAAGGGCAAGGCCCTCTGGCACCTTCGATGCAGACGGAGCGCTTGATGACTTCAACCCATGGACAAAGGCCCACCACCTGCCTCACCACCGGAAGTAGCTCCTGTGCATGGATTCCTTAGGCCACACCGATCTATGAGGCCTTTCATGGCCTGTTCGGCCACCTTATGGAGCTCGACCAGCTGCTTCAACTGGTCGCATAAGCACTGGGTGTCCGGCCTCGATATCGAGACCGTAACACCTTCTCCGTCGAGCTTCCCTCCTCGGCTCGGTAGAATGTGGCAGCATCAGCCACACTGCAGGGCAGATCTGCGAATGCTCCTGGAGAGCTCCGGATTCGGGTAAGTAACAGATAATTCACTTTCACATGCTTGCTTTGCATATAGAATTCCTTACCCGCCGCTATCTTCTTCATCGCCTCAATCTCCTGGAGGGCTTTTTGGGCTTCGGCCTTAGCGGCCTTAGCGCTCTCAAGGGCTGAGGCGAGCTCGGAATCTCGAGTCTTTGAGTCACGCTCCAAACTCTCGTGTTTTTCCACGAGAGCCTGGAGCTCTTGCCGCACCTCCGCCACACGCGCCTCCTGCTTCTCTCGCTCGGTGCGCTCTGCGGCCGCATTGCTTTCGGCCTTGGACACCACTTCCTTCAGGGTCGCCACCTCGTTCGTGGCCCCTACAATATTCACGTTATTCCTGTCATTTTTTGCAAACACATCTTTTAAATACTCTCATAAGGTATTACTTACCTTCCTTGTCCTCGAGCTGCTTTTTGGCAAGTCCGAGCTTGTTCTCGGACCGCTCGAGGCTCTGCGTTAATGCATCAACCTCCGCAGTCAGTGCGGCAGAGGTCAGCAGCGCAGCCTGCATTCCCATTTTGACATACTTATGTTAGACTCCTGCGTATATCTTATTAGATCCTCAGTTCGGCTATTTCTTTTCGAACACCAAACTGAGCATCAGGGGCTACTGTCTATGCGGTAATATTTTTACATATCTTAAATACATACCTCAAAGCCTGTTAGAAGGCTGGCACAGGCTTCAGTCAGCCCGCTCTTGGCGGACTGAACTTTCTGGATCACCGCACCCATAACAGTGCAGTGCTCCTCGTCGATGTAAGCGTCGTTAAGCGCCTCCATCAAATCATCCAGTGCCTCCGGTTGGACGGAGGACACCGGCGTCGCAGTCTTGCCCTTCTTACGAAGGGGTCGCCTGTCGAACTCCGGAACCACTGAAGGTTCCGATACGGAGTCCGGCATAGGGCCGGACTTGAAGCCCTTCGGGGTTTTATCCCCTTTGAGCCCGGGTTCCGGGAGGTCGCCTTGCGGCGCCTCCAGGGCCACCTCCTCCTGGTTGGGCCCCTTTTGGGACTCCACCCTGGCGTCATCCGCGGCGGGAGGAGACGAGGCGGTCGGAAGTGAGGTGCTATTCACCTCCGACGAATCCAGGGAGCCGCTCGACGAATCGTCGAGCGCATCCTTGGGCGGGCTGCACGGTTATACTTGGCATTAGAAGATGTTGTGCGACAAATGGAACGCCATGAGTTATTCTGGTGTCCGGACACTTACGATTTCGCCAGGGGCTTGGTCCTTGGTGCCCACCCCTCTTCGTCGTCGTCGGCATTGGCGGTGTAGTCCGGAGGAAGGGTCCTTCCTTCTGACCCTCCGGCCTCCCGGTTGGGCGGCCTTCCTTTTCTTCTCTCCCCGGGGAGAGGCCTCTTTCCTCCTCCTCGTCTTCATGGGGAGTCCGCCTCGGAGTCATCGGACGATGAGTCCGACAAGATTGGCGCCGGAACTCCTTCGAGTTCCCGTGGCCTTCTTCTTGGCCTTCTTTTCCGGCACCACGTGAGGTGCCGGAACCAGCAGCCCCGTCAATCAAGCGTCCGCTGGGTCTTCTGGCAAGGGAGCCAGACAGTTAACCTGTCCGGACGTCTTCAGCCAGTCCTGTCAAAGGACAAGGAGTTTTAGATCCCGCATAGAGTCAAACTATGAAAAAAGAGTCCCGTAAAGGGTAAAATAACTTACCTCGTTGGCTTGATGTTGCGAGCTGAATCCGCGATCTTGATGGCGGATGCGGGAGCTTCGGCGCCTTGAACGGCACCTTCCGGGCATCTTCGCACGTAGTGTCAAGAGCCGGCTCAAGGTTCCGGTGTTGTGCCGGATCAAACTCCCACAAGTTGAAGGCCCATTTCTGGCATGGGAGAATCCGGCGGATGAGCATCACCTGGATTACGTTGACAAGCTTGAGATTCTTGTCCACCAGGTTTCGGACGCAGGTTTGGAGTCCGGTCAGCTCTTCCGAATTACCCCACGTCAGGCCCGTCTCTTTCCATGAGGTGAGCCGTGTAGGGAAGCCAGATCGGAATTCGGGGGCCGCCGCCCATTGAGAGTCGTATGGCTCGGTGATGTAGAACCACCCCGATTGCCACCCCTTTATGGTCTCCACAAAGGAGCCCTCGAGCCATAGGACGTTGGCCATCTTGCCCACCATGGCACCTCCAAGACTCCGCTTGGCGGCCGCCCACTACCTTCGGCTTGACATTGAAGGTCTTCAGCCATAAGCCGAAGTGGGGCTGGATGCAGAGGAAGGCCTCGCACACGACGATAAACACCGAGATGTTGAGGATGAAATTCGGGGCCAGATCGTGGAAATCTAGGCCGTAGTAGAACATGAGCCCCCGGACGAATGGGTGAAGTGGAAACCCTAGTCCGTGGAGGAAGTGGGGGAGGAACACCACCCTCTCATGGGGCCTGGGGGTGGGGATGAGCTGCCCCTTGTTGGGGAGCCTATGCGCGATGTCGCCGGACAAGTATCCGGCCTTCCGCAGCTTTTTGATGTGCCCCTCCGTGACGGAGGAGGCCATCCACTTGCCTCCCGCTCCGGACATAGTTGGAGAAGGTTGAGGTGAGGATGTGCGGACTTGGGCACTGGAGCTCGAGTGCGCGGAAATGGATAAGCAAAGGAGGAAGAAGGCGTGTGTGAAAAAGTGGATCCTTATCCCCTTATATGGACGGACAAAGCTATGCGTCCCCGCCGGCCTGATAAAACTTGCTTATCTCCCAAGCGCCGTAATTAATGGCGCGGTTGGGTTACCCATGCCCGTATTGATGAGAATCCCGGAATAAGGGGACACGATCTCTGCTTTGACAAGACGTGCCAAGGAAACCGCCTCGCTAAACGCTACCGACGTGGGGACGGTAAAACGATTGAATAAAGGCTTGGCCGTGGTGTGATGTCACGCCATGGAATACGCCGCCAGATTGAACTTGTGTAAATATTATTCTCTCTACGGTGGAATGTGGAACTTATTTTGCAGAGCCGGACACTATCCTTGTGTTCAAAATCTTCTACGAAGTATTCGGAGGAGGAACCCGCCTTGCAATGCCCAAGACAATATGCGCGGCGGACTCGTCGTCATTGAAGCCTGGTTCATGGGCTACTGAGGGAGTCCTGGATTAGGGGGTGTCCGGATAGCCGGACTATAGCCTTTGGCCGGACTCCTGGACTATGAAGATACAAGATTGAAGACTTCGTCCCGTGTCCGGATGGGACTTTCCTTGGCATGGAAGGCAAGCTTGGCGTCTGGATATGTAGATCTCCTACCATTGTAACCGACTGTGTAACCCTAACCCTATTCGGTGCCTATATAAACCGGAGGGTTTTAGTCCAGAGGATCTAACAACAATCATACCATAGGCTAGCTTCTAGGGTTTAGCCTCTCGATCTCGTGGTAGATCTACTCTTGTACTACCCATATCATCAATATTAATCAAGCAGAGTAGGGTTTTACCTCCATCGAGAGGGCCCGAACCTGGGTAAAAACATCGTGTCCCTTGTCTCCTGTTACCATCCGCCTAGACGCACAGTTCGGGACCCCCTACCCGAGATCCGCCGGTTTTGACACCGACAGGCACGTTCGTCCAATTTCCTCGGGCGTACAATTTTTCACTCCGACTATAAATACCCCCTCCCCTTCCTCACTTCGTTTTTACTCCGCTCATTCTCACTCCCGCTCGAGCTTCTCAAACCCTAGCGCTGCCGCTACCTCATCGTCGCTGGTGAGGAAGAGATTCACTGCCTCGACCTCGTCGCCGTCGTATTCGCACCGGCTGCGGATTTCTTCACCCCGCCGCCGACGTAGCTGTCTTCCTCTGCCGAGTTAGGGCGTGGAAGATCTGAACTGACGAACTTCACACCTACCCTTCCCAGTTCATTGTGTTCTTCATCAAGGGTAAATTAAAAGTTACTTTAGCTTCCCTCTTTGATTCAAATGTTTTCTTGAAAATCTTCAAAGGTGTTTATTCTTCAAATCTTCACACACTGAACACCTCACATGTCATCTGCTCTTGATTCGTTTCTCTAAGCAATAATTTTTCTTCACGATTCCTCAATTGTGTGGATCTTCGATCTATACAACTCTGGAACCTAAGACAAAGAACGCTTAGTGAAATTCTTCAAGACTCATCTGGTCAAATTCCTCAAACTTATTCTTTTTGAAAAACCTTTTGAGAACGCATATGACCTCTCCAAAGTCCTCGCAACTATACTGCTCACGGTACTCATGTCTGCTGCTGAATCACTAGGTTCTCATCAACTTAACTCATTTGCAGCATTCCTCGAAGAAAAGTTGCATACATCTTCAGAGAATTCCATTGTTCAAATTCCTCAGCTGAAGAAAATGGCTGATGGTAAGAAGCCACAGAAGGGTGGAAAGAGGCCTCAGGTCAATACTGCTATCGAGATCCCCGATGACATATACAAGGATTATTGCACTCCTGATGAGGCCAAATTTGGCAAGGAGGACAAAAATCAGCGCAAGGTGCGCATACAAAGGATAGAGAGGAGATGGGCACGGGAATGGAGGGAGTACAGATATGTTACTCCCAAGTATATGAAGAAATTCGCTCTCAACCCTCCATGCCCAAGACCTCCGTTGGCACTGCCAATTGGCGAGATCCCACCAGCCTCAAGCGCGGTGAGGATTATCCCGATGAATGGGCAAGCGCCAGCCAAACCGGCCAAACAGGCAAAGGAAGCAGTGAGGAAATTCAATGAAGACTCTGCTGCTGCTGCTACCGCTGCTGAGGCCTCCGCAAGCAAGCCGAAGAAGGTCGTGCCTAAGAAGCCTGCTCACAATCCAAGTGCTTCTCCCTCAATGCCCTCACGGCCAAGTTCCTCAGCAATGCCCTCGCGGCCAGATTCTTCAAATCCCTCACGGTCAACTCCTCAAATTGCTCCTCCTCCTTCAAAGTCCTCGGCTCCTCCGACAAAGTCCTCAGCTGCTCCAACTAAATCCTCTGCACCTGTGCATCTCGCCACGTGCCAAAGGACTACAGGCATCTCAATTGCCTCAGGAGCTTCTGCGAGTTCCTCAGTTGCACCAAATTCCTCAACTGGCCCCTCTCTGCTGAAGAAAAAGGCAACTGCTGGACAAGGCTCTCGACCAAGTCCTCACAAGAAGCAGGTCGCCTTTCAAGTGCCATCTGATGATGACGAGGCTGATGATGAAGAACTTGCCGAAATCATGAGAGACAGGCAGGCCAGAGCCGCTAGAGCCAAAGGCAGCAATGTGCAAATGATACTGGATCCGAAGTTGATCCTAGATTTCATCAATCTATGGCACAAGGACCCGAACACACCTTTGCCGGAGATGAACATCACTCCTGGTCAAAGTCATGTTTTGACTGCCTTCATTGAAAAAGAAAAATGGAAATATGAAGAAGGAAGAAGAGTGAAGAAAACACAATACAGAAAGAGCCCTTTCTGAGGGAAAACGTTATGAAGCTTTCCCCTGAACAACTCGTTGCCTTACAAGCTGAGATCAAGCAACTGAGTGATGAATTTTATCGCTACTATGCTGACTGGCTTGGAGCCAAAGTCAGATTTGTGAAGATGACTGATAAATTCACTTCAAATGTTGCAGCCCCAATGCAACAAGAAAATCCTCAGGCTGAAGCATCTGCACAGCCTACTGAAGAACATGACAGCACCGCTGATGACAATCAGGATGCTTCAGAAAATGAAAGTACCAGGGTTGATGACTGCATTCTAGCCGCTGAAGAAATTGCCAGGGCATCCACTAGTGTTGCGCCTGAAGAAAATGAAGAAGTCAGGGAAACTACATCAGTTGTGCCTGAAGAAAATGAACCAAATTCCTCTTCTCCTCCTGCACCAACGCAAACTCCAATCCTTCCATCTGCATCAGATGTGAAGAAGACCAAGGCTGCAGAGCGCGTAGCTGTGAAGAAAAGGAAGGCATCAACTTCATCAGACTCTTCAGCTCCGAAGAAGATGAAGCCTTTGACAAGATCAATTAACAACCCAATTGATGTCGTTCCTGTCTCATTCATGCCATCAAAGGATCTTGTTCCTTTTGATGAAGATTATGTGATTCCAAGTGAATCAGATGAAGAAATTCCTTCTGCTGCTTCGTCAGAGCAGTTGGATGAAGAAATTGAAGTGGATGCAATCCCTTCAACACCAGTTGTCTCCTCGCCTATGCCTCAGTTTTACTGCTGAAGAGGCCGGCATTGAAGAAATGGAAGATGAAGATGTCGACATTGGTTGTACCACACCCGTGCTGAATGATGAATTTTGGGAAAGTCAGCACCCCAACTCTCCAATCTTCACCCCACTTCAATCAACTCCTCAGTCCCCTGTCACCACTGAAGTACAAATGGGATCTGAAGAACCTCGTGCAACCCCATCTGTCCATGAAGAAATTCTAGCCACTAGTGCTGACGAAAATGTTAATGAAGAATTGAAGACCCAGGCTGCGGCTGAAGAAGAGCCAGCAATTCCTCAGCCTTTTGATCCTGAGATTGAGATTCCTGAGGTGGTGATGCAATTGACTGATACTCATCAGCCCAAGCCAAAGGATCCCTCCTTGAAGAAGCAGAAATTCAAGGCTGATGATTTCTTCGGCGAGCATATTTTCTTCACTGAATTCAACCCATATGACTCTGCTCGTCTTAGAAGGAAGCGCTTTTTGACTGCCATCCAGGCAAACTTCTATTCTCCACTGCTATTCAACAAAGACAAAGTCTTCGACCACGAGCATATTCCTCACGTGGACATGGAATCAATGCCTTGCTTCTCTCCAGTCCTCAGTGTGCTTCATGATGCAGGACTGCTCAACTTTTGCTCTGACATTGTTGATTGGAATGAATAGCTTATTCTTAAGTTCTACGCAACTCTACACAACACAGGTGATGCTGATGATATCAACACTTGGGTATTGGACTGGATGACCGAAAACCCTCATTACAAGGCACCGGCCTCTGAATTACTTCATGCCCTGCCAACCAGTCCTCCACCTGAAGGTGCTTGTTGTGTGTACCAAGAACCTGAACTCACTGATCATTACATGCAAGTGCTAATGAAGCCTCTGAAGCCCGGTCAAGCCCCAAGGACCAAATTCCTCGTGAAGGAATTGCCGTGTGTGCCAAGAACCGTCTATCGCATTCTGACAAAGACTTTGAGTCCTATCAAAGGCCACGACTCATCTGATGAGGAAATTGTTGGCATCATGAAGAATCTGCTATTCAACATCATGCATGGCATCCCTGTCAATTATCACGATTTCTTCATGAGGAATCTGGCAAATGTTGCACTTTCTCCATTTGAGCTGAAGCCTTATGCTCCTTGGATTATGAGATTCCTCAGAACAAGGTCTTCACTCAACTACAAAGCTGATTTTCAGAATCACCTCAGCTACTCGCCCCGATTGAAGTCCTCAAGCGGACATATTCCTCCGCTGATGAGAAGGGCAAGGCACCTGCTATTATTGATGAAGGCATTCGTCCATTGGATGGTCAATTTCGCAAAGCTGCATCTTATTCCACCAATGATGACTCTGCCACTCATGACTCTGCTGCCAATAAATCCAAGACAAATCCTCAAGCCACTGCTCCTCGTGTGATGACTAACCGTGAGCTGCTTCTTAGTCTTCACCAGAAGGTGGATCGAAACCACAAATGGGTTAAGCGTCAGTTGGTTCTATTCTTCACAACATGACTGGTCTGCTCCTCCACCGAAGAAATACAAGAAGGTCAAGGTTCCTCCCTTGGTAGCCAGTTCATATTCTTAATCACGCGACACGGACGAGTATGGAGACTTGGACGACACTGCGGCAGGCCCTACAACAACACACGACCCCAACAACACTGGCGCTCCTCCATCATCATGATATTCTTCAGGGGCGTTAGTCCTCATTTTCAACCCTTTTGGTCATGATGACAAAGGGGGAGAAATTTGAGTTAGTCTTCAAGCGGGTCTATCTTATATGGGCGTTTTTGCTAAGTTACAACTCTCGTTCTTTTGATGACTTTGCTGGATCGAGTTGTAAACTTAAACTCTATGGTGGCCTGATACTTTTGCTGAGTTCTTAATGCTTATTCCTCATTAATGTCAACACACGCATGTTGAATTACATCAGTCACCATATTTCATCATGCATTTCAAATTCTTCATATTATATGTCAAATGCGTGTATGAATTACAAGATATAGGGGAAGATCTCCATGATTATACTCTTCAAGTGTGCATTGCTTCAAAAGCAAATTCCTCACTATGCACATCTTCAGGGGGAGTTCTTCTATATCGTGCATTCAAATTCCTCAATATCAGTATTTACACTTCATATGTTTATCCCCTTTGAAAACTTAACCTATATTGTCATCAATCACCAAAAAGGGGGAGATTGTAAGTGCATCTAGTGCCCCTTAGTGATTTTGGTGTATTGAAGACTTATAGTTTAAGGGATTGATGCGTTTGTGAGTGTACACATGTCTATAAGTCTATGAGGAGTTTGATATTTATAGAGAAAGTCGACCCCCAAAAATTAAGTTCTTCGACTGAAGACTTTGGATTTCTGAAGACTTTGAGAGTGAAGAAATTGGTGTGACCTTGAAGACTTGGAATTCGTTCAAGGAACATGAAGCGTGAAGAATTTTGTTTTCGTATTTTCATTTTCTCTTTCTTGAGTCATAGGAAACATCGTACTGTTAAAGGGGGTTGAGGAAATACTAAGGAAAAATTTCCATGTGATGCTCAACTCAAAATCCTACACCCACCAATCCCTTCGAGTGAAGCCATTGGAAATCTCATACAGTTCAGTCAATTTCTCAGTGACAGAGACGAAGTTCTTCTGGTCACTGAGGAATTTGTTCTGACTGAGGAGTTAGGAATTCGCCAGTGCGGATTGCCTACACAGTGAGGAACATGATAGCCATGAAGAATTTGAGAGTTAAAATTCCGACCGTTGCTGTGCTATGCGCCAGCTGTCCCAAAATATCTACCCACCTAACGGTCATATCATTGAAGGGCATTTATGTCTTATCATGTCGGGCTGCTCCTAGGCTATACATAGCCGCCCCCTACAACCACTAGCTGGTTGGCTGCTCCGAGAGAAAATGACACTTGTCATTTGAGAGGATCCCATCCTCCCAGGACTTTGAGCGAAAATCATCAAGTGATGAAAACCCAAACCCAACACACCTACAAACCCAAAGTGATTGAGCATCACTGAAGAGATTGATCCTGCGTGGATCCGACGCTTGTTACCTTTGAAGACTATGCTTCTTCCATATGGTTAGGCGTCATGGTCTAGAGCATCCAAGAGGAATTGTGGATCGCCGAGTAACCGAGTTTGTTAAGGTTTGGAAGTCACCTGAAGACTTACCACGAGTGATCGGGCGAGGTCTGTGTGACCTTAGCTCAAGGAGAATACGATGAGGACTGTGTGTCCGGGACTATGTATCCTCAGGTTTGAATACCTTGCCGCTCCAACCAGACGCATAACCGAGACATAGCTTGAACTGGTCTACCAAATCATTGTCTTCACCAAGCTTATCGGGTTCTATTTCCTCAACTCTTTCATTTCCTCATTTTAGTTGTTGTGTGCTTGTTCATATCTGTTTGAAGACATTGACTGAAGACTTTCTCAATCTCCTTAGTTCAATTTCTTCAGTTTGTTCGTCTTCATCCTGTGTTATCCTGTGTTTACGCTTTCTGTACTCTGTGCTTGTCTTCATTTCATCATGATGACTATGCTTGTGTTTTGTTATGTTTACTTTTGAGTACTTATTTCGCTGCAAGTAGTTCTTCGCTAAGGAATTTCCTCAACAGCAAATTCCTCAGTGAAGAATTCATAAAAATCGCCTATTCACCCCCTCTAGTCGATATAACGCACTTTCAATACCAAAATGTGTGATTTATCAAATACCAACAACAATGATTTTATTAGCACTCCGATTGCTCCTCCCATCACTAGTGCGGAGTCTTGTGATATTAATACTGCTTTGATGAATCTTGTCATGAAATATCAATTTGCCGGTACTTCTAATGTGGATGTCGCGTCCCATCATAACACATTCGTAGAATTATGCGATATGCAAAAGAAAAAATATGTGGACAATGATGTTGTGAAGTTGAAATTATTTCCGTTTTCTTTGCGAGATCGTGCAAAAATTTGGTTTTCTTCTTTGCCTCACAATAGTATCAATTTTTGGAACGTGCAAGGATGCTTTTATTACTAAGTATTTTCCGCCCGCAAAAATTATTTTCCTTAGAACCCAGATCATGAATTTCAAGCAACTTGAACATGAGCATGTTGCACTATCTTTGGAAAGGACCAAATTGATGCTAAGGAATTGCCCAACTCATGGGTTAAATCTTTGGATGATCATACAAAAAGTTTATGCGGGATTGAATTTTGTTTCTCGTAATCTTTTAGATTCCTCCGCGGGGGGTACTTTTATGGAAATTACGTTGGGTGAAGCTACTAAATTTCTAGATAATATTATGGCAAATTACTCACAATGGCATACCGAAAGAGCTCGTACTTGTAAAAAACCAATTCGGTAGAAGAAATAAATTCTTTGAGTGAAAAAGTTTATGCCCTTATGAAGTTGGTTGCTAATAAAAGTGCTCCTATTGATTTTAATGATGTGCCTTTCTCTCCTTTGATTGAGCAAAATAGTGATGCCATAGATATGAATTTTATCTCGCGAAACAATTTCAATAACAATGCTTATAGAGGTAATTTTAAACCTAGGCCTTTTCCTAGTAATCCCTCTAATAACTATGGTAATCTAACCTATAATAATAATAGAAACACCTCTGATCTTGAAGCAATATTAAAGAATTTATCAATACACAAAAAGCTTTCAACACTTCGATAGAAGAAAAGTTGAATAAAATTGATGATTTTTCTAGAAGTGTTGATAGAATTTCTCATGATGTAGAAACTCTCAAGATGAAAATTTTGTGCCTATAGTTGAAGAACCCATCAAAGCTCTTTATGTTTCTATGGATGAAAGTAAGAAAAGATCCGCTGTACTTAGAGCTAAAAGAGAATTTTTAGAAAGAGCGTTTTCTAGTGATTACTGTCATAAAAGTGATGAAGATCTTAAAATGATTGTTGTTTCTTCTATTGATTCTTTGTTTAGTAAATTTAAGATTGATGAAAAAGGGACTGGAGAAGAGTCAACTTTAGTTAGAAGGCGTCCCTATGATTCGGAGGGTGAAAATCTTGTTGAGAAAATTGATAAAGGTGGGTTTGAAGAGGTCAAGACTTTAACTAGTGATGTGCCCACTAGTTTGGATTACAAAGACTTTAATTATGATAGTTGCTCTTTGATTGATTATATTTCTTTGTTGCGTTCCATGATAAATTCACCCCATGCTTATGAACAAAATAAATCTTTTACTAAACATATTGTTGATGCCATCATGAAAACTTTTGGAAAGAAGTTGGAATTAGAAGTTTCAATTCCTAGAAAATTGCATGATGAGTGGGAACCTACTATCAAAGTCAAGATTAAAAATTATGAGTGTTTTGCTATATGTGACTTGGGTGCTAGTGTTTCTACAATTCCGAAATCTTTATGTGATGTGCTTGGTCTTACCAATATTGAAAAATGCTCTTTAAATTTGCACTTAGCGGATTCTAATATTAAAAAGCCTATGGGAAGAATTAATGATGTTCTTATTCTTGCAAATAGGAATTATGTGCCCATAGATTTTTATTGTTCTTGATATTGATTGCAATTTGTCTTGTCCAATTATTCTTGGTAGACCATTTTTGCGTACTATTGGTGTCGTGATTGATAAGGCAATATTAAATTTCAATTTTCACTAAGGAAGGGAATGGAACACTTCCCTAGAACAAGAATTAGGCCACCATATGAATCAATCATGAGGGCATCTTATTGAAGGAAATATGCCCTAGAGGCCAATAAAGTTGTTATTTATATTTCTTTATATCATGATAAATGTTTATTATTCATGCTAGAATTGTATTAACCGGAAACTTAGTACATGTGTGAATACATAGACAAAACATATTGTCCCTAGTATGCCTCTACTAGACTAGATCGTTAATCAAAGATGGTTGTGTTTCCTAACCATAGACATGTGTTGTCATTTGATGAACGGGATCACATCATTAGGAGAATGATGTGATGGACATGACCCATCTGTTAGCTTAGCATTATGATTGTTACAGTTCCATTGCTACTGCTTTCTTCATGACTTATACATGTTCCTTAGACTATGAGATTATGCAACTCACAAATATTGGAGGAACACCTTGTGTGCTATCAAACGTCACGACGTAAAACGGTGATTATAAAGATGCTCTACAGGTGTCTCCGAAGGTGATTGTTGGGTTGGCATAGATCAAGATTAGGATTTGTCACTCCGTGTTTCGGAGAGGCGTCTCTGGGCCCTCTCGGTAATGCTCATCACTATAAGCCTTGCAAGCAATGTGACTAATGAGTTAGTTGCGAGATGAAGTATTACGGAACGAGTAAAGAGACTTGCCGGTAACGAGATTGAACTAGGTATGATGATACCGACGATCAAATCTCGGGCAAGTAACATACCGATGACAAAAGGAACAACGTATGTTGTTATGCGGTTTGACCAATAAAGATCTTCGTCAAATATGTAGGACCCAATATGAGCATACAAGTCCTGCTATTGGTTATTGATTGGAGATGTGTCTCGATCATGTCTACATAGTTATCGAACCCTTAGGGTCCGCATGCTTAACGTTCCATGACGATTTGTATTATGAGTTATGTGTTTTGATGACCGAAGTTTGTTCAGAGTCCGGGATGAGATCACAGACGTGACGAGGAGTCTCTAAATGGTCGATATATAAAGACTGATATATTGGAAGGCTATATTCGGACATCGGAAAGGTTCCGAGTGATTCAGGTATTTTTCGGAGTACCGGGGAGTTACGGGAATTCACCGGGAGAAGTAATGGGCCTTATTGGGCCATACGGGAAATAGAGGAGGCGGGCCAAGGGGAGGTGGCGCCCCCCCATGGGTCCGAATTGGACTAGGGAAGGGGGCGGCGCCCCCCTTGCCCTTTCCTACTCCCTTTCTCCTTCCTTCTCTCCTACTCCTAAAAGGGAAAGGATTCCTACTAGGAATTGGAAGTCCTAGTAGGACCCCATACACTTGGCGCGCCCCCAGGGGCCGGCCTCTCTCCCTCTCTCCTTTATATACGGGGGTAGGGGGCACCCCAAAGACACACAAGTTTCTCTTAACCGTGTGCGGTGCCCCCTTCACAGTTACATACCTCGATCATACTATCGTAGAGCTTAGGCGAAGCCCTGCGCGAGTAGCATCATCATCACCGTCACCACGCTGTCATGCTGACGGAACAAACCCTCATCCTCAAATGGATCAAGAGCACGAGGGACGTCATCGAGTTGAACGTGTGCTAAACGCGGAGGTGCCGTACGTTCGGTACTTGGATCAGTTGGATCGCGAAGACGTTTGACTACATCAACAGCGTTATTGAAACGCTTCTGCTTTCGGTCTACGAGGGTACGTGGACACACTCTCCCCTCTCGTTGCTATGCATCTCCTAGATAAATCTTGCGTGATCGTAGGAAATTTTTGAAATTACCATGTTCCCCAACAGTGGCATCCGAGCTAGGTCTATGCGTAGATGTTATATGCACAAGTAGAACACAAAGAGTTGTGGGCGGTAATAGCCATGCTGCTTACCAGCATGTCATACTTTGTTTCAACGGTATTGTTGGATAAAGCGGCCCGGACCGACATTACATGACCGCGTTCATGAGACTGGTTCTACCGACGTGCTTGTGCACATAGGTGGCTGGCGGGTGTCTGTTTCTCCAGCTTTAGTTGAATCGAGTGTGGCTACGCCCGATCCTTGTTGAAGGTTAAAACAACACACTTGACGAAAAATCGTTGTGGTTTTGATGCGTAGGTAAGAACGGTTCTTGCTAGAAGCTCGTAGCAGCCACGTAAAACTTCCAACAACAAAGTAGAGGACGTCTAACTTGTTTATACAGGGCTTGCTGTGATGTGATATGGTCAAGGCATGATGTGATATAAATTGTTGTATGAGATGATTATGTTTTGTAACAAAGTTATCGGCAACTGGCAGGAGCCATATGGTTGTCGCTTTATTGTATGCAATGCAATCGCCATGTAATTGTTTTACTTTATCACTAGGCGGTAGTGATAGTCGTAGTAACAATAGTTGGCGAGACAACAACGATGCTACGATGGAGATCAAGGTGTCGCGGCGGTGACGGTGAAAATCATGACGATGCTTCGGTGATGGAGATCATGAGCACAAGATGATGATGGCCATATCATATCACATATTTTGATTGCATGTGATGTTTATCTTTTATGCATCTTATTTTGCTTAGTACGGCGGTAGCATTATAGGATGATCTCTTACTAAATTTCAAGGTATAAGTGCTCTCCCTGAGTATGCACCGTTGTGACAGTTCTTCTTGCCGAGAAACCACGTGATGATCGGGTGTGATAAGCTCTACGTTCACATACAACGGGTGCAAGCCAGTTTTGCACACGCAGAATACTCGAGTTAAACTTGATGATCCTAGCATATGCAGATATGGCCTCAGAACACTGGAGACCGAATGGTCGAGCGTGAATCATATAGTAGATATGATCAACATAGTGATGTTCACCATTAAAAACTACTCCATCTCACATGATGATCGGACATGGTTTAGTTGATTTGGATCACATGATCATTTAGATGACTAGAGGGATGTCTATCTAAGTGGGAGTTCTTAAGTAATATGATTAATTGAACTTTAATTTATCATGAACTTAGTCCTGATAGTATTTTGCAAATTATGTTGTGGATCAATAGCTCGCGTTATAGCTTCCCTATGTTTTTATATGTTACTAGAGAAAACTAAGTTGAAAGATGATAGTAGTAATGATGCGGACTAGGTCTGTGATCTGAGGTGTATCCTCATTGCTGCACAGAAGAATTATGTCCTTGATGCGCTGCTAGGTGACAGACCTATTGCAGGAGCAGATGCAAATGTTATGAATGTTTGGCTAGCTCAATATGATGACTACTTGATAGTTTAGTGCACCATACTTTATGGCTTAGAACCGGGACTCCAAAAACGTTTTTGAAACGTCACGGAGCATATGAGATGTTCCAAGAGCTGAAATTGGTAATTCAGACTCATGCCCGTGTCAAGAGGTATGAGACCTCTGACAAGTACTTTGCCTAAAAGATGGAGGAGAAGTGCTCAACTAGTGAGCATGTGCTCAGAATGTCTGGGTACTACAATCAATTGAATCAAGTGGGAGTTAATCTTCCAAATAAGATAGTGATTGACACAGTTCTCTAGTCACCATCACCAAGTTACTTCATGCCCTGCCAATCAGTCCTCCACCTGAAGGTGCTCGTTGTCTGTACCAAGAACCCGAACTCACTGCTCATTACATGCAAGTGCTAATGAAGCCTCTGAAGCCCGGTTAAGCCCCAAGGACCAAATTCCTCGTGAAGGAATTGCCGTATGTGCCAAGAACCGTCTATCGCATTCTGACAAAGACTTTGAGTCCTATCAAAGGCCACGACTCATCTGATGAGGAAATTGTTGGCATCATGAAGAATCTGCTATTCAACATCATGCATGGCATCCCTGTCAATTATCACGATTTCTTCATGAGGACTCTGGCAAATGTTGCACTTTCTCCATTTGAGCTGAAGCCTTGTGCTCCTTGGATTATGAGATTCCTCAGAACAAGGTCTTCACTCAACTACAAAGCTGATTTTCAGAATCACCTCAGCTACTTTCCCATGATTGAAGTCCTCAAGCGGACATATTCCTCCGCTGATGAGAAGGGCAAGGCACCTGCTATTATTGATGAAGGCATTCGTCCATTGGATGGTCAATTTCGCAAAGCTGCATCTTATTCCACCAATGATGACTCTGCCACTCATGACTCTGCTGCCAATGAATCCAAGCCAAATCCTCAAGCCACTGCTCCTCGTGTGATGACTAACCGTGAGCTGCTTCTTAGTCTTCACCAGAAGGTGGATCGAAACCACAAATGGGTTAAGCGTCAGTTGGTTCTATTCTTCACAACATGACTGCTACACATAATGCAGTGAAGAAAAACCATTACTACCTCCATGAAGTCTTCGATCGCACCTGGGCTATTCTGTCACATCTATATGGTGAAGAAGATCTGAAGAAAATGGGCTTCAAGGAAGATTTTGACTGGTCTGCTCCTCCACCGAAGAAATACAAGAAGGTCAAGGTTCCTTCCTTGGTAGCCAGTTCATATTCTTCATCACGTGACACGGACGAGTATGGAGACTTGGACGACACTGCGGCAGGCCCTACAACGACACACTTCCCCAACAACACTGGCTCTCCTCCATCATCATGATATTCTTCAGGGGCGTTGGTCCTCATTTTCAACCCTTTTGGTCATGATGACAAAGGGGGAGAAATTTGAGTTAGTCTTCAAGCGGGTCTATCTTATATGGGCGTTTTTGCTAAGTTACAACTCTCGTTCTTTTGATGACTTTGCTGGATCGAGTTGTAAACTTAAACTCTATGGTGGCCTGATACTTTTGCTGAGTTCTTCTAAATGCTTATTCCTCATTAATGTCAACGCACGCATGCTGAATTACATCAGTCACCATATTTCATCATGCATTTCAAATTCTTCATATTATATGTCAAATGCGTTTATGAATTACAAGATATAGGGGAAGATCTCCATGATTATACTCTTCAAGTGTGCATTACTTCAAAAGCAAATTCCTCACTATGCACATCTTCACGGGGAGTTCTTCTATATCATGCATTCAAATTCCTCAATATCAGTATTTACACTTCATATGTTTATCCCCTTTGAAAACTTAATTGCAATACGGTTATTCATTTAAGATAGAGAATAATTGTTATTCTGTTTACATGAGTAAAACCTTCTATGGTCATACACCCAATTTTTATGGTTTATTGAATCTCGATCGTGGTAATACATATATTCATAGTATTGATGCCAAAAGATGCAAAGTTGATAATGATAGTGCAACTTATTTGTGGCACTGCCGTTTGGGTCATATCGGTATAAAGCGCATAAAGAAACTCCATAAAGATGGACTTTTGGAATCACTTGATTATGAATCATTTGATACTTGTGAACCGTGCCTTATGGTCAAGATGACTAAAACTCCGTTCTTCGGAACAATGAAACAAGCTAATGACTTATTGGAAATAATACATACCGATGTATGCGGTCCGATGAGTACTGAGGCTCGTGGCAGGTACCGTTAGTTTCTGACCTTCCGATGATTTGAGCAGATATGGGTATATCTACTTAATGAAACACAAGTCTGAAAAGTTCAAAGAATTTCATAGTGAAGTAGAGAATCATTGTAACAAGAAAATAAAGTTTGTACGATCTGATCGTGGAGGTGAATATTTGAGTTACGAGTTTGGCCTTCATTTAAAACAATGTGGAATAGTTTCACAGCTCATGCCACCTGGAACACCACGACGTAATGGTGTGTCCAAACGTCATAACCGCACTTTATTGGATATGGTGCGATCTATGATGTCTCTTACCGATTTACCACTATCGTTTTGAGGTTATGCATTAGAGATAGCTGTATTCACGTTAAACTGGACACCATCGAAATCTGTTGAGACGACGCCTTATGAACTGTGGTTTGGCAAGAAACCAAAGTTGTCGTGTCTTAAAGTATGGGGCTGTGATGCTTATGTGAAAAAGCTTCAACCTGATAAGCTCGAACCCAAATCGGAGAAGTGCGTCTTCATAGGATACCCAAAGGAAACTGTTGGGTAAACCTTCTACACAGATCTGAAGGCAAGATATTCGTTTCTAAGAATGGATCCTTTCTAGAGAAGGAGTTTTGTCTCTAAAGAAGTGAGTGGGAGGAAAGTAGAACTTGATGAGGTAATTGTACCTTCTCCCGAATTGGAAAGTAGTTCATCACAGAAATCAGTTCCAGTGATTCCTACACCAATTAGTGAGGAAGCCAATGATGATGATCATGAAACTTCAGATCAAGTTACTACAGAACCTCGTAGGTCTTCCAGAGTATGCTCCGCACCAGAGTGGTACGGTAATCCTATTCTAGAAATCATGTTACTAGACCATGATGAACCTACGAACTATGAGGAAGCGATAATGAGCCCAGATTCCGCGAAATGGCTTGAGGCCATGAAATCTGAGATGGGATCCATGTATGAGGACAAAGTGTGGACTTAGGTGGACTTGCTCGATGATCGGCAAGCCATTAAGAATAAATGGACCTTCAAGAGGAAGACAGACACTGATAGTAGTGAAAGGATCGAGATGGACCTAGAGGGGGGGGTAAATAGGTACAATTACAAATTTTAATTATTCCATAGCAATTTTAGGCAATAATGCGGAATATGAAAGTGAGCCTAACAATTGCAAGTGAGTACAAGAACTAAGCAAGTAACACAAGCACACAAGAATAGCAACCTCAATACGATGTAAGTAAGTGCAAGGAGACAAGTAACCACAAGTAGAGAGTTAGGGTTAGGAATAACCGCAACTCCGGGAGACGAGGATGTATGCCGATGTTCACTTCCTTGGAGGGAAGCTAGTCACCGTTAGAGAGGTGGATGTTACCACGAAGGAACACCAACGCCACGAAGGCTCACCCTATTCTCCCTTTGAGACAACACCACGGAGGTGTTTCTCAACCACTAATGGTAGACCTTGGGGTGATCTCCAAACCCTTACAAACTTTCCGGGGGTAATCACAACGGTTGATTCCTCCGAAAGACTCCTACCGCCTAGGAGTCTCCAACCTCCAAGAGTAATAGGAACGTTGGGAAAAGCTCAATACTTGCTCAAATCACAAATTCCTTTGGTGCAAAGAAGGGGAAGGAGTGGATCTATCACTTGATCAGAGAACTTCTCTCCAAGAATCCTAAATCACTTGGGGATCTAGGATTTGATGTAGGTGTTTGAGAGAGAGAGAGAGAGAGAGAGAGAGAGAGAGGAATGTTCTCGGCAAGCTCAAAGTGAATGGTCAACCTTATCCCGTGGAAGGACAAGGCATATATATAGTAGGTGAGAAAAGGAGACCGTTTGGGATACATAAGTGCACAGGATAGGTCGGATGTCCGGAGAACATCGGACGTCCGGAGGCACAAATAGGTCCGGACGTCCGGTCTACCTGGACGACCGGCCGCTGTGAACCTGTGAGCCACGACCCAGTACACAAGACACGGACGTCCGAGACGGGCCAGACATCCGGACCCCGGACGACCGGAGAGTTCGGAAATCCGTAAAAGTGGTTCTGTCGTGAAAGTACCGGACGTCCGGAGAGTTCTGGACATCCGTAAAAACCACTCAGATAGAACACCGGACGACCGGAGGGAGCCGGACGTCCGGGCAGCTGAGAGGGACCGAACGTCCGTAGAACCCGGACATCCGGAGTCAAAGTATAGGAACAATGGATTTTGAGCAAGTTTTTCACTAGATCCAGCGATCCCCTCTTAATAGTGCGGGATCCCTATACTCAAGAACAAACCATAAACGAAGTCAATGTCTTGTATATCCACTCTTGAGTTATATCCTTTTTGTCCCTAGTCATGATCCATGCACACGGTCTTTGAGACATAATCCTGAGATATACTTGATAAACATGATTAGTCCCTAGCATATGTGTTGTCATCAACATCAAAATATGATTAAGGGCATGATTGCACTTTCAATCTCCCCCTTTTTGGTAGTTGATGACAACACATATGCATACTCATAATAGTAATCGAAAATATTTGTTGTGGAGCTCAATAATAACAATTAAGAATGAGTAAAGAGTGAGCTCCCCCTCAAAATGATACCATAGATACTAAACATGAAGAGGGCTCCCCCTCAAAGTGATACCAATATACCCAAATCTCATACACAAGATAATCAAGAATCAAACTTCATATAGATTCATCAAATCTCAGTCTCGACAAACTCATAACATAGGTTCAAGTTCAATACATCATAACATAGGTTCGATTACATAATGAGCTAGAAAGGCATGCATAAAAGGTCTACTCCCCCTTGGCATCAAATATCCAAAAAGATAGAACGGGGGAAAATAGAACAGCATCAGAGATTATCCTCATCATAATCATCATGAGCACCACTGCCACCCGCCTCGTCAAAGAAATCAGCCCACTCGGGACCCGAGGGAAACCAAAATCAGAAGGAGGCTCGTCAGAAGGCGTTCATCGTCACTTACATCATACACTCCGGAGTCTCTCAAGCGAGCCTTGAGCATTCTTGGAAGTGACCATACGAAAGTGACAACAACGTGATTTTCGGAGCAATGGAAAGAGAACATCTTCATCATGGCAGAGTGAGCCTTCCCAAGAAAACGAGCAATGCGCCCAAAAGGTGCAGAACTGGAAGGAGAGCGGGCAGCATGAGAAGGAACACTAGCTGCGATGCGACGAGCAGTAGCAGGAGGAGGAGGAACATAATCAGCCGCCATGTAAGCTGGAATGACCCATCTCTCAAGCACGTGAGTGCGAACAATGGGAAAAGGAGCTACGCTCTCGATAAAAGCCTGAATAAAGGGGGCATGAGGAGAAGCCCTCTTGTGCTGGAAGCTAGCAAGGCGGATCTCATGCCAGAGAAAGTGTGGAACATTGATCTTCCCTTTGGGACGTGCAAAGAGGCGATGCATGAGATCAATGCAATAGCTGCTGCAAGAGCCTTTGTCACCCATCTTGGGATAGATGGTGCGGATGACACACTGATATATGATGTTGAAAGGGAAACGCCAAATGGAGACTTGGTTCAGACCCTTTTGTTTTTCAATGTCAGACAAAGTTGATATAGGTTTAAGAAAATCCTCACAGACCTCAATGCCCTTGGGCCTGTGGTTGGGATCATCCTTGTGGATTTTGAACCCGGTGTCAGGAAATCCAAGGGCAGTGACAAACTGAGCATAAGATCTTTGTGAGTGTGGTGTCTGAGGTCATCCATTTGACAGTGTTATCCGGACCAAAATAACATGTGGCATAGAATTGATGAATGGCAGCATGATTGAAATCATGTTGAAACACAAATGGAGCAGCTAGATTGAATGACTCAATGAGCTCAATGGCTCCCGGATATTTCTCCGGATGAGTGCGAATATGCTCTAAATCAATGCATACATGGAGTGACAAGCCTTTAGGAAGCACAATAGTGGTAAATATGTTGGCTTGGACATTAGTGCAAAAACGACTATCCTAAGAATCCCTAGCAACAGTAAACTGATCAACATCGCGACGCAATTTAAGATAAGAACTAGTGGGAACCACGTTGAAACGCTTAACATGGCGGCCAAGTGGTAATGGCGGCTCAAGTGAGATATGACGAGCATCACTGTGGGGTTGCACCGGAGGAGGAGGAGGCTGAAAGGTTGGACGACGAGTGCCCGGCTTGGGTGCAGAGACACAAACTCCCACCAACGGGGCCGGGTCCACCTCCTCAAGTTCATTTTCAAAGTCTGACCCCTCCGAGGAGGAGGCGCTGGACGAGCTGGGAGAACGGGCGGCACGCTTCCGAGGACGAGCCTTCTCCAGGGAGTCATCGAAGCCACCACGACGAGACGGACGGGCAGGCCCGCCGGGGACTTGCTTGCGAGCGGAGTGCTTGGTCCTAGGCATCATGACCCTTGGGGAGAAGAAAGACACAAATCAATACCCCACCATAGATCGAGGAGTCGATTCATGAGGGGAAAAAGATATGGCCTACCTTGAAGTGAGGAACACGGAGAAGATCGGCGACCGGAACAAATCAGGCAACTGGCATAGGGAGAGACCGTTGAGCGAAGGCTAGTGCTGGTCAGCAGAACCGCGGCGAGGAATGAGGCCACGGAGCGGATCTCGAGCAGAGAAGGGCACCGGCGAGGAGCATGGCGGCGTGTGGGCGCGCTGAGAGAGAAAACCGGGCCGAGCGGCGGCGGTGGGGAAAAGTGGAGGGGATGAGGGAACAGTTTCAAACCCTACCGTGCAGTATATATTGGGGCCGGTAAAAATGACCGGACGACCGGAGCCTACGGACGACCAAAGCCCGGACGACCGGAGGGCACGGACGACCGGGGCCTGGGGCCAGGGGGAAACAAGAAATAGACAGAGATGATTTTTCGGACGGCCGGAAGCCTCAGACGACCGGCGTGAAAGCACCAGAAAGTATATTACGGACGTCCGGATAGGCCGGACGACCGTGCTGAGTTTAACACAGAAGAAGTTACGGACGTCCGGAGTTTTACGGACGTCCGGTGTTCCGGCGCCAAGGCTAGCTAAGGGGACCAGAGAGTATTTTACGGACGTCCGGAGAGGTCGGACGACCGGGCAGAGTTCATCAGAGAAGATTTTAAGGACGTCCGGTGATCTAGGACGTCCGGCGACAGAATTTGAGAGAGAGCTAGGTGAGCTACTGATCATGATGAGGAGATGATGTATATCATTCATAGTAAAAATTTCTTATTAAGTAACAAGTACCCTATCCCAAACAATAATAATCATATATCACTCCAATATTGTTCTAATGATACGAGTGGTGGCAATTGCCACCATGTGTGAGTATACGTGACATGACACGGAAAGATTTGAACTTTGAGTGCATAATCACTACTCCATCATGGAAAGCACCATAGTTAGATGTTATGGTAGCTTTGAGAGTGTTTGTTTGGTTTATGCATTTCATAGGATGAGGATACTCATGAGTTGAGTGTCTCCCCCTACATATATGCCTACATCAAGACAAGACATTAGTTTTATGCATGAATGGGTACTAGATTTCACATAATATTGTCAAGCTCCAAGATACCAAGTTCACGCCTAAGTTGACAAAACCTTGCTTCATCCAATGGTTTAGTGAAAATATCCACCAGTTGCAAATCTGTACCAATGTGATCAATGTGAATATCACCCTTCTCAACATGATCTCTCAAGAAGTGATATCTAATATCAATGTGCTTGGTGCGGAGATGATCCTTGGGGTTCTCAGCAATGTTGATGGCACTTTCATTATCACATAGAAGAGGCACATGTCCGTAGGTGATACCGTAATCCTTCAAAGTTTGCCTCATCCATAATAACTGAGTTGCACAACTTCGCGGCAGCAATGTATTCAGCCGGTAGAGAGGGCAATACAATTCTGTTTCTTCGAAGACCAACTTACCAAGGAGCGTCCAAGAAACTGACATGCACCGGATGTGGACTTACGATCCACTTTGTCTCCAGCCCAATCCGCATCTGTGTACCCAATGAGATCAAACTTAGCATCCTTGGGGTACCATAGACCCAACTTTGGGGTGTGAACAAGGTATCTAAGAATATGCTTAACCGCCTTATGATGACTTTCCCTAGGGGAAGATTGAAATCTAGCACACATGCATACACTAAACATAATGTCTGGTCTAGATGCACAAAGATAAGGCAACGAACCAATCATAGATCGGTATTTAGATGGGTCGAAGGGAATACCGTTTGTGTCTTCGGTGAGTGTTATTTTGGTTGGCATTGGTGTCTTGCATGGGCTAGCATCAGACATACCAAACTTCTCTAGAATATCCTTGAGGTATTTTGCTTGAGACAAGAAAATTCCTTCTTGAAATTGTTGAATTGGAAATCCGAGGAAGAACTTCAAATCCGCATTGAGTGACATTTCAAAATTCTTGGTCATTGAAGCCGCAAACTTCTTGCACAAATGAATGTTAGGAGAACCAAAAATGATATCATCTACATAGATTTGGCATAAGATCAAATCACCCTTATCCCTCTTAGTAAAAGAGTGGGATCGATCACCCCTCTCACAAAACCATCATCGAGTAGAAACTTCTTTAAATGATCATACCAAGCACGAGGTGCTTGTTTGAGGCCATACAAAGCCTTATGCAGTTTGTACACATAGCCTTTGTGATCGGGATCAACGAACCCAGGTGGTTGTGACACATATACTTCTTCTTGTAGAGGACCGTTAAGGAAAGCACTTTTCACATCCATTTGATGTAATGTAATACCATTGAAAGCGGCATAAGCAAGTAAGATGCGAATGGATTCAAGATGGGCAACAGGGGCAAAGGTCTCACCAAAGTCCAAACCTTCAACTTGTGAGTACCCTTGTGCCACTAACCTTGCTTTGTTGTGAATGATTACACCATTCTCATCTTGTTTGTTCTTGAAAATCCATTTTGTTCCAATGAAGTTGTGCTCGGTAGGTGGCCTCTTGACTAATGACCACACTTGGTTGCGTTCAAAACTGTTCAACTCTTCTTGCATAGCAACGAGCCAATCGTTGTCCATCAATGCATCTTGTACCTTGAGGGGCTCAACACTAGACACAAACGAGAAGTGAGCACAAAAGTTTGTCAAATGTTTACGAGTGACTCTACCTTCCGATATGCCGGTGAGAATTTTGTCAACATCAACACGGCCGCCACTCGAGGCATGATGGAGGTAAGGGTTTCACGAGGTTCAACTTCATGTCCATCATCCACATCCTCAACATATGGATCATTAATGTGTGGAGGAAGATCTTCTTGTTCATATTGCATTTGTTGAGGTTCATCATCAATGATTGGACTTTCTTGTTCTTGCACTTGATGAGGATCTTGTTCTTGAAGATTTTCATGAAGAGGAACTTGATCATCTTCTTCTATTCGGCTAAGGGCATTGGTTGAACACTAGGAGCTTGTGATGGTATGGGTGTTGAAGTAGTTTGATGTTGTGTGAGACTTCCATCTTCTTCTTCATCATCATGAGGTTCTTGTTCCATAGGAAGAAGTGCACCAACACCCATGGTCAAAATGTCTTGAGAAGAATCTTCTTCATCTGCATCACTTAGATCAACTTGCTCCCCATGGGAGCCATTAAATTCATCAAACACCACGTCACAAGTTTCTACAACACATCCATTGGATTTGTTGTAGACTCTATAAGCGTGAGAGTTTGATCCATAGCCAACAAATATACCCTCAATTGTTTTGGATTGAAATTTTCCTAACCGTTCTCTTTTGTTGAGTATGAAACATTTGCACCCAAATACACGAAAGTACTTGACATTTGGCTTGTTCCCGATTAGCAGCTCATATGGAGTCTTTTCCAATATAGTGCGGAGGAAGAGCCGGTTTGATGCATGGCATGCGGTGTGGACAGCTTCCGCCCAAAAACTATGTGGTGACTTGTATTCATCCAACATGGACCTTGCCATCTCTACAAGTGTACCGTTCTTCCTTTCGGCTACACCATTTTGCTGAGGAGTGTATGGAGCTGAATATTGATGCGCAATCCCTTCATCACTAAGGAATTCTTCCAAGATATAATTCTTGAACTCAGAGCCATTGTCACTTCTTATTGCCAGGATTTCTTTGTCAAACTTGCGTTGGGCTTGCTTGGCAAAATCAATGAAGGTGATCTTGGTTTAGATCCTTGGACTTGAGGAAGAACACCCATGTATATCTTGAGTAATCATCAACAATGACAAGCCCATACTTTTTCCCACCAAGACTATCCCATGAAGGAGGCCCAAAAAGATCCACATGAAGGAGCTCAGGGGCCTTGAAGTAGATACTATGTTCTTGGGTGGGTGCTTTGATTGATGTTGCTTCCGGCTATGCATGCACTACACACACGATCTTTCTCAAAAGAGACATTTGTTAGTCCAAGGATGTGATTACCCTTTAAGAGATCTTGAAGATTCCTCATGCCGACATGGGCTAGCCGCGATGCCATAGCCACCTTGTCGGCCTTGGCCATTAGACAAGTTGCATGGAATGTGCTCTCTTTAGAAATCAACCGTGTAAAGGTTGCCATCCAACTCTCCAACAAAGGCCACTTCGAGAGTATCTCTCTTAAAGACTTTCACATCTGTTAGTCCAAATAGTGTATCATAACCAACAGAAGCCAATTGACGGACGGAAAGCAAATGATATTTAAGGGATTGGACAAGCATGACATTTGCAAGAGACATGTCATTTGTGATAGACACCTTCCCCAACCCAAGTACCAGTCCTTTTGATCCTCCACCAAACATAATGTTCATAAATGGTTGAATAGCTTCCATGAAATCGTAGAGCAATTTGCTATCTCCGGTCATATGATTGGTACATCCACTATCAATCACCCATTTTACTCCACCGGAGAAGGCAACCTACACATAATTATTACTTGGTTAGAGGCACCCATTTTGCAATGGGACCTCTCAAGTTAGTCACAAAGGTCTTAGGGACCCAAATAGCATAAAACCGAAATGCATTTCGGGGACCAACAAACTTTGCATAAACTTCTCCATCCTTAGTCTTACGTAGTACATAGGATGGAGGCATGAACTCTTTTGGCTTGTTGAGAGTGGGCATGCCCCTTGTGGCCTTCCCACTAACAACCTTACATTTCTCCTTGTGTCCTTCTCGTACAAAGGTTTCTTTTAAAGGGGTGGTGCACTTTTGAGAGGACGTCTTATTCTTGCTTGTGCTTGGGTAAAACCCGAGTCCCTCTTTGGCGAACACTTCATTGTGTTGGCTCAAAACCTCATTAAGGTTCTTTTTCCCTTGAGCACATGTCATGAGCCCTTTCTCGATTTGAGCTTTGAGAAAACGATTCTCCTCAAGAATAGGTGCTAGATCACTACTAGAGTTAGTAGAACAAGCATCAACATTGATAATAGGAGATGAGTAAGCCTTAGCTAGAGTTTCAAGATAAGTAAGTTTGAGCGTCTCAAAACTCTTTGTAAGAAGGGTGAGCTCTTCTTCCTTAGTCTTGAGAGACACGGATAGATGCTCACAATCCTTAGAGAGACAAGCATGAGACTTCGCAAGCTTACTTTTATCACTAGTAAGCATGCACGTGCAACGCACGCTGTGACTACTATTATGTTTAAAAATTCTCGTACATTAATCTTGGGTGCATCTTCATTCTTGATGTACTCGAGTCGATCTGATAAAAATTGCTCCTTGTCTCCCTACCATCACATATATTAAGGCATTACCATGGGTAAGTAATGGTAAATCATAAAAGTATTGCACTATTTGGTCTAGAATTGTATCCACCATCCATTAGGAAGACACATTTCAACACAATTGTATTAGCATATGATTGTCATATTCTCCACAAGATAGTGTTTCTTTACAGTGATAATTGTGCCTTTAGTGATAATGTTTCAACACGAGGTCTTCACCGACAAAGAGGTGCAAGTGGCATCTCACTTCGTCCTGTGAATCTATCAATCAGCTCATCGATTCTAGAAATTTAATGCTACATTTGTACTATGCTATTATCCACGAGCCCACCCCGCTTGCATCCCTAAGTAACATGGTACGCCTCACAAGAATTATTGCATGTGGATCCATTTCTTTCTCAATGTAGTGTTCGGGAGCTGAGCTTGCCTGGACAACCTAAATTTTTGTTACCGAGTGGCTGGCCTGTAAAAGAAGGTTGCTTAAATAATACTCCCTTTGTATAGGGCATAAAAAATGTCTTAAATTTTGTTACGAGGGAGTAGAAGACTTGTTTGGTTAGTTTTATGCATATTTTATTTGTTTTAGTAAATTTTGTGCCAGGTGTGTGGCAAGACACAACCGCTTTTGTGGTAAGCAAACTGCTCATCACAAGTGTGGCAAGATTTCTCAAAAAATGTATCCGCCATCATGCCGTGTGGGTGCAGATTCAAGAAAATGTGGCGTGCCAAAATTTGGTAAAGAACAAATGCAAGCTTATTCAGTCAAACTTGTCTAACTCATATATGAAGCAAAGCTGTGGCAAGGAACAACAAAACACCACCTAAGCTGTGTTACGGTAGTGGCAAATCTAACATATGAATTATCGTTTTTTGCCCCTTGAGTATGGAATTGCTAAGCAACCACCAGCAAAAACTCTAAATGTGGATGATCATTTCATGAATAGCATTAGCAACATGAATACTCCGCTTGGGTACTGCAGAAATGAATGTGCCGTGCTTTAGGAGTTCTATGGGCACTGCAGAAATAATTAAATGATAAAACTAATGAAAATTTGATTGGCTTACGTTTGTTTCCAGCTTGTCTTCCTTTACCCAGAATGGAACCAAAATATTTCTTTCAAAATTCAATCAGTAAGTCATAAACTCCAAATGGATCTACTGGCAGTTAAAACAACACTTGCACATCTTAATCCATGACATGTAAACAAAGTTGTCTCGTCCTTTGTAAAATTAACCTTGAGTAGTCAACGCCACGAAATATAAATATTCGTTATCTAGCGAACTTATCCCTTGTTCAGTCCTAACAAATAACAGGAAAATGAAAGAACTACAAGCATCAAGTATATTGACAACTCACATAGGAGAGGCCTGAAGGTTCGATCATGTAGAGCTGTGGCCCAGCCCTGTCATAGTCTCCAAGAATAAATCCACGGCCAAAAAGCCTGAGACGGGAGTTTAAATTGTATCAAATTATCATGTAACATGTTGAGGGCAATAGCCTTCTTGAACAAGAAGGACACGTTGCCTGCCTTACCTGAGCCACCAGTAGAGTGTACAAGATGAACATAGCTAGAAGCACAATCAGCTAATTAGTTTGCGAGCATGGGTTCTCCGAATACCTTGGTGGATACAATTTAAAGTTACAATTCTATAAAACGAATTTGGATGGTAATCGAAGTCTAATAATTCTCACTTTTCATAATTGGCTGCTGAATTTGCTCTTGAGACTATATTTTCTCAAGAGAACAATCTGAATATCCTTTTGTACAATATGAGCTAAACTTAGACCGCACACTTGTAAAATGCCATTTATTTAGGAAGGACGAACATACATATAGTCCATAACCAGTCAATGTGCGCTACTTGAGTACATTAGTCTCCTGCATTACGACATGTATCGAGATGGGCATGACAAGGATATTCACACAAGAGCTAGCGGCACCAAGAAAAGTCATCTCTGAAACTACTCTTCTCTTGGAAATCTCACACATCACCCTGAATCCGCGACACATTAAGCTGGATCACCTTTGGTTCCAGCAGATATTGGGACCTGATTGGAATAAAAACTCCAAAGAGCAACCAAAATTTCTGATCAAATTCCAAGAAAATACCAAATATTTTTAGACCATGAGACTCGGGGGTGTTATGTGCTACCTGGGAGAAGGGTAGGGTGTCCACAAGTAGTGCCTCCCGCAGAAACCGCCTCTCATTTTCCTTCTCTCCCTTCCCATCCATGCAACACAAATGCCAGCCTCCATTGTCAAAAGCAATCCGTCGAACAATCGCAGAAAGCATCACAACAAACTGAATCGGAGGAAAACAACTTAAAAATTGATGAGGGCGGAACCAAGCCCGGCGAACACGACGTCGGTGCCTTCGCATCGGCACCGTGGAGGATCAACTTCTCACTTTCTCGCTGAACGACTAAAGGACTCAAGCGGCACGCCGCCAGCGCTTCATCGCGTGGAGGGAGATGGCGAGCACCTACCCTCGCCTTGGCCTTCGCTGCAGACTCTGAGGAAGCCGCATCCCGGTCCATCGATCGAATAATTCTTCCAATACGCCCAATGCGCCAGCACCTCCATGAGGCCCTCCGACCACCTGCCCGTGTCACCGCCGAGCCAGGCAACCTTTCGTGCGGCGACGCATGCGCACTATCTCGCCACGGGGAACTCGGGCATGCGCAGCGAGTTCGTGCCTCCACGCCGCTGAGGAGGCTGCCGCGCCGCTATGCCAAGCCGGCAGGAGCTGTGCCCTGCCGCGGTGGCGCTGAGACGGGGAGGAGGTAGGGGAAGGAAGGAGCGGCGGCTAGGATTCTCCACCGAGCCGTTGGCGATGCGGGGACAACGAGTTGGAGAGACCCTTTTCCCCTGTTTTCCGTTGACGATCGCGGGAGCTGATGCGTTAAGACGCGACCGTGAAGGAAGTTCCCGTAATTCGGGGACGCGTGATTTGCGTGAGCGTACGGGGAAGTTGCGAATCGGGGGACTTTTCATTCGCAGTGTAGTTTTCGTCCCGCCAACTAAAACTGCTACGCGCACTTTTCGTGAGGGTTATTGGTATCTTGACGGTTAGATTTAAATGGATGATTCTGATTGGATGGTTCTAATTAATTTGGGTTGTTGTGTGTAGATTAAGCTGGGTGCGTTTAGCGTTGAATATGTTCTCTTGTTTAATAGTAGTAGAGAAGATTCATCAACTCTTCACAAGAGCCAATAGCCTTTTTCAAGGAGGCAAGATCTTTAGTATGAACATCAATATTTGCACCAATTTTTAAGCATAGTTCATCATTTCGTGCTTCCTCATATTGGACTTTCCGCTCAAGGATTTCACATTTTTCCTTTTCCCCGGTGATGAGGGTTTCAAGTTCCTTAATGGTGATGGTGTGCTTACTCACCATCTCCATAAGCATACGAAACATAGTGAGCTTCTTTCCTTTGAGGGAGCACATGAACTTATTAAGTTTAGCAAGCATAGGATCATTTAGATCATCATCCTCATAACTATCCTCCGCATCAAGATACTCATCACTAGGAGTAGAAGGAGTGAAAAGAGGAGGATTTGATCATGGAGTTACCTTGACCTTGTCAGGAGAGCTTTGGTCCTCTCCATCTTCTACCACGGCCTTTGCCATTAGGCACTTGTGAGCGTTGCCCTTGTAGTCTTTCATGTAGTTGTAGGTGACCACATCACCACTCTTGTTTACTAGCCTCAAAGTGTTTTGAGAGTCTTGAGCAACTCCGGCAACGCCACTAACATCATCCGGATCGGATTCTTCTTGAGCAACCATTGCTTTTCCATCTCTCTTCTTGAGCTTGGAGTTCAAAGGATTTGGCAACTTCTTCTTGCGAAAGGTCTTGGGAAACCTTGGTTTATCTTCTCTCTTCTCATAAGGGCACTCATTGGAGAAGTGATTGGTTTCTTCACAGTTGTAGCATTTTCTTACTTTCTTCTTTTGAAATCTTCCCTTGAATTTTCCCGCACTAAACTTCTTGACAAAAAGAGCCATGTCTTCATATGAAAGGCCCTCGTCGGATTCAATCTCATCACCATCTTTATCATCCTCTTCTTCTTCTTCTTCTTCACTTTGTTCATCTTCACATACATGCTTGGCCTTCAATGCAAGATTGATCTTTGATGATGGGGAACCATGCATGGCAAGATGTTTTGTGGCATTAGCCTTTGACTCTTCAAATAGTTGAAAGGTGGATACAATGTCATCTGTAGTCATTTCCTTGAAGGTATGGTGTTGTCTTATGTCCCACACCATTTGATGGTGATATGGAGCAAGAGCATGAAGTAACTTATCCACAAGGAATCTCTTAGTCATGTTGAATCCATCTTGTGTCTTGTCACACTCACATGACTCAATATCGGCAGTGAGAGTCATGATACGCTCATGGAGTCGATTGGGGGTTTCACCTTTCTCCATACAAAAGTTTTGCAATTGCCCCTTGGCAATTTCATATTGAGCACTCTGGAGGGTAGAAGTGCCAGTCTTGGATCGTACAATACTTTCCCATAGTTCCTTGGCACTTGTGATGTGTATGAACAGTCTCCTTTGCTTTTCATCCATACCTCTCCTTATACACATGATTGCAGTGTCATTGAGGTTCTTGTCATATATTTCTCTTGGTGTGGGGTTCTTTGGATCAACCACATGATAGCCATACTCCAAGATCTCCAAAGCATCTCATCGTTTCCATGTCGAAGATGATCCTGCATAGCAACTCTCCACAAAGCAAAATCGGAAGTGGCACTAAGCAAAGGAGGTTTGCCTTGAGGATTATATCTTGGTTTCTCAACCTGAGGTCTTGCATGAAGCCAAGGAACACTGGCGTGTTCATTGCTAGGAGGTTGTTGACCAAGTGATGGAGTAGGCACAGTTGGCCTTGAAGCAGCACCACCCGAGAGTGGTGCAAGCACCGTGGACAACATGGCTAATCTCATTTGGACCAAGGCCTCAAGAGAAGCATCATGCTCCTCTTTTTGCTTAGCAAGGGCCCGTTCTAGATCCTCCGACGTAAAGGACTTGACTTCAGAAGAAGCCTCGCCTTTATCCTTAGGATCTACAACCAGGGGAGTCCCATCCGGGTTCATCTCGCTCTAGGGCGGTTAAGCCACAAGAATAGAGCACGAGGCTCTGATACCAATTGAAAGGATCGAGATGGACCTAGAGGGGGGTGAATAGGTACAATTATAAATTTTAATTATTCCATAGCAATTTTAGGCAATAATGCAGAATATGAAAGTGAGCCTAACAATTGCAAGTGAGTACAAGAACTAAGCAAGTAACACAAGCACACAAGAATAGCAACCTCAATACGATGTAAGTAAGTGCAAGGAGACAAGTAACCACAAGTAGCGAGTTAGGGTTAGGAATAACCGCAACTCCGGGAGACGAGGATGTATGCCGATGTTCACTTCCTTGGAGGGAAGCTAGTCACCGTTAGAGAGGTGGATGTTACCACGAAGGCACACCAACGCCACGAAGGCTCACCCTATTCTCCCTTTGAGACAACACCATGGAGGTGTTTCTCAACCACTAATGGTAGACCTTGGGGTGATCTCCAAACCCTTACAAACTTTCCGGGGGTAATCACAACGGTTGATTCCTCTTCGAAAGACTCCTACCGCCTAGGAGTCTCCAACCTCCAAGAGTAATAGGAACGTTGGGAAAAGCTCAATACTTGCTCAAATCACAAATTCCTTTGGTGCAAAGAAGGGGAAGGAGTGGATCTATCACTTGATCGGAGAACTTCTCTCCAAGAATCCTAAATCACTTGGGGATCTAGGATTTGATGTAGGTGTTTGAGAGAGAGAGAGGAGTGTTCTTGGCAAGCTCAAAGTGAATGGTCAACCTTATCCCGTGGAAGGACAAGGCATATATATAGTAGGTGAGAAAAGGTGACCGTTTGGGATACATAAGTGCACAGGATAGGTCGGACGTCTGGAGAACATCCACTACTGGAAACAGGGAATTTGCCATCAGCCAGCTCTTTGCCATCTGCTAGCTGATGGCAAAGAACGTCTTTGCCATCTGCTTATAAAAAACAGATGGCAAAGAACTGACAGACGACAAAGAACATGGTTGCCATCAGCCAATTCTTTGCCATCTGCTAGTGGATGGAAAATAATCTTTGCCATCCGCGGCCAGATGGCAAAGAGGTTGGCAAATCCTGTGGCCGTCAAGAGTGTAACGGCGTACCAGCCCCACCTCTTTGCCATCTGCCAGCAGACGGCAAAGATTCGTTGCCATCTGCTGGCAGATGGCAAACAGATGGGACTATCTCTGTCCTTGCTAAAAAAAGCAAAGAGTGAAAAATTAACGAAAAGGAAACCCCCAGCCTCCCTAAAAAAACCCCAGCCACCCCGAATCAGTCTCAGCCCACTCCCGTGCGTGCTGCTGGATAGGGTTCGCCGCCGCCCTCACCGGTCGCCGCCGCCGCCCTCACCGGTCGCCGCCGCCGCCCTCACCGGTCGCCGCCGCCGTCGATTTCCCCTACATGGTCGGAGGATAGGCCATCCCGCCGGTCCATTCCCGCCCCACCCCCATTCCTCGCTTGCTCCCTTCCTCCCTGCGCTGGCGATGGAATCCCTTTGACTCCCGGTAAAGCCCGCCGGCCCGCGCCTGGCGTGGCCGCCTCGCGTCGCCCGATCCGCCGCCCGTCCCGCCTCCTCACCCAGGTTCGTCCGGAGCTCCTCCTCCTCCCATCGACACTGCCTCTGATTGCTTGCGATTGCCGCTGGATCCGCGCTTGCTGCCGCTCTGGGCCGGGGAATGGCCGGATCTCCACCCCGGAGAGCGGGGCCTTGTCGGCGGCGCCGCTAGATCTGAGGCGGCGCGTAGACGGACGCGAAGTTTCCGAATTCACACGGATCTCCTGCCCGTCTCTGCTATCGGTGCCGCGCCGCTGCGGATTCCCCCACTCTGTTTGGCTGTTGTTAGGATCATCTACAAGGTAGGATGCAGAGTAATTACATAGAGAAGGTCAGAGTAAATTGATCAAACAAGTCACAATAATTTGATTTCAGTATATAGTTTCTTTTGTTAGTGTCAACTAGTGTCAGTACTTAACCTGATTGTCCTCGGTCCTTTTTGTGATCATTTTACTTTCACTGTTAATTTTCATGGCAGATTAGTCATTGTGAACTAGTATCAGATCATAGTAATTTGAACTATAGCTTTGTACAGTACCATAGTTTCTAAAATATAGTCATGTATTCACATCTTTATACTGAAATCTAATCTGCCATGTCTAAAATACATTCATAGATTCACAGATACAAGTGTCTAAACATGATCAAAAGTATCTGAACAATGTACAGCTTTCTCAGCACCAAAGTTTACGAAGTTACAAGCAGTACTAATCTTTTTGTTTGAACAAGTTTTTCCTAAATGGAATTCATAGCTTCTGAACATGCCCCTCTCATCCCCAAACTTTTATTTTGCCCAGTGTTGTGGCTATAGCTGCGAATTTCAGAGCACTAATTTTGCAACTAGTTTTCAGAATGTAGTGTTCCAAAGTGTTATTCCTGTGACCATAGACTAGTAGTTTGTGTGTTCATAGTCTAGTTGTTCCTAGGGTTTTTCCTGCTTCATGCTATCTTTTCTGCCTGTGTTCTAATCTTTGTTACATTAAGTTGTGATCTTCAACATATGTGAATGATCCTCACAGGGAGCTTGTTTTTCTTTCAGATGTCATGAGGTAGGAGAGAGATCTTGGAGGAGTGAATGCATAATAGTTGGGTGTTTACCTGTGTTTTTTCTGCATCTCCATCCAGATTTGTGTCCCAGATCATGGAGGAATTACCCTCTCTGCTGGTGCGTTTACAGTGCATTTTCTTAGTGGATTTACAGTGTAATTCCTACTGGATTTCTAGTGTAATTCTAAGTGGATTTACAGTGTAATTCTAAGTGAATTTACACTGTAGATTTACAGTGCAATTCTAAGTGAATTTACACTGTAATTCCTACTATATTTACAGTGTTTTTCTTAGTGGATTTCCGCTGAAATGCTTAGTGTAATTTAGTAGATTTCTGTTGTAATTCTAAGTAGATTTACAGTGTAATTCTAAGTGGATTTACACTGCAGTTCTTACTAGATTTACAATGTTTTTCTTAGTGGATTTCCATTGTAATTCTAAGTAGATTTACAGTTTAATTCTAAGTGGATTTACACTGCAGTTCCTACTGGATTTACAGTGTTTTCTTAGTGGATTTCCGCTGAAATGCTTATTGTAATTTAGTACAAATTATTTGGATTGTTAGTATATTTTTAGCGGTATTTACAATGTAAATCTTAGTGTAATTTTAGTGGATTTTACAGTGTAATTTTAGTGGATTTTACATTGTAATTCTTAGTGGACATAAAGATTTTACAGTGCATTTTTCAGTGGATATTAAATTGAAACTTTTTATTGGAATTATTAGTGTAATATTAGTTCTTTTCCAGTGTGTATTTTGTCATTTCATTTTGGTCCTTTCCTCCCTTTGTTAGCTTTAGCTTAGTGGACATAGGAAAGCTTGGCTCCAAAGTTGGGTGTTTTTCTTTTTTTCCTGCTTTATGTTGGGGCTGAAAATGCTGGGGTGTGGACCCGTTAAGAACATGTTGCTGGACTGTGTAAAAGCGGGACAAATAAGAACAAACAGGGGACACAGGACAGGGGGACACTTGTCATCTTGTAACTGGTGGAAAAATATGGCTGAAAGTGAATTGGTTTTCATCCGGATGTAAAATAGACAATCCCTAAATTTATATTGCTTTAATAATGTTCAAGCTTGGAAAATGATGCTTAGTTCTAGACAATGGAAATAAGTTGTCATTATTTCGGAACTTATCCGTGCACCGAGACTTGCTACTTTGATTATGTTGTTTGCTAGAGAGAATAGCTATGTAACCTGGCCAACCTCTCTAACCTCATTTATGAATTTGGTTGCTTAGAGTTCAACCATGTCTTTCAAAAATCAAACTAAAACATATTCCATTTATTTATCCCACTGTTTATAGGCAATCTGGCCATACCTTTGTAGTTCTATTTGGAAGACAGTTAAACAACATTAGCTACCAACAATAGCACTGTTTTTTGTCCGGCGAGGACATCGGCATGCAGCCTGCTACGGACTCCCCCACCAATCATCCTCATGTAGTGGCGTGAGGTGCCCATGTGTCAAGATGGTGGTGGAACGGCTGGCAACAGCGTGTCTGGATGCCATGGGCAGATGGGTGACAGTGATATACGTCCTACATAGATGTATGATTTCCTCTCTTCCAATGGATTATGATGAAATTAAGGATCAAGTTGAAGGAAATATGCCCTAGAGGCAATAATAAAGTTATTATTTATTTCCTTACATCATGATAAATGTTTATTATTCATGCTAGAATTGTATTAACCGGAAACATAATACATGTGTGAATATATAGACAAACAGAGTGTCACTAGTATGCCTCTACTTGACTAGCTCGTTAATCGAAGATGGTTATGTTTCCTAACCATAGACATGAGTTGTCATTTGATTAACGGGATCACATCATTAGGAGAATGATCTGATTGACATGACACATTCCGTTATCCTATCACTAGATCTTTTAGTATGTAGCAATTGCTTTCTTCATGACTTATACATGTTCTATAACTATGAGATTATGCAACTCCCGTTTACCGGAGGAACACTTTGGGTGCTACCAAACGTCACAACGTAACTGGGTGATTATAAAGGAGTACTACAGGTGTTTCCAAAGGTACATGTTGGGTTGGCGTATTTCGAGATTAGGTTTTGTCACTCCGATTGTCGGAGAGGTATCTCTGGGCCCTCTCGGTAATGCACATCATTATAAGCCTTGCAAGCAATGTGACCAATGAGTTGGTTACGGGATGATGCATTATGAGCGAGTAAAGAGACTTGCGGTGACGAGATTGAACTAGGTATTGGATACCGACGATCGAATCTCGGCAAGTAACATACCGATGACAAAGGGAACAACGTATGTTGTTATGCGGTTTGACCGATAAAGATCTTCGTAGAATATGTAGGAGCCAATATGGGCATCCAGGTCCCGCTATTGGTTATTGACCGAGAATAGTTCTAGGTCATGTCTACATAGTTCTCGAACCCGTAGGGTCCGCACGCTTAAGGTTTCGATGACAGTTATATTATGAGTTTATGAGTTTTGATGTACCGACGGAGTTCGGAGTCCCAGATGAGATCGGGGACATTACGAGGAGTCTCGAAATGGTCGAGACGTAAAGATCGATATATTGGACGACTATATTCGGAGTTCGGAAAGGTTCCGAATGATTCGGTATTTTGGAGTACCGAGAGTTACTGAATTCGCCGGGGAGAAGTATTGGGCCTTATTGGGCCCTGCGGGAAAGAGAGAGGGCTGCCTAGGGCAGGCCGCGCTTCCATGGCCTAGTCCGAATTGGACTAGGGGAGGCCGCACCCCTCCTTCCTTCCTTCTCTCTTCCCTTCCTTGTCTCCTACTCCTAATACATGGAAGGACTCCTAGTTGGACTAGGAAAGGGGAATCCTACTCGGTGGGAGTAGGACTCCCCATGGCGCCCTACTAGGGCCGGCCTCCTCCTCCCTCCCTCCTTTATATCACGGGGCAGGGGGCACCCCATGAACACACAAGTTGATCTACGGATCGTTCCTTAGCCGTGGCGGTGCCCCCTCCACCATATTCCACTTGGTCATATCGTCATGAGCTTAGGCGAAGCCTGCTACTGGAGAAGTCATATCGTCATGGAGCTTAGGCGAAGCCCTGCGTCGGTGGAGCATCATCATCGTCACCACGCCGTCGTCGACGGGAACTCATCCCCGACACTTTCTTTGGATCGGAGTCCGGGATCGCCATCGAAATGAGCGTGCGTAACTCGGAGGTGCCGACGTTCGGTACTTGGATCGGTCGGATCGTGAAGACGCACGACTACATCAACCGCGTTGTTATAACGCTTCGCCACGGTCTCACGAGGGTACGTGGACATACACTCTCCTCTCGTTGCTGCTATGCATCACCATGATCTTGCGTGTGCGTAGGGAATTTTTTGAAATTACTACGTTCCCCAACAAAGGGCATCCGAGCCTAGGTTTTTATGGTTTGATGTTTTGCACGAGTAGAACACAAGTGAGTTGTGGGCGATACAAGTCATACTGCCTACCAGCATGTCATACTTTGGTTCAGCGGTATTGTGAGATGAAGCGGCCGGACCGACATTACGCCAGACGCTTACGCGAGACTGGTTTCACCGTTATGAGCACTCGTGCTTAAAGGTGGCTGGCGGGTGTCTGTCTCTCTCACTTTAGTTGAACCGAGTGTGACTACGCCCGTCCTTGCGAAGGTTAAGCGGAGTCTATTTGACAAACTATCGTTGTGGTTTTGATGCGTAGGTGAGAACGGTTCTTGCTAAGCCCGTAGCAGCCACGTAAAATTTGCAACAACAAAGTAGAGGGCGTCTAACTTGTTTTTGCAGGGCATGTTGTGATGTGATATGGTCAAGACGTGATGAGATATAAGTTGTTGTATAAGATGATCATGTTTTGTTGAAGTTATCGGCAATCGGCGTAAGCCCTATGGTTGTCTCTTTGTTGCATAAGATGCAAGTGCCAAATAATTGCTTTACTTTATCGCTATGCGATAGCAATAGTTGCAAGAGCAATAGTTGGCGAGACAACCATGTGATGACACATTGATATAGATCAAGATGATGAAGATCATGGTGTCGTGCGGTGACGATAGAGATCATGACAAGATTTTGGAGATGGAGATCAAAGGCGCAAGATGATCATGGCCATATCATGTCACATATTTTGATTGCATGTGATGTTTATCTATTATACATCTTATTCTTGCTTTGATTGACGGTAGCATTTTAAGATGATCTCTCACTAATTATCAAGAAGTGTTCTCCCGAGTATGCACCGTTGCCAAAGTTCGTCGTGCCCGGACACCACGTGATGATCGGGTGTGATAAGCTCTCACGTCCATCTACAACGGGTGCAAGCCAGTTTTGCACACGCGGAATACTCAGGTTAAACTTGACGAGCCTAGCATATGCAGATATGGCCTCGAGCACGGAGACCGAAAGGTCGGCGTGAATCATATAGTAGATATGATCAACATAGTGATGTTCACCATTGAAAACTACTCCATCTCACGTGATGATCGGTTATGGTTTAGTTGATTTGGATCACGTGATCACTTAGATGACTAGAGAGATGTCTGTCTAAGTGGGAGTTCTTAAGTAATATGATTAATTGAACTTAAATTTATCATGAACTTAGTCCCGTAGTATTTTGCAAATTATGTTGTAGATCAATAGCTCATGTTGTTGCTTTCATATGTTTATTTTCATATGTTCCTAGAGAAAATTGTGTTGAAAAATGTTAGTAGCAATGATGCGGATTGGATCCGCGATCTGAGGTTTATCCTCAATGCTGCATGGAAGAATTATGTCCTTAATGCACCGCTAGGTGACGGACCTATTGCAGGAGCGGATGCGACGTTATGAGCGTTTGGCTAGCTCAATATGATGACTACTTGATAGTTTAGTGCACCATACTTAACGGCTTAGAATCGGGACTTCAAAGACGTTTTGAACGTCATGGACCATATGAGATGTTCCAGGAATTGAAGTTAATATTTCAAGCAAATACCGAGTTGAGAGATATGAAGTCTCCAACAAGTTCTATAGCTAAAAGATGGAGGAGAATCGCTCAACTAGTGAGCATGTGCTCAGATTGTCCGAATACTTCAATCGCTTGAATCAAGTGGGAGTTAATCTTCCGGATAAGATAGTGATTGATGAATTCTCTAGTCACCATCACTAAGTTACTAGAACTTCGTGATGAACTATAGTATGCAGGGGATGACGAAAACGATTCCCGAGCTCTTCGTGATGTTGAAATCAACGAAGGTAGAAATCAAGAAAGAGCATCAAGTGTTGATGATTGACAAGACCACTAGTCTCAAGGAAAAGGGCAAAGGGAAGAAGGGGAACTTCAAAAGGAACGGCAAGCAAGTTGCTGCTCGGTGAAGAAGCCCAAGTCCGGACCTAAGCACGAGACTAAGTACTTTTGCTGCAATGGAACTGGTCACTTTGGAAGCGGAACTACCCTGAATATTTGGTGGATAAGAAGGATGGCAAAGTGAACAAAGGTATATTTGATATCTGATTATTGATGTGTATTTTACTAGTGTTCATAGCAACCCCTCGGTATTTGATCTTTGGTATAGTTGCTAAGAGTAGTAACTTGAAACGGAGTTCTGAGAATGAACAGAAACTAGTTGAAGGGAAGTGACGATGAGTGTTGGAAGTAGTTCCAAGATTGATATGATCATCATCGCACACTCCCTATACTTTCGGGATTAGTGTGGAACCTAAATAAGTGTTATTTGGTGTTGAGCATAAATATGATTTGATCATGTTTATTGCAATACGGTTATTCATTTAAGTAAGAGAATAAATTGTTGTTCGCTTTACATGAATAAAACCTTATATGGTTACACACCCAATGAAAATGGTTCATTGGATCTCGATCATAGTGATACACATATTCATAATATTGAAACCAAAAGATGCAAAGTTAATAATGATAGTGCAACTTATTTGTGTAATCGCCGTTTAGGTCATATTGGTGTAAAGCGCTTGAAGAAAACTCCATGCCGATGGACTTTTGGAATCACTTGACTATGAATCATTTGATGCTTGCGAACCGTGCCTTTTGGGCAAGATGACAAAAACTCCGTTCTCGGAACAATGGAACAAGCTCTTGACTTATTTGAATTAATACATACCGATGTATGCGTTTAATTGTGTGTTGATGCTCGTGGCTAGTATCGTTATTTTCGACCTTCACAAAATGATTTGAGCAGATATGGGTATATCTACTTGATGAAACATAAGTCTGAAATAATTGAAAAGTTCAAAGAATTTCAGAGTGAAGTGGAAAATCATCGTAACAAGAAAATAAAGTTTACTGCGATACGATCGTGGAGATAAATATTTGAGTTACGAGTTTGGTCTTCATTTGAAACAATGTGAAATAGTTTACGCAACTCACGCCATATGGAACACCACAACATAATGGTGTGTCCGAAAGTCGTAACCGCACTTTATTGGATATGGTGCGATCTATGATGTCTCTTATCAATTTACCACTATCGTTTTGGGGTTATGCATTAGAGACAGCTGCATTCACGTTTAATAGGGCACCGTCTAAATCCGTTGAGGCGACACCGTATGAACTATGGTTTAACAAAGAAACCTAAGCTGTCGTTTCTTAAAGTTTGGAAGTTGTGATGCTTATGTGAAAAAGTTTCATCTGATAAGCTCAAACCCAAATCGGAGAAGTGCGTCTTCATAGAATACCCAAAGGAAATTGTTGGGTATACCTTCTATCACAGATCCGAAGGCAAAAACATTCGTTGCTTATAAATGGATCCTTTCTAGAGAAGGAGTTTCTCTCGAAAGAAGTGAGTGGGAGGAAAGTGGAGCTTGATAAGGTAATTTGTACCTTCTCCCGAATTGGAAAGTATTTCATCACGGAAATCAGTTCGATGATTCCTACACCAATTAGTGAGGAAGCTAATGATGATGATCATGTAACTTCAGATCAAGTCACTACGAATCCCGTAGGTAAACCAGAGTGAGATCCGCACCAAAGTGGTACGGCAATCCTGTTACGGAAGTCATGCTACTAGATCATGACGAACCTACAAACTATGAAGAAGCGATGGTGAGCCCAGATTCCGCTAAATGGCTAGAAGCCATGAAATCTGAGATGGGATCCATGTATGAAAACAAAGTGTGGACTTTGGTTGACTTGCCCGAGGGTCGGCAAGCAATAGAAAATAAATGGATCTTCAAGAGGAAGACGGACGTTGATAGTAGTGTTACTATCTACAAAGCTCGACTTGTCGCAAAAAGGTTTTGACAAGTTCAAGGTGTTAACTACAATGAGATTTTCTCAAGCTGTAGCGATGCTTAAGTCTGTCCGAATCATGTTAGCAATTGCCACAATTTATGAAATTTGGCAAATGGATGTAAAAACTGCATTCTGAATGGGTTTACGGAGGAAGAGTTGTATATGATGCAACCAGAAGGTTTTATCGATCCAAAGGGAGCTAACAAAGTGTGCAAGCTCGGTGATCTATCTATGGACTGGTGCAAGCATCTCGGAGTTGGAATATACGCTTTGATAAGTTGATCAAAGCATATAGTTTATACAGACTTACAAAGGAAGCACTGTATTTACTAGAAAGTGAGTGGGAGCACTCTGACATTTACGATAAGTATATGTGAATGACATATTGTAGATCGGAAATAATGTAGAATTATTCGCGCAAAGCATAAAGGAGTGTTTGAAAGGAGTTTTTCAAACAAAGACCTCGGTGAAGCTGCTTACATATTGAGCATCAAGATCTATAGAGATAGATCAAGATGCTTGATAAGTTTTTTCAATGAGTACATACCTTGACAAGATTTTGAAGTAGTTCAAAATGGAACAGTCAAAGAAAGAGTTCTTGCACTGTGTTACAAGGTGTCAAATTGAGTAAGACTCAAAACCCGACCACGGCAGAAGATAGAAAGAGAATGAAAGTCATTCCCTATGCCTTGGCCATAGGTTCTATAAAGTATGCCATGCTGTGTACCAGATCTATTGTATACCCTACACCGAGTTTGGCAAGGAGTACAATAGTGATCTAGGAGTAGATCATCGGACAATGGTCAAAATTATCCTTAGTGGAATAAGGATATGTTTCTCGATTATGGAAGTGAAAAAGGTTCGTCGTAAAGGGTTACGTCGATGCAAGTTTTGACACCGATCTGGATGACTCTAAGTCTCGATCTAGATACATATTGAAAGCGGGAGCAATTAGCTAGAATAGCTCCTTGCGGAGCATTGTTGACATAGAAATTCGCAAAATACTTACGGATCTGAATGTGACAGACCCGTTGACTAAAAATATCTCACAAGCAAAACATGATCACACCTTAGTACTCTTTGGGTGTTAATCACATAGCGATGTGAACTAGATTATTGACTCTAGTAAACCCTTTGGGTGTTGATCACATATCGATGTGAACTATGGGTGTTAATCACATGGTGATGTGAACTATTGTTGTTAAATCACATGGCGATGTGAACTAGATTATTGACTCTAGTGCAAGTGGGAGACTGAAGGAAATATACCCTAGAGGCAATAATAAAGTTATTATTTATTTCCTTACATCATGATAAATGTTTATTATTCATGCTAGAATTGTATTAACCGGAAACATAATACATGTGTGAATATATAGACAAGCAGTGTCACTAGTATGCCTCTACTTGACTAGCTCGTTAATCGAAGATGGTTATGTTTCCTAACCATAGACATGAGTTGTCATTTGATTAACGGGATCACATCATTAGGAGAATGATCTGATTGACATGACCCATTCCGTTAGCCTAGCACTTGATCGTTTAGTATGTTGCTATTGCTTTCTTCATGACTTATACATGTTCCTGTAACTATGAGATTATGCAACTCCGTTTACCGGAGGAACACTTTGGGTGCTACCAAACGTCACAACGTAATCGGGTGATTATAAAGGAGTACTACAGGTGTTTCCAAAGGTACATGTTGGGTTGGCGTATTTCGAGATTAGGTTTTGTCACTCCGATTGCTCGGAGAGGTATCTCTGGGCCCTCTCGGTAATGCACATCATTATAAGCCTTGCAAGCAATGTGACCAATGAGTTGGTTACGGGATGATGCATTACTGAGCGAGTAAAGAGACTTGCGGTGACGAGATTGAACTAGGTATTGGATACCGACGATCGAATCTCGGGCAAGTAACATACCGATGACAAAGGGAACAACGATGTTGTTATGCGCGGTTTGACCGATAAAGATCTTCGTAGAATATGTAGGAGCCAATATGGGCATCCAGGTCCCGCTATTGGTTATTGACCGAGAATAGTTCTAGGTCATGTCTACATAGTTCTCGAACCCGTAGGGTCCGCACGCTTAAGGTTTCGATGGCGGTTATATTATGAGTTTATGAGTTTTGATGTACCGAAGGAGTTGAGTCCCAGATGAGATCGGGGACATGACGAGGAGTCTCGAAATGGTCGAGACGTAAAGATCGATATATTGACGACTATATTCGGAGTTCGGAAAGGTTCGAATGATTCGGGTATTTTTCGAGTACCGGAGAGTTACCGAATTCGCCGGGAGAAGTATTGGGCCTTATTGGGCCCTCAAGCGGAAAGAGAGAGGGCTGCCTAGGGCAGGCCGCGCCCCATGGCCTAGTCCGAATTGGACTAGGGGAGGCCGCACCCCTCCTTCCTTCCTTCTCTCTTCCCCTTCCTTGTCTCCTACTCCTAATACATGGAAGGACTCCTAGTTGGACTAGGAAAGGGGAATCCTACTCCGGTGGGAGTAGGACTCCCCATGGCGCGCCCTACTAGGGCCGGCCTCCTCCTCCCTCCCTCCTTTATATCTGAGGCAGGGGCACCCCATGAACACACAAGTTGATCTACGGATCGTTCCTTAGCCGTGTGCGGTGCCCCCCTCCACCATATTCCACTTCGGTCATATCGTCGTGGAGCTTAGGCGAAGCCCTGCGCCGGAGAAGTCATATCGTCGCGGAGCTTAGGCGAAGCCCTGCGTCGGTGGAGCATCATCATCGTCACCACGCCGTCGTGCTGACGGAACTCATCCCCGACACTTTGCTGGATCGGAGTCCGGGATCGTCATCGAGCTGAACGTGTGCAGAACTTCGGAGGTGTCGTGACGTTCGGTACTTGGATCGGTCGGATCGTGAAGACGTACGACTACATCAACCGCGTTGTTATAACGCTTCCGCTTACGGTCTACGAGGGTACGTGGACATACACTCTCCCCTCTCGTTGCTATGCATCACCATGATCTTGCGTGTGCGTAGGAATTTTTTTTTTGAAATTACTACGTTCCCCAACACAAGTATCATATGCTTGCATGATAGCTACGTACATTTTTTCTGTACAAATGGTGTGTTGCACTGCTATTTTGTTGAAAAGACATTATCTTGCAGATCCTTTTATTTCATAGTTTCTTTCCCTTATAATATTTATTGATGATTTGGTTGATTTCTTGACTAGAGGATTTGAAGATACAAATAATTGGCTAGAAGTATAGTATATCTTGCGATCAAAGTTTCCAATTGTATTTCGATCAACATCCTGTAACTGACCAATTGCTATGTCCGTAGATATACATGCTAAATTATACATGTTATCTCCCAATGAAGAGATGAGAAAAATATAAGTATGTAAATATACATACACTAGCAACTTCCAGTTTTATAACTGAGCTCATAGCTACTCTTTCAGCTCATGTTCTGCTATGTCTAAATGTATATGGAAATTTTCTCTCCCCCTGTACCTTAAAGAGCATATTGGGCCAGGGATTCATTTGAACAGGTTGTGATTGGGTATTGACGTTATTCATATTTCTAAAAGCCAGCAGTTCTGTCCTATAATTTGTACTGCATATAATTAAGTTAGGCTTGATCAACAGTTTTTCCATATTTACAATTTAATTAGGTGTATGCAAAAATATGAAATGGTGTTATTAAGGCAGAGGAACCGTATGTAGGACATATTTGTGATAAGAAAAATCAAACATATCTACCTATAGATTTGTTATTTTGTCTTCATTATCTTGCCTAAAAATATACTAATAAGACCACATCAGGTGCAAACATTTTGCTCCCAGACTTCTTTTAGCATAAAATTTTAACTAAATAATATCAATCAAATCCCTCTTTAAATTTTATAAATTCCTGAGTTTGTTTCCTTTAATGCAAATATTTATACTAGCATTTGAATATGGAATACTTTGTTTTTTTCCATTATACGAATGAGACTAATGTGCGGGTCATAATTTTGAAATAATAAATGAAACGTGCAATCCTTCATATTTTTGTTAACATACACACAAAAATATTAGATATAAATTTTAATGTTGCAGACATCTACATTAAAAAAAATTCTTCTGAAATTTAGAATGTGGACATCCACAGTTACGGTTACATACAATGTTAAATCAGAATTAATTGTCGGCTAGAATGCAAGGGTAGTGGAGCATTTAACATCTGAGAAGCTATTTCACTAAATGGTCTACAATTACTAACTGAGATGAGTTACCACTGTATTTTTCTTCTTCTAATTACAACATGTATACATGTGTGTTATAAGTTCAATTATATATGAAGATGCCGACGGGGTCATATATTTATGAACTATGAGTTAGGTCATATATTTTCTGATTTTGTTATGAAAAACGTCATAATATATTTGTGATGATCAGGTGGATTTAAATGTGCAGTTGTTTCGTCGCTATGAGGGTCTGGTGTTCGACGACCTCCCCGTGTGTTCATGCTAACGAGACATTGCAAATGATCTTTAATTTGGTGCAATATAACTCCCGACAAGCATCGACGTCTGCCATTGGCGCGAGCAAGAACCCTGATCCTCCTTCGTCAGCCACTACCGCGAGCAAGAACCTTGATTCTTCACCTACGGGTTGACGGTAAGTTTTGCCTAGTGCTTTTCTTAATTAGCTCCAAAATGACCTATTTAACCTAGGATAGCTTTAAAATGACCTATACTTAGCATTTTTTCCTCCAAAATGACTTAATATGCTTAGCTAGCTAAAAAATGACCTATTTAACCTAGGATAGCTCTAAAATGACCTATACTTAGCATTTTTTCCTCTAAATGACTTAATATGGTTAGCTAGCTCTAAAATGACTTACGAAATGACATATTTTAGCTCCGAAATGACTTCATATGCTTAGCTAGCTCCAAAATGACATAATAAACTTATTAGTTCCAAAATGACCTTACTTAGCATTTTTACACCAAAATGACTTAGTATGCTTAGTTAGCTCAAAAATGACATAATAACCATACTTAGCTCCAAAATGACCTATTTTACAGATATAAGTTGCATCATAATAATCTTCACATTTTAGTTGCATCATAATAATCTTCTTCTTCTAGTCTTCTTCTAACTTTCTTCTTTCCCATTTTGTAGATTTGCTTGAGATCACGGAAGCTTGGGTTGATGGAGTGCTTGTCTTTAGTTTTTGTTTTGACTTTGTGAAACTTGCTACCTATGATGAAACTGTGTAATATTGATGAAACTATGTATATGTATGGATGAAACTTGCTACTATTGGTAACATGTGTTGGATATGTGTTCGATATATATGTGTTCATGACTATTGGTAATATGTGTTGAATATGCTATATTGGTCATATAAATATATTTGTGTTTGATTTTCTATGAAAATGAATTGATATAAGAAAAAAAATATTAAATGGGGCAATATAGGCACTTTGCCATTTGCTGGCAGATGGCAAAGAGCTTTGACATCAGCTGGCAGATGGCAAAGAGGCCACGTGTCATCTACATGTAAAATTTGGGCTGGCCTATTTGGGCCCTTTGCCATCTGCCAGCAGATGGCAAAGAAGCATGCAGCCTTTGCCATCTGCTGGCAGACGGCAAAGTATGTCGTTAGCCTTCTAACAGGGCTAACCCCGTTAAGAGGCTTTGCCATCTGCGGTGATGGCAAAACCTGCTCTTGCCATCGGCCAGACGGCAAAGAAGCGTTTGCCGCAGGGTTTCGAACACTGCTTGTTGCCATCTGCTGGCAGATGGCAAAGCCTTTGCCATCCGCCGACCATGCCTTTGCCATCTGCCATGGCAGATGGCAAAGTGCTAGATTCCAGTAGTGATCGGACGTCCGGAGGCACAAATAGGTCCGGACGTCCGACAGTCATCGGACGACCGGCCGCTATGAACCTGTGAGCCACGACCCAGTACACAAGACACGGACGTCCGAGACGGGCCGGACATCTGCACCCCGGACGACCGGAGAGTCCGTAAATTCGTAAAATTGGTTCTGTCGTGAAAGTACCGGACGTCCGGAGAGTTCCGGACATCCGTAAAAACCACTCTGTACAGGAACACCGGACGACCGGAGGGAGCCGGACGTCCGGGCAGCTGAGAGGGACCGGACGTCCGTAGAACCCGGACATCCGGAGGCAAAGTATAGGAACAATGGATTTTGAGCAAGTTTTTCACTAGATCCAACGATCCCCTCTTAATAGTGCGGGATCCCTATATTCAAGAACAAACCATGAACGAAGTCAATGTCTTGTATATCCATTCTTGAGTTATATCCTTTTTGTCCCTAGTCATGATCCATGCACACGGTCTTTGAGACATAATCCTGAGATATACTTGATAAACATGATTAGTTCCTAGCATATGTGTTGTCATCAACATCAAAATATGATTAAGGGCATGATTGCACTTTCAAGTAGTGTTACTATCTACAAAGCTAGACTTGTCGCAAAAGGTTTTCGAAAAGTTCAAGGTGCTGACTACAATGAGATTTTCTCAACTGTAGCGATGCTTAAATCCGTCCGAATCATGTTAGCAGTTGCCATGTTTTATTAAATCTGGCAGATGGATGTCAAAACTGCATTCCTAAATGGATTTCTGAAAGAAGAGTTATATATGATGCAACAAGAAGGTTTTGTCGATCCAAAGGGTGCTAACAAAGTGTGCAAGCTCCAGTGATCCATTTATGGACTGGTGCAAGCCTCTCGGAGTTGGAATAAATGCTTTGATAGTATGATCAAACATATGGATTTATACAGATTTTTGGAGAAGCCTGTATTTACAAGAAAGTGAATGGGAGCTCTGTAGCATTTCTAATATTATATGTGGATGACATATTGTTGATTGGAAATGATATAGAATTTCTGGATAGCATAAAGGGATACTTGAATAAGAGTTTTTCAATGAAAGACCTCGGTGAAGCTGCTTACATATTGGGCATCAAGATCTATAGAGATAGATCAAGACGCTTGATAAGATTTTTTCAGTGAGTAAAAACCTTGACGAGTTTTTGATAGAGTTCAAAATGGATTAGTCAAAGAAGGAGTTCTTGTCTGTATTACAAGGTGTAAAGTTGAGTAAGACTCAAAGCCCGACCATGGCAGAAGATAGAAAGAGAATGGAAGTCATTCCCTATGCCACAGTCATAAGTTCTATAAAGTATGTTGTGCTGTGTACCTGACCTATTGTGTACCTTGCCATGAGTTTGGCAAGGGCGTACAATAGTGATCTAAGAGTAGATCACCGGACAGCGGTCAAAATTATCCTTAGTGAGAACTAAGGAAATGTTTCTCAGTGATGGGGGTGATGAAGAGTTCGTCGTAAAGAGTTACGTCGATGCAAACTTTTACACCGATCCAGATGACTCTAAGTCTCAATCTGGATACATATTGAAAATAGGAGCAATTAGCTAGAATAGCTCTATGCAGAGCATTGTAGACATAGAATATTTGCAAAATACGTACGGCTCTGAATGTGACATATCCGTTGACTAAACTTCTCTCATAAGCAAAACATGATCACCTTGGTACTCTTTGGGTGTTAATCACATAGCAATGTGAACTAGATTATTGACTCTAGTAAACCCTTTTGGTTGTTGGTCACATGGCAATGTGAACTATGGGTGTTAATCACATACATATGTGAACTATTGATGTTAAATCACATGGCGATTTGAACTAGATTATTGACTAGTGCAAGTGGGAGACTGAAGGAAATATGCCCTAGAGGCAATAATAAAGTTGTTATTTATATTTTCTTATATCATGATATATGTTTATTATTCATGCTAGAATTGTATTAACCGGAAACTTAGTACATGTGTGAATACATAGACAAAACATGTTGTCCCTAGTATGCCTCTACTAGACTAGCTCGTTAATCAAATATGGTTGTGTTTCCTAACCATAGACATGTGTTGTCATTTGATGAACGGGATCACATCATTAGGAGAATGATGTGATGGACATGACCCATCTGTTAGCTTAGCATTATGATCGTTATAGTTTCATTGCTACTGCTTTCTTCATGACTTATACATGTTCCTTAGACTATGAGATTATGCAACTCACGAATACCGGAGGAACACCTTGTGTTCTATCAAACGTCACAACGTAAAATGGTGATTATAAAGATGCTCTACAGGTGTCTCTGAAGGTGTTTGTTGGGTTGGCATAGATCAAGATTAGGATTTGTCACTCCGTGTTTCGGAGAGATATCTCTGGGCCCTCTCGGTAATGTTCATCACTATAAGCCTTGCAAGCAATGTGACTAATGAGTTAGTTGCGAGATGAAGTATTACGGAACGAGTAAAGAGACTTGCCAGTAATGAGTTTGAACTAGGTATGATGATACCGACGATTGAATCTCGGGCAAGTAACATACCGATGACAAAGGGGACAACGTATGTTGTTATGCGGTTTGACCGATAAAGATCTTCATAGAATACGTATGAGCCAATATGAGCATCCAGGTTCTGCTATGGATTATTGATCGGAGATGTGTCTCGATCATGTCTACATAGTTCTCGAACCCGTAGGGTCCGCACGCTTAACGTTCGATGACGATTTGTATTGTGAGTTATGTGTTTTGATGACCAAAGTTTGTTCCGAGTCCCGAATGAGATCACGGAGGTGACGAGGAGTCTCGAAATGGTCGATACGTAAAGATCGATGTATTGGAAGGCTATATTCGGACATCGGAAAGGTTCTGAGTGACTCGGGTATTTTTCGGAGTACCGGGGAGTTACGGGAATTCACCGGGAGAAGTAATGGGCCTTATCGGGCCATTCGGGAAATAGAGGAGGCAGGCCAAGGGGAGGTGGCGCCCCCCATGGGTCCGAATTGGACTAGGGGATGGGGGCGGCGCCCCCTTGCCCTTTCCTACTCCCTCTCTCCTTCCTTCTTTCCTACTCCTAAAAGGGAAAGGATTCCTACTAGGACTTGGATGTCCACTTGGCGCGCCCCTAGGGGGCCGACCTCTCTCCCTCCCTCCTTTATATACGAGGGCAGGGGGCACACCAAAGACACACAAGTTTCTCTTAACCGTGTGCGGTGCCCCTCCACAGTTACACACCTCGATCATACCATCGTAGAGCTTAGGCGAAGCCCTGCACCGGTAGCATCATCATCACTGTCACCACGCTGTCGTGCTGACGGAACTCACCCTCATCCTCAACTATATCAAGAGCATGAGGGACGTCATCGAGCTGAACGTGTGCTGAACGCGGAGGTGCCGTACATTAGGTACTTGGATCGGTTGGATCACGAAGACGTTCGACTATATCAACCGCGTTATTGAAACGCTTCCGCTTTCGGTCTACGAGGGTACGTGAACACACTCTCCCCTCTTGTTGCTATGCATCTCCTAGATAGATCTTGCGTGATCATAGGAAATTTTTGAAATTACCGCGTACCCCAACACTTATCGATCTAGAACCAAAGATGAAAAAACTTAGATGCTACGCTTTATGCCTAGCTAGGGGCGTAAAACGATAGCGCTTTTTGGGAGGCAACCCAGTGAATAAATTTTATTTTTGCTTTTTGTTTTCTGTTCTTGTGTGTTAGCATAATTATGCTACTGTTATGATTGTGTTTTTTGTGTTTTAATTAGTGTTTGTGCCAAGCAAGGCCTTTGGGTTGATTTGGGTTAAAGTTGATTTGATCTTGCTGAAAAACAGAAACTTATGCACTCACGAAAATAATTTTAGTAAATCACACAAATGTGATTTTGAGTTGATTCTTTTTGCAGAAGATTAATATACAAATTACCCAGGTTTTTCTAATTTTTCAAGAGTTTTGGAGTTACATAAGTATTTGAAATATTCAGATTGCTACAGACTGTTCTGTTTTTGACATATTCTGTTTTCTTTGCGTTGTGTGCTTGTTTTGATGATTCTATGGTTTCTTTGATGAGTTTTTGCCATGGAAAAGTTGGAATACAGTATATATTATGCAAAATCAAAATAAGAATAGGTTTGCAATAGTACTTATAGTAGTGGTTTGCTTTCTTATACTAACGGATCTCACGAAGGTTTTGTTGGAGTTTTGTGTGATTGAAGTTTTCAAGCTTTGGGTGATCTTACTATGGATGAAGGGATAAGGATTAGCAAAAAGCTAAGCTTGGGGATGCCGGAGGCACCCCAAGATAATATTCAAAGAAGTAGCAAGAAACTAAGCTTGGGGATGCCCCCGAGTGGCATCCCTGCTTTCTTCTAACAACCATCGGTATTTTACTTGAAACTATATTTTTATTCGTCACATATTATGAGTTTTGCTTGGAGTGCCTTGTATGATATGAGTCTTTGCTTATTTTGCTTTGTGTTCTAAGTCTTGAATCCTTGCTGAACACACCTTTTTGAGAAAGCCAAAAATTATGCTATGCTTGCTCCTATGCTTCACTTAGATTTTTAGAGCCATGGATTTGCTCTAGTGCTTCACTTATATCTTTTTTAGCATGGTGTGCTTTGTTATTTTTGAAGAAATGCATGCCAATTCCCGTCAGTCCGACGCCGGGGTCGACGCCGTTGTTTGATGCATTGCCTACGCGTCCTTTCTTTTGAACGCCGAACTTTTTATTGATCGCCGAATTGTGGCATGGTGATCGCCGTACTTGTGGCGCTGATCGCCGGACTTGTGGCGTTTTCCGGGTAGCGGGAATGGACAAGTTTTAATTTATGATGTCTTGGGGGCGGCACTTGGGGTGTGGCTGGGAACTAGATCGCCCCCAGGGCGAAAAAATGCCGGACGAAGGGCCAAAATAGCGCCGGGCGGTGCGCTGGGGGTCGAACGAGTGCAAATGCTCCAATATTATAGGAAAAGATAAAGGCAAAATTTCATTCATAATTTCCTAAAAAAACATTTGAAGTTCTCTAGATGAGCCCTCGGCTTTGATGACTTCCGGTTACAAAAGAACTTGTCGAAGTTTGAATCGGAAGACAACAAGGAAATCAAACAGGGTTCTATTGTTGGTGTCCACCACACAAATCCCATGCAAACTCTCCCCATGAGGGCAGTTCATCACTTATCTCTCTTTTGATTGTTACAGATAGTTAATGTGAAAAGGCCAATAAAGCTTCAAGCATTTGTGTTACAAATTGTTTCCCCTTGACCCGTGACCTAGCCGATACACATAAGGAAGGGGCCCCATATATTGCGCATTATTGGGGTTCCTTAACTTCACTGGTTGATTCGTGAACGATGGAGTGATGGGGGACCCTGAGACTTTGTTTTTGCACGTGTTTATTAATGTAGTTTCTATGTGAGGTCTTTGGATCTCCATGGCTTTTGCCTCAAAGGCTGCATTGGCAGCGGCAAACAAGCTTCCTCCAAATCTCTCACTAAGGCAATGGTTTTTTGATCGACCTCAATGTCATTTTTATTATGTTTGAGGTGTTTAGTACTTCCAATGAATCTTTATAATATTTGTTTTGTGAAAATACCTAAACCCCAAGGTATTTTCACAAAACAAAACAAATATTATAATCATAGAAATACCTAAACCCCAAGGTACTTCTGATGAATCTTTATAGGTATTTTCACAAAACAAATATTATAAAGATTCATCGGAAGTACTAAACACCTCAAACATAATAAAAATGGCATTGAGGTCGATCAAAAAATCATTGCCTCAGTGAGGGTATTGACGAAGCTTATTTGACGCTGCCAATGCAGCCTTTGAGGCAAAAGCCATGGAAAACTTATTTGATCGACCTCGGAGGCATTTATTTTCATGACACAAAAGCATAGAAAACTTATTACTCTCCACATAAGCAAATTTCTTCTCATCAATAGTAGTGGGAGAAAACTCAACAAAATAACTATCATGAGAGTGAAAATTAAAATCATGATGACAAGTTTCATGGTTATCATTATTCTTTATAGCATACATATCATCACCATAATCATCATAGATAGCAACTTTGTTATCACAGTCAATTGAAGCCTCATCACTAAATAAAGTCATGAACACTCCAAATCCACTTTCATCATTATAATCATCATAAATAGGAGGCATGTAATCATTATAACATTGCACATCAAATCTTGGGGGACTAAAAATATCATATTCATCAAACATAGCATCCCCAAGCTTATGGCTTTTCATATCATTAGCATCATGGATATTCAAAGAATTTATACTAGCAATATTGCAATCGTGCTCATCATCTAAAGTTTTTATGCCATAAATTTTATCCAATTCTTTTTCTAGCAATTGAGCACAATTATCGGAATGCTTATTCTCAAGATAGACATTATAAAGATAAAGAACAACCTAAGGTAACCCAATCTACATTTTTTTGTAATTTTTTTATAAACCAAACTAGTGATAAAATAAGAAACTAAAAGGTTTGATTGCAAGATCTAAAGAATACCTTCAAGCACTCACCTCCCCGGCAACAGCGCTAGAAAAGAGCTTGATGTCTACTACGCAACTTTATTCTTGTAGACACATGTCCTCCAAGCGCAGAGTTTTGTAGGACAGTAGCAATATTCCCTCAAGTGGATGACCTCAGGGTTATCAATCCGTGGGAGGCGTAGGATGAAGATAGTCTCTCTCAAGCAACCATGCAATCCAATACAAGAAATCTCTCGTGTCCCCAACACATCCAATACAATGGCAAATTGTATAGGTGCACTAGTTCGGCGAAGAGATGGTGATAAAAGTATAGTATGGATAGTAGATATGAGTTTTTGTAGTGTGAACAATAAAAACAGCAATGTAGTAAATAGTAAACGGAGCACAAGCGGTATTGCAATGATGGAAAATGAGGCCTAGGGTGCATACATTCACTGGTGCAATCTCTCAACAATGATAACATAGTTGGATCATATAACCATCCCTCAAAGTGCGATGAAGAATCACTCCAAAGTTCCTATCTAGCGGAGAACATAAGACGGAATTGTTTGTAGGGTACGAAATCACCTCAAAGTTATTCTTTCCGTTCGATCTATTCAACAGTTCGTACTAAAAAAACACAAAGCTATTCTTTCCGTTCGATCTATCCTAGAGTTTGTACTAAAATAACACCAAAGCAAATTCAGATTTATAATATTCACAACACAAAAAACTTCAAAAAGTGCCCCAAGATTTCTACCGGAGAAACAAAGACAAAAACGTGCATCAACCCCTACACATAGATTACCCCAATGTCACCTCGGGAATCCGCGAGTTGAGTGCCAAAACATATATCAAGTGAATCAATATGATACCCCATTGTCACCACGAGTATTCAATTGCAAGACATATATCAAATGTTCTCAAATCCATAAAAGTCTTCGATCCGATAACAACGAAATCTCAGAGGGAAAAACTCAATTCATCACAGCAAGATAGAGAGGGGAAAACACCAGATGATCCGACTATATTAACAAATCCCGCGATACATCAAGATCGTGACATCTCAAGAACATGAAAGAGAGAGATTAAACACATAGCTACTGGTACAAACCCTCAGCCCCGAGGGTGGACTACTCCCTCCTCATCATGGTGGCAGCCGGGATGATGAAGATGGCCACCAGTGATGATTCCCCCCTCCGATAAGGTGCCGGAATGGGGTTTAGATTGGATCTTGTGGATACAGAGGCCTTGTGGCGGCGGAACTTCTGATCTAGGGCTACCCCGAAGGGTTTTGGAATATTTGGGAACTTATAGGGCGAAGAGGCGGTTCAGGGGGCGCCTGAGGTGGGCAACACCCACCAGGGCGCGCCCTGGTTGGTGTTGCTCCCCTCGAGCAGCCCCCCAGGTGCTTCCTTGGACCACTAGTGGTCTTGTGGTCCATAAAAAAAACTGCAAAAAGTTACGCGGTGTTTGGACTTCGTTTGATATTGATTTCCTGCGATGTAAAAACAAGCAAAAAACAGCAACAAGCACTGGACACTGGGCACTGGGTCAATAGGTTAGTCCCAAAAAATGATATAAAGTTGCTATAAAAATATTGTAAAACATCCAAGAATGATAATATGATGGCATGAATACTTCATAAATTATGAATACATTGGAGACTATTACGTCTCCAACGTATCTATAATTTTTGATTGTTCCATGCTATTATATTATCTGTTTTGGAAGTTTAATGGCTTTAATATGCTCTTTTATATTATTTTTGGGACTAACCTATTAAACGAGGGCCCAGTGTCAGCTTCTGTTTTTTTGCCTATTTTAGAGTTTTGCAGAAAAGGAGTACCAAACGGAGTTCAAACGGAATGAAACCTTCGCGATGATCTTTCTTGGACCGAAAGCAAACCAGAAGACTTGGAGATGAAGTCGGAGACGCAACGAGGTGTCCACGAGGCAGGAGGGCGAGGCCCCACCCTCGTGGGCCCCTCGTAGCTCCACCGACCTAGTTCTTTCGCCTATATATACTCTTATACCCTAAAAACATCAGGGGGAGCCACGAAACCACTTTTCCACCGCGGCAACATTTTTACCCATGAGATCCCATCTTGGGGCCTTTTCCGGCGATCTGCCGGAGGGTGATTCGATCACGGATGGCTTCTACATCAACACCATTACCTCTCCGATGAAGCGTGAGTAGTCTACCACAGACCTTCGGGTCCATAGTTATTAGCTAGATGGCTTCTTCTCTCTCTTTGATTCTCAATACAAAGTTTATCCTCGATGTTTTTGGGATCTATTCGATGTAATACTCTTTTGCGGTGTGTTTGCCGAGATCCGATGAACTGTGGATTTATGATCAAGATTATCTATGAATATTATTTGATTCTTCTCTGAATTCTTATATGCATGATTTGATATCTTTGTAAGTCTCTTTGAATTATCGGCTTAGTTTGGCCTACTAGATTGATCTTTCTTGCCATGAGAGAAGTGCTTAACTTTGGGTTCAATCTTGTGGTGTCCTTTCCCACTGACAGTAGGGACAGCAAGGCACATATTGTATTGTTGCCATCGAGGATAAAAAGATGTTTTTTTATCATATTGCTTGAGTTAATTACTTACATCACGTCATCTTGCTTAATGGGTTAGTCCGTTCTTTATGAACTTAATACTCTAGATGCATGTGCTGGATAGCGGTCGATGCGTGGAGTAATAGTAGTAGATGCAGGTAGGAGTCAGTCTACTTGACACGGACGTGATGCCCATGTTCATGGTCATTGCCTTAGATGTCATCATAATTATGCGCTTTTCTATCAATTGTTCGGCAGTAATTTGTTCACCCACCATAATATTTTCTATCTCGAGAGAAGCCACTAGTGAAACCTATGCCCCCCCCCCCCCCGGGTCTCTTTTCCATATTATTGAATCTCGTTTACATCTTGCTAGTTTCCGATCTATTATTTTGCAATCTTTTACTTTTCAATCTATATATAAAAAATACCAAAAATATTATTTTACTATCTCCATCAGATCTCACTTTTGTGAGTGTCTGTGAAGGGATTGACAACCCTTTATCGCGTTGGTTGCAAGTTCTTGATTGTTTGTGCAGGTATTCGGTGACTTGTGCGTCGTCTCCTACTGGATTGATACCCTGGTTCCCAAAACTGAGGGAAATACTTACGCTACTTTGTTGCATCACCCTTTCGTCTTCAAGGGAAAACCAACGCAAGTTCAAGAGGTAGCAAAGACGTATCACTGGGGTTCCTTAACTTCACTGGTTGATTCGGCAATGGTGGAGGGAGAGGGACCCAAGACTTTGTTTCCCATGTGTTTAGTAATGTAGTGTCTTCGTTAGGTCTTTGGCTTTCCATGGCTTCGACGGTTGCGATGGCGGAGGCAAATAAGCTTCCTCTAGATCACTCACCAAAGCAATGTTTTTTTCAACTATTGTTGTTGGACCTGGGAGGCGGTCTCTACGCCCTCTTGGGTCCTTCGGATCTGGGAGGGTGCTCGTTGTGTCTTACTATAAGTATTTGGGTCATGATCTTCTTCTTCTTTATGCTCTTTGTGGTGGTGGTGGTTTTATGGGCTGCCAACGACTTCAACAGTGGAAGGTCGACCCTTGGGGATCAGTGCGATGTTCTCCTAGTTGTTCTTGCAGAAGCGATGAGGCTATGTCCTCCTTTTCTCCCCTTGAGCATATCTTTGATGTGAAAAATTGCCCCATACTACTTCGTGCCCCTCTCCGTCGCATCGGTGCTCACTCCGCCAATGCTACAAAGTTGGCTGAAGGCTTGTTTAAGGGATTCTTTGACTTTGTTTTTTATCTACATAAGGCTTCTACGATGACGGATTTTTGTCTGAGGTATTGGTCCAACTAGACCTTAGCACCAGAGCTTCTCTAAGCACGACACAATATCAAGCCCTCTTTGACGATGGAGCAGCGGTGACACACTTACAACTCGTATGGGATATTGAGTTTGTTTGGATATAAATTCACATCTTTATTCGCAAAAAGGAAGAAGAAATGACCAATAATTAAATAGGTATTATCATTCGATCCTGAAATAAATGAATTAACTAACTCATCCAGTTAATGATTAATACGTGATGAGGAAGTTTACCATCCCATGTTTATGGCTATACAATGTTACACTGAGCGACGCTTCGTGTCCCTTCGGTTGTTAACTCCTAGATGGGGGATATAAGGTTTCGTTATTGTTAGCAAGGTAGAACCTCACAATATTAGAATGTCGATGCATGTGTGGAACTAGGTGAGACGCCTCTAAACAAGAACCTCAACTACCTGCCTTACACCTTTTTCTAGCGCCTATTGAGAGAACAAGGTGTCTAGGGTTTCCCTTGACTCCTGTTGATGTCATCTCGTCTCCCGTGGTCTTGGGGTCATGGAGGCACGGTGGACCCCATCCCTAGCGAGTGTGATCCCGCTCCATTTTTAGTTAGAGTGTTGAGTTCGCTTAGAGTTTTGTCCTGTTTGAGGGCGGTGAGAAGGCGGTGGCTCCTTAAATGCAATAATGTCCTTGCCGACTATCCCTCGTTTGTGTGTTGCGTCCAACATCATCGGAGGGCCTGTGAGGTGTGTCTCTGATGCATATCCCAGGATTAGATCGGTGCTAGTATTCGGTGGATCCGTTGGATCCAAACCTCTTTCATCCCTAGTGGACCCATCTGAATTTGGCCATTCATCGTTTTTGTTCACTTGTTTACATATTTGATTATTTTGAACTATTCTTTTCTTTATGGACGACTGTTATGGTGTGTTGGTACCGTAAGGCCTTAACATGTCGACTTCTCCAGGGGATTCTTTGGCTTTGCATTTTTTTGATCTACATAAGGCTTCTACGACGACGGATTTTTGTCTGAGGTATTGATCCAACTGGACCTTAGCACCAGAGCTTTCCTAAGCACGACATGTGTAAAGCCATCTTCAACGATTACATAGCCTTACAATGTCGTCTTGGTCATACTTGTCGTACAACCTGGTATGTTTTTTTTATAGGTTATTAAACATACTAGATGCCAACAAGACAATTTTTTTTAAAATGCAACTTTTCATTCGTAATTTCATAAAAAAACATTGGAAGTCCTCAACACGAGCCCTCGGTTTGATGACTACTTGTTACAAAGGAGCCCGTGGAAGTTTGAATGTGAAGACGAAAATGAAATTAAACGAGATTCTATTGCTAGTGCCCACAAGATAAATCATGTCCAAACTCTCCTTTTGATCTATACTTTTCTTTATGGACGATGCTTACTGTTCTGGTGTGTTGGTCCCGTGAGGCCTTAACACGACGATTTCCCCAACTGACCAAGACAATAAGGTTTGCCCTACGTCGGTGAAGGAGGGATAATTTTGATGACGCGATTACAGTTCACTTTATTATTTGTTGTCGTCACTACGTGGTGTGCGGATATAGTTGTTATTTTTCATGTTCTTTGTATCGACATCGCAGATTATGAATAAGTCAAAAGAAAAAAAACATACCTAAAAGAAATCAAAGAAAGGGTACTCATTTAGTTGTGTAGATTTTGAACTATTTAATTTATTATTTGCCGTGCATTTACGTCTCGTTCGAACTTTGAAAAAATGGGTGGATACCGTGGACCGGAGGGCAGGGCTGGTGCTGGTGGGTACACATGGAAACGAGCAGGCAGTCGATGGCTACTTCGGCAGGAAATCAATCGACATCTCCTCAAGACCATTCCATTCCATACAAACATAAATATATTAATTAATTAGAATACTACCATATATTTTTCCAGCTATGGAGAGAGAAAGATACGAAGCTGTCCGGCCCTACACCACATAAAATAGAAAGAAACAGGTGAGAGAGGCAATTAACAAAGGTCGTAAATGGCAGTCAATATTTTCCTTTCAATGGCGCCTTCTAGAGCGCCTCCCCCCCTTCTTACCCCTCTATAAATTCACCCCTTGGTCTTCATCCCTCCCACCCATCCACAGCGCCACAGAATAGTTTCCTTCTCTCTTTCTCCTCCTCGTTGCTAGTAGATGTAGATGTAGATGTAGATTCCCTTCCATCTCTTCTAGCCCGATAGATATAGCCTATTGTCTACCAGTTCTTGCCAGCATATTCTCCATGGATCCTCGAGGGCTTTGTTCTTTGTTTCCGCTTGTGAACCACAGATCTTGTTTTACTTTGGTTTTGCTTGGTTTTCTTTTATCTGTGTTTGGTGTTTTGGATTCGGTTTGGAGGTGGAGCTCCTATCATTCCAATGAAGGGTCTACCGAAGGGTTTGTGCAGCTGCTTGTTCATGGTTCCCACTATCTTATCTCCATAGAAAACGAGGAGATAGGCTTGTGGTTTGCATGACCGAGGAGCCGCTTCGATCCCTCGCTGACCGCTGTTTGGATTGAAGGGAGCTCTGCATCTTGATCTACTGTCAACTAGTTTCATCTGACGTCTATTGCATGCTAGCTGCTGCAAATCTTGGAAATGCTCCAGGGTCCAGATCTGAATGGAAGCTATTTCTTCGTCTTGAGATCTCTCCAGGAGCTTGATTTTTATTGGGTATTTGCTACTAAGATTCCAGTAGGCTTTGTATTTTCTTGGCTTATTTGAAGCCAAGATTTGAATACCCTTGGTATTTTGTTTTTCTCCACCAAGTTATTAATGAATAAAAGATTCAGGTTGTGGTTTGTACTTTGGACGCACCTTTATTCCCTTGCTTTTGGGCCGTGTTGTCACTGTTGCTTCGTCTTCATCCATCCCCCCCCCCCCCCTGCCGTCTGTTCTACAGGACTGGTGCCCATTTGTGGCAGGGCTCTTAGATCTCACCTTGGATGCATTTATCCCCTTGTTCTACTCTTGGCCACATGATTTTTCTTGGTAGATTTGCATCAGATTCCTTATGGCTGCTGCTTGGATCTAGGTGCTGAGCGCAGCACATGCGCCATCACTTTGCTGTCTCCGCCCATGCGCTCATCACGTGCTTGCTGTCACCCTTATTCCATTTGATGTGTCTGGGATGAGGTATTTGTCTTAGATTGATTAAAATGCCATGAAGCTGTGTATGTATCATATATTAATCTTTTAATCTTTTGCAGGTTGTACAGGAGGGCGGTGATTGATCCCTTTTGCTCTGGTGAAAGCTTTGAAACGTTAGATGGCTGTGCTGTGTAAATCTTGCATTGTTTGTTGTATTAGCTTCAGCTTGTGAGCACACTGTTATTTTGTGAGCATGTCTGTTGAGTACTGTTGAAACTAGAATTGGCTTTGAGCCTACTAGTCGTCTATGTATCTTGTCTTAAAGTTTGTCAATATATTTGATAGCAAAATATATGTTGTTTTGTCACTACAGCCTACATTTTAATGTCAGTATTTTTTCTGTATTACTTTTGATGTGTTACTTATTTTAGTCACTTGGGAATATAGAGGTACAAAGGCCTGCGATGCAGTACAAGCTTTCCAACAGCCATATGTGAACTCAATATATACAAATTAAAAATGTCACTGAAAGTATCTACATGTACAGAATGCCTACCATAAATTTAAGATTAATGCTATTGTATTTGGTGAGGGTGGTTCACTTGAAATGCATCGACGCCTATGGGATGGTCGACTCACAGAATTATGTACGCCTTACTGGTCACAAACACAATTAGAAAGTGCATTCGTCTGGAAGGAAAAAATGTTCATGAAGGTTATGGGAAGGCATTCTATCAGATTCCAACCTCGTGAAATCTGCTGGCAACAGTGTGCACGCACCTACATCGTCGATCTGTTAGCAAACTTCCCCGCGTTACTCAGTTTGCATGCATGATTTTGAATTAATTGTGATTGATTTATTTTCTACCAAGTTTGCATGCAGGATTTTGTATTAGTTGTGATTGATTTATTTTCTAACAATTTCCCCGTCACTCAGTTTGCATGCAGGATTTTGCATTAATTGTTTATTTCCTAACAACTTCCTCAAATCACGACGGCTTGCTTCCCAAAATTTAGTTTGTTGCCTATAGTTTCAAGGCCTGTATAATTAAATATATTTGTTGTCCAATCATCAAGTTGGGCTCCTTTTTTTTGGTACGCAATTTTCAATCTAGAGGATACTTGTTTGCTTCCTAGTTCGTACACTTGTTTTGGACTGATTTTTCATTTGCTTGTTCAAATTGCTTCGATATGGTTAAAGTTTGTTTGTTCGGATCCTTGTTTGTTTGGTATTGTTACCATTTTTTGAGATTGTTTCAGTCTGGTAGATATTTTTTGGAGGGAATTTCAGTCTTGTAGTCAGAAGTGTGTCCAGTGCATTCTGTTTGCACAAACAAAAAATGTTTCGTGCAATCAATTTTTTCTAGAAAAGTAGAAAAATAAAGAATAAAAACATTATTGATAAAACATAGCTCAACAACTAAATTGTATTTAGGAGCTTATGAATGAAGATAAGGACAATATTTACATAACAATGGTGGGTTCAAATGTTTGTGAACAAAATGTACATAAGCAAAGCATAAAAATAAAGAATTTGAGGATGAAGTACAATATGGGAGAAAACTGTAGAAGCACATAAATATGATACTGGAAGCTCCATTTGCAGGATACACGTGACACGGAAGACAAACATGTGCAATATACATGAGCTCAAATGGAAGCATAGAACAATAAAAATTCTAGCAAACTAATGTTGTGTCAAACTAATGTTGTGTCCAACAAGGGAATGTATGTTTTCTGTTACCAACATAGAAATTAATGTTTTTAATAAACTGTGATAGCAAAATGTATAGAGTTTAAAAGCATCTTCATTCCAGTATGGATGTTGCATAACAAAATAGTAATGTTTCCAAAGTAGCATGCTCACGCTTCTTTGCTATCATAGTTTATTAAAAACATTACTAGTCTTGGATGGAAGCAAGAAAAACTGAAATTGTAAATAAAACTAATATGGCGGCCAAGATTGGAATGCACACTATTGTGTTATTCGTAGCAAATTAATCAAAAAACATAGATAATATAGTGATCGCTCACACGTCCGATAGAAGCATGAAAAAGTTAACCAAAATTCTTAGATAGTTAGTGATCAATTACAAGTAGGATAAAAGCATAACATTAACAAGAGAATCAAGATTGGAGGAGTCAATATCAAGGAGAAATGAGTGTATGTTGCCGGTTGGGAGGGGGGGCGAATCTTGTAATCTTCCTCACATGTTGGCTTCTTTGGGAAAACGAGATGATGCTACATTACAGTGGACCAGAGAAGTTGGGATCTGATCTTAGTGTACCTGATTGGGGGCAGCGATGATGTTGGGAGCTCGCTTGTGCATGTGGTGGATATTGTCGTGATCTTAGTGAAACTCACGACCGTAGTGGGAATCGGAGGTTCATGGCGTAGAGAACCAGGGCGGCATGGTAGTGCGTGCTTGGCGATAGGGATTATTCATGGAGCAGGTGAGATGGGGAAGATGGCCGGGCGGGTTTGGGTAGGTAAAATTAATGCAGGATAACTAACGAGGGCCTAGTTTGGGAACAATGCGATGGAATATATTTCTCAAGCTGTGATATAATACATGGCTACTTACAATGGTAAAACACATAATCACTTGGATCTAGAAGAGAGGTATAGCTGCCACAACGAGACAACCGCCTTTTCACAAGGCCTAGGGATGCGGTGGTATCAAAGATTAATGTCATCTACAATTTTCCTAATAGTTGTATTACAACTTATAAACTCTCCTCGAAATGTCCTCACATTCCTTGCATCCAAAATCTTCTAGAGAATAGCGAACATGATGAAAGGCCATACCTTTCAGTCCAGATCGGTTGGAGTGATGCGGTCCCAGAGGCATGTGATAAAGGTACCTGGGTTGAACCCTAGTTCTTGCCATATCCATGCTGAGAGGCGGCAAGAGAGGAAAATATGTTCCAAGACTTCAACATCATAGTTGCAACATGAGAAGTCAACATTATTGATGATGGTCTTGAAGGCAAGGTTAGCACTTGACTTTAGCATGTTCGTCAATAGTAACCATGCAAAGATCCGAATTTTGTTAGGAGCTTTGTTGTGCCAAATAGATATGGAAAATGGGTATTCATTGTGGCCTTGAAAGAGAAGATCATATGTCCTTTTGTGGAGAAATTCTTCCCACGAATGAGAAAGCATGAGTCTCGCTCCGTAGACGGCAAGAAATCCTGCAACTAAGATGATAACGTAACAAACTCTTGCGAGGCTGCAAAGGTCGGGCGGTTTTGTAGGTTAGACTCTAGACCAAATCGTAAGATATTTTCCACCCCGATCAAAGGAGTAATTGAGTGTGAGAAAAGGTAGGGAAATGCTATATATAGTGGTTTGGGAGTAGCCAAGTGTCATACCAAAAATAAGTCAAAGATCCATTTTTGTTAGCGCAAAGAAATTTTGTTGTAGGTCAGGCATGTGATAGTTTATGGTTTTGTAAATCATTTTTTGGGTGGGATTTTGGAGCGAAGGCATCGTGGTGTTGTAGACTAATCCAGTCAAGACATGGTTTGGTGGAAGGGAGTAGTGCTTTGACAACAAATTTATACACACATTCTCCTGATGTAAAAATTTTAGACCCACACCACCCAATTTTTTTTGGCTTACAAACGTAATTCCAAGCAACCAAGCATTGAGATCGAGTAGAAGTCTCTTCGGCGGCCCAAAGGGCCGCAGTAAGCTTCTAAAGATTTAAGTACCTTTTTTTGGAATTAGAAAGACTTTCATGAAATACATGGTGAGGGCATCTATGACAGAGGAAAGTAGAACTAAGTGATCACCTTTTGAAAGTAATTTTGTGCGCCAACCATGGAGATTTGCGGCGACGTTCTAGGATTGGAAGGAACATGTTGGAGGGTAGCCGAGTAGGTGAAAGTGGAAGTCCTAAATAGACCTATGGAAAAGAGGAGACGTTGGTTTCCAAGATAGCGGCAATGGCGGAAGATGTGCCTAGTGTGACGTTAATTGGTAGAAAGGTTGTTTTGGCGAAGTTGATGTTAAGGCCAATTGTCATTGAGAACGTGTCTAGGATACCTCTTAGTTTATAGGCGAAAAAGATCAAAGCAGATGCGAAGATAAGAGCGTCATCCATGTATTGCAATTTGTGTGTGTGGGGAGGGAGGGAGGGGAGGGAGGAGGGCAAGTGTGTGGAGATAGGGTGATACTGAAGCGCGACTTCATCATTTTGAGAATAAGCTGTTGAGAATGATATGGATCCACCAACAAATTTTGGGGGGGAAGCCTATGGTTTGAAGGACGTGAGAGGATGATGGATACAATGTACTGTGGTTGTCATGAAAGTCATTATTCACAAACTAAGTTTATTGGGAAAATTATCCATGTCTACTATACAAAATATGTACCATATGAAAAATATATATTTCAAGATGAATCTAATGATATTGATTTGGGATTCTAAATATTGATATTTTTTGACAAATGTATTCTAAGTTTATAAGGTTTGAATTTGAAATATCTAATACACACTACACTTTGACACGGAGTAGGTATATTTTAAGATCATGGTTCTTGAACAACATGGAGGGGCCATCACCATGATGTATTTGATCTTTGATCTCTCGTGACACATTGGTGACTGTGGTAAAACATGTTGGTATAAGTGCACACTTTCTCATGGGGTGTCATGAAAACAACTTCAATGTTTCAAGGAAGCACATATGCATTGGGGACTTTAGTTGCTAAACTCTTCCATGCACTTAGCACTCCATCTGAGCACGTCTGCATTGGAAGGGGCCTAAAAAAACCCGGGCTCTTGCTTGTGGCAGTCATGTTCTTCAAGATCAGAGAAATATAAGAAGTAAAATAAGTGGTATCTTCATGGAAGCAAACTTCACTTGAGACTAACAAACGCGAAGTAAAATTTACTAATCCAGTTTATGATAATACCTATAGTTTTTTTAAATACTGATAATATTTATTAAATATATTTAAGAAATTTCATCTACACTTTATTGATTCGGGTGATACCCTAGCTAATAATCAAATAATATAATTTGGGACCATGATTGAGCAACACCACGGAAGGGTCAATATCAATAGAGGCAAAAGTCTAGTACTTTCTCCATACTGGTATGTTACTCGGAGGGGCTGTTGCACATCGACCAAGTATCAACGGGAGTAACACAATTCATGATTAACGAGGATATGTTATCATACGAATGGAAAAGTTATAGAAAAGGAGATGTCATATATCTCAAATACTGTAGGAAACGAGGGCCATTTGGTTCATATGATAGGACTTCCCTCATTAGGTTCAAGTTATTATTTTAAAAATGTGAACAATAGAAACCAATTATGTATAGCAATAATAATCATTCTGACAAACCAAAGTGCATGATGATTACTAGGACAACGACAACCATCCCTACAAACATGCACAAAATTATTTTGCTAGTATATACACTACTTAGAATTGAAGTTATAGCTGATCTAAAGTAGTATTTAACAAATTCTCTCGTTGCTAGCTTACCTTTGGGTGTGTTGCACGTGGATGTGGGAGGTTTCTGTGTCGGCTTACCAGCAAAAAACATGTACGTGGGAAACTAGTAGCCGCATCACGATGTAACAAACCTCCCACCTGATCATCCAGTGAAACCGCTGATAGACCTTAGGTACTCCACATAATAGATACAATCTAGAAGTGTCAACCCTAGTATGCCTTGTGCCATTTCTTAGGCTAGACAATAGGTATCATCCGTTGATATTCTCAACTACATTAATTGGTAAAACTCTCGGATGTCTTGACTGGCATTCGTGCTACACCAGCAATGAGCGCACCAAATCATAGAAATATCATCCCATGTCGTCAATATTGTGTGCACTTGAGATGCTCAATCGACTATCTTGAGAGATGACAATGCACACCTTCTCAATGATGATCACTTTGTTCGTAATCGCAAAAACAACATTGCTACTCCTGTAGGTGTTGTTGGATTCTCCGAAGAGGAAAGGTGATGTAGCACAACAACAGATAGTATTTCCCTCAGTTAAGAACCAATGTTTACCTAGTAGGGGGCACCAAGCTAACAACGTTAGCAGTTCCTTGACACAAAGAAATAAAATTTCTTGCACCCAATAGTAGAAGGAGGTTGTCAATCCACTTGTTCTTGCTAGTTACAAGGTTAAAATCAAATAGTGATAGGGCAAAGCGGCAAGAAATTAAAAGAGCAAATTGTAGGAGTTTTTGTATTGATGAAAAATAGACCCGGGGACCATATGTTCACTAGTGGCATCTCTCTCGAAAGCATGTAGTGGCATGGTAGACAAACTACTATTGAGCAATTGACAGAATGACACAAATTATAACTATGATCATTCATGGCATAATCTCACATAGGCGTTACGTCAGTGATAAGTAGAACGTAATCCAACCGCATCTACTACTATTACTCCATCCCAAGACCGCTATCCAGCATGCATCTCAAAGTATCAAGTTCACAAGAAACAGAGTAACACAATAAGGAACATGACACAATGTAGACAGAAGAAAACCTAGCAATAAGATTTACCTCATTGTTTTTTCCTTAGTAGCAACAATACAGTACATTCCTTCATCTCTTTTGTCACTAGAAAAGATCACTGCCAGATTGAAACCACTACTATGCACCGCTCCCTCTGAAGAACTACTCATCTTTCTTGGCCAAAGAAGAAACATAGATTGCAAAGCATACATAGCTATAAAATTACACATAAAAGAGACTTCAAGAGAATCAATACAAATCAATAAACAACCTGATCATAAATCCACAATTCAATGGATCCCAATAAACACACCACAAGAATGACATCGGATTGATCTCCGGAGAGATAATCGTATTGAAGATCAGGATCATGATCAAGAGAGAGAGAGAGAGAGAGAGAGAGAGAGAGAGAGAGAGATAGAGCCATCTAGCTACTATTATGGACCCATAGGTTCGAAAAGAACTACTCACACATCATCATGGAGGGCTGGAGGCAATAAGGTTGATGAAGATGGCTTCCTAGTGATCCATCTCTTTGGCAGAGTGCCAGAAAAAGGATCCAGATGGGATCGCTTCAAAACAAAGGCTTGTAGCGGTGATAAAATTGTTTCGGCTTTCGTTCGGAGGGTTTCAAAATATATGTGAATTTATAGGCAGATATTAGGGCAAGCGGAGCACTAGGGGGGGGGGGGGCACAAGCGACCCCGGCGTGCCTCCTGGCTTGTGGCCTCCTCGTGGGTCTTCTAGTCTCCCCCCGAAGCATCTAGAGTCTCTTATGTTCTGATGTGTCTCCGACGTATCTATAATTTATGAAGTATTCATGTCATGTTTATAACAATTTTATATGGTTTTGGTATGATTTGATTAGAACTAACCTTGACTGGCGCTGTTTTCAGAAGAACTACCGTGGTGTCATTTTTTGTGCAGAAATAAAAGTTCTTGAATGGGCTGGAAATTTACGGAGAATATTTTTGGAAAATATAAAAAATACTGGAGCGAAAAGAACCAGAGAGGAGTCCCGGGGTAACCACAAGGGTGGGGGCGCCCCCATCCCCTAGGGCGCGCCCCCTACCTCGTCGTCGCCTCATGGACCCCTTGGACTTGTCCCCGACGCCAACGCCTTCTAAAAATCCCAAAAACCTCAGAAATAAACCTAGATTGGGAGTTCCACCGTCATAAGCCTCTATAGCCACGAAAAACCAATCTAAGCCCTCTCTAGTACCCTGTCGAAGGGGGCCATCATCATCGGAGGCCATGGAGGAGGATCTCGGAGGGGGCCATCATCACCGGATGCCATGGAGGAGGATCCCAGAGGGGGCCATCATCGCCATGGAGGCCATGGACCAGAGGGAGAACCTCTCCCCATCTAGGGGGAGGCCATGGAGGAGGAAGCACAAGGGGGAGACTCTCCCCCCTCTCTTTCGGTGGTGCCGGAGTGCCACCGGGGAACCATCGCCGCGGTGATCGTCTTCATCAACATCACCATCTTCATCACCATCCTCATCTCTTTTACGCGGTCCACTCTTCCGCACCCTGCTGTAATCCCCTACTTGAGCATGGTGCTTTATGCCACATATTATGATCCAATGATGTGTTGTCATCCTATGATGTTTTGAGTAGATTTTCTTTATCTTTTGGGTTAATTGATGATCTAGGACTTGAGAGAATATTGATCTTACCTTTAGCTCCTTGTGGGTTCGATACTCCATACTTATCACTTGCACCTTTGGAAATTTCTACGATGATTCGTTGCACTTGGGGATTATCATGTTCCAGAAAAAATCATCAAAAAGTCTCGCCATGTTTGGACCTTTGTAGGTATCGATTATTTTTGTAAAACTAAAAACGTGCAAAAAACAAGAACTGGCACTGGGCACTAAATTAATAGGTTAGTCTAGAAAAAATAGTATAAAATTATATAGAAAGCATACGAAAGTGAGATATAATAGCATTTAACAACAGAAAATTAGAGATACATTGAAGACGTATCAAACATTTTCCTCTTTGAGAGCTTCATCGACACATTGAGCTAAAACTTGAAGTGTTTGTATTGCCTGGGTACTACATAAGGGTGTATGTGATCTCTCCTGAGATGATGGTATCTCTGGATAACATTTTGGTAGAAGTGGACACCTTTTGAGGGAATGTCCTGAACACCAACTTATATGTTTCATGGTAACAATTAGACCCCATGTTGTTGCCATCAAAGCAATCATAGCTTGCGCTATGGCATGCAGTGATAAAAGAAGTAAGGGCAGCTAAAAGAAGTGTTTCCTACCTGCATGGTAACTTCAAGTGAAAATAACAAATAAGAAGTAGAAGTTAGTCCAGTTAATGATGGAACATATATATTTTTGTAAATAGAAGTAGCAATGCATGTGCAGGTCATCTATTTCTCGATCTATTTCGCAAGGGTATGTAAGAAAAATCATATCTACATTTCACTTATAGATTGTCATCTTCATGATCATGGTTTGAGCAAGAACAAGGATGGGCTAGCATCACAAGGCGCAAAAAAACTAGCATTGTATGAAGTTTTGTTGCAAACTTGATCACATCAAACTAGTATTATGTAGATGTAAAGAGGTGGTGGTGGTGAATGGGGGGGGGGGGGGGAGGGGCATTGCCTCCCTTGACAGTAATGAAGCTTCAGAATGACTGAGGAGAGACACGCCAGGCACCATAGACGCCTTGAGCTCTTTCATGGCGGTATCGAAAGGGGCTGAGTGCACCGACAAAAATGATCCGACCTCATCTTACAAGTAGCCAGGTTTGATACTAAGCAACACCGACAAGGACTTGATGGAGTTGTAGTAGTTAGAAATGAAGTCGACGATTTCGTGGACGTATGAGTGTATTTCATTATCGTTGAGTGTGTGGAAGGCTGACAACTCACCGAAGGCGGTAATAGGTTAGCGTCTGAGTTGCCTATGCTTCTGCAAGAATGGGACTGATGATGAAGTATGGTTGTTGGCGATCGACAGGAGGAAGAAATGGAGCTAGCTGCGTTACTAGCCAGATTTGTTTGGTACTCAACACAAATTCCTCTCGATTATATTATGAATTATAGAGTACCCCGTCTGCGCCAGAATTAAAGTATAGTATATGCATGGGTGGCGAGAGCTGGATCAATGGGTCGAGCCAAGTTGGATGGGGAGATGGGCCAAGGAAAATAATACATTCTGTGCAGTTGTGAGAATAGGGAAAAGGGTTTTCGTTTTAGGAAATCGCAATATACACAAGTTTAGCAAAATATATAATGACTTCTATGATTTTATAAAGTACTGTGTGTTGGTTTTGAATATTATAGATGTAGTACAATGTTGCCTATTGCATTTAGTGGATAATTTACTATGCGTGAACATGTAGGAAATTTCATTTATGAATAATACTGCAAATAAAAGATAGCCATGTAGCATGCTACAGGTCACGAACTCAATATCAAGATCATAAATTTATCTTGTCTAGACTTAATAACACTTTTTGCACCTTAAAAAATTGTCGCGACACTTCTTACTTGATGTAAAACATTTTTCAAATTTCAACATTTGTTAGGCCTTTCGACGCTACTTATGTCACATTTCACTGCCTATGTTTATATTGGCAAAGAGACAAGTATTGCCACAAAAAGCAAAAATCTAGGGGCTAATGATTGGCATTTTAAAAAAATAGGGCAAGCAGTGTCAGAATAGGTGTTTTAGCTGGTAAAAATATCATTTAGTCTTTTCCATAATTAACGAGGGAATTTCTAGAGTGCCTATAATTATGGCAATAATAATTAACAAGAGAATTCCTAGCACGCCCGCAAGTCTTATGACACTAGTTTCCATTCGTTATGTTCTCTTACTTTTTTGTTTCTATTTTGAAATATTCTAAATACATATGGTTTGCAAATTAACTGACAAACTATTTTAAAAATATTAACTGCCCATTGATTTTTTCAGTGCATTATAAAAAGTTTTTGCACATATTTTTAAAATAACCGCACCATTCAAAAAACAATGTTCACGTTTAAAAATATTTGTAAAATTGCCAAAAAAATATTAAATGATGAAAATAGATTTTCTCGTATTTGGAACTTTTAGCATTAACAAAATTATTTGTGACATTTCAAAAAGCTTCACACGTTTTCGTAAACATGTCCATGACACTTTGCAAAAAGTTAATATAATCTAACAAATATTGTCTTGTACAAGAAAATGTTGTATACTCTTCAATAAAAGTTCGTGACATTTAGAAAAATATTCACTGGTTCCAAAAATAAGCTCATGACATTTATAAATTTTTGAAATGTAATTAGAAAATGTTGTTTTAGTATAAAGAAAATGTTTCGTCCCATTAAAAAATCAACATGTATTTGTAAGAAAATTTTAAAAATGTAGCTGAAAAATGTTCATCATGCATTTAAAAAAGGTTCAACATGTTCATCTGCTTTGTCTTGCGTCATGCGATACAAAGCTAGGTCTCGCTGAAGCACCATGCTAATAGGCCAGCCCAGTGCGCGGAAGGTCACTGCCTTGTTTTTCTTTCTTTGTTTTTCACGATTTTTATTTTTACTTTTTTATTTAATTTCGTACTTTGGTTTACACTTCCAAATATTATAAACATATATATTTCAAAAATATAATTTATATAATGTTTTAAATTTTTTATTAATATATTTCGAAAAAGTTAAATGAGTATAGAAAAAATGTTAATCTTGTATACAAAAAAAATATAAAAAATATTCAATTTATGCAAAAAAGTTGATCATGTATTTAAAAAATGTGAATCAAGTATTTGAAAAATAGTGTTAAACAAGTATTGAAAACATGTTAATCAAGCATTTGAAATAAGTTAAAATGTGTATTAAAAAGTGTTGACCATGTACACAGAAAGTTAGTCTTTTATTGTACTCAGTAAAATGTTATACATGTATTTAAAAAATTCCAAGAAAACATTTGAAAAATGCTAAAAATGTCTATATAAATAATGTTGACCATGCTTGAAAAATATAGTAATCTTGTATTGTATTCCAAAAATGCTGAACAAGTATTTGAAATTGTTTAGTCAAGAATTTGAAAAATGCTAAATGTGCATAGAAAGAATGTTGATCATGTATGCAAAAATGTTAGTGTCGTATTGTATTAAAAAATGTTTAACTTGTTTTAAAAAATGTTAATAAAATATTTGAAAATGTTAAATGTCTAAATACGGAGTGTTGACCATCTACAAATGTGGGAATCTTGTAATTGAAAAATATAAATCAAGCATTTTAAAATTTTGAATTGTGTGTTGAAAAATGTTTACCAGGTATTAAAAAACGTTGATCTTGTATTTGTAATATGTTAAACAATTATTGGACATATACCAAAAATACGAATAGAAAAACAATGAGAACCGAGAGAAAGAACTCGATGAGAAACACTAAGGAAATAATCAAAACCAAGGAAAAAGGCCAAAGAAAACTGGTAAAAAACAAAAAAATCAATGTAAAAACAGTGAAAAACCAGAAAGAAACAAAGGAAATTGAAGAAGAAAATAAAATAAAAGAGAAACCCAATAAAAAGAGACAAAAGAAACAACAAGAGCCTGTGAAAAAATAAAGAAAATAAAAAGAACTGAGAGATCCAGTGGAGAAAACTGGCTCTCTTACCACGTACTCCCTCTGTCCCAAAATTCTTGTCTTAGATTTGTTTAGATAAGGATGTATCTAATAGTAAAACGTGACTTGATACATCCGTATTTAGTCAAATGTAAGACACGAATTTTGGGACGGAGGGAGTAGGTAATAGTAGCTTAGTTGCTAGGAGCCGTGCGCAAATTCCAGGAGACCTGGGATCGATCCCTGGTGCTACCTTTTTCCTATTTTCTCTGTTTGATGTGTCCTCTAACGGGTCGACCTGTTAATGTGAACGCTTCAGCGAGAGCTTGTTCCATCTCGCGTGAAGCAAGATATAGCTTTCGCGGCCCAAAAGGAGGATTCCTTCAGGAAGCATACTTTGATTGGGCCATGGTTGGGTTAAACAGTTGCGCGACATCTTAAATCATAAACCCATACAAAAGGCGTCTACCCGGTTTAGAGAAAATCCATATTTTATTCGAGGAACTATTTGTAAGACTTTTGCTATACAATAGTTTTCGTTGTAGGTTTAAAACATATAGTTTTTATATGGTCTATTTTCCAGGTAATTTCAAATAAAAAATTATATTGATTCCGACCCGATGATTTGTATTGCATGGCAACTATGAGATGCATTTAATTATTCTTGAAAGTTCGTGTGTTTTTCTATGGAGAAGCTAAACTACTTCCGATACATACTCATGTGTTTTCAGTTCTTGTAAGACTCCACATGCCACATAATCTATATCTTATAATATTCTCATTCATGCATTTTTAGAATCACATAAATCAAAGAGTACCTTAAACTATGTCTCTGAATAAATGAAGAGGACATATGAAATTCCAAGAAAATGTGTCCGCTAGAATTGAAAGACCCCCGAGCTTTACATATAACTGTGGAAAATTATGTTTCTCGGGGATTTGTTCATAGAGCTTGTGTGGTCTACAGGGGTTGAAACCATTGAAGTTCTTTTATCCAAATGTCCTACTTTGCATATGATTCGAAACAAATATTTTCTTTCTTTCTGTTGGACCTCATAATTTTGTGTTTGTTTCTTTGTTTCTGTAACAACTGTGACATCCACCTAGTCTTTAGAAAAGTTTATACATTTTCATAGATTCGGTTGAACTTTATTCCTACAATTCACATTGTTTTATTACATGTGCCAACATGCCATGATATCTAAATCTAAGCATCATATGGATTTGCATGATTCTAAATGGGTAGAAATAGGAAATAGAAATAGATGTGCATAAAAACAGAGAACTAGAAAACACATGAATTTTATAAATTTGAGTGTTTAAGTCACGGGAATATGAAAACCACAATGTTCTTAATAAAAACTCTTATTAGAATTTTATTTCGCTACCAATGAGATTTGTCTCATTCTTCTTGAGTTGGATTTCAAGTGTAACGTAAAATTCTGTGTTTTGCCTATGAAACTGGGACAAAAGGAAAAACTTTAGCATTGATCATTTGCTCTAGTTTTTGAACTAAATGATGAATATTTAGTGTTCTAGCTCGAACTTGTTGCTCCAATTTCTTGTGCCGTGTTCTTAAGAACCTGAAAGCAAAGAACGAAAAATAGGGCTCCTTGATTCGTAAGAATTTCACAGGATTTATGGAGTTTGGATCTTTTGGATTTTGTATATTGGTTCATCTGATTTATACGATTTACATCCTTACAATTTTCTGCGTGTATTCATTTTGCACTCTGTTTGGAGGAAAAGTCCCACTCACTCCGACATTCGCTACGATAACTTTGTTTACCTTTTAATGTAAAAAAACTGTGTTTAGCATTATCATGTGGTGTAATAAACTTTAAATGCAAATCACATATTTTTGTATAATCCCATAAAATTGTGGTTCAAGAGGACGTGGTTCAGTGATGTGTTATTTTGATTCACATATCTTCAGAATTTTGTGAGCTAAAAGTGCCCCTAAAACCATGATGAGAAAGAAAAGAAGAAATCCCCCAAAACTCCATGCTTATAGTGGGATGGGAAACCCTTCCGAGTCACCAAACATACGAGATAATCGACAAGTTGTGACCGAGTTGGAACACGCTACAATGGCACAACTGACAAGCGGCTCCTACGACGCACTTGCGCTTTGTAATGTTGGTTGGACATGGTCTAGCAAAATAGCGCACGGATCATCAAATACAGAATGCGTCTTATGTGCTTATGCACAGTACACAAGAGGTGATCAAGTGGATATATGATGCAGTGCCACCAGAAGGAGAGTTGCAAATGGATGTACGATTTGAAGGTTACCGTCTGGTCGATATGGACGTCTATGGTAAATTGTGTAACACTATCGATGAACTCACCTTTTTGATGGAGCTACAACCCCCGAATGGATTAACTACATAACCTAAAAGAGCCTTGAGGTGGACGATATGGTTCTGTGTATTATGACGATGTAGAGGGTGGGATCAACCCTTTTAAAAAAATATCGATGAGACGATGACAGATAACACTTCTTGTTCGGTACAACCCCCTAAACACATTGACGGACCAGATATCCTCATACCCCTTCATAAGACAGGGTAGGATGGTCATTTTAAAAAATACGTCGCCCCGACCGTACACAGCCGCGAGTAGTAAACTGGGCCGGCCCAGCAGCGAACGATTTCTATAGAGTTTATGTAGTGAAAAGGTGGAAAATCTTGAAATAAATTGCATGTGGTGGGAATAGAACACAACACATCCCACAATCACACAATGAACCAGCTACCATGACTAATTAACAACGCAGAGTTTTAAGAACTATGACCAACGGCATATTAGTACAGTTTTTTGAAATTTGGACATGATTTTTCTTTAAATGCGGACATTTCTAAAAATTGTAAACAAAATTTTGAAAATGCAAACAAATTTACTAAAAAGGAGAACAAATTTTTAAACTCTGAACACATTTTTAATAATGAGATTTTCTAAATTCTACTTTTTTTTTCTGAAAACACAACTTTTTTTGAAAGTCTGAACTATTTGAATATTAGATCATTTTTCGAAATTTTCGAACTTTTTGGAAAAATAGGAATAAATAAATAAATATGTTGAATTTTTTTGAACATCACGATTTTGAAGCAGAAAAAAGAAAAAAAAACGATTCATGAACCTTCTTAAACGTTCCCAAACCGGTAAAAACCGGCCTGGAACAATTTAGGAGGTTCCCAAAACCCACAGCTTTAGAGGCAACAAACAGATTAAAATGTGCTGGCCCATGTTTACTCGTATTGGTTGGGTCTGTGCGAAACAACGACTGTTTGACGTCAAATAGAGTTATCCCCCAGCGGGCGCCCGATTGGATCGCTGCCGACGCCCGCCTAAGCATTTTGTTTTTCTAGTTTTTATTTCTTTCTCTTTTTTCGTCAATCCATTTGTCTTTTCCTTTTTGAACTTATTATAATTTTTGAAACTTGTTCAAAATTTTTAAAATTGTTGAGAATACCCTAAAATGTTTGTTTTAAGATATTTTTTCAAAATTTAAACAACATTCTGGAATTTCAAATATGTTCATGTTTTTCAATATTTTGTTCACAAATTTAAGTAATATTTTGTTCCCAAAAAAGTTGATATTTTTTAAAAATAGCAAGTCATTTCCAATTCGTGCTCAAAATTTTCGTCAATTGTCGGGAATTTGTTACCAATTTTGGAAAAATGTTCAAACTTTTAAAATTTTCTAACACAATTTGAAATTACAAAATTGTTGACAAATTTTAAGAAATGATTAGTGCATAACAAAATCATGTGAGGCATTCAAATTAGGAAAAACAGAAGCATTCAAATTAGGAAAAACTACATGCTCAGGGATGCACTCGTGTGGTCTAGTCTAGCGCACTTCTCTCCACTAGTGGTTTTCTGAACTATGGATAAGTGACCCCAAATTCTTACAACAGCCTGACACGGACATATGAGACATCATGCCAGGTTTGAACGAGTTCCGACACTGTTCGCATGTGGTGACGCGTCCGACCATTTATTGGCCCTTTCACTGAGAAAACTCCAAACTATGCAAAATCTGTCAAAAATTCAAATACTTGGTATGGTGCCTCGAATTGGCCATATAAGCTCATGGAATAAATTTGGGTCATGTGACGGATGCCGAAAAAAACGTGGTCTCAAACGGACCCTTCTCGCCTACCCGAACACTTTGGAACAAGTTCAAGGCCTAAAAAGTTCACAATTTGGAAACAAGTTCACGAATTTGAGAAATTGTTCATAAAAAATGGAAAATTCATGAAATTTGAAAAAGTTCAGCAATTTGTAAAAAAGTTCATGTAATTTGATTTTTTTCTGCAAATTTGAAAAAAATTTCACGAGCTAAAATTTCATGCATTTGAAAAAAGTTCACGGCTAATAAAATCATGAATTTGAAAAAAATTCGCCGGTTGCAAAAAGTTCACGACATTTGAAAAGAGTTCGAGTCCTTTTTTTTTGAAATTTAAAAGAACGAGAAAAAGTAAGTGGGGCGAGCCCATGAAAGTGAGGGTGTGTGCGCCAGGCGGAAATGGACCAGCCCAGTCGGTCGGCCTGTGATATTTGAAAGGCTTATACTTCCCTTTATACATTTATAAGTTGGGGGTGGGGGGGCACTTGACAAATATTTAATTATAGACACAGAAAAAAAAAATGATAAACCCAACTACGCGTGTTCTGCGGTTGATCAACCTGCCGGCACATGCATGTTCGTGACGTATGTGATGATTAACGTTTACATGTTTTTTTTAAGGGAAAAGCCTTGTGGCATTTTATTCAATTTGGGAAAGTGTTACATCAAAGATTACATGAGGTAATAAGAAAGAAGGCATCTCATCTAACCACTCTTCACATATTTTTGAATCATAGCATCGCCTAGTTAGGAAGTGTGCAACTCTGTTTGCTTCTCTCGGACAATGAGCAAAAGAAATATTCGGGATGCCATGGGAGAGATGAAAACAATCAGCAAGGGTAGCTGAGTAGGGGCTCCAAATTTCTGTCTGTCCATTACATGCATGTACCAGTTCTTCACAGTCTGATTCTACTTCAATATTCCTGCACCCCACTGCATAAACCAGCCGTAGCCCCAAGCGAAGAGCAATTGCTTCAGACTGATTGTGCACTAAGAGTGTTATCTATAAGTTCGAGACCCCGCCAATCGCTTCTCCACGGCAATTATGAAGAACAGCAGCTGCAGCCCCACTCCGTCCTCGAAGAAGGACGCATCCACATTCAGTTTATGCGACCCAGAGCTGGGCGTTGCCATCGAGCTTGAGTTTACCGCAGCTGGACGTGTCGCGTGATTTGAGGTTATAGCTTGGATAGCAAACGAGGAACTTGGTGCAGGCTTGACATTCACCCCCTTTACAGCTTCACGGCGTTCCCACCAGATGTACCATGCGCCAACGGCAATCGTTTCTTGGAGCCCCAGTTGTCCCAAGACAGGAGATTTTTCACCGGATTTACGGGTAACTCCTCCATTACCACCGAGCCCGAGCGATCGGTCACGAATAGCTGCATCTATAATCTCATCCAAACCCAAGGACTTCCAAACCTGACGTGCACGATCACAAGTGAAAGCCAAATGACGAATATCCTCTGGTCCTTGGTGACATATAGGACATGAAGGTGAGACTTTGATATGTCTACTTCGCAATATGTACGGCCAGAATTTCAGACAACCTTGATCGGGCAACGCACACAATCATCTTTATTATACTATTCAACAAAGACTGATAAAAATAAATACATAGATGAACTCAAAGCCATCTTTCTAATGATCTATGTCGCTACCCCTAATAGCTTGTTGATGATGTGACTGACCACGCATCAACACACACCATATAATCCGACGGCCTCACCAAGCCGTCCCACGGCGAGCTGAGATCATCAACCGGTCTAGCAGATTCTTAGCGCGCACCGCATGCGCACACTTCAGAATCCGTCGCTGCCATATTCCGTCATCCCAATGTTAGGAGCGATCCATGCATTGGACTTGCCAGGCCTTACTGACGTCAACGCTACCACGACGCCATACCGTGCCACCGCCCGCGCTTTCCATGAAGTCGCATCCATCACCGCGACTCCTTTGCACCATGCTGCCGAGACCCGCCGTCATCGACCGGTATATATGACGCCACTCCACCTCCAACCCAACACATGCCCTAATCAATTCCTCTGGTGGCAACACCACTATCCAAGCTGCCCCAACAACATGACACTCCTCGATAAAAGGCATCAAGGACTTCACAAATGACGCCTCCAAGGGGGTAGTGATGTCGAGGACAATACAACCATCCAATCCGGCATGGCCCGATCTAAGGTTTTCACCAGGAGTCACAAGACATGAGGTCAGTATGTGCGACAGATCGACGACGACACCTCAAAGGAGGAAGCCGTCATTCGCGGACGTCATTCCTGCTGGCACTAACAAGCTCAATGCTTGGTTTTCAACCGGATTTGTGCAACCCACCTCCACTATATTCTAGGCAACCGGGGCTTCGAGAGAAGTCACTGCCAGCCCAGCACCACCGAGCACACAATTGGGAGGAACCGAGCCGAATAGAGGGACTGAGGAGGCCCGCATCGCCGCTCACCAAAGCTCGTATAAAGGAGGAACACCACCAGCTTCCGCCATCCTCCGCCGCTCGAGTCGAGTTCAACAGGAAACCCCACCGCCACCTTCGAGATCGAGGCGCCCAGGCGCTGCACCACCGAAAACCGCTCACCGCTCCACCATCACGCGCATGGACACGGGAAAATGAAGCCCTGCCGCCCTGCTCCTGCGTGCCGCCCATATACAACAGTCGATGCTCTTGTGGAGGTGATCCGGGAGGATGCAACTGCCGACCGTGGACCACATCGAACTGCTGTCCATGGCGCCGTCCGAACTTTGCCGGTGGGTGCCTTAGGCAGCGCCGAGGGTAGGTGGCGGCGGGGTTATGTTTGCGCCCCCGAGTCACGAGAGCAGGTGGCGCGCGGGGGGGGGGGGACTGTTTCGATCAATCTTTTTAAAGCCCTCTCGATATAGAGGTTTAGTCCAATCAAGATTCAGTGCAATGAGAAGTAATTGCTGAAAACCACCACATATGAGACTAGGGTAACCGATTGGTACCACTTTTGAGACAACTCAAAATACATCACCATTTTCAAGGCTAATTAGTAATAAAAAGCACTGATGCTCGTTTGAGATCGTGAAGGCAATGGATCCCAGTTGTTAGGCTGAGTTGGCCTGCCAATGAGGACAGGTGGACGAGGGACCCATGTGTTACCCTCACATCTCCCCACTTTTTTTCTTCCTCCTCCTCGTCTCTCTCTCTTCGTATCCCAGGCCACTGCACGCTCATCTAGACTATCAACGGTCGCCATGTTGCTTGTGCTCACAACATCGAGGTCCCACGAGGTTGCGCTGCAGATGGCCAGGGTGGGTCATGGTAGGTCCGTTCATGAGATGATGATGTCGGGTGCTATCGAGGCGCGCATGACCTGCAATCCCCACACCTCCCCTCACGCTCCTGCACCCGCATACCTCGCCTCATGCTCCCGCAACCCCCACACCCCACCGCGTCCATCACCTGTCCTAACCGCTCACCACAATGGCTCGACACGTAAAACCATTGGAGAGGGAAGTATGAGGAGATTGCAGAGGAAGACATGACTAGTGCCATGAAGGAGAAGTCGGAGGCGCTACTGAGGCCTATTCCTCCTAGCTGTGCACACACGCGTGCGCCTGCTCGGTACGCTGTGGACGCCGACTGATACATCTCCGATGTATCTATAATTTTTGATTGTTTCATGCTATTAGCATACCACTTTTACATATTGTTTGACAACAATCTATATTTATTTTATTTGTACTAACCTATTAACCCAGTACCAAAGGCTAGTTCCTGTTTTATAATGTTTTTTTGGGGTTTTAGGTAAAAAATTCAGGGAGCCGCAATGCCCTGAATTTTTTTGTGATTTTTTGTGGGAATTATCATGTTTTTGACACAAAAATCAATGCAAGATGAGGCCCATGGGCCCCACAAGGGTAGGCCGCACGGGTACCCCATGGCCGCGCCATGAGGGCTTGTGGGGGATCTGTAAGTCGGATGGAGCTCTCCTTCGGCCGCAAGAAAGCTAATTTTTTAAAAAATATCGTGTTAAAATTTCATCCCAATCAGAGTTAAGAAACTCCGGCTATTTAAGAAACGGTGTTCGTCCAGAAAACGGTACCAAAACAGAGAGGAAAAGCTAGAGAAAAAGAGGAGGAGAGATCCAATCTCTGGAGGGGCTCCAGCCCTCCGGGGCCTATGGAGGATAAGGACTAGAGGGGGGATGACCCTTCTCCCATCTAGGAGGAAGGCCAAGCAAGGGGAATAAGGAGGAGGCCTCTACCCCCTCTCTCCCGGTTGCACCGGAGCGCCGCTGGGGGAACCATCATCACGATGACCATCTCCATCAACACCGCCGTCTTCCTCAACACCTCAATCGCCTTCCTCCCTATGTAATCAACGGTCCACTCTCCCGCAACCCGTTATAATTGTTGGGGAACGAAGTAATTTCAAAAATTTTCCTACGCACACGCAAGATCATGGTGATGCATAGCAACGAGAGGGGAGAGTGTTGTCTACGTACCCTCGTAGACCGAAGCGGAAGCAATCACAACGTAGAGGAAGTAGTCGTACGTTCTCCTCGCGATCCAACCGATCCAAGCACCGTTACTCCGGCACCTCCGAGTTCTTGGCACACGTACAGCTCGGTGGCGCTCCTCGGGCTCCGATCCAGCAAAGCTCCGGGAGAGAGAGTTCCACAAGACGACGGCGTGGTGACGATCTTGATGTTCTACCGACGCAGGCTTCGCCTAAGCACCGCTATGATATGACCGAGGTGGAATATGGTGGAGGGGGCACCGCACACGGCTAAGAGCGATCTCAAGGATCAACTTGTGTGTTCTAGGGTGCCCCCTGCCCCGTATATAAAGGAGCAAGGGGAGGGCCGGCCGGCCCTAGGAGGTGCGCCAAGGGAGGGAGGCCTCCTCCTAGTGGGAGTAGGACTACCCTTTCCTAGTCCAACTAGGAAGGAGGAAGGGGGAAGGAAAGAGAGGGAGAGGGAGAGGGAAAGGGGGGCCGCGCCCCCCCTCCTTGTCCAATTCGGACTCCCCATGGGGGGGCGCGCGCCACCTCCTGGCGCAGCCCTCTCTCTCCCCTCTTGGCCCAATAAGGCCCATTACTTCCCCGGGGGGTTCCGGTAACCCCTCCGGCACTCCGTCTTTCTCCGGAAACTTCCGGAACCTTTCCGGTGTCCGAATATAGCCGTCCAATATATCAATCTTAATGTCTCGATCATTTCGAGACTCCTCGTCATGTCCGTGATCATATCCGGGACTCCGAACTCCTTCGGTACATCAAAATACACAAACTCATAATATAACCGTCCTTGAAACCTTAAGCGTGCGGACCCTACGGTTCGAGAACAATGTAGACATGACCGAGACACATCTCCGGTCAATAACCAATAAGCGGGACCTGGATGCCCATATTGGTTCCTACATTTTCTACGAAGATCTTTATCGGTCGAGACCGCATAACAACATACGTTGTTCCCTTTGTCATCGGTATGTTACTTGCCGAGATTCGATCGTCGGTATCCAATACCTAGTTCAATCTCATTCTTGGCAAGTCTCTTTACTCGTTCCGTAATACATCATTTCACAACTAACTCATTAGTTGCAATGCTTGCAAGGCTTATGTGATGTGTATTACCGAGAAGGCCCAGAGATACCTCTCCGAGCAATCGGAGTGACAAAACCTAATCTTGATTCATGCCAACTCAACATATACTTTTGGAGACATCTCAGAGAGCACCTTTATAATCACCCGATTACGTTGTGACGTTTGGTAGCACACAAAATGTTCCTCCGTAAACGGAGTTGTATAATCTCATAGTTGCAGGAACTTTGTATAAGTCATGAAGAAAGCATAAGCAACATACTAAGCGATCAAGTGCTAAGCTAACGGAATGGGTCATGTCAATCACATCATTCTCCTAATGATGTGATCCCGTTAATCAAATGACAACTCATGTCTATGGTTAGGAAACATAACCATCTTTGATTTAACGAGCTAGTAAAGTAGAGGCATACTAGTGACACTCTGTTTGTCTATGTATTCACACATGTATTATGTTTCCGTTAATACAATTCTAGCATGAATAATAAACATTTATCATGATATAAGGAAATAAATAATAACTTTATTATTGCCTCTAGGGCATATTTCCTTCAGTCTCCCACTTGCACTAGAGTCAATAATCTAGTTTATACAGTAATGATTCTAACACCCATGGAGTCTTGGTGCTGATCATGTTTTGCTCGTGGAAGAGGCTTAGTCAATGGGTCTGCAACATTCAGATCCGTATGTATCTTGCAAATCTCTATGTCTCCCACTTGGACTTGGTCCCGAATGGAATTGAAGCGTCTCTTGATATGCTTGGTCCTCTTGTGAAATCTGGATTCCTTTGCCAAGGCAATTGCACCATATTGTCACGGAAGATCTTCATTGGTCCCGATGCACTAGGTATGACACCTAGATCGGAAATGAACTCTTTCATCCAGACTCCTTCATTTGCTGCTTCCGAAGCAGCTATATACTCCGCTTCACATGTAGATCCCGCCACGACGCTTTGTTTAGAACTGCACCAACTGACAGCTCCACCGTTTAATAAAAATACGTATCCGGTTTGCGATTTAGAATCGTCCGGATCAGTGTCAAAGCTTGCATCGACGTAACAATTTACGGTTAGCTCTTTGTCACCTCCATATCGAGAAACATATCCTTAGTCCTTTTCAGGTATTTCAGGATGTTCTTGACCGCTGTCCAGTGATCCACTCCTGGATTACTTTGGTACCTTCCTGCCAAGCTTTCTGATAAGCATACGTCGGTCTGGGTACACAGCATTGCATACATGATAGAGCCTATGGCTGAAGCATAGGGAACATTTTTCATTTTCTCTCTATCTTCTGTGGTCGGGCATTGAGTCGACTCAATTTCATACCTTGTAACAAGTAAAAGTCCTTTCTTTGCCTGATCCATTTTGAACTTTTTCAAAACTTTTATCAAGGTATGTGCTTTGTGAAAGTCCAATTAAGCGTCTTGATCTATCTCTATAGATCTTGATGCCCAATATGTAAGCAGCTTCACCGAGGTCTTTTATTGAAAAACTTTTATTCAAGTATCCTTTTATGCTATCCAGAATTCTATATCATTTCCAATTAACAATATGTCGTCCACATATAATATTAGAAATGCCTGAGCTCCCACTCACTTTCTTGTAAATACAGGCTTCTCCAAAAGTCTCATATAAAACCATTGCTTTGATCACACTATCAAAGCGTTTATTCCAACTCCGAGAGGCTTGCACGGACCATAAATTGATCGCTGGAGCTTGCACACTTTGTTAGCGCCTTTTGGATCAATAAAACCTTCTGGTTGCATCATATACAACTCTTCTTCTAGAAATCCATTCAAGAATGCAGTTTTTACATCCATTTGCCAAATTTCATAATCATAAAATGCGGCAATTGCTAACATGATTCAGACAGACTTAAGCATCGCTACGGGTGAGAAAGTCTCATCGCAGTCAACCCCTTGAACTTGTCGAAAACCTTACGCAACAAGTCGAGCTTTATAGATAGTTATATTACCATCAGCGTCAGTCTTCTTCTTAAAGATCCATTTATTTTCAATGGCTTGCCGATCATCGGGCAAGTCAACCAAAGTCCATACTTTGTTCTCATACATGGATCCTATCTCAGATTTCATGGCTTCAAGCCATTTTGTGGAATCTGGGCTCACCATCGCTTCTTCATAGTTCGTAGGTTCACCATGATCTAGTATCATGTCTTCCGAATAGGATTACCGTACCACTGCAGTGCGGATTTTATTCTGGTTGATCTCTGAAGTTCGGTGATAACTTGATCTGAAGTTTCATGATCATTATCATTATCTTCCTCGCTAATCGGTGTAGGTGTCACGAAACCGATTTCTGTGATGAACTACTTTCCAATAAGGGAGCTGGTACTATTACCTCATCAAGTTCCACTTTCCTCCCACTCACTTCTTTCGAGAGAAACTCCTTCTCTAGAAAGGATCCATTCTTAGCAACGAATGTCTTGCCTTCAGATCTGTGATAGAAGGTATACCCAATTGTCTCCTTTGGGTATCCTATGAAGACACATTTTTCCGATTTGGGTTCAAGCTTATCAGGTTGAAGTTTTTCACATAAGCATCGCAACCCCAAACTTTCAGAAGCGACAACTTTGGTTTCTTGCTAAACCATAGTTCATCAGGTGTCGTCTCAACGGATTTTGACGGTGTCCTATTTAACGTGAATGCGGCCGTCTCTAAAGCATAACCCCAAACCGATAGCGGTAAATCGGAAATAGACATCATAGATCGCACCATATCTAGTAAAGTACGATTACGACGTTCGGACACACCATTACGCTGTGGTGTTCCCGGTGGCGTGAGTTGCGAAACTATTCCGCATTTCTTCAAATGTAGACCAAACTCATAACTCAAATATTCTCCTCCACGATCAGATCGTAGAAAATTTATTTTCTTGTTACGATGATTTTCAACTTCACTCTGAAATTCTTTGAACTTTTCAAATGTTTCAGATTTATGTTTCATCAAGTAGATATACCCGTATCTGCTTAAATCATCTGTGAAGGTGAGAAAATAACGATATCCGCCACGAGCTTCAACATTCATCGGACCACATACATCTGTATGTATGATTTCCAATAAATCTGATGCTCTCTCCATACAACCGGAGAAGCGGTGTTTTAGTCATCTTGCCCATGAGGCACGGTTCATAAGTACCAAGTGATTCATAATCAAGTGATTCCAAAAGTCCATCTGTATGGAGTTTCTTCATGCTTTTACACCGATATGACCTAAATGGCGGTGCCACAAATAAGTTGCACTATCATTATCAACTCTGCATCTTTTGGCTTCGACATTATGAATATGTGTATCACTACTATCGAGATTCAACAAGAATAGACCATTCTTCAAGGGTGCATGACCATAAAAGATATTACTCATATAAATAGAACAACCATTATTCTCTGATTTAAATGAATAATCGTCTCGCATCAAACAAGATCCAGATATAATGTTCATGCTCAACGCTGGCACCAAATAACAATTATTTAGGTCTAAAACTAATCCCGAAGGTAGATGTAGAGGTAGCGTGCCGACCGCGATCACATTGACTTTGGAACCGCTTTCCACGCGCATCGTCACCTCGTCCTTTGCCGGTGCTCGTCTATTCCGTAGCCCTGTTTCGAGTTGCAAATATTAGCAATGTAACCAGTATCAAATATCCAGTGCTACTACGAGCTCTAGTAAGGTACACATCAATAACATGTATATCACATATACCTTTGTTCACCTTGCCATCCTTCTTATCCGCCAAATACTTGGGGCAGTTCCGCTTCGATGTCGATGCGCTTGCAAGAAAAACACTTTCGATTTCAGGCTTAGGTCCAGACTTGGGTTTCTTCTCTTGAGCAGCAACTTTCTTGCTGTTCTTTTTGAAGTTTCCTTCTTCTTCCCTTTGCCCTTTTCTTGAAACTAGTGGTCTTGTTGACCATCAACACTTGATGCTCTTTCTTGATTTCTACCTCCGCGACTTTTAGCATTGCGAAGAGCTCGAGAATTGTCTTAGTCATCCCTTGCATATTATAGTTCATCACGAAGCTCTTGTAGCTTGGTGGCGATGATTGGAGAATTACATCAATGACACTATCATCCGGAAGATTAACTCCCAGCTGAATTAAGTGATTATTATACCCGGACATTTTGAGTATGTGCTCCTTGTGAACTATTCTCCTCCATCTTGCAGCTATAGAACTTATTGGAGACTTCATATCTCTCAATCCGGGCATTTGCTTGAAATATTAACTTCAACTCTTGGAACATCTCATATGCTCCATGACGTTCAAAACGTCGTTGAAGACCCGGTTCTAAGCCGTAAAGCATGGCACACTGAACTATAGAGTAGTCATCGCTTTGCTCGCCAGACGTTCACAACTTCTCGGCGTTGCTCAAGCAGTTCTGGCACCCAGCGGTGCTTCCAGACGTAATTCTTACTGCAGCAACAATGAGGATAATCCTCAAGTTACGGACCCGATCCGTGTAATTGCTACCATCATCTTTCAACTTTGCTTTCTCAAGGAACGCATTAAAATTCAACGGAACAACAAAGACGAGCCATCTATCTACAGTAAACATAGACAAGCAAAATACTATTAGGTACTAAGTTCATGATAAATTTAAGTTTTAATTAATCATATTAAATAACTCCCACTTAGACAGATATCTCTCTAGTCATCTAAGTGATTACGTGATCCAAATCAACTAAACCATAACCGATCATCACGTGATATGGAGTCGTTTTCAATGGTGAACATCACTATGTTGATCATATCTACTATATGATTCATGCTCGACCTTTCGGTCTCCGTGTTCCGAGGCCATATCTGCATATGCTAGGCTCGTCAAGTTTAACCTGAGTATTCTGCGTGTTTAAAACTGGCTTGCACCCGTTGTAGATGGACGTAGAACTTATCACACCCGATCATCACGTGGTGTCTGGGTACTATGAACTTTTAGCAACGGTGCATACTCAGGGAGAACACTTCTTGATAATTTTTAGTGAGAGATCATCTTATAATGCTACCGTCAATCAAAGCAAGATAAGATGCATAAAGGATAAACATCACATGCAATCAATATAAGTGATATGATATGGCCATCATCATCTTGTGCTTGTGATCTCCATCTCCGAAGCACCGTCGTGATCACCATCGTCACCGGGCGCGACACCTTGATCTCCATCGTAGCATCGTTGTCGTCACGCCATCTATTGCTTCTACGACTATCGCTACCGCTTAGTGATAAAGTAAAGCAATTACAGAGCGTTGCATTTCATACAATAAGCGACAACCATATGGCTCCTGCCGATTGCCGATAACTTCGGTTACAAAACATGATCATCTCATACAATAAAAATAGCATCACGTCTTGACCATATCACATCACAACATGCCCTGCAAAAACAAGTTAGGCGTCCTCTACTTTGTTGTTGCAAATTTTACGTGGCTTATACGGGCATAAGCAAGAACCAATCTCACAAACGCATCAAAACCACAACGATACATCGTCAAATAGACACCGTTTTAACATTCTCAAGGACCGGGCGTAGCCACACTCAGTTCAACTAAAGTGAGAGAGACAGACACCCGCCAGCCACCTTTAAGCACGAGTGCTCAGAACGGTGAAACCAGTCTCGCGTAAGCGTCTGGCGTAATGTCGGTCCGGGCCGCTTCATCTCACAATACCGCTGAACCAAAGTATGACATGCTTTGGTAGGCGGTATGACTTGTATCGCCCACAACTCACTTGTGTTCTACTCGTGCAAAACATCAAACCATAAAAACCTAGGCTCGGATGCCACTGTTGGGGAGCAAGTAATTTCAAAAATTTCCCTACGCTTTACGCAAGATCATGGTGATGCATAGCAACGAGAGGAGAGTGTTGTCTATGTACCCTCGTGAGACCGAAGCGGAAGCAATCACAACGTAGAGGAAGTAGTCGACGTTCTCCTCGCGATCCAACCGATCCAAGCACCGTTACTCCGGCACCTCCGAGTTCTTGGCACACGTACAACTCGGTGGCGCTCCTCGGGCTCCGATCCAGCAAAGCTCCGGGAGAGAGAGTTCCACAAGACGACGGCGTGGTGGCGATCTTGATGTTCTACCGACGCAGGGCTTCGCCTAAGCACCGCTATGATATGACCGAGGTGGAATATGGTGGAGGCAGGCACCGACACGGCTAAGGAAGCGATCTCAAGGATCAACTTGTGTGTTCTAGGGTGCCCCCTGCCCCGTATATAAAGGAGCAAGGGGAGGGCCGGCCGGCCCTAGGAGGTGCGCCAAGGAGGGGGGAGTCCTCCTCCTAGTGGGAGTAGGACTCCCTTTCCTAGTCCAACTAGGAAGGAGGAAGGGGAAGGAAAGAGAGGGAGAGGAGAGGGAAAGGGGGCCGCGCCTCCTTGTCAGTCGGACTCCCTATGGGGGGCGCGCCACCTCCTGGCGCAGCCCTCTCTCTCCCTCTTGGCCCAATAAGGCCCATTACTTCCCGGGGTTCCGTAACCCCTCGGCACTCCGTCTTTCTCCGGAAACTTCCGGAACCTTTCCGTGTCCGAATATAGCCGTCCAATATATCAATCTTAATGTCTCGATCATTTCGAGACTCCTCGTCATGTCCGTGATCATATCCGGGACTCCGAACTCCTTCGGTACATCAAAATACACAAACTCATAATATAACCGTCATCGAAACCTTAGCGTGCGGACCCTACGGTTCGAGAACAATGTAGACATGACCGAGACACATCTCGGTCAATAACCAATAGCGGGACCTAGATGCCCATATTGGTTCCTACATTTTCTGAAGATCTTTATCGGTCAGACCGCATAACAACATCGTTGTTCCCTTTGTCATCGGTATGTTACTTGCCGAGATTCGATCGTCGGTATCCAATACCTAGTTCAATCTAAATTCTTGGCAAGTCTCTTTACTCGTTCCGTAATACATCATTTCACAACTAACTCATTAGTTGCAATGCTTGCAAGGCTTATGTGATGTGTATTACCGAGAAGGCCCAGAGATACCTCTCCGACAATCGGAGTGACAAAACCTAATCTTGATTCATGCCAACTCAACATATACTTTTGGAGACATCTCAGAGAGCACCTTTATAATCACCCGATTCGTTGTGGACGTTTGGTAGCACACAAAATGTTCCTCCGTAAACAGGAGTTGTATAATCTCATAGTTGCAGGAACTTTGTATAAGTCATGAAGAAAGCATAAGCAACATACTAAGCGATCAAGTGCTAAGCTAACGGAATGGGTCATGTCAATCACATCATTCTCCTAATGATGTGATCCCGTTAATCAAATGACAACTCATGTCTATGGTTAGGAAACATAACCATCTTTGATTTAACGAGCTAGTAAAGTAGAGGCATACTAGTGACACTCTGTTTGTCTATGTATTCACACATGTATTATGTTTCCGGTTAATACAATTCTAGCATGAATAATAAACATTTATCATGATATAAGGAAATAAATAATAACTTTATTATTGCCTCTAGGGCATATTTCCTTCAATAATCCCCTACTTGAACATGGTCTTTGGTGCTATGAATTATTATCCAATGATTTGTGTCATTGTATTATGTTTGAGCAGATCACTTTTGTCCTATGGATTGATTGGTGATCATGATTGCTTTGATTTTCATGTTTTATTTTGTTGCTGTAGTTTGGTGCCCATTATATATATGAGCGCACACTATACGTATTATAATATAGAGTGTTGCAATATGTGATTAATTTGCTTATGATGAGTTGCGGGAGTGATAGAAGCCTAAACAGTAGTTGGTGAGTTGTTGCATATGGGATGAAGGGGACCAATTTTATCTTAATGATATGATTGGGTTTAGCTTAACAGACTCGTTAGTAGTTGTGGATGCTTGCTAATAGTTCCAATCATAAGTGCATAAAATTATAAGTAAGGGATGACATGCTAGCAGAGGCCTCTCCCACACATGAGACAACAATGACGACGATCAGTCTTGTTATCAATTGACTAGGAACAATTTCACACATCCTACCACCACTTTTCCACACTCGCTATATTTAGTTTATTGTTCTTTATTAAAATAACACTTAACTTTTATTTTCACATTCTTTATTATCTTGCAAACCTATCCTATTACACACATAGAGTAGTTTTATTTCTTGTTCTAGGAAAGAAAACATTAAGTGTGCGTAGAGTTATATCGGTGGTTGATAGAACTTGAGGGAATAGTAATTCTACCTTTGCCTTCTCTATTGAGTTTTACACTCTTATTTATTGAAAGGGCTACAACCGATTTCCTACACTTCTGGGTTATCACCGACCACGACCACATCAAGGTCGACGACGATGGTCTGCCAGACGCCCAACATACCTCGTCCCCCCGTCCTCCAATGCCTCCCCTTAATTGGGCTCGATCAAGCACAACACAACAATAGGGCCCTAATACTTCCACTTTGCATCATTATTTCTTATTATAATTTATCTTATTTCAGTGATATATTTCACATTATGGTGCAATTCTAATGTTTCTCTCTTAAAATGCAAGTTATAGAAAGGGAGGGAGATTATCGGCAACTGAAATTCTGGACCTAAAATAGCAACCGACGAGAAAGCAGTTCTCCAGAGCTCAAAACAAAGCGTGAATTTTTGGAGAATTATTTTGGAATACATGAAGAATATTGGAGCAAAGAAGTACCAGAGAGGGCACCAGCTAGCCACATGGACAGGTGGCGCGACCTACCCCCCTGGCCATGCCCCTCCTCCATGTGGACCCCTGGAGGTTCTTCTCCCGATGCCCTTTGGACATAAAAACCTATTTACCCTATAAAAAATGACATAATTTGTTTGTGACTTTCCGACGCCGCCTGCAAGACAAAATTTGGGTGGAGCACTTTTTCTCTCCGACGGAGCAATTCTGCCGGAAAAGATTTCCTCTAGGAGAGGGAAATCGAAGCCTTCTTCACCATCAACACTCCATTCATCATGAGGACCATCATCTCCGTCAACATCTTCATCAGCACCATCTCATCTCCAAATCCTAATTCATCTCTTGTGCTCAATCTTTGTATCAAACCTCAGATTGGTATCGGGGGGGGGGGGTGCTAGTACTATTGATTACATCTTGTAGTTGATGGTTGTTGGTTTAATTGGTGGAAGACTATTATGTTTAGATTGCTAATCTTATATTTGTAACCACAAATCATGATCAATATGATGAGTTGTGAGTAGTTCCATTAGTTCTTGAGGACATGAGAGAAATCTTGTTACTCATGTGAAGTTGATGATCGTTCAATGTTTTGATATTATGTTATATTGTTCTTCCTCTAGTGTCATGTGAACGTCAATTACATGACATTCGCCATCTTTGTTCCTTGGGGAATGCATTGTGAAATTAGTTTGTGGATCATGGTTTGCGGGAGTGATAGAAACCTAAACCCGGATTTGTGAATTATTTCGTAAGGGGCTGTTTTGGATCCAACTCTTTAATGCTATGGTTACATTTATCCTAATTACCTCTTGTAGCCGCAGATGCTTGCACAAAGAGTATAATTATAAGTAGGTATATGTTCAATTTAGGACAGTACCTTAGCTCCGGTCTACCCACATAACACTTATTAAGGTAATGAATGTAAGTCGATGAATCATGGTGAATGTAAGTTGTCGATATTCCCATGTGTCCCTGAGAGCGTTTTAATCACTATAAGAAGTATCACCTGCTTGTCTTTAGCACAGTTAAGGATTGGACCACTCGCCGCATCTTGCTGCCTTGTTACCTGTTACCTTATTATAAGTTATCTTGCTATCAAAACTATCTTATCGTATTTGTAGTGAAATCCTTGCTGAAAACTGCCTATCAATTCTTTCTGCTCCTTGTTGGGCTTGGTACTCTTATTTATGGAAAGGACCATGATTGACCCCCTATACTTGTGGGTCATCAGGCCCTCCTTGTCGAACACCCATCAGCGAGGCTGAGGAGAGGTGCGCGCTGGGACCTTGGAGCTTCTCGCCAGGCTACATGCACTCTGGCTCATGCATGTCTTCCTGGACGCATTTTTCTCGACCAACGTGGCCACTCTGTATCCGATGACGTGGCTGCGCCCCGTGTACCTCATCAACTATGCCTGCTTCCGCACCAAACCCAGCCACCGTGCCCATCCCAGACTTGCGTATGGTGTTTGACTCTTGCAAGTTTGCCTGCTCCTGCGAGGGCTACAAGGAGCAGAAGCCCACCTCAATCCCAACAACACCGCCGCTAGGCTCTCCCGTGCCACCGCCATCGTAGCCATGCTAGATGGCAGAATCACCTGCAACGCCCACGGGCTTGCCGCCACGCGCCCGGAAGCTGCTCGAGAAAATGCCCAATTGGAATAAGATAAACATTCATCCATTGACAAGTAGGACACAACTCTCATTTGCCACCTCAGCTGGTCAAAGTATTTGTGTTTGGTCTTTTTCACATCAGCCCAACAGGTGGGCCATACCTGATGGATTTGCTGTTTTCACAAGCTCAAACGTCCATCGTTACTTTGATTAGCCTAAGATATAGTGGTTTGCTGTGAGTTATCTCCAAAGCGGCACCAATGTGTTATCCTAATCACAATTTTTTTGATAAAAGAGAGTGGCCTCTCCGATTTCCATTAGAAGAAATCATTCAGTCTTACAACTAACACGACCAAACTAAACTACTAGAGCAATAAACTCCCTACTGGCAACACACTAAACCGATGGAGAGGAGGGGAAGCCATCCCTCCCCCACCTAAAGCCCCCAAAGGCAGTGTCGCGTAGAGAGAATAAAGGCCTGGGCTCTGCAGCAAGTCCCAGCCACAACATTACAAAGTTTAAAAGACCACATGGGATCAAAGAGTCTGAGTAGACAAACTACAAGCAGTCCCCTCTACATGGAGAGCAAAACACGATACAACAGAGCAGAGTGAAGCAAAACGCAGGAAATGCTGCCTCCCAGCATCCATCGCAGCAACATAGATCCGGGGAAACTTGAAGCTTATTGGTCATCCCATAATTCTTCTAGTCTCTAGGCGCCACCCATGTATTGCTTTGAATACCTCTTCAGCAACTTCACCTACTAGCTTCACTCCTGCTTCCATCATATCACTTCTTGCGGGTTTTTTCTGCAAAATATTCCAATCATGTAAGTTTTTAAGAAGCAGATTGACAGGTATACATGGATCATTAATCCAGTTATTATCAAAAACCATACTATTTCTCAATTTCCACAAAGTCCAACAAATAGCAGAAATTCCTACCATAACTAAACCTCTCTCTTCCTATTAAAAATTTTAGCCCATATTCTCATTACCAGATCCAAGTCGCCTGGTATATCAGTCAAATCAAAGGCACGTTTAAGGATGTTCCACAGTAACCTAGCTACATAGCAAGAAATGAATAGATGATTTACAGTTTCCACACGGCCACAGAATGGACATTTGTCATCTCCCTCCCATCCTCTACATCGCAAATTATCTTTTGTGAGGATACTGTTTCTAAGAGTCAGCCACATAAAGACTTTGACTCTCGGAGGCATCTTGATCTTCCACATATATAGATGTGGATATTTGATCCCATTTTCTATCAGGTGTCTATAATAGGATTTTACAGTATATATCCTGTTTTTGCCAACGTCCATTTTACCTTATCATTTTCCTCTCTCAAAACCACCGAGCTGCACACCTCTTTAATGTGGTCCCACAGCTCTCTTGAGTCCCCTGTCAAAGTCCTCCTAAAACTCATATTTTCAATTTCTTTTGCAAAAATCTCTCTAACCGTTTTCTGTTTATCAAAGCATATATTATACAATCTAGGGAAACTCCTGCACAAGGTGCAGATACAATCCACCAGTCTTCCCAGAATCTAGTATTCCCTCCATTTCCAATCGGGAATTTACACAGTGAAGTAAAATGATCTTTGTGTTTTAATAACTCCCTCCAGAATTGGGAATCCCCCTGTCTAACTGTAATGTTACCTAATGCTTTAGGTCCCTGGTATTTTTTTGAATAATCTCCTACCACAGTCCTTCCGTGTTATAGATTTTCCACCACCATTTGCTCAACAAAGCTTTGTTCATATGAGCAAGATTTTGAATTCCTAGTCCCCCCATATCTTTGGGTCTACATACATCAGCCCATTTAACCAGGTGATATTTCTTTTTTTTATCATCTTCCTGCCACAGTAACCTGGCTCTGTAGTAGTCCATGCGTTTGTTAACCCCGACAGGTAGACCATAAAAGGACATCATAAAATAGGGAATGCATGTCAAAGAATATTGAATTAGTGTGACCTTCCCAGCACTTGCAAGCAATCTCGCTTGCCAGGTTTCACATTTTTTCTCCATCTTAGTTTCTGGGGTTTCCAGTGTTTGTTCCTAATCCTATTTTTATGAACTAGCAATCCAAAATATTTCATAGGCAAAGTACCCACTGGACAAGTGAATATCTTAGCATATTCATCTTTTTTATCATTGCCACCCCCCCCCCCCCAAAGAGGAAGAGCTCACTTTTATGAAAATTAATTTTTAAGCCAGACATTTGCTCAAAGAGGCATAAAATATATTTTAGATTGTGAGAACTATCTATATCATCCTGTAGAAGGAAGATAGTGTCATCTGCATACTGCAGCATGTTAATCCCATCTGTGACATAATCACACAAGACCCCCTTGACCAACCCATTTTTTCTGGCATTATCTAGCATAATAGCCAGAGCATCAGCTACCAGATCAAAATTCATGGGTGATAAAGAATCCCCCTGTCTTAATCCTTTATGAGTGAGGAAATATTTTCCTAAATGCTCATTAACCTTCACACAAACCTTTCCACCTCTAACAGTTTCCATTACCCAGTCTATCCACTTATCTGGAAATCCTTTTAAAATGAGCATCCGAAACAAAAAGGACCATTTAATCTTGTCATATGCTTTCTCAAAATCTATCTTTAACAACAGAGCACTATGCTTTTTCTTCTTAATATCATTCAAAGCTTCATGCAAAATTAAAAATCCCTCCATAATGTATCTGCCTTTTATAAAAGCAGTCTGTACAGGAGATATAACCTCAGCTGCCACTGAATTCAATCTATTCATCAGAACTTTGGTAATGATTTTAAAACATACATTTAACAGGAAAATAGGTCTAAAATTTTGGATCCTATTTGCATTCTTAGTTTTAGGGACCAAAGTAATGATCCCATAGTTCAATCTACTTATATCAATCTTTTTTGTAGCAAAATCATCTAGCAAAGCTTTGAGATCATGTTTAACTAACTCCCAATAGTGCTGATAAAATTCAGCAGGAAAGCCATCAGGGCCAGGAGATTTATTATGAGCCGTTTTTAACACAACATCTCTTTATTTCTTCAAAATTAAACTCACTAACCAACATCTCTTTATATTTTTCTTGAATTTTCCTTGGGTTATCAATAATCAGAGAGATTGTGGAATCATCAGGGTGTCCAAATAATTCCTTATAAAATTTTGTGATGTATTCCACCAGTTCTTTCCCCCCCTCAATCTCTCCCTCTTCTTGCTCAAGTCTATTAATTCTATTTTTCCTCAGCTTCCATTGGCCTTGGCATGGAAGAATTTTGTGTTGCTATCTCCTTCAATAATTTCATCTACCGTAGCTCTTTGTCTCCATTTTGCTTCTTCTTGTTGGAGCAGCCTATCCAACTGCTCCCTAAGATCGATCTGTTCTTTTCTATCTGCCACAGTAAGGCCATATTGTTCACAGTGTTTATCAATAGCATCTAATTTTTACAGAATAACTTTTTTCAGTTCAATATACCAGGAATTCATATTTCTGTTCCAGCCTTTCAATTTTGGCCTAAGTGATCTGAATTTGCCCAAAATTCTATCAACACTGTCCCCAGTAATGTTGTTATCATTCAAGGCCTCATGAATAATTTTATCAATCACCTCCCTCATGAACCAGGCATTTTCAAATCTAAAAATTGGATCAGATATTTGAATGTCACCAGAATCTAAGAAAAGAGGAGTATGATCAGACTTTTCTCTAATCAAAGTTGAGACTTGGGTTAAAGGGTATACTTCTTCCCATTCTGTGTTACAAAGAATTCTATCTAATTTTTCAAATGTGGAGTTTTTCAGATTATTCCCCCATGTATATTTTCCGCCATTCCTCTCTAATTCTCTAACTCCAGCTTGTTCCAAAATAGCATTAAACAGGAAGCTCCAATGGCCAGGGGTACCTGGTTTATTTTTCTCACTGGCTTTCCTAATAGTATTGAAGTCTCCCCCTATTAAAATAGGATTGATACTGGATTGAAATATTCTAGAGAGTTCAGCCAGAAAAGTTGCTTTCCTTTCTGGCTGAGCATCTCCATAGATCACAACTAGGTCCCAGATAAATCCGGTCTTCAGATCTTGTACAATCATTTTTATATGATAATCCCCTTCATCCAGGGAGATAACATCTAAAGTTGTATAATTGACTCCAAGGAGCAAGCCACCAGATTTCCCCCTAGCTGGGGTAAAATGCTAGTGAAAATCTCTTCCTGCACAAATTTGCTGCAAATCATTCCTGGAAAAATGTTGTCTCATGGTTTCCTGTAATCCTAGGAAATCTACCTTCAAATCCATAATCATTTCTCTAAGGAATCTTTTTTTAATATCTCCTCCAAAGCCTCTCATATTCCAAAATATACCTCTCATTTTCTCATTTTCTTTTTTTACCAGAAGATTCTATAAAGTTTACAACAGATATAGCTTTAACCCCAGAACCTCTGGTGGTTTTGCTTCTTTTCCTCTCCTTTTTGGATGAGAATAGTTCTCTGACTATTTCCCAATCATCATCTTCCTCTTTATCTTCTTCATCACCTCCCTGATCCAATAGATCTTCTAGGGTATGTTCCCCAGTATCAATAATTTCATTTTCCTCCGGCATAACTATTTGTTTTTGACTCTTATTAAAGTCAGTTAGCCATAGATCAACTCTGGCTTGTTCTGCTTTTTTAATTAAATCTAAATTATGTTTTATCATGACATAATTTTTCCCCAAGTTGACCCCAACTTTTTCTGCAATGTTTTGAAGAACATTATCATTTTTGGGAATACTCCCAGAATAAGATGACTCACCATAGTTATCCTTTTTTACCACCCTTTCTTTAGCTATTTCAATTATAGTACGGTCCTCCTTTCCTTTTAATCTGATACATCTTCTCAGCTCCTCTTCTTCGTCATTGAGATCAATTTCCCCCTTCCCAGCTTTTTTAATATTAGTCTCAAAAGACTCTGACTCTTGACTAGCAGTGTAATCAACTGGTTCCACATATCCCAGTCAAATGGCTTGTTCCATCAGTTCCTGTTCAGTCATCTCCCCTCCCTCATTTTTCTTATCTTCCACTACCATATCTTCTTCAGCAGCTCCCTCACCTTCTCCCTCAATGCTGATTTTCTCTCCTGACTGTGATCCCTTCACTTCCTCAGCTCCTTTCAGATTAATTTGTAACAGTTCATGCTGTCTCTTGACCTCATTCTCCAAATTCTTCCTTATAATCTCCATTTCCTTTCTCTTTCTCTCTTCCATCATCAGATATGTTGTCTGTCTAGCTGCCAATTCCTCTGCTTTCTGCAATCTCCTCACCAAGTCATCCTTCTTTACTTGCATCTCTGCTGCTACTCTTGGTTCCACTGTCTCTTTATGTATTTCACTAGCTTGGCCTTTTTCATTAGTGTTTAGCACCATTTGCTCATACCGTTTCAGCCCAAAACTCCCCAGACTCATGTTGTGCTTTCCAGTATCAGCCTGTTTACTCTTCTTTCGCATGTCATGCTCTCTTTGTGCTTCAAAGCTCTCCAGATCAATAAATTCAAACATTTTCCTTTTATTTCCCTCTTCAAACTTATACCATCCCTGTTCAGCCACTGAATCAAACTCAAAGCTGATATCATATAGCAGGAGATCTTTAGTAGTTATTTCAGTTCCTGCTGGGATTTTGTGAAGATCTCTCACCCCCCCCCCCCACTTTCACTCTTATTTCCTCCTTAGTATGAATGTGTTCTACATCAATCTCCACCACTGGCCCTAGAGCAGAGCCAATCTCACAGATTCCCAGGTAATGTCTCAGAGTATCAGGTACTCCCCACATTTTTATCCAGACAGAGTGTAATTTTCCTTTAGCTTTATCATCAGGGCTCTAGAAATCTACCTCAACCATAGCCCCTGTCCCCAATAATGTGAATTTCCCAAAATTCTTCAGCTCCACTAACTTGGCTTTGTTGGGGAATCTCATCAGGAAAGTTTTTGGACTCTGAAATTTGGCTCTCCAGGTCCAGCCCCATTCAAACATTTTGGCAAACCCATATGCCACATTGGATTCATTCAGCTGCCCAGAATGAACTGTAACCAAGGCCATTAGGTTTATGTGTTCAACAGCTACAATATCTTTTGTGTTTTGAACCAGCAAACACCCTAAACCCCTAGCACCATATCCCACATACTTAGCAACAGGTTTGGCTTGCTCCAGAACTGTACATTCATCAGTGTTATGAGTAGGTCTCTGACAAACCACACATGACACATTAGCTTGCAATCATTTTTGATGTGCCCTTGCTCTTTGCACTTTACACAGAACAAGTCCTTACTGTTACCAGTTTCTTTCTTCTTATGGATTTCTTTGCCTCCATCCTCCTTTAATTGCCCCTGTACCTGCAGCGCCTCCTGATTTGGTAAGTTGGAGAGCAGATAACGATATTGTTGTGCCATTTGCTCTTGTGGTATGAACCCAAACTGTCCCAGGCCTATTCCAACAGGCACCATCTGAGGGATATTGGGGTTGTTTAGCACCGGAAACCCTCCTGCCATCTGGATCTGGCCCCCCCTGCACCCCCATCTGCTGCATGCTGGGATTAGCAACCCTGAAGTTATTTCCAGTGGTCATCTCTCCAGATCCACCCTGAGTTTTTTCCTGTTGCTCTCCAAACCCGCGTGAGCCAAATCTGCCTGACTTGCCTTCTGGGTCTCTGCCATTCCCAACTGAAGGCCCTTCTCCCCCTGATCCACTATTGTTAGTCCCAGATCCTCCTCTGTAATTTCCCTCTCTATTTCTCCAATCAAAGCTATCCTGATCCCTCACATCTTGCCTCCCAAAACCCTTGTCAGAGAAACTGGACTTACCATAGAAATTACCTCTCCCACCAAATCCTGCTCCTCTTCCTGGTCTCGGCCACCAATTATCTTGCCTTCCTGCCATAATCCCTTCTTCTTCCCAACCAAAATCTGCCTCAGCTAGTCCTGTTCCCAGATCAGCCGCCGCCCTGCTTTTTCTTAGGGTTTGGTGAGAGTAAGAAGTCTGGCTCCGGAATGGAAGGGGGTATGCCTCCTTTATATATAGTCACTCCATTTCCTCTCTTTACTGGGCCACTACCCACCCCCTTCCCAGCGGGCCGCACTGCTTGGGCCAGGCTTTTAGACAGACCATCCAAACAGTTATCCCCTCTTTTCTCTTTCCCACCAATCTGCAAGTCTCCTCTCCCTTGTATCTCATCCACCCCCTCTTCTAGAGCAAAATTTTCAGGAATGTTAACCACGTCAGCCTTAGTTTCCATCTCCTCCAGCTCAGTCTTCCTCCAGATGTTTTCCCTCTTGTCACTTTTAACTGATTCATCCACATTATTCTCAATATCATCTAAAATGTAGGAAATCTAACATAATCCACAATAGCAGGGTTTTTATGCTTAATTTTTATCAATGCTAGATCAACTCTTTTTTGGTGGTAATCTCCCCAATTGAGTGATTCCACATGAGTAAACCCTTCCTGACAATCTGTCAGTTTATCAATTTCACCAAATCTACCCTCTCCCTCTGCATGTTTCAGAAGCAAGCTCTGAACATACTGACTCATTTTTTTCTTAATCCTACGATTTACTCGCCTAATACGGCTATGAGTATCAATGGCACTCGAGTTCCCCTTTGCATTATCATCAGGAGATGTATATGTGAAGCTGCGATGGTTTTTCATACCTGAGTCAACATCAATCTCGTCAGAATCGCTACCTGAATCTTCACTAGCCAGCCTCCAGAAGCGGTTGCTGGCTAGTGATGCCTTCAGGAATCGATTCCGGCGAGGCGTGCCGAACGGCAAGGAGTCGGAGTAGATGAAGCTGGAGCCAGACGAGCGGAGCGGCGCGGCGTCTGCACCACCTCCTGCGGCGGCTGCTCCACGGGGTCTTCCTGGATCACAATCGGCGCCATGGCCGAGCCTGGAGCAGGGAGCGCCAACACCCTCTCGCGAGATCTGAGCGTCGTTGCCCGCATGGCCTGGGCGAGGCGTGCCGTCTCGAAGGAGGTGAAGGCCACCCACTTCCGCGCCACCGCCCTCACCGGTGAATCCGCCTGCTCCATCGCCCACATCAGCACCTGAAGCGGATGCTTGCGCCTCCCGCGCCTGAAGAGGGACTCCTCCTCCGTCGCCGTCAGCCCCTCGAAAATCGCCTCCGCCTCCGCATACATCTCCCGCTTGCTTGTGTACCACGAGCCGATCTCTCGCAGCCGAGCGTGCAGGCGCGCATCCCTGCCTGCGAACCTCACCAGCTTCTCCTCGCTGATCTCCACCATGGTTGCCGCGGTCGACGGCGAGCAGATAGAGGAGTGCGGTAGGTGAGAGAGGATAGGAGAGATTTGGTGTGGGCTCACGTACCTCGCCCGGATTTTATCTCTCCCCGGCCGCGATTCCTCTTCCACCGGCCGCAATTCCTCCCCCGCCGGCTCCTGAGGCGCCGCCCACGCTCTGGGTCGCCCCCTCGATGCGCATGACGTGGCAAGGAAACGCAACCACAGCCCCAGGTGCGAAAACCATCTCTCTCCTAGACCGTGTGTCGACCGTGTACCCCCGCTCATCCACGAGATGCACCGACTCCGCGTGGACGCCCAGAACTTATCACCATGATGGAGCCGGGTGGCCTCACCGCCCGAAAATCTGCGGCGAACCACGCCGGCCACCGCTGCACGACGGAGTCGCCCACTAGATCGCCACGGAGGCGTGTCGGACCCGTCTCCAACTCCTCTCCTAATCACAACTGTAATGATTTTGAGTAACTACCTCGTCCAGTGATAAAGAGCGGAGAAAATAATATAACATGATAAAACAAAGTGCTGCGCTCGACCGGCACTAAACATTGGTGACGTATGATTAATGCGCACATGTTTATTTTCTTTGTTTGTCGGCCAAAAGAAGAATACTCAGACATTAACATTGAATAGTTGGTGTATGTTCAAGGGTCGACCAGCGGTGTTCCTTCAACAGAAAACGACATATGTAGCAAAATAAGTAGTATGAAGGACCATCGTCGATCTAAAAAAGACATCATTTTTGGGATGGAGGGAGTATGAAGAACCATAGTCGATCCAAAAAAGACATCGTCTATCGGAGCTTCATATAAAAAATTGAGAAGTATGTTGTATATTATACCAACATCCAGAGAACCTGTTGCATGCACTTTTTTTTCTCTAATTATAAATAAACCGGCCGCCCAGGCCAGGTATGCATTGCATTACTGGGTCAACTCTCTCAGAATATACAATTTCGTCTTGGACGCCAATAACCAGCGACCGTTCGTCAACCATGATGTCATTTCGAACGTTGGAACTGCGCGGCTGGCAGTTTCTGCAATGGGAGAGATGGCAAATTGCTAAACTGCCATGGCAGTTTGTTTAAATGGTGGGAGTTTTAGTTGTAAAACTGCCACCGTCCGACGGCTCTGGCGGCGAACGTTCACAATAGCTTATTCCGTTTGATTAATAACAATTGGCACTGTGTTACTTCCTTCGTCCGGAAATACTTGTCATCGAAATGGATAAAAAGAAATGTATCTAGACGTATTTTAATTTTAAATATATCTCAGTTTATTCATTTTAATGACGACAAGTATTTTCGGACGGAGGGAGTACCGTACCATTGAACCCAGCGATGATTGATCAATTAATCGATGAGACCAAGCGGCAGCAGGCAGGCAGGTGTTAGTTGGAATCCAATCCACATGAACAACGTGAGATCACCGGCAAGAAGCCGCCGTCCATGCAACCGCGTGAACCCGCGGTGCAAGTGCCTATAAGAATAAGAAGCAAACCCACTCCAGGTGCATCTTCCATTGCTTCCTGCCCCTCCTTCCATCGCTTCCTTGTTGTGCTACCTATTACCATTATATCTTCTTGACTCAAGAGATCACACGCTCGGCTTATTGGTGAGCAGGTTCGGTGAAATCGATGTCGTCCGCCGTGTCATTGCAGTCGACGACGCGGCCGGCAGCCTCAGGACTTGGGCGCCAGATTCACGGGTCGCCGCCCTGCCATGGTCCGGTGCTGCGACCGAGGAGTCCGCGGGCGGTGCCGACGGCTACGGTGCGCTGCGGCTCGTTCCGGCGGGACCACTACGGAGGCGCGCTGGTGGACGAGGGCATGGCGGTGCTCCGGCGGAGGATCCGGGAGGCGCGGATGGCCGAGACCAACTACGAGGCGCCGCCGGGGTGGGCGGCCTGGGAGAAGCGCTACTACCGGGCGTACGTCTCCGATGTGTCCACGCTGGCCGGCGCTCTGCAGTTGCTGGCCATGGATACCAGGCCGGGCGTCGCGGCTGCTGTTGCCGCGCTGGTGCTCGCCGGAGTGCCGGTGTCCGCCGTCTTCGCGCTGCACCTCCTCGGGCAGGCGGCGGGATCCGTTTTGCACCTTGTTTCTTGATTGACTATCATTCATTCGCCAGCAATGCGTGCTATTTGTGTCTATAGATAATTCGATACTGGTTATTCAACTATTCCATAGATTGAAATAGCAACTTCACAGATTGTAATAGATTATTTCAATTATTTCACAGAGTGAAGTACCAATTCACAGATTGTAATAACGAGTTCACCAGTTCCATAGATTGACATAACATTTTCACACACTGCAAAACAAATTCCACCACATCCACCCACCACATAACGCTTTTGAAGCAACGTCATGGACTACAACTTAAAGTTCCATGTGTGCTCTCGTTCAAAAAAAAAAAAAAATCTTCCATGTGTGCTGGGCTTTCTTCAGCTTGAGGTTGAGCTTGTGATTGAAGTTGAGGCCACTTTCCCTTGTTACATGATATACAGAGGATACAATCTTTGTAAATTGAAATTTCTATTCCCGTGTCTATTAAGTGTCATTCACCCGGAAAAAAAAGTGTCATTCTATTTCCGCATTTCAAGAATCCCATGAATCGAAATTTCCCCTTAAACCGTCGATACATATACCACGTACTTGCGGTATACACCACGCGTCTGCCTAAATGGCGCGTGAATTACTCACACAACGCGTCACACTAATTCGCACCACGTGATCGATCATCGTCAGAGGTGATCAAGTGGATATGAGAGCTGCAAATGGATGATTCGACTGATAGCAGCTGCTCGATATGGACGTCTCTGCTTGCCGGTGCTATATATATCCCCTAGTAGCATTAGACTTTCTGAGAGCTCTGTTTGGACCTAGGACTAATTCGTCGATGGATCAATTAAATAACCTAGAAAAGAGCCTCGAGGTAGCTAGCCCATATGAGACGGTGACAAATAATGAGAGAAAGAAAAATGATAAACCCACATAGGAGTACGCGTGCTAAGCGTGATCGCTCGTTCCACCCGGAGGCCAGCACATATTGTCGTGATGTATGCGATGGTTAATTAATGTGCACGTGTTTATTAATATATCTTCGTCGGCTATAAAAAGAATCCACATCGATCCAGAATGCATAGCATGTTCCTTCCAACAGAAAACATATTAGGCACCCTCTGCATCATATGAAATCAAAATTGATCACTCGAAAACCATCGATTACTTTCAAAGACAGGCTGGTATATATAGCCGTCTCTGATGTGGTAGCTAGAAGCATTATACTCTCCCTCTGTATCAAAATATAAGATGTTTTTTATTTTGCATAGACCAAAAAAGACGTCTTGCGTGCATTTTGTTACGGAGAAAGTACTTCGCAATGCATGGATGAATGAACTAATTAACCTTTTCTAGTAGGATACTTGGATGAGTTATGATTTAATTAATTCAAGGTACTACTGTACTAGTAGGATACTTGGATGAACCATGATTTAATTAAATTTTAGTTACTCCTCTAGCTACGTCCTGGTTTATTAGTCTCAATCGTATTTAGGATCATATTTTTAATTAATATAATATAAGTTATACATATCAAAATTTATATTGTCGATAACTATGTTTAAATACGAAACCAATGATATATTTTTTTGGTGACATGTATTAACATTCTGTTAGTTAAATATATGACCAATATTTGGCATAAAATATAAAGAGACCAATAAACTACGATGGAGAAAATGACAGAGTAGTTCGACCCAAGTGCTGCGATGGACTGCCACTATATGTTGGTGTGACGTATGCGATGATTATGATCATCTGCGCATGTTTTCTTAGTTGACGAAATTTAGAATTCGGTTCATTGCAAGAAAAATTGGTGTATTTAGCATGCCCTGGTCAGCTGCGTTCCTTCCAACAGAAATAAAAATAATAATCAATCTTACTCTATATAAAGTCAGAAACTCATTGTTCCTTGATCATACAAATTAATTTAGTAAGTACATATACCCATCCAGAGAACATGTTGCTTGGACCTTTTTCTTTAAAATAACCCGCCGCCCAGGCTACCGAGGCACTACCAGTTCAACTCATATCGTATCAAAACAATATACATATATACTCTTTTAAATTATTTGGCACTCTGGTAGGAGTACCATTCAACTCAACGACGATTGATCATTTAATCGATGAAACTGAGAGGCGGTAGGCAGGCAGGTGTTAGTTGGAATCCATGGTCCTTCGTGGTTGCTTAACGAGCTAGGTTATTACTACTCCATCGTTAGCTGGATCCAAACCACAATTAAACATCGAGATTCCAAATCACCGGCCAAAACCCGCCAAGGATAAGCGTCCATGAAACCGCGTGAACTCTCTCTACCACTACCTATAAGACGCAACACCCACTCGATCGAGCTGCATCTCTCGCCACGCCATTATTCATTACTCACCTCCATTGCTTCATTCCTGCTCCTCGCTCCATCGCTTTCTTGCTGTCTCATCTTCTTTGTGAGAGGTCACACACACGTTCGGTTCATTCTTGAGCGATTAGATTTCATCAATGTCGTCTGCCCTCTCCTTACCGGCGACGGTGCGGCCGGCATCCTACGGGCCTGGGCGCCAGCTTTACGGGTCGCCGCCGCGCCACGGTCCGGTGCTCCGACCGAGGAGGCCGCAGGCCGTTCCGTGCCACGGTCTGCTAGCGCTGCGACCGAGCACGAGGCGCTGCCGCGCTTTCGGGCAGGACAACTACGGGGGCGCGCTGGTGGACGAGGGCATGGCGGTGCTCCGGCGGAGGATCCGAGAGGCGCGGATGGCCGAGACCAACTACGAGGCGCCGGCGGGATGGGCGGCCTGGGAGAAGCGCTACTACCCGGCCTACGTCTCCGACGTGTCTGCGCTCGCCGGAGCGCTGCAGCTGCTGGCCATGGGCACCAGGCCTGGCGTCGCTGCGACCGTAGCCATGCTGCTGCTCGCCGGCGTGCCGGTCTCCGCTCTCGCAGTCCTGCACTTCCTCGGTCAGGCGGCAGGGTCCGTTCTGCACCATGTTTCTTGATTGATTCATTATTCGTTCGTACGCAGTGTGTGCTCTATGTGTCTCTACAGTTTACTAGTAAACGCGCACGTGCAAACGCACGTTAAGATTTAGGTAATATATTAATTACATACGGATATTAGGTATGCTATTATTTCTGTTAATACTATGATTAGTAGTACTATATTTGGTATGATATTATTGCACGTTAAATACGTCTAACACTCACTATTGGAACAGTCTAGATCGTTGGCCGAGATTAGTTGGATCTGCCCCTTTGGATCTGTTTATATTGGTATAGATACATAAACAATGAAAAGGAGATACCTAATTCTCTAGACCAAACTGACCATCCGCGTAAGTTTTGTGACCCTATTTATCTTTTTTCTTGCAGTGTGTAGTACTACTATTTTTTTTTGAGACGATGTTTCACGCATGATTGGCCCCTACGATGCTGGGCTAGAGGACAGGAGTGGGCCGAACCCGAGGTACCATGGCTTTCAGGCACTACGAGCAATATATATCGGAAATCGCTAGTTAGAGGGTATTCCTCACAAACATCACTCGCACCTTCTATGATTGACGCACTGCATGTGCGTCACTTGTGGCAACCTAGGAGTTTCATCCATTTTGTATATTCATTTTTAAACAATTAATCTGTTGAACCACGTGTTCAAATCATTAACCTTTTTTACTATTCAGTTTCTCATGTAGAGATCTTCGAAACTATATCTCATATTTTCTCGCAAAAAAAAAACGATATCTGATGTTAATAAGTTTCGATGACTTTTTTGACAAAAAAAAAAGAAATTAGAAAAAAAAGTAAACCTGATTTTGTTACGAAAAACTAAAGAAAAGAAAAACATATAACAAAAGCCGTTGTGCTTTTCACTTTTTCGAGGAAGCACAGACTGTGCTTCTCACGGAAGTATAGATTGTGTCTTTTCATTTTCGGGAAGCACATTACTACAGGAATTGGTTCAGATATATTTGACTTTTTTAAGTTAAAGATATATTTTAATTGATAATATCTTACGGAATATGGATATTTAAATCAATATTATGTAGAAATTTTTTGAAAATACATGCAATTCATTGTATTGTATTTCCTCCGTCCCATAATATAAGAGCGTTTTTTATGCTAGTGTAGTGTCAAAAACACTCTTATATTATGGGACGGACGAAGTATTATTTTATAGGTGTAAACTATTTATTGAATATACCAAATATAATATCCAGGGCCGGTCCTGAGATTTTGGGGGCCCGAGGCGAAACTAAAACTGAGGGGCCCTTAATATATATTGTTTCGACGGGGCTATAGGCCTATTGATATAGTCATAGCAATTATGGTAGATATAAGCGTATATATATTACCAACAAACATTATAGTAAATCTGCCTACTATTTTTTTAATAATAATTCCGAAATCAGTATTGATATGAAATTGTTTATACACACAATGTTGAAATAAAGAAATTTTGCATCAAAAGTACTCCCTCTTTCCTAAATATAAGTCTTTCTAGATATTCAAATAAAGACTACATACGGAGCAAAATAAGTGAATCTACACTCTAAAATATGTCTATATACATATGTATGTAGTCCGTACTGAGATCGCAAAAAAGACTTATATTTAGAAACGGAAAGAGTATGACAAACAAACAATGCATCATGTTGATAAAGATAATTACTTAATTTTCAATTAACGTATAAGGAATAAGGAATGGTAGCTTGACCAATGGTTAAAATCGTCGGAGAAAGGAAAACGTAGCAACCAAATTTACAACAAAATTTTAGCCTAAATCAGCACGACCAAATATACAACAGAATTTACCCTAAATCAGCACGATCTCCTGTGATCTTGGCCTACATGTCAATCACGGAGGAATTTTCCTGCAGGATTGCGCCGCAATCTTGGCTGTTTCGCCCGCCAAACAAAATCATGAATATGATATTACCTTTGACCGGTTGAATCGGTGTGGATAATTGTCTGATCGGGTGCTCGGCATTGACGCGATGTGTATATGCGTCTGGGGCAAGCGCTTGGCGATGTGATGATCACATGTGTGCTGGGTGATTCCCGTGATGGCGTTGATGGAGTAGAGCACTAGAGATGGAAGAGGGGAGTTCAGCCATGAAACGGCGACTCCGTTTAGAGCTCGCTATCGCGGCTGGGGATACTCGAAGACTTTAAGCTTCGATCCGATCTAGTAGGAATGAAATTAGGGAAACTCTTTTAAAAAGAGATGTGAATTAGGATACCTTTTTTAGGGAAGGGAATTATAGGAAACTTGAACAGGCATCACGCGATCAACTCGTACGACCCTACGAGGACTACAAGGAGTTTGACCTATAGATGGGCAATGACCGAATGAGTGGGATATATATGTGCGTGCGTGGGCTACCGAGCTGCCTGTTGTGACTGCTTGCCCAGCACAGGGCTAACACGTAGCTGCATGCGAAACTGCTGCGTATCTGCCGATCTTTACGACCCGTTAGGCTGCCACTTAGGCTAGCCATAGTGGGAGTAACTTAGCTAGTAACATAACACATCCTAAGATAAATGTGCTTATGTGGCAAAGAGTTAATGGGAGAGAGGTGTTTGTGGTAACATAGTATGTTACTGTAACATAACGCACCCCAATGCAAAATGTGTCTACAACCTAATAAATGAATGCTTGCATGACACTAAACTTATGTTACTACCCACTGTGAAGGTAGTAACAAAGACTAGTAACATATGCATGTTACTACTTTAAGTTACTTCCCATTATGACTAGCCTTATGTACCTGGATGGGGGCCCCTGGAGTTGGGGGGCCCGGGAGTCATCCCTCATTTTTTTCCTTTAGTGGCTACTGTGGTTGTGCCAGAGAGAGACATGTGATGGGCGTTGGGGTCAAACTCAAAGGATTCTTCGATTTTCTTTGTATTTCTACTTCTTGTTAGTGATCAGATGTGCAAAGGCTAAAGTTATGTCTTTTTTTGTCTGTTTTGATAGGTCGGTATGTACGTGACTTGTATTATGATCATTATGAATTTGTTTTTGATGAAATAAGGCCAATCGTTCCTGGCCCGTTGGGCCATTATTTTCAGGTTGTCTATCTGTGGTTGCAATACGTCATTAGACCTCTAAGGCCATTTCTTGCCCGCTGTGAGACTTAACTTGTCCTTGCCTCTGGCATGGCGCTATTGGACCGGCCCAACACTGTAGTTGTCATGCGAGTTTTATTTCTATATGGTTTTTCTTTTTATGGGCTTTGCATTGTTTGCATAGGTTTTCTCTGTTTATTTTTGGTTCCTTAGTTTTATTTTTTCTTTGATTTCCATGGTTTCTCCTTTTTTTTTCAACACATGTCTACTTTGTTCATGCACATTGTACATTTTCCATCAAATTATGGAACATTTTTTATACACATTTCATATATTTCAAATATATGTTTGGATATCTACACATATTGTACATTTTTTGTATACATCTGAATCTTTATTTATGTACATATATTTGGACATTTTTATGAATAGGTGTTAAACATTTTTCCGATATACATTGAAACATTTTTCTGAATAGTAAGATGTTTTTATAGCTACAGAAACAGTTCCGTACATTTTACAATTTTTTTCAAAAATCATAAACATATTATTTGAAATATGTGAATATTTTTAAATTTTAACATGCATTTTTAATGGTATGTTTTTATTTACACTAAAAAATTCTTACATTGTGTAAGCATTCTTTTAAATGCCACGTACAATTTTTGAAGTGCGTGAACATTATTTACAACTGGACGACGAGCTCGGAGCAGATAGGGAGTGCAAGGTGAGCTAGGAGCGTATTGGGAGTGGTGGCACAGATGGGAGGGAGAGGTTGAGGATCGCCGTTTGGCTTAAATAGAGGGATTTGGCCCCTCAGGCGGCGTGCTGGAGCGGTAGCATGAATGCGTCCTCACCGGACTGATGGGTTTCGATGTGTGTCTCGGTGGGCCTGCGATACGTCTCAAATTTATGTATAAACTTTTATTGTTTCATGCCATATTTATATTAAATTAACATACTTTTGGCATTAATTTAAAATTATTCTTTTATTATATTTCCGAACTAATCTTTTAATATATTGCTCAGTGCCACTTATTATTTTCTATTGTTTTTGGATATGGCGGAGCGGCAGGTGTTGTGAGTCGGGCAGGCGTAGGCATGAGAGATGGTGTGTCCGGTCCTGGCTAGGAGTGCGTCGATGGGTGCGACAGGAGCGGAGGGCCATCGGTGAATGGTACGTGAGGTCGAGTGAGGAGCGACATGCAATGGGAGAGAGCCGGGCAGGCGCGGGGCACCAACGCAGGTTTGTGGGTGGCGGAGTTAGAATGGGGAGACGGTGCACTTGAAGTTTTGTTTCACCTTAGTGGAGGCAGTTTTGCAGGTGGAGCTACGGCGGTGGGAGAGGCGTGACGCGTGATTTTTGGCTAATGTGTTTTTTCAATTACGTGGTATATAGTGTGACGATTTGTTTTCTTATAAGGTGTAATTAAGGTGCAATAATCCTACTTAAGGTGTTGTGAAGGTGATTACAATTAATTAGTAATATGTTAATTTGATGTGATACAACTGTGGGGCAATCCAATCCATTGATGAATGGTGGATATGTGACCGAGATCCAATGTTTCTGCCTCAACTCACTCGTTTAATAGTAGTGGAGATGGAGATGGAGAAAAGTGGGTTAAACAGGTGCATTGGAGATAGACTACATGCTAGCTCACAATAATAGTTTAACCAATACTAATTTCCACACAAAATGGATATATATAAGTGTATCACTAAATGGCTAATAGTCAATGGAGAGAGGGAAGTGTATGAAGTAGCAGTTTTAGGGAATCTAACTTTCCACATAATCTCTTGAGTCTTACTTTTTTTTTATGGAGAGTCTTAATTACTTTTAAGGGCTGCCTTTTCGACATGAATGTTTTCTAAGAAAAAGAAAAGGTGACCATCAGAAAAGAAAATAAATCCCTTGACTATAAGCAGGCACCAGAATTTTCCTTATTTCTCAATGGATTGAGCAATGGTCACACTTGGAAAGCCTAGAGATGAGCTTAAGAGGGTGACAACAAATTGTTTTTCATAACTTTGCCAATATTACTTAGCCAAAATATTTACAATGATCTTGAACTGCCACATCACGCATGATGGAACAACAACCCCAAATAACGGCACATCAGCTTTTATGCAAACCATATTGTTCTTCAAAAATTGCATTATAGTATGATTGTTCTTAATTCATTCTTCTTTCGAATAATTTCTGTTTTCGCATTTGTTTTACTTTGTCGAGTTCTTTTAATTTATGTTCTCATTTATTAATAAAAAATAAAATAAATAATGATCTGAAAAGGAAATTCAGTCCTTTGAGTATTTGTCTACCGCATGATTTTTTTCTTATTTCTTGCTCGATCGAGGAATAATAGTCACACCAAAAAGCCTAGAGCTGAGTTTAAGATAGTGACAACAAATAGAGTGCGGAATTTTGGTACTCGACCACGATAGTGGATGGCATTTTCAAAAAATCAGAAAGCCCATTTAAGAGTTTCAAGAAAATTCAAAAAAAAAAGTCCGTGGAACATATATGTGTTACGCATGAATGTGCGGAATTCTTTCGGAAAAATTGCTATTTGTAGGCTGTACAAAAGAAATTCTGGCCCAATAACATAAAATACCGGCCCATTCAGAAATACGTATTTTATCTTTTTTGTGTACGCCATGTGTGAAAATATAATGTTATGAAATTTTGCGTATACGTCATATACATGTGTATGTGTGTTAAAAAAATCGAAAATATTCGCTTTGTGAAAATTTGTATTTTGAAAACATTCAGTGGTCATTCACCGTTGGCATTTTCCTCAACAAATGTGTATGGTGGTTGGCCACCGTTGGCATTTTCCTCAACAAATAGTCTTTTAATTACTTAGCCATAATATTTACAGTGGTCAGGAATCACCCACGTAGCGGGACTGGACAACCCCATATAACAAACCATCAGCTTTTACATTGAAACCATACAGTCACTGAAGATAGTGACAACAAGTTAAGTAGACACGGCCTTGCATATAAGCCAGCCAAAAATGCCTAGAGTCGTTGCCACTTAGTTTTGAGATTCCTATTGGAAAATGAGCGTAATCGTAACCAAGTCTAGGCCGTTGCTGGTCCACCCGTCGACGGAGCAGTCGACGCCGACGACGCCCGACCACATCAAAGTCTCCTCCTTCGACAAGGCTCTCGCCTTCTCCGCGTTCTCGTCGTTCCACGTCTTCGACGGCGCCATCCACGAGCCCGCCGAGACCATAAAGAGGGCGCTGTCTCGAGCTCTGGACCACTTCCGGCTCATCGCCGGCCGCGTCGTCGTGGGAGACGACGACGGCGAGCTCAGCATCGCATGCACAGGTGAGGGCGTGGAGTTCGTCGCCGCGACGGCCAACTGCGCCTTAGAGGACGTCAAGCTCTTCGACCCGCCCTTCGCGGGGCTGCTAAGAGACCTCGCCGTCGACTACCCGGAGGCCAGGTGCCGTGTGACCGACCCCTTGCTGCTCATGCAGGTGACCGAGTTCTCCTGCGGCGCGTTTGTCCTCGGTGTCACGTGGAACCACGTCGTCGCCGACGGCACGGGGATCGCGCTGCTCCTGCGGGCAGTGGGCGAGCTCGCGCGCGGGCTGGCTCGGCCGTCCGTCTCCCTGGTCACCTGCGCCGACGAGCTCATGCCGGACTTCCCGCCGTTGGCCGCCGCTATAGTGAAGGCCATGCTTGGCCAGCTGGAGCCAAAGGATTACCCCTACCTCGACATCACCGTGCCGATGAGCACCATCGGCCGCATCAAAGCCAAAATCGGCGACGAGCTAGGCGCGCCGTGCACCGTATTCGAGGCGGCCACGGCTGTCGTGTGGCAGTGTCGCTCCCGCGCCATCATGCCCGACGGTGACCCGGACAGCGCAGCGCCTCTCGTCTTCGCGGCGAACGCGCGCAGGCACGTCGGCGCCGGGGACGGCTACTACAGCAACTGCGTCACGACGCATGTAGTCGCCCCGCCACCGACGATCCGTGAGGCGGCAGAGGGGGACATGAAAGACCTCGTTAAGCTGATCAGGGGCGGCAAGGAGCAGGTACCTGGCACCTTGGCCGGAGAAGAAGTAGAAGGCGTGCCAGGCATGGAGACGCTGTTCGGGTACAACGCGCTGTTCGTGACGAGCTGGCGGAACCTGGGCTTCGAGGCGACGGACTTTGGCGGCGGGACGCCGGCGAGGGTGATGGGCCACGTGGGGCCGCGGTCGGTGCCGGCCTGTGTGGCGTGCCTGCCGTGCAGGGACAAGGACGGGGCAAACATGCTGTCGCGCTTCGTCAAGGAGGAGCACCGCGGCGCCTTCCTTACCGAGCTGGCCAGGTTCACCTGACCGGCGCGCACAGCTAGCTGCTGCGTGCTCTCGAAGTTGCATTTCAGAGGATCCAAGTACTTAGTATAAACAAACAAAACATAGCTTTGAGTTTGTGATGAAGAGAATACTTATTGTAGTATGTGAGCACATTCACGTATTAGGTCAGGCGTCTGAAAAAAAAATCTTTTGCGTCAATAAATTTTTTGGGCCGTCGGATGGTAGGGCTGGAATTCGAGCCGAGTCGAGCCAGCTCGCCTCGACTCGCTAGAGCTCGTTCCGGTAACGAGCTAGCTCGACTCGACTCGTTACTATAACAAGCTCAAACCCAAGATTGGCTCGACTAGTATAACTCGCGAGCTGGCTCGTTTAGCTTGTTAAGCTCGTTTAAGATATATAAACATAAAGCCCTCAAATATGATAAAAATGATTATGTATATATTAAACATATATATCACTAAACAATTGTAATTTTCTTGTAACGCATGAGTCTTCTAGGAGGTTAGGCCTTCAACTGCTCGGCTTTGGGTTGTGCGCCTGGGACGTAGGCTGTTTAGTGGTTGATCTTTCTTTGTATTGGGAGTGGCTGATCTATTGTATCGAGCCTAACAAGTTACACGAGTACTCGTGAAATTGGTTCGTTTAACTTGGTCTATAAATAATCTTAAACTAAAGCTCGGCTTGACTCGTTATTCTTCGAGTTCGAGTTGATTCGAGCCGAGTCACGAGCTACTTGTTTAGCTAGCAAGCTTCGAGCTTTTTTTTCAGCCCTATCGGATGGTGATCCAATGACCACTATGTATGTTCAACAGCCAGCCCGCCCGATCGACCATAGTGCCAGGTCACCTGCCATCGCCGCCGGCAACCACCTCGCCACTTCTGACCGATGATACCACACCAAAGTTCACATGCAGGGCTGGACTCACGTTGAGCTCAATGGGGCAAGTGCAAAATCAAGGTGTACCCCTTGCAAAGGTTACTCACCTTCTTTGATGTGCTTCATCGTAATCTGTTTTTTTCTCTTTTTTGTTGATTAGTTTCTTCTAAATGGTTTATCTATTGAACCGTATGTACAAACCATGAACCATTTGCACCGTCGGATTACCCGCGTCGAGATCTTTAAAATTAGATTCCATGTTAATAGGTTTCAATGATTTTTTTCACGAAAAAACTAGGAAAAGCCGGAAACAAAAAACAAAAGCCGAGAAAACAAAAAAAATAAACAAAAAAGATTAAAAAACAAAGTCAGTAAAAAACTAGAAGCATAGCTGTGCTTTTTTACTTTTTTTCAGAAGCATGGATGTGCTTTTCTATTTTCGGGAAGCGCAATCGTGCCTTTACTGGATGCACAATTATGCTTTTCCATTTCGGGATGCACAAGTGATGCTTTTCCTTTTCAAGAAGACAATTGTACTTCTGGTGGAAGAGTAGTTGTGCTTCGTTTGTAAAATATAGTTGTTAGATTGTAGAGTGTGTGTATTGTATTTCAACGATAGGATTTAAAAACTATTTACAAGCATTGTTATTGTTGCTTTGTTATCTCACAGTGAAAGAGCATAAATAACATCACTCCTGTTTTCTTTCCTGGTCATTTTCATTAGGGTTTTTCTTATTACATTTCTTGATGCGCAGGACCTTGTGCATATCTAAAGCTCAGTTGTCCAATCATAGAAACATATCGACTTATAAACTCTCCTATAGTAGCTCACCACCATAGAAACATACCGTTCCAATAATAACTGTCTAATTCTTATATGAAATCGTATTACTTCAAAAATTCATAACAAATATGAACATATTACTTCATGCCAATTTGACTACAAAGTAACAAGGCTTCTCTTTTCATATACTTGCATTACTCTCGGCAATACAACGTTAAAATTAACGGTCGCGGCAACGCACACCATCAATGATGTACTGCTTCATTGCCCTTTGTTTTTCAAAATAAAGGGTTTCATTTTTAGTCTTTTCTAATTGTTCCAAACTTTCAAGGCGCCTTGATGGTGAAATGGTAGACACGCGAGACTCAAAATCTCGTGCTAAAGAGTGTGGAGGTTTGAGTCCTCTTCAAGACACAATATGGAGAATGTTCATTGGTAAGGCAGCAGGTTTTGGTCTCGTTACTCGGAGGTTCGAATCCTTCCGTCCCAGATTGTTTCTGATGAAACAAACGGTGATATCATATAGTACTCCGTACGAGACCAAAATAAGAAATGACACGAGGGTTCTATATATAGATAGAGAAACAATAAGAAAATTATGATTTGCAAAAGGAGACAAGAATTGTGTACAATGGCATCGTAAACAATTTAATTTGGAAAAGTTATGTAGTGCAGCTTGGTAGCACATTTTTTTGAGTTTCCATTTCTTCATTTGAAATCTGGGCTCTTCTATCTTCGACTTGTTTTTTGGCTTCATTCCTTATTTATTTCATTTCGATTTTTCCCTCTTCCTCTATCCCTATCCTCTAGGTACAACTTCTCGGTCAATTATTTTGAAGGTATCTTTTTCCTCATTCGAGAGTCTGTGCCCTTCTTCCACTCCATCCCGAAGACTAATTAAGAGGGATAAAAAACCAGCCCAACCAGACTTGAATCGGACTGAACCGACTGTTTTTCAGGCTATTGTTCTCCTATTCTCTTGAGTCTATGAAGCCAACCCAAATACAAAATAAGAAAGGGAACATAAATAGTTAATGGATTTTATAGGAAAAATATCCTATTTTAACGAGTCGCACGCAGAGATATTGCTAGCACACAAAAAGTTAATGGTATTTCATAACTAATGGATTGAGTAGCACCTCGTAGACCGCCTGAAGAAGAATATTTATTATTTGATCTCATCCTTTATAATATGATGAATTGTTTTTCTTTGTTCGGTAATAATTTATTCTTGGAATAGAACACTTGTTACTTTTTATAGAGTTTAATTAATAAATGAAAGGAGTTGGGTATTAGTTCATGAGCAATTTTGCATGAATAATGATAGAGGAATGAAATAATGAAAAGAAAATCTAGTACAAGGAGATTCCTCAAAATCATGCTTAGAATAGCTAGGATTTCTAGATGAAGATGTCATTCGTTTGATGAGAAATAAAAAGGAACATCGAGAATTTGCGTGGCTGAAGCTGAAGCAGCTACTTTCGCGGTAACCGAAAGAAACGCAACGGCTGGAGTGGGGTAGTCAGAGTCAAAAAGAGGTTCTTGGATTATTTACAAGAGGTATTCGCGCTCTTATTTTTGCAACATTACCCGCAGCCTATATGGGTGAATCCATGGAGGGTCATCATTGAATTAACTAGTTTTGGAAATTGCAGCAATGAAGATCTTTATATTGGAGTTTTTTCTATTCTTTTTCTACGTTGTCCTTAATAGTGGGTTGGTTACATCTACAACCCAAATGGAAACCAAGCTTTTCGTGATTCAAAAACGCGGAATCTCGTCCTAATCATCATTTCTCAGAACTTTTCGGGTAAGTTCTTTGGCTTGGACATGACATTTAGTTCAGAAAAAAATATGTTGAAAATAAAAATTTATAGATCGAATGTCACATTCCGTAAAAATTTACTATACATGTATAGGATGCACTCAATGTGTACGAGCTAGTCCCACAGATGTATTAGAAATGATACCCTAGGATGGATGTAAAGCCAAGCAAATTGCTTCCGCGCCGAGAATCAAAGATTGTGCGGGTTGTAAGAGATGTGAATCTGCCTGCCGGACAGATTTTTTAAGTGGATTTCTCTGATCAGCTGCATTGGATACTTACTAAGAACGGTGTGTTCTCGGTCAAATCCATGTATCAGGATGTCATTAACTCTTCGGTCATCCCTACTTCCTTACACGTCTGGAAAGTTAAGGTACCCTTACGTATCAAAGTGTTTATGTGGTTTGTGCATAAACAGGTAATTTTGACTAAGGATAATCTTGCAAAACGTAATTGGGTAGGTCCGTCTCGGTGTAGCTTCTGTGATCATTCTGAAAGCATCAAACACCTCTTTCTCGATTGTCCATTGGCTAAGATTCTGTGGCGGTCGGTTCATATTGCTTTTAATATCGGTCAGCCTACCTCTATTAGTATGTTATTTGGAACATGGCTAGATGGGGTGGATTATGACATTGCGAGACACATTCGTGTTGGCGCTTGTGCTCTTTGTGGGCAATATGGAACTGCAGAAATGACTTAGTCTTTAACCGATCAACAAACTTTCACTTTTTGCAGGTTGTTTTCAGAGCCACAGCGTTCATCCGTATGTGGTCGCTACTCACTCCGACGGAGGCCAGGGAGCGTTTGGCTACTGCGTCTACCCGATGGGAGATGGTAGCTCGGGATATTTTCAACCGGTTTGGATGGCGGTCATGTAATAGGATAGAGTGATCCTATAGTTTTGCCAGCCGGTTGTGGCTTTCAGTTTTCATATTTGCAGTTTTTTTTGTTTAAGTATTGCACTATGACTTGGATGTACTTTGGAGATTGGTTTCGCTTTATTAATAATATGAGCCGTATGCATCATTCTGATGCAGAGGCTGGGGCTCGGCCCCTTTTCCAAAAAAAAAAAAAAAAAGCTCAGTGACCATCAGACACCAAGTATTACCGTGTACTAAATATTCCTGAACACTCTTTTACAACCAATTGGGCAAACACAAAGTCACAGCTAGCTACATATCCCTCACGAGTCACAACAAAATGTTCACATATATTTGTAAAAAAAAATATATTTATTTGGAAAAATAAATGAAGACCATAGATACGTAATGTCACGGTTCGATAGTCGATAGTGAACTCAGTTCATCATCTCACTACTCGTCTTCCTAATGAGCTCCCAAGCGCTCAAAATGTGCCTCTCCTCCTGAAGTGACGATCCCACGGCGAAGCGCAGCACGAGCCTGCCACCTACCACTGTGTGTGTAAGGTACGCCTTGCCGGTCTTGTTCACGTTTGCCATGAGCAAACGGTTCACCTCGTCGTCCTCCCTAACTCCAGTCGCCTTCATCCTGAAGCAGACCAGAGCAAAGTTTCTCGGCACGACGATCTCGAACCGGGCATTGGCACGTACCAAGTCCTCAAACATCTTGGCCATGGCGACGTCTCTGCGGATGTGCTCCTGGAGATTGGCGGTGCCGTAGGTGCGCATGACCATCCAAATTTTGAGGCCACGGAAGCGGCGTCCGACTCCGACCTGCATGTCCTTGAGGTCAGTGACGTCGCCGGACATGCTGGCATCGTTCTTGAGGTACTCGGGGTCAGTCTCCAGCGACTGGCTGAGGCGGCGCGCATCACGCACGTAGAGGCAGGTGCAGTCCAGGCACGTGAGCAGCCACTTGTGTGGGCTCATGCTGATGGAGTCCACGCGCTCGACGCCGTTCAGGTGGTGCCGAAACTCCGGGCAAATGCACGCGCTGCCGGCGTAGGCGGCATCAACATGGACCCACGCATTGAACATAGCCGCGACTTTGGCGACGTCGCCTATGGGGTCGACGGCATTGGAGGACGTGGTGCCCACCGTGGTGCAAACATAGGTCGGCACGAGGCCGGCCATGGTGTCAGCCTGCATGGCCGCGAGTAGCTTCACCGGGTCGACGCCGTAGTCAGTCTCTGGACCGGTGGGAATGGAGCGGAAATTTGCAGGGTCGAAGCCCGCCAGCCGGCACGCCTTGAAGAACGTGGAGTGGGTCTGGTCAGAGGCGTAGACTGTCAGGTTTGGTATCCCGGACCCACTACGGCGCATTGCTATGTCACGGGCGGCGGCAAGTGTGACGAGCATGGCCTCGCTCGTCGTCCCTAGAATGACGCTGCCGCCCGTCCCCCGGGAAGCACCGGTGCGGTTCATGAAGCTCCTTGGAAGCCGCAGAAGCTGCGCGAGCCAGTCGAGCACGAGCACCTCCATCTCCGTAGCGGCAGGAGCCGCCTGCCACGTGAACCCGACGGTGTTCATTGCGGAGGCGATGAGATCTCCGGCGATAGCGGCCGCACTGTTGGTCGCCGGAAAAAACGCGAAGAAGTTTGGGCTGGCCCAGTGTGTAATACCAGGCACCACAGACGCCCTGAGCTCTTTCATGGCGACGTCGAAAGGGGCCGGGTGCACCGGCGGAGACGCTCCGAGCTCGTCCCGCAGGTAGCCAGGTTTGACACTGGGCAGCACCGGCATGGACTCGACGGACTTGTAGTAGTCGGAAATGAAGTCGACGGCCTTGTGGAGGTAGGATCGTACGTCATCGTCGTTGAGTGGCTGGAAGGGTGGCAGCTCATCAAAGGCGGTGACGAGGCCGCTTCTTGCAGGAATGCTGCCCATTTGTGGATGGTACCAATGAGATGGGTGCTTGATTGGTACTAACACCAACACGTACCTCTCTATTATAGAGTAGTACAACTAGTAAGGACTAAGGACTCCATACATACCCTGTGACCTCACAGCAGAAGCAACACATGAGCGGAACTGTAAACAAGGCACCCATCTCATTGGTACCATCCACATATTTAAATTTTGTTTCATATCCCAGGTTGGCACCTAATTTTGTTCATCTCATTGGTACCATCCACAAATTTAAATTTTGTACAGGCTAACATGAACCTTGAGCCAGAGCCAGCAAAAACGCTTAACCTAACATCTCCGAAATTATCTTCCTAATTTTGGACCCACTCTCTCCAAAAGCCAAGGCCCAAAAGGCCATAACACGTTGGCTAGATTTTGACGGAGACCCAAAAGCCATGATCCAACACCATGTCCCTTCCTTGACGGAGAAAAAAGGGAGGAACCGAAGCAACCAAGGAACAGTGCAAAAAAAGTACAGCATGTTCGACTCACCTAGTTAGATCCAAAGCTCTTCTTTGCAAAAAAGAAGAAAAAAAAACAAGGAAGAACACAAAAAAAACTAGTTGGATGCCTCGTATATGAAGGGGTTGCTTGGTTGGGAGCCACCTTCTGCCAAGGTAATATATTGGCAAGTTTAAAAGGTTCGGACTCCATTTGTTTCGTGCCAAATTATTGACAGTGCTTACAATGTTTGAAAATTCGCAGGGGCACACACGTGCACATGCATAGAGCCATCCATTTGCTTCAAAATTGATGCACTAGTTTATTGCATCAGCCCTTAATCGTTGCGTTCAATGCATGCCAGCTTTTGGCAGAGTTGCATGAGCAACCCACCCCACTTCTCATGCCATTTCATATCATCTCAAATTTTGAATCAATTTTATCTTTTGAACTGAAAGTCTAAACTAAGTTTTGTTTGCATATTATGTTCGTTGAACGAGTACTTTCGAACAATATCAATTTTGAATAGATTTAGACACCTTTTTTTACAATTTTATACAAGATTTAAATATTAAAACTTGATAGTCGTGATGTTAAGTTCTACAAAGTTTCACCAAATTTTACCAAGTTTCATGTTCTACAAAGTTTCACCAAATTTTACCAAGTTTCATTTTCTTTTGGGGGTTTATGGTTTAGGGTTAGAGCTTGGGGCTTTGGTTTCGGTGGTTAGGGCTTAGGGTTTAGGATTTAAGTTTTAGTTTTTGAAACTTCATGAATTATTAAGTTTTAGTACTCCTCTGTATCAAAATATAAGATATTTTTTATACAAAGGGAGTAAAAAAACCGTCTTATATTTTGATACGGAGGGAATAGTTGAAACTTGCTGAAGTTTTTGAAACTAGTCAAAATGTATTCAAAAGTGGACTTGTTTCAAAGCCCTTTTTAGAAGGAAAACGAAGATGCGGATGAAATATAAAATGGTATTTCAATTCAAAAGGTATAATAGATTCAAATAATTTACGATCAAAAGGAAAAGCATGAGAGGTGGGGTGGGTAGGAGGAGACGTCCCGTCACCTATGATGTTTTACATACATTGAAGATAGTGCCAACAAATTGGATGCAGGAGGACAATGGTATCCCGAGAACATCACGGTTTAAGTTCTAGACTTGACATTGGTGCTCGCATTTTTTTGGATTATTTCAGGCTATCCAGCGATGTTTGTTCAGTAGGAGGAGACGTTTCCATCACCTACTAGCTAGGAGTCTGTGGCGACTTGTCAATCGTAATATCCTATGCCGGCACAGACTCTTGGACATGCTCATAGGGATATGATGTGCGTGCATGCGTTTATAGGGATGAGTGTATAGTCATGTATATAAGTTTTTTTAGGACAGTCATGTATATAAGTAACTTCAATTGTATTGTGTTCAAAATAAGTAGACAAGGCCTTTGTATATAAGCCGGGCCAAAATGCCCAGCTGAGGCGATACCACTTAGCTTAGAACTTTGAGATTATTACTGGAAATGAGGGTAATCGTGACCAAGTCCAGGCCGTTGCTGGTCCGCCCGTCGACGGAGCAGTCGACACCGGCGACGGCCGACCACATCAAAGTCTCCTCCTTCGACAAGCCTCTCGCCTTCTCCTCCTCCTCATCGTTCCACGTCTTCGACCGCGCCATCCACGAGCCCGCCGAGACCATCAAGAGGGCGCTGTCCCGCGCTCTGGACCACTTCCGCCTCATTGCCGGCCGCGCCGTCGTGGGAGACGACGACGACGGCGATCTCTGCATCGCATGCACCGGCGAGGGCGTCCAATTCGTGGCCGCCACGGGCAACTGCGCCTTGGTGGACGTCAAGCTCTTCGACCCGCCGTTCGCGGGGCTGCTTAAAGACCTCGCCGTCGAATACCCGGAGGCCGGCTGCCGCGTGACCGACCCCTTGCTGCTCATGCAGGTGACCGAGTTTTCCTGCGGCGCGTTCGTCCTTGGGGTCACCTGGAACCACGTCGTCGCCGACGGCACGGGGATCGCGCTGCTCCTACGGGCCGTGGGCGAGCTCGCGCGCGGGCTGGATCGGCCGTCCATCCCTCCGGTCACCTGCGCCGACCAGCTCCTGCCGGACCTCCCGCCGTTGGCCGCCGCTATAGAGCGCACCATGGTTGGCCAGCTGAAGCCCAAGGATTACGCCTACCTCGACATCACCGTGCCGATGAGCACCATCCACCGCATCAAAGCCGAGCTCGGCGACGAGCTAGGCGCGCCGTGCACCGTATTCGAGGCGGTCACGGCGGTCATATGGCAGTGCCGCTCCCGCGTTATCATGCCGGACGACGACCCGGACAACCCGGCGCCGCTCGTGTTCGCGGCCGACGCGCGCAGGGCCGTCGGCGCCGCGGAGGGCTACTACAGCAACTGCGTCACGACCCAGGTAGTCGCGCCGCCTCCGACGATCCGTGAGGTGGCAGAAGGGGACATCAAAGACGTGGTTAAGATGATCAGAACCAGCAAGGAGCAGATACCGGCCACCTTCGCCGGAGAAGAAGGAGAAGAAGGCATGCCACTGCCATGCGTGGAGGACACGCTGTTCGGGTACAGCGCGCTGTTCGTGACGAGCTGGCGGAGCCTGGGCTTCGAGGCGACGGACTTTGGCGGCGGGACGCCGGCGCGGGTGATGTGCCACCCGGGGCCGGAGTCACTGCCGGCCTGCGTGGCGTGCCTGCCGTGCAGGGACAAGGACGGAGCCAACGTCCTGTCCCGCTTTCTCAAGGAGGAGCACCGCGGCGCATTCCTTGCCGAGCTGGCCAACTTCACCTGACCGCGCGCGTGCCTTGGGTCGATCGGTCCAAAGCTAAGCTAGCTGCATGCCTGGGAGCTGTACTGTTTGGTCCTAGTACTCTACTAATAAAAAAACAAGAATTAGCTTTAAGTTTGCACAGGAAATGCAGAGAATATTTAATTGTATCACTCGAAACTGCATTTTACAGTTTCTTTGTAGTTTCCCTATAATCATAAATTTATTTACAGAATGTTATAGGCCTCTGTTTTATTTTTTTATGAGAAACACCTGTAACTTTATTCATACTCATAAAAATTACAGGTGCACTAATTTGAACCTAAGATTTAAAAAAATACAAAGTAACTCCTATAACTAAGAATTACAATGTAAGTGCAATCTCTTGTAAACACGTTCTTCACGGTATCAATCTCTACTCGAAGAAATACTCCAAAGACTACGATAAAAAGGCTGCAATCAGATTGGAGCAATGATATTGTCACTCTTTCACCTGCACGAACATTACCAATAATGCTTTTTGAAAACGCCTTGAGTCGCCCATCTAAAAGATGGGAGGCCTTGATCAATGAACGTATTTGGGCCAGGGATGATCCCCTAGAAGTACAGGCCTTCAAATCATCACGGTGTCGATAAAAGATTTCACCTCTACAAAGAATCAAACCAACAAAAAAGATAATGTACAATTAGAGGAAGGAGAAAACTAGTAGATTTTTTTAATGTAATCCTACCATTTACGGATTGTTCTACGTCCAGTTGTTAATCCTTTATAGCCTTTGTTTTCCTTGATATTAATCGAGTCTAAGATGCCCTATGGGTGTCTTTGTTAAAAAAGAGAGCAAACAACATTGATAAGGATGCCCCCTTCTCAAAAGTTGTTTCCATAAAACAACAAGATTGTAGTGCATATGGCAGTGGCGGAGCCACGGGGGGACGAGCGGGGGCCAGCCCCCCCCCCCCCCCCCCAAACGATCGAGCGATCATGCAGTTGGTACCAGGTAATTAGCGATATAATCTCCTGAATTCACGTGTTGGCCCCCCTTATCTCAACGTGAATTTTGGGAAAAAGAAAAAAGGCCCATGTGAAGCCCACTAGCGGCCACATTAGGCGATTGTATGTAATCTACTGGCCTGGGGTTCTCCCGTAATTAGCGAGTGTGGGGATAACTGCGCAGAGTTTTGTCGCCGCCACTCCGAGCCCTTGCCGCCCCACTGCCTCTGATCTCCCTGCTTCACGATCTGGTTCATCTGGCGACGCCACAACGTAGCCTGATCAATTCTTCTGACTCCGATCAACAAACTAGACAAAGGTTTAACACATCATACTATCTAATCTCCCCGAGTCTCTTAATTCGCATCTTGACATCTTGTTTCATTGTTGAACTTATACATCAGTTCTTGGTTCCTTCGCTTGTGTGATTTGTGGCACTACAATTTTATCTTGTACGCCTCCCTACGATTTATGGTGATTGTGACGCAAATTATCTAGTACAAGTTCCTACTTGTGATGCAAATGTTTCCTATGTCAAATTTACCTAATTTCATATTGTAATTCAGCAGCTATGAAGAGAAATTGCCAATCATAGAGGCCAATTTAAACTAGTACAAGTTCCATATGATATTTTTTTTGCATTGGATATTTTTTTACCTATAGTTTAGCTTGGCCCCCCTTATACCCAAATCCTGGCTCCGCCCCTGGCATATGGGGATGGCGTTTTGGCTATCGGGTGCATTTGCTCCTACATGAACAGTGAAATAAAAATAGTAAAAAGGTAAAAATCTGAATTTTTTGTAGATGTTTGTGTTGGTGTTGGAAGCATTCTTGAGAATTTTCATTGAAATGGAGTAGGAGTGCTTTATTGGAGGAAAAACAAATTTAGATGCGACACTTGGGGGTGACATTGAAGTGTTCAATTTGTTTTTTATAGTCCAAAATGCTATACCTTTTTCCATTGCAGGTAGCATTTCGATGTGACTATGAACACATTTTGTTTGGATTTTTTTCCATTTCAAAAATCAAATTTCACATGAGGAGCACGTGCACCTGGTGACGGTGTCCTGGACTAAGGGGTGCTAACCACGATGACCCCCCCAATTATGGGCCGGGTCGGGGACTCCCAGACAATCTATGAGTGGGCCATGTTTTCATGCCCCACGGTGTACTCAAGTTGGAATCCTCGAAGACTTGGCGCATACACCAACACGCGTTTAAGTCAGCCGCATGTTTATCCCACAATGTAACCGACCTATTTTTAACCCTACCCCCCCCCCCCCCCCCCCGGCGTGCCTATATAAGCAGCGGGTTCAGACCACATGGTTAGATTCATTCACGTACGATCTCGAGGTAGATCATCTTGTACTTTGTACTCCAACAAAAATCAATACAATAGATGCAGGACGTAGGGGTTTACCTCTTCAAGAGGGCACGGACACAGGTAAAATCCGTGTCCCTCTTTGTCCTGTTACCATTTAGCCAAGATCACCAAGTCAGGACCCCTACCCGAGATCCACCGGATTCAACCCCGGCACCTGGGAGCCGAATTGGATTTCCGAAAACATTTTTTTTAAATTTGTACTTCAACATATATCAAAAAACATGGTGCTAATTTTTACATCAATAAATATCAAAAAGGCATGAAGATGATTCAAAGCTCGAAGCATGAACCATCGCGTCACTCTTTCTTGGTGCATGAAATAAAGGTTATTATGAGAGGGAACCATAGAATTTGTATTACTAATAATAATCACTTCAGTATATTTCAAACATTTTTTAGGTAATACCGCAATCTGGTTAGGTTCTAGACTAGACAATGCAATAGATTTTTGTACTTTAGATTGTAATCATTTGATTGAGTAATACAAATCCCCTTTCACGAAAAATAATGTTGTGTGCTCCATGGTGATACATACAAGTTTTTGTATATGCATTTATGCGAATTTAGAACATATCACCTGATTAAAAAACTTATTGTGATCTCTAGGATAAATTAAAAAAAACTTGTGGTCTCTTTTAAAGATCTAGCTTATTACCCGCAAAAAAAAAAGATCTAGCTTATGATTGAAAAATGACGTGATTTCGAATATCTAATATGTGATACATTCGTCTTAGAATATAGCATGTATTAACTCTTTTTTAAAATTTAGTCATTGAAAAGTTTGACCAAGTTTTTATAAAAATTAGTACCCATAAAAAAAGATCTATCTTATGATTAAAAAATCATGATTTGAATATGTAATATGTGATACATTCGTCTTAGAATATAGCATGTATTAACTCTTTCTAAAAATTTAGTCATTGTAAAGTTTGACCAATTTTATATAAAAATGTATCAATAGTTCAATACCTAGAATACCGAACTAAAACAATTAAATATATTTTCATATGTATATATTTAATATTGTATTTAAAAAATAGTTTTCTAATTAAATTTGGACGTGTTTTGTAAATCTAAAAATATTTATAAACGTGAATAAAAATCAACGCGATGTAGGACGGAAGTATAATTTTTTTTTTAAAAAGCATGGTGCTAGTGTCTAGCACAGCGTCCCACGGTGGCCGTATGCATCAGCTTCGGCCCATGGTTTCTGATCAATGCAGGGACGCGTTTTGCATTGATGCAGCCACGGGCCTACAACCGAGAGGCAATCTCGCTGATGTGGCCTATATTTTTTTCTCAGCTGACGGCCGTGTATCGACCGTGGGGCGCGTAGCAAAGGCAGTAAATCCAGCTTATAAGTTGAGGGCCTGGTTCGTAATTAACCGGTATGGTACTAATAATCGCTAAAGATGGGTTGTTGGCGTCGTCGGATGACCACCGGTTGGCCCGTATCGTGCTGGGCTGAGTGGGCCGGATCCAGGGGCGAGAGGCAGAAATGCCAGCCAGCAGAGCCACAGGGAGGAGGATCCATCGTCACCAGGCCGGAACAGATCCTCGTCATCGGCTGGGATTCGCGACTACTGCCCGGCCTACTCCGGCGCGTCCGCTCCTCGAAGTCGCCATCGTCACCTTGGAGCTCACCGGTGTGCCGGTCTTCGGGCGTCGCTGCGCTGCACCTCGGGCAAGCGGCAGGATCCGTTTCTTGATTGGTTCACGGGCAATTTGTGTGCGACGTAGTAACGCAGAGTAAATAACAATGCCCTGGTTTCAAACATTTAATCCTTCGTTCTTTCTTTTTTGAAGACAGTATAGACGTGCATACACCCATCTTTATGAACATACCCATGCATATTTTGTCCCTATGAGTACCTCCGAAAGGCGGCGGGTATATTATCTTGAGATTTTACAAAGTCACCGTGTCGCCTCATAGTCGATGGGAACGTCTCCTTTAACTGAATAAGCATCACCGGAAATCTTGAAATAAATCCAGAAATAAATGCGAGCATCAGGACTTGAGCCCTGATTGGCTGGGTAACCACTGTCCACCTAACCATTCAACCACAGGTTGATTCGCATTTAGTCCTCCGTTCACAAATGAAAAAATTCATTGACAAATAAATTATAGGTACACTATTTTGGACCTAAGATTCAAGAAAACTAGATATACTCCGCACCTTATTGCGGAATTATTTTGCAAGATACTTTAATTTGATTCTTTGTATGAAACATGAACATTTGAAGTAATAATATAAAAACCTAAAAAAATACAAATACAAATAATATAATATGTTTGATTACTATAGAGTTGTAAAATGTTTATTAAATATATATAGCATGATAGAATAACAAAATTCCTGTATGTTTGCATGTTGAGGTGGGACTTTTTTTCATGCATGTCATGATGAAGTGGGATGCTTGTATGTTGAGAGATACATATGGTAGCGGTGGTAGGCCCACTAGTAGAAAAAAGGGCAAATCTGAGACACATTAGTGCCGGTTTGATTTTGAGCCGGCACTAATGTGTCCATTAGTGCCGGTTCCAACGACTAGCCGGCCGTTCTCATTAGTACCGGTTCGTGGCTAACCTTTAGCACCGGTTCGTGCCACGAACCGGTACTAAAGAGAGTGGTGGCAGGGTGTTGTCAGGCTTTGGCCCGTCCAGCACCTTTAGTACCGGTTTGTGGCACGAACCGGTACTAAAGGTCGACGTACATAAACCCTTCGTCCACGCGAGCCACTCTATTCATCCCCTTTCCCCTCACTTCCTCTGTTCTTCCCCTCTCTTCCTCGAGCTCCTCACAAATTTTGCCCAAAATTTGTCAAGACTTGAAGGCCCCCATCCATTCAAATGATCACAAAGGTTAGCAGCTTTGTCCTTTCAACTCTCATTGCTAGATTAGCTCTTGCAATGCTTTGTATAGTGATTAATTTGGAAGGAATTATAATTTGCTAGTATTTGATTTATATGCAATTTGAGGTCAAAAGTAACACTGCATATGTAGGTGTGGTTTACTTAGTGCCTTCTAAATCTCCGTCGTAACCACCGTCGATCGCCCGCACCGTCCCGTCGCCGGCACCACCTTGTGGTGAGGCACTTGTTCTTGAATGTTTTACATTACCAAATTGATGTTTGTGTGATTTGGATATATAGTTACTCGTATAATTATCTTACCCGTACGTTGTTTGTTATACATAGTGCCATGGTTTTGATATCCGTCCCGTCGGCCCTCGTCCTTGTTATGATTCGGATGTGGTATATTCTTTTTAAAACTAGTTGTTGCATTTCGTGTTTATGACAAATTATGCCCATCAAGTTGACATAGATATTTTTATCTAGGAGGTATGTGAACCGGAAATTCCAACCGACCCTATTGTCGAGAGGTTAAATTTAGTTGAAAGAGTAAACAAGTATTTGAAAGAAAAACTGAAAAGAATTGAGGGGGAGAAGATGGAATTGGAGTTGCATGTTGCCGATGTCATAGATGATCACAAGATCAAGATGGAGAAAATGAGGTTGAAGCTTAGAAAGATTAGAAAATATGCCATTGATAGTGTGGCTTGGTATCATTATGCTGTTGGATCAATTATTATCTTAATTGCGATCTTGATCACATTTGTTGTTGCATTTAAATTCTTTAGCTAGAGAGTTATTTGTATGTTGCATTTAATTAAGTGATGTATATGAACTTTATGTATGAACTTGTATTAATTTGGTCTATTCGGTGTTGTGTAATGAAGATGAGACGACAATGGATGTATGATGACCGATGCTCTCCCGAGTTCATTAATGGTGTGGATACTTTTCTGCTTGCCGCTGAGGCAAACAAGCGAGCGGATGGTTTTATGCCTTGTCCATGTGCTGGCTGTAAGAATGGTCACAATCACTCTACGTCAAGAACCATTCGCGTCCACCTATTTGAGTCCGGTTTCATGCCCCACTATAATGTTTGGACCAAGCACGGAGAAAGAGGGGTTATGATGGAAGACAATGAAGAAGAAGAGGACGACGGCGGCTATCCTGGCCATGGGTTCCCTGAATACGATGATACAACAATGGGGAAGAAGCTGAGCGGAAATGCGGGAAGAAGCTGAAGAAGAGGCATCATATGAGCCCGCCGATGATCTAGGTCGGGCCATTGCCGATGCAAAGAAAGCTAGCAAGTGATCCGGAAGAGGACGAAGTTGCGGCGCATGTTAGAGGATCACAAGAAATTGTTGTACCTGAATTGCGGCCCGACAAAAGAAAGATGGGCACCACACTTGAATTGCTGCAATGGAAGGCAGAGAATGGTGTATCGACAAAGGATTTGGAAAGTTCTTTGGTAATGATAAAGAATATGCTTCCAAAGGACAACGAATTGCCCGAGAGTACGTATGAAGCAAAGAAGGCTGTCTGCCCTCTAGGGTTAGAGGTGCAGAAGATACATGCATGCCCTAATGACTGCATCCTCTACCGCGGCGAGTAGGAGGATTTGAACGCTTACCGGGTATGCGGTGCATTGCGTGATAAGATCAGTCCCGATGACCCTGGTGATGTCGAGGGCGAACGCCCCAGGAAGAAGATTCCTGCCAAGGTGATGTGGTATTCTCCTATAATACCACGGTTGAAACGTTTGTTCCAAAACAAAGAGCATCACGAAAGGCGATGCGGTGGCACTGAAGACCGTAAGAAAGACGGAAAGTTGAGAGTACCCGCTGACGGTTCGTAGTGGAGAAAAATTGAGAGAAAGTACTGGGAGGAGTTTGCAGGTGACCCAAGGAACGTATGGTTTGGTGTAAGCGCAGATGGCACTAATCCTTTTGAGGAGCAGAGCAGCAACCATAGCACGTGGCCTGTGACTCTATGTTTGTATAACCTTCCTCCTTGGTTGTGCATGAAGCGTAAGTTCATTATGATATCAGTGCTCATCCAAGGCCCTAAGCAACCCGACAATGACATTGAAGAACTATTACAGCTGTGGAATGGAACAGGTGTACGTGCGTAGGATGAGCACAGACATGAAGAATTTGACCTAAAGGCGTTGCTGTTCGTGACCATCAATGATTGGCCTGCTCTCAGTAACCTTTCAGGACAGACAAACAAGGGATATCGCGGATGCACGCACTGTTTGGATGATACCGACAGTATATATTTGGATGGTTGTAGGAAGATTGTGTACCTGGGACATCGTCGATTTCTTCCGACAAGGCATCCCGTGAAGAAAGAAAGGCAAGCATTTCAAAGGTGAGGCAGATCACCGGACGAAGCCTCGCCACCGTCTTGGTGCTGATGTACATGATATGGTCAAGGATTTGAAGGTAATCTTTGGAAAGGGTCTGGCGGACAACCTGTTCGAAGGGCTGACAGACGCGCACCCATGTGGAAGAAGAAATCTATATTTTGGGACCTGCCATATTGGAAAGACCTAGAGGTCCGCTCCGCAATTGACGTGATGCACGTGACGAAGAATCTTTGCGTGACCCTGCTTGGCTTTTTAGGCGTGTATGGGAAGACAAAAGATACACCAGAGGCATGAGAGGACCAGCAACGTATGCACGGAAAAGACGGCATACATCAGGGTCAGGCCAGCTATGCTCTTACCAAAGAAGAGAAGGAAATCTTCTTGAATGCCTGCTCGACATGAAGGTACCGTCGGCTTCTCGTCGAATATAAAGGGAATAAAAAATATGGCAGAGAAAAAGTTCCAGAACCTAAAGTCTCATGACTGCCGCGTGATTATGACGCAACTCCTTCCAGTTGCATTGAGGGGCTTCTACCGGAAAACGTTCGATTAGCCATTGTGAAGCTATGTGCATTCCTCAATGCAATCTCTCAGAAGGTAATCGATCCAGAAATCATACTAAGGTTACAGAATGATTTGGTGCAATGTCTTGTCAGTTTCGAGTTGGTGTACCCACCATCCTTCTTCAACATCATCACGCACGCCCTAGTTCACCTTTGCGAAGAGATAAACGTTTTGGGTCATGTATTTCTACACAATATGTTCCCCTTTGAGAGGTTCATGGGAGTCTTGAAGAAATATGTTCATAACCGTGCTAGGTCAGAAGGAAGCATCTCGAAGGGCCATGAAAATACCTCCTTGAGTTTTGTATTGACTTTATTCCTGACCTTAAGTTGATTGGTGTTCCTGAATCGCGGCATAAGGGCAGACTCGATGGAAAAGACACGCTAGGAGGGGATCAAATAATATGTATAGACGGCCATTCTCTCACTGAAGCACACTACACAGTTCTACATAATTCCACCTTGGTGGCTCCGTACATGGAGGAACACAAGAATTTTTTACACTCCAAACACCCGGAGAAGTTTGACGATTGGATTACACGTGAACAAACGAGGACTTTCGCCGGTTGGTTGCAGAAACGTGCCATACATGATGGAGATATTCAAGATGACCTGTACTCATTGTCCAGTTACCATCTTGAATATAATGACTTTCAAAGGGTACCGGATAAATGGGAATACATTTTACACGATCGCCCAAGATAAGAAGAGCACCAACCAAAACAGTGGTGTCCGCTTTGATGCAACAACCAACACGGGAAAGGAAACATATTATGGTTACATAGTGGACATATGAGAACTTAACTATGGAGGTGATTTGAAGGTCCCTTTGTTTCGGTGCAAATGGGTCAATATGACACGAGGCGGGGTAACGGAAGACCCCCAATACGGAATGACAACAGTGGATCTCAACAATCTTGCGTATGCAGACGAACCATTCGTCCTAGCCAATGAGGTGGCGCAGGTTTTTTATGTGAAAGACATGTATACCAGGCCGAGAAAAAGAAAAGATAAGGAAGCGAATGGATCATACGAAGAGCCAAAGCGCCACATAGTTCTTTCAGGAAAAAGAAACATCGTGGGAGGGGATGACAAGACAGACATGTCAGAAGATTATGAAAAGTTTGATGAAATTCCTCCATTCACAGTGAATATTGACCCGAGCATCCAGTTAAATGATGAAGATTTTCCATGGCTACAGCGCAAAGGGACACCTTGAAGAAAAAGTTTCACACCCAAAGATCTGGGATGTGATCGGCTTCACTAGCATCACTTTCTTCTGTGTTTCACACCCAGGATGGAATCTCTGTAATAGTTAGGGTAGTTATGTGTTTTGGCATTTGAAACGCGAAGAAATTTTATGTGCAAACAAAAGTAGAGAGGGTTACGGCAAAAACTGGATGCACTTCGTGTACAAAATGGACAATCTCTTTCGAAGTATCAGGGTTTCCGACGAAAACTCAACTGTTACAAAGGCATTTCATTTTTAAATAACCTAAGCATTACCAAATTGAACATAATGATAAAACACACTAATATTAAACATAAGAAAAAAGAATCACTGAAAAATCTTTTTTCAAAGTTAAGTTATTCACAAACTAGTGATTAACACAAATTTCAAATAATTCAAAATTTAAACTATTCAAATTTAAAAACTACCGGCACTAACAGAAAGTTTGTAATTTTTTGTACCTAAAGCAAAAATATTCACAAATAAACTCTAAATACAGCAAAAAAACAACTCAAAAAACAAATAAAACAAAAATAAATAAAGCGAAAAAAATTAAGAAAATAAAAAAGCCCACCTACTGGGGCAAAGCGGCCTGCATCACGACTAGGAACCCAACCTTTTGTTGGGCCGGGATGCAGGCCCGCAAAGCTTGAGGGCCCACTAGGCAGAAGAGAACAGGTAGGCCCAGTGGGCTGCTTGGGAGAGGAGCTCGAGAGAGCTACCGCACTGGGGCTTATAAACCAGTGCGGTAGCCCCTCGGCTAGCGAGGTGGGACTAAACTTGCGCACCGCCTGGAGCCAGCGCACCCCCTTTAGTACCGGGTGGTGGCTCCAACCGGTACTAAAGGGTGGGTCTTTAGTACCGGTTGGTGCCACGACCCGGTACTAAAGGGTGCGCTTCCGCTTGCTGCTTTGGCCAAAACAGACCTTTAGTACGGTTGGTGGCTCCAACTGGTACTACAGGGCCATCCTATATATACACCCGTTGAAAACATTTCACTTTCCCTCGGTGTCCGCCCTCCGTCGCGCCGCCCTGCCCTGATCGACACCGTCCCCATCGACGTCGCCGCCCCCGCCCCTCGTCGCCGACCCGGCCGTGCCCGCCTCTCGTCGCCGCCCGTCGGCGTCGCTGCCAACCGTCCGCGTCCCGTCGTCCCCGCCGTCCCGTCGCCGCGCCCGGCTGCCCGTCGTCGCCGCCCGCCCTATCGTCGCCACCGTCCCGTCGCCCCGTCGTCGCCGCCCCGTCCCTTCTCCCCGTCGTCGCCGCCCCGTCCAGTCGCCCGGTCGTCGCCGCCCCGTCATCGCCTCGCCGGTGAGCTCGCCCCGGCCGCCATGTCCAGTTGTCCACACACACACACACACTACACACACACACACACACAAGTGATATAAATATTTAGTTATAGAAATATTTATAGAAATGTTAGCAATTTTTCTGTTTTTTAGTAATATAAATATTAGAAATGTTAGTTATATAGAAATGTTATAAATGTTTTCTGTTTTTAGTTATAGAAATATTTATAGAAATGTTAGCAATTTTTCTGTTTTTTAGTTATAAAAATATTAGAAATGTTAGTTATATAGAAATGTTATAAATTTTTTCTGTTTTTTAGTTATAGAAATATTTATATAAATGTTAGCAATTTTTCTGTTTTTTAGTTATATAAATATTAGAATTGTTATAGAAATGTTAGTTATATAATCAGGAAATTTTAGAATTAGTTTTAGTTAGATGAATTAGATTAATGTCAAATTGTTAGAATTTGCATATATATAGATTTTTAGTTATCACAATCCAATCATTTAAAAAATGTTACATTTTGCGGGCATATAGTATTTGTTCTCGACGATATGCCCGGCCTGCATCCTCGCCTTCGACCCGTTCGTGACGACGTCCTGCTTCAGAGGACCCATAGGACTGGGCTCACTGGCTGGCAATCGGGAGGTGCTACACGGAGGCGCGCCCGCTTGGTGAGAACCCGACCTCGGGTCCCGTCGTCGACTCTGATCTTCTTTGGTGGCGTTCGCGTGGGCCACATTCGGTGCAGAGGCAGCCGGCCCCGCCGGAGGTGGTGCGTCGCCGTGTCAGGGAGGAAGATGAGCACGTCCATCGCTACATGGCTGCTATGGACAATGTCGGGTTCTCCACTACTTGGCGGGTTCTTTGGGCAGATGACCAGAGATATGATCCTGTGATGGTTCCTTCTCTTTGGGTGTGCACCGCCCGCGCCCGAGGAACAGCGAGTGGCGCCCTAGATTCTTCTGTAGTACTCGATCTTTATTAGGTACCTAGCCAGTGATGTATTCAATATATAATATTCGAGACGATGTATTCGAGATTATATATATAAAGATGATGATGTATTCGAGATTATATATATTAAGACGATGTATTCAAGATTCAGTTTTTCCTTATTGATTGCATCCATGCATTGTAATTTGAATACTAATTAAATTGTTTTATATTTCTTCTGTATTAGTTAAGTAAAAGCTATGGTGGACAATACCGGCAGAGAGAGAGAAGAGGAATTGTTCGACATCATACGCAGCCCTCACAGGCTAGATGATCTGAATGAAGCAGATGACGGCTCCCAATATCTGAACAATACCGGAGAGGGTGATGAAAAGATATTCGATCTTGACGACCGAGCTGATGAAGTCATGAACTATGATTATGATTATGATGACACAGACAATGTTTGTGATGACACAGACAATGCTGATCTTCAAATAACAAAGACTACCGGCGAGGTATATTTATATAAGAAGGCCTCATGGTGATCATCACATGTTTTTTATTGAAGATATATTAACGAATCGATCATTCTTCTTTCAGCCATCTGGATCGAGCAAATCTGCTTCTACAGACAACAGGACAAAGTGAGGCCCAGGCAGATTGTTGAAGGATGGTGTAAAGTACAACATCGAATCCATCAAACCTAGTGGTGAACCCACACGCCTAAGAACATTGCGAACAAGTGGACTCGCCAGTGCGGAGTGTTTGTGAAGGACAAACTCCCGATCTCCATTCAAGAATGGAAAGAGCCAAAGACTAAACGTTCAGGTGTTACTTGGGTCGACTGAGCCAAAAAGTCCTTTGGAAATCTACGATGGAACATTTCACCCTACCGGATCATTTCCTTTGAAGCGAGATGTGGAGAAAGTCAAGGCGCTGCTCTTAAGAAGATGGCAATTGCATTCAACACCCACAAGAAAACTGTATGGGCCAACTACCTCGCTGCAGAAGGGAAGACTCCAGAATTCACGGGAACCTTTGGAGAAGCAAAGAAACCTTTGGGACGATTTCGTGACCTTCAAGGATTCAGAATTAGCTAAGGCAGTCGATAAAAAACAAGGCAAATGCCGCAAAAACGCAGATTCCATAGGCTGGGTCCAGGTGGCTCTGTGGTGGGAATGCCTAAGTGGGATAAGTCTGAGCAAGAGATGGAGGATGCAGGGGTCACTCCGGTTACTAAGAGCTGGCCCCCCAGGTGCAGAACTTGGTTCTATGCGCATGGGGGGCATTGGACCCGAAGACATGCCTAGTTTCGAAGAAGGCAAGTCTAAAAGGAGCCAAACAAAAGATAATTGACGCAATAGAAGAAGCTCGAAAGGGGTGTTCACGCCGGAGAGAACGACGAGCTTCTGTGGCATACAGAAATCCTGAACACCCGGGAAGAACACGATGCAAGGGCGTTATTCCCTGGTATGAGGGCTTTTCAGAATGGAACGAGGACTACAGGACCCGTGCAAGAAGGAAGATGGAGGAGGAGAAGAATAGGAAGCTGGAGGAGGAGCAGAGGAAGCAGGATGTAGAACGCCTTCAAGGCCTAGAAGCAAGGCACGTGGACTTGGCACTCAAATTCGAGTAGCAGCAGCAGCAGATCGACTCACTTAGCCAGGGGGTCTCAGCAGTGGCAGCAGCAAGCGTCTGATCGTCTGATCGTCCAGCATTGGATAGCACCATCCCATCCATGCCGAGAAGCAGCGTTAGTTCTGCCCCGGGCTACACACTGCTGGATACATACCCTGTGGATGACATCATAGAGAACACTAACTGTGAGCTACACTCCAAAATGAAGAACATATCCATGAAGGTGGCGGACGGCGTTGCTTTTCCAGTTACCCCCGAAGCAACCTTCCATTGCATCCCGATTCTAGAGGGCTATGCTCGTGTTATGGTTGATGAAGTGGTGGACCCATATTCGGGGCTATAGCTTGAGATTCCTGGAGGTGAAGACGAGCGCACACTGGGAGAGGCCATACATCGTATCATCCTATGGAGAAAGTATTGCATCATCTTTCGAAGTCCACCGACACCGCATCGTCTGCCGACTCCCCCACCGAGTCAGCAGACTCCCGCTCCTCCAAGTCCACAAACGCGTGAGCCGACTCCTCCTTGAAGTCCGCCACCTCCTCCAAGTCCCCGAACGCGTGAGCTGACTCCTCCGGTTTCAAGTCCGGCACAGCGTCATGCCACTTCTCCGGTTTCAAGTCCGGCACCGTGTCGAGCCACACCTCCTGCTTCAAGTCCGACACATCGTCAGGCCACTTCTCCTGGTCCAACTCAGCCACGTCAGCTGTCTCCGCCGTCTCAGCAATCGCAGAAGAGACATGCCGCAGCTATGGTGCGTAGCGGTACGAGTCGAGGTAGTTCAGGAAGTACAGGCGGAGACAAGCGATATAAATATGGTCCAAGCCTCGCTCCTCTTCCTCAGAGGCCTTATGACATGACTAAGGAGCAAAACGCAGCCATAGTGCGGGACCAAGTGGACGCCCATTTTGGACCAAAACCGGCACCGCCGCCAAAGGAGAAAGTGCCTGAGAAAGTAATTGACCACTTCATTCATATGGCTAGAGAACCAGCTCCCAAGCCTGTTGACTCGGACTATGAGCGCCAAATTAGGAAACTACATCGAGAATGGCTAAAGAAGGAAGCGAGCTCGAGCTTGAGCCAACAAGCTGGGCAAAAAATCTTGGAAAACCGTTCCCAATTTGGGAGAACAGTAGCGCAATCGATTCCCCGCTTGTTGTGCCAACAACACATGAGAGGAGGCCATGGCCCAATATTATTGTGGGCAAACCGTTAAAGTTCCCCAGCTAGGCGATGTGGTAATAAGCGGAGGAGCATATAATGCAGGCTGAAATGCTCAAGATCTCTGTTGGACAACTCCTCGAAATTGAGCCCATGTCTCCGCTTAGAGAGGAGGAAATAAAATGGAAATATGCAGGGGCCAACCTTTGGTCGAGCCAGACAAGGTCAAGAACCTCCCAACCAGAATGTATGAATTGCATCAATGGTACATGAACATTATCAAGATTTCCAATCGAGAGTCCCTCATGGTGAATGTCAAGAAGGAGCATTACTACCATGAGAAAGCTCTGTACGTTGAGTATTCAGAACTATTTCAGTGATACAATCAAGGCCTTTTCGACAAATCTCTCGTCAGTTGCTATTGTTTGTAAGTGATTTCTTTCTGTAATTTTTGATCAATCATTACATGTAATTATCCTCACTATATATTCTTTTCTGTGGTATTATATGCAGGATGAAGATGTATGAAATGAAAAAATCTGTGCTATGGCATTGGGTTCATTGACCCAAATACCATTAATGAGTACACATGGAATCTTGCAACTTCTAAAGCAGGTGTAGAGGAAAGCATGCTAGAGTTCTTGAAGTGCCTCAATACCAATGAAGATATACTACTTCCTTATAACTTCACGTGAGTTAATACAAATTCTGTTTTTGCTTACTAGCTAGCTAGATGTTAATAACTAAGTGTATACGGTTTACGATATATAGTTGATTAATTTTATGCACATGGCCGCTTAATTAAGACATGCAAATGTATGCGCATGCAGTTTCCACTAGATCTTGTTAGTCATTAAAGTTGACAAAGCAACAGTAAAAGTACTCGACTCGCTACTTAAAGAAGATAAAGACTACACCATCATGAAGGGGATAGTAAACAGGTAATTTCAATCATTATTAACTATATCTTGGCCTATTATTAGTTCGTCATTTCCTAATATGAACTATTTAATAACCACTTTATTGATTTTCTTTTCCAGCGGGCAGGGCTTGGACAAAGTTCATCAAGGTGACTCCAGGCAATTGGCCAAAAAAGTTGTTTTGGCATCGACCAAGGGTAAGTAATTAAGTAGTACTAGCTAGCTAGCCATCTCTTTAATTCTTGTTTCAATACCATTAATTAATTATCATGCTTGATTAATCATTATCTGATTCAATTCCATTCTCGTAAAGGGCCTGAAGCAGGCGTCGGGAAATGATCTGTGTGCATTCTACGTTTGCGAGAACATTCGCATGATGGCGTCCGAAAGGAGCAGATCTCAAAGACATGAATGGGTACGTTGTCAGAACTCTATTCACACCATTATCGATATCTTGTAACACAACTAATACACATGCATATTGATCTCCTTCTTAACAGTTCAGAGAGGTGCGGGATAAGCTCCTACCCGAGGAGCGCATACTAGCACTTCAAAAGGAAATAGCCGGATTTTTGCTCGACCAGGTCATAGATCCCAAAGGAGAATACTATTACCCTCTACCGCCCCCATGAACCACTTGTCATCGTGCATGCTCCGAAAGCACCAAGGCAACATGTAGGAGAAATTGTATATGTATATACATGTGTATGTGTGAATAGTTCATGGTGTTGGCTGTGAGACATTCGATGATATATATATATATATATATATATATATATATATATATATATATATATATATATGCGGTTCTACGTACGAGAAAATCTATTTATATATGCATAACGTGTACAATTTGTAGTATCATGAAATACCAGCAAAAAAGAATTAAATGGAAAATAAAGCCAAATTGAAAACACAAAAATAAAGCAAAAAATCAAAAAAAAAAACACCCAAACATTTAGTACCAGTTGGTGTTACCAACCGGTACTAAAGCCCTACGCGCACACGGGCCTGGCTCGTGCCACGTGTTTGCACTTTAGCGCCGGTTCGTGACGAACCGGTACTAAAGGGGGGGGGGCATTTAGTCCCCACTCTTTAGTGCCGTTTGGCGAACCGGCACTAAAGGCCGTCACGAACCGGCACTAAAGGCCGGTTTTGCACTAGTGGCCTTTTCTCATGCATGCTGTGTGATGATGTGGCATGCTTGCATGTTGAAAAAAATAGTTAGTGGGGGGCTAGCTATTTAGATGTAGAAGATACAAAATAACTCCTATGACTAAGAATTATAATGTAATCTTTTGTAAACACCTTCTTCACGGTATCAATCTCTATTCGAAGGAATACTCCAAAGACTACGATAAAGAGGCTACAATTAGACTGGTCGTTGCTCTTTCACCAACACGAACATTACCAATAATGCTTTTTGAAAATTCCTTGAGTCAACCATCTAAAAAGATGGGAGCCTTGATCAATGAATGTATTTGGGCTGGGGATGATCCCTTAAAAGTACAGGCCATTGAATCACTATATCTTCATCATGGTGTCGATGAAAGATTCCACCTCCATAAAGAATCAAATTAACAAAAAAATGGATGTACATTTAGAGGAAGAAGACGACTAGTATTTTCTTAATATAATTTTACTATTTACTGGTTGTTCTATGTCCAGTTGTTAATCCTTCATATTGGCCTTTTGTTTTCCCTGATATTAATCGAGTCTAAGATGCCCTATGGGTGTCTTTGTTCAAAAAAAAAAGCAACCACATTGCTAAAATGCCCCCTCTCAATAGTTGTTTCTATAAAAACAACGAGATTGTAGTGCATTTGGAGATGGCATTTTGGCTCTCAGGTGCATTTGCTCCTACTTGAACAGTAAAATAAAAAATAGTACAAAAATAAAAAATATTCTGATTTTTTAAGATATTTGTGTTAGTATAGGAAGCATACTTGACAATTTTCATGCGAAACGGAGTAGCAATGCTTTATTGGTGAAACAAAACAAATTTAGATGCAACATTTGGTGTTTAATTTGATTTTTTTTCACAGTCCAAAATGCTTAACCTTTTTTCCTAAAAATTTGCAAGTAGCATTTGGATGTGACTATGAACACATCAAAATTTTGTTTCGATTTTTTTACATGTCAAAAATCATTTTTCGCACGAGGAGCACGCACCTGGTGACGGTTGAGGGAGTCCTGGACTAAGGGGTCCTCGGGCGTCGGGCCTGTCATCCATGGGCCAGACCGATGGGCTGTGAAGACATGAAGACCAAAGACCATACTCGTGTCCGGATTGAACTCTCCTTGGCGTGGAAGGCAAGCTTGGCGACCAACTATGAAGATTCCTTCTTATGTAACCGACTCTATGTAAACCCTAGATCCCCCCAGTGTCTATATAAACCGGAAGGGTTAGTCCGGAAAGGACACACATTACCGTAGTCATACAGGCTAGACTTCTAGGGTTTAGCCATTACGATCTCGTGATAGATCAACTCTTGTAATACTCATATCCATGAAGATCAATCAAGCAGGAAGTAGGGTATTACCTCCATAGAGAGGGCCCGAACCTGGGTAAACATCGTGTCCCCCGTCTCCTATTACCATCGATCCTAGACACGCAGTTTAGGACCCCCTACCCGAGATCCGCCGGTTTTGACACCGACGTTGGTGCTTTCATTGAGATTTCCACTGTGCCGTCGATAAAAGGTTCGATGGCCCCTTCAATAGTCAATAATGACGCTGTCCAAGGAGGAACCTTCCTCCCCGGACGGATTATTGTATTCGGCGGCTTCGTACTGCGGACCAACTCGCTTGGCCATCTCGAGCAGGTCGATAGCTACATCCCTGGCCATTAGGTCAGATTTGGAAGCTCGAACTACGTCACGGATACCCGTGGAAACTTGATCTTCAAGGGATTCGAGCCCGCGGCGATTGCTACCCCTCGCCCCGATGAACGTGACTTAAATCAGTCATCGGATCACACCCAGGAGATGGTTCCTGCGGCTGCAACGGCCCTAGAGCCAAAGCAGATCGTGCCACCCGAGGCCACAGTGTCCGCGGCCTTGGAACCGCACACGAACTCGACATCCCGCAATATTCGCGTCAATGGAACTCCGGACTCGTCTCCGGCTACAAGTTCCGGACCAGGTACGCCTGCAGACACCGAGCTGGATCGGTTATCGGTTTCCGAATTTAGCGCCGCAGACATCTTCCAGCATTCACCTTTGGGTGACGCGCTAAACACTTTAAAGAATTTGTCATTGGAGAAGGACTCACAACCGAACTATGTCCGGTTCGAGCTAGAGACGGATGACGAGGAATTTTGCTTCCCGCCCGCCACCCACTTCATAGCCACTGTCGATGACTTAACCGACGTCCTTGACTATGGCTCCGAAGAAACCGACTATATGGACGACGATGCCGACAAGGAGCAAGGCCAAGACCCGCCATTCACTGGACATTGGACGACTACCTCTTCGTACGACGTGTACATGGTTGATACACCCAAAGGATCTGGCGACGACAAAGAAGAGCCAGATGCGAATAAAACCTCTGAGATGCAGTCCAAGCGCCGACGCCCCAAACGCCGTTCTAAGCCTCGTCGCTTAAAGGACGGCAACACTGGCACCGGAGAAAATAGTACTCCGAGCGACGCCGAAAACAATGAAGACCATGTCGGAGCTGCATCCGAACAGGAGGAACACGACAACGGGCAAGATAACCCTGATGAACAGGCCATAGAAGATAACTCGGAGGATGATAGTTACCGTCCACCCTCCGAGGAGGAGACAAGCCTCGGCAACGAAGACTTCATCATGCCAGAGGATCCTCTAGAGCAGGAGCGCTTTAAGCTTCAGCTCATAGCCACTGCAAGGAGCCTGAAAAACAAATAGCAGCAGCTTCAAGCCGAACAAGATCTGCTCGTCGACAGATGGACTGATGTCCTGACAGCCGAAGAATACGGCCTCAAGCGCCCAACCAAGAGCTATCCAAAACGCAGACTGCTACCTCAGTTCGATGAGGAGGCACCAGATCCCATACCTCCATCGCCCAATGCGGACCGACCACCACGTGGTCGGGATAGAGCGGCGGACCGGCCACCCCGCGGTCGGGATAAAACGACAACTCAGGCCGAACAGCAGCCCGCCCAACCGCCTCGCAAAAACAAGGACATACCATCTCAGGATCATACATACGATCTTCGGCAGGAATTGGACAATAGAGCAGGACACACCAGATCTATATACGGATCGCGAGGACGTTTCTATACTCGGGACGACAGCTACCTATTCAGACGTGACAAACTTAATCACACCCAGGCCGATAACCACAGAAAGACTTCGTCGGAGGTGCGCCGTGACGCGGCCCGCTATAGAGGCGCCACACACCCTCTCTGCTTTACAGATGAGGTGCTAGATCACGAATTCCCCGAGGGGTTCAAGCCTGTCAATATTGAATCATACGACGAAACAACGACCCTGCAGTGTGGACCAAAGATTTTATTCTCCACATCCATATGGCCCGAGGAGACGACCTCCAGGCTATCAAATACCTCCCGTTAAAGCTCAAAGGACCAGCTCGACACTGGCTAAACAGTCTGCCCGAAAACTCCATCGGCAGCTGGGAGGACTTGGAAGAAGCCTTCCTCGACAACTCCCAAGGTACATATGTCCGGCCACCGATGCCGATGATTTAAGCCACATAGTTCAACAATCTGGAGAATCAGCCAGAAAATTCTGGACTAGGTTCCTAACCAAAAAGAACCAGATCGTCGACTGTCTGGATGTCGAAGCCCTAGCGGCCTTTAAGCATAGCATCCGGGATGAATGGATCGCGCGCCACCTCGGCCAGGAAAAGCCGAGGTCCATGGCAGCCCTCACGACACTTATCACCTGCTTCTGCGCGGGAGAGGATAGTTGGCTGGCTCGCAGTACAAACATAGCCAACGAAACAGGCCCCTCCGAGGCCAAAAACAGCACCGGCAAGCTCCGGCGCAACAGACACAAACGCCGAAGCAATGGAAATAACACCGATGACACCATGGTTCACGCCGGATTCAGTGGCTCCAAGTCCGGCCAGCGAAAGAAGCCCTATAAAAGGAGCAGCGTAGGACCATCCAGCTTGGACCGTATATTCGATTGTCCTTGCCAGATACATGGCACCCCAGACAGACCGGCCAACCATACTAACAGAGATTGCCGGGTCTTTAAACAAGCTAGCAAGGTCAACAACAGAAACAAGGAAGGAGAATCACAGAGCGAGGACGACGACGAGGAGCCCTGGCAGCCGAACACTGGGGGGCAAAAGAAATTTCCCCCTCAAGTCAAAACGGTGAACATGATATACGCTACACACATCCCCAAAAGGGAGCGCAAGCGCGCACTTAGGGACGTCTATGCGTTAGAGCCAGTCGCCCCGAAATTCAATCCGTGGTCGTCATTCCCGATCACCTTTGACCGCCGAGATCATCCAACCAGCATCCGCCACGGCGGTTCAGCCGCACTGGTCCTCGACCCAATTATCGACGGATTTCACTTGACACGAGTCCTAATGGACGGTGGTAGCAGGCTCAACCTGCTCTATCAGGATATAGTACGTAAAATGAGCATCGACCCCTCACGGGTCAAGCCCACGAAGACTACCTTTAAATGAGTCATACCAGGCGTAGAGGCCCGTTGTACAGGCTCAATAACGCTGGAGGTAGTATTCGGTTCCCCGGATAACTTCCGAAGTGAAGAACTAATCCTCGATATCGTCCCATTTCGCATCGGCTATCACGCCCTGCTCGGACGAACCGCATTCGCTAGATTCAACGCGGTGCCGCATTACGCTTATCTCAAGCTCAAGATGCCCGGTCCACGTGGCATCATTACAGTAAATGGAAACACGGAACGCTCCCTCCGTACAGAGGAGCACACTGCCGTCTTAGCAGCAGAAGTACAGAGCGGCCTTCTCAAGCAGCATTATAATCCGGCTGCCGAGCCCCTGGACATCATCAAGAGGGTCCGGACCACACTGCAGCAGGACAGCTCGGCTCTTCAAGAGCCGAATTAACAATTTGACCTCCGTCCCAGCCCCGATGAGGCAATGTCACTAATACCGTGCATACATAAACTACGCGCTCAAAACCCCATGGGAATTGACGGAGGCATAACTCGTTCGCGATCCACTATACGGCTCGATCGACCTTGGGATTCGCACGCTTTTACTTTTTCTTTTTTACGGGTTTTCTTCTCTTTTGGAGGTCTATACGGACAACCCGCTTACAGAACACACCAAGGAGGCAAGGGCTCTGGCTTACAAGGGAACCCCCAGGTGATCTCTACTAAACGCTTGCCATACTTGCTTTTCATACCCGCACGTAGCTCGCCCTTGGTTGCGGCATGTTAAATAGCCCTACTTGCTTATTGCATTACTTGTACAAAGTACGCCTTGACGTACTAGTTACATCACAATGGTGAATACACGGTAGCGTCAGCTTATTATTTCATTTTTCCGTTTACTCGCCAAGTTATTAATTACTCACGGCACACGTACACCATGGTACGTATTACTACGCCAGGGGCTTCATCACACCCAACACTACGGCAATAAAAAGTCCGAACACTTTTATAGTATAGTTCGGCACCCCGAACTTATAACATTATATGCATAGGCTCCTAATCATGTCTTTGGTCAATAGTTGGGTTGCCTGGCTCCTGTGCTTACTACCTTACGTTTAGCTATATCGGCTAGGGTAGTAAAGGGAGAACTACTGCGATTGTGTCCCGGTTCTTCCGGACGAGCACCTCAGTAGAGAAAGCCGAAAACTGACTGTCATAATGCGGCGAGAGCCGATCAGCTGTTCGAGAGGTTCCAAATCGTTACAGATTTTTTTCCGCTTCTTGCGAAGAATCGGTTCCCCCGATTAGGCATGCATAGCATCCCTAGTTCGGTCTTCCGAATACCAGGGGCTTCGCCACCTATCTTAATTGTCAAACTCCTATGGCTAAGTGAGGACGGTAAAGGCCGCATAGTCTGATTGCCTTGTTCATTGTGCTAAACACCTCCTTTAAGGACCAGAATATGGAGTGAAGAGTATTTAGATTTATCCCGAACACCCTCGTACTATCTACGCGGGGGCAGAAGCCAACGACTGGTCAACCCTCAGAGTTAATAAACGGCCGCACAGTAGGTAAATTTAAATCATAAGCATTATACTACATAACACCATTGTTCCATATTACAGGGCAAGGTAATACACATGTTCTCATGGGAATATGTTATCGTTCGAAATAGTACACCATCAAAATAGTGCTCAGGCCGATGATGCTCCTTGCCCTCCGGCGGCCCCTCGGTCATTAGCTTCTTGGCATCCAGCTTCGCCCAATGCGTCTTGACGCGGGCAAAGGCCATACGCGCACCTTCAATACAGACCGACCGCTTCACGGCTTCGAGCCGCGGACAGGCACTCACAAGCCGCTGCACAAGTCCGAAGTAGCTGCTAGGTATAGGATCGGCAGGCCACAGCCGGACTATCAGGTCCTTCATGGCTAGCTCTGCCAACCTGTGCAGCTCGACCAACTGCTTTAGCTGGTCGCTGAAGGGCACCGGATGTTCGGATCCCAGATATTGGGACCAGAATAGCTTCTCCGTAGACATCCCTTCTTCGGCTCTATAATGCTCGGCAGCATTTGACACACTGTGTGGCAGATCTGTAAACGCCCCTGGAAAATCCAAATTCAGGATAAGTACAAGGAATGTTTCTTCTACATACTTGCTATGCATGGTGAAAGATTTACCCGCCGTAATCTTCTTGGCCGCCTGAGTTTCTTGGAGGGCACTTTGGGCTTCGGCTCGTGCATCCTGCGCGCTCTGGCGGGCCTTCGCCAATTCAGACTCTTTCACCTTACAATCGTGCTCCAAGGACTCAAACCTCTCTATCGCGCCCTGGAGCTGTTGTTGCGCCTCGCCAACCCGGGCCTTGGCCGCTTTGTCCTCGGCCTCGGCCAACGCCTTCTTAAGGGCCGCCACCTCGGTCGTGGCCCCTAATAAAGTTTATGACACTTTAGTCCGGTTGGACTACTCATTTTTCAAAATGTACCCACAGGTTACTGCATACCTTGGCTATCCTCCAGCTGCTTCTTCACGAGGCCGAGCTCCTCCTCGGCCTGCTCAAGTTTCCGCTTTAGTCCGGAAACTTCCGCAACATGAGCAGTGGAAGCCTGCAGCGATACCTGCTTATTCACACAGACAACTCATGTTAGACTCCTGCGATATTTATTCTCGATCCTATGTTTGGCTTTTCCTCCCGAACACCAAACAGAGCATCAAGGGCTACTGTCTATACGGTGATATCTTTCCTACAATCACATTACTTACCTCAAAGCCCGTTAGAAGGCTAGTGCAGGCTTCGGTCAGTCCGCTTTTGACGAACTGAACCTTCTCTATTACCATGTCCATAAGGACACGATGCGCATCCATGATAGAGGCGCCTCGTAGCGCCTCCAGTAGATTATCCGGTGCCTCTGGTTGGGCAGAGGTCACCGGTGGAAGAGGCACATTCCCTCCTTGGGGGGAATGCCGTTCGCTGGACCCCGGAGCCACATAGATCTCCGTAATGGTATCCGGCTGAGGCCCGAAGGGAACTCGGGCCCCGTCACCAGTCCCCGTGGGGACTTTTTCCCCTGTATGTCCGGCGGCCAAGGAGTCATCCTGGGACGTCACCTGATGATCTCCGGAATCTCCCCCGGCCTGGGAAAGTATTTTTAGACACCACCTCGTCATCACCCTTGGGTGAGACGGAATGAGCAGGTGGCAGAGACATGCTAGCCATCTCCTTCGAGTCTAGTGAATCCTCTATCGAGGATCGTGGGGAGCCATCGCGTGCCGGACTGCAATGACAAGGTTTAAGATGTATCAATATTACAAACCGAGAAGGCCAAATGTTTTTGATTCTGGTACTCACGAGGCGGCCCGAGGCTTGGTCCGGCGAAGTCGCTCCGGACTGCTATCAACATCCCACACGGAGTTATCCGCTTGGGAGTCTTTAACCCTCTTAGGCGCTTTCGCCTCCGGATCTGGGGGGGGGGGGGGCCCTCTTCTTCCTCCCCACCTCAGGTGGGGAATCGTTTTCTTCTTCCTCTTCGTCGTCGTCAGCGGATGAAGAGGAAGTCTCGTCCTCGGACGTCATGTCCGGAGTGTCTTTTCGGCAAGGGCCTTTCTTGGCCCCTTTGGCCTCTTTCTTGGCCGTCTTCTCCGGCACGTCATACGGCGCCGGAAACAACATCTTCGTCAGAAGTGGGAATTCTTCCTCCTCAGGAAGCGGAGCTGGACAGTCAATCTGCCCCGCTACCTCGATCCAGGCCTAGTAAAGCAGGTGGAAGAGCTCAGAATCCATCCTCAAAATATGCCGGTGAAGGGTATACCTTGAAAACATTAAAAGACTTACCGGATTGGCCTGGCGCTTTGAGCTAAGCCCACGATTTTCAGTTGTGGACGGGGGCGTCTCTCCAGCCTTGAAGAGCGCTTTCCAAATACCTTCGTGCGTTGCACCGAAGAATCCTAGCAGGGTTTACCTCTTTGAGAGGGCCTGAACCTTGGTAAAAGCCCGTGTCCATCTTTGTCATGTTACCATTTAGCCAAAATCACCAGCTCGGGACCCCCTACCCGAGGTCCGCCGGATTCAACCCCGATACCTAGGAGCCGAATTGGATTTCCGAAAATATTTTTTTTTCATTTGTACATCAGTATATATCAAAAACATGGTGCTAACTTTTACATCAATAAATTTCAAAAAGGCATGAAGATGATTCAAAGCTCGAAGCATGAACCATCGCGTCACTCTTTCTTGGTGCATGAAATAAAGGAGATCATGAGAGGGAATCGTAAAAGTTTGTATTGCTAATAATTACCACTTCAGCATATTTCAAACATTTGTTAGGTAATACCGCAATTTGGTTAGGTTCTAGACTAGACAATGCAATAGATTTTTATACTTCAGATTGTAATCATTTGATTGAGTAATACAAATCCTCTTTCACGAAAAAGAATGTTGTGTGCTCCATGGTGATACATACAATATTTTGTATACACATTTATGCGAATTTAGAACAAATCACATGAATCACATAATACTCATTTCATTTGCTACTCATTTCATTTTATTGTGATCTCTAGGATAAAATAAAAAGAATTCTTGTGGTCTCTTTAAAGATCTAACTTATTACCCACAAAAAAAATCTAGCTTATGATTAAAAAATGGCGTGATTTCGTATATCTAATATGTGATCCATTTGTCTTAAAATATAGCATGTATTAACTTTTTTAAATTTAGTTATTATAAAGTTTGACCAAGTTTATATTAAAATGTATGAATACCTTGAATACCGAACTAAAACCACTAAATATGTTTTCGTATGTATATATTTAATATTCTAGTTATAGATATTTTTCCAAATAAATTTGGACGTGTTTTGCAAACTTCAAAATATTTTAAAATATAAATAAAAATCAACGTAATCTACTGGCCTGGGGTTCTCCCGTAATTAGCGAGTGTGGGGATAACTGCGCAGAGTTTTGTCGCCGCCACTCCGAGCCCTTGCCGCCCCACTGCCTCTGATCTCCCTGCTTCACGATCTGGTTCATACGGCGACGCCACAACGTAGCCTGATCAATTCTTACGGCTCCGATCAACAAACTAGACAAAGGTTTAACACATCATACTATCTAATCTCCCCGAGTCTCTTAATTCGCATCTTGACATCTTGTTTCATTGTTGAACTTATACATCAGTTCTTGGTTCCTTCGCTTGTGTGATTTGTGGCACTACAATTTTATCTTGTACGCCTCCCTACGATTTATGGTGATTGTGACGCAAATTATCTAGTACAAGTTCCTACTTGTGATGCAAATGTTTCCTATGTCAAATTTACCTAATTTCATATTGTAATTCAGCAGCTATGAAGAGAAATTGCCAATCATAGAGGCCAATTTAAACTAGTACAAGTTCCATATGATATTTTTTGCATTGGATATTTTTTACCTATAGTTTAGCTTGGCCCCCCTTATACCCAAATCCTGGCTCCGCCCCTGGCATATGGGGATGGCGTTTTGGCTATCGGGTGCATTTGCTCCTACATGAACAGTGAAATAAAAATAGTAAAAAGGTAAAAAATCTGAATTTTTTTTGTAGATGTTTGTGTTGGTGTTGGAAGCATTCTTGAGAATTTTCATTCGAAATGGAGTAGGAGTGCTTTATTGGAGGAAAAAACAAATTTAGATGCGACACTTGGGGGTGACATTGAAGTGTTCAATTTGTTTTTTATAGTCCAAAATGCTATACCTTTTTCCATTGCAGGTAGCATTTCGATGTGACTATGAACACATTTTGTTTGGATTTTTTTCCATTTCAAAAATCAAATTTCACATGAGGAGCACGTGCACCTGGTGACGGTGTCCTGGACTAAGGGGTGCTAACCACGATGACCCCCCCAATTATGGGCCGGGTCGGGGACTCCCAGACAATCTATGAGTGGGCCATGTTTTTCATGCCCCACGGCGTACTCAAGATGGAATCCTCGAAGACTTGGCGCATACTCCAACACGCGTTTAAGTCAGCCGCATGTTTATCCCTCAATGTAACCGACCTAGATGTAACCCTACCCCCCGGGCGTGCCTATATAAGCAGCGGGTTCAGACCACATGGTTAGATTCATTCACGTACGATCTCGAGGTAGATCATCTTGTACTTTGTACTCCAACCAAAATCAATACAATAGATGCAGGACGTAGGGGGTTTACCTCTTCAAGAGGGCCTGGACCTGGGTAAAATCCCGTGTCCCTCTTTGTCCTGTTACCATTTAGCCAAGATCACCAAGTCAGGACCCCCTACCCGAGATCCACCGGATTCAACCCCGGCACCTGGGAGCCGAATTGGATTTCCGAAAACATTTTTTTTAAATTTGTACTTCAACATATATCAAAAAACATGGTGCTAATTTTTACATCAATAAATATCAAAAAGGCATGAAGATGATTCAAAGCTCGAAGCATGAACCATCGCGTCACTCTTTCTTGGTGCATGAAATAAAGGTTATTATGAGAGGGAACCATAGAATTTGTATTACTAATAATAATCACTTCAGTATATTTCAAACATTTTTTAGGTAATACCGCAATCTGGTTAGGTTCTAGACTAGACAATGCAATAGATTTTTGTACTTTAGATTGTAATCATTTGATTGAGTAATACAAATCCCTTTCACGAAAAATAATGTTGTGTGCTCCATGGTGATACATACAAGTTTTTGTATATGCATTTATGCGAATTTAGAACATATCACCTGATTAAAAAACTTATTGTGATCTCTAGGATAAATTAAAAAAAACTTGTGGTCTCTTTTAAAGATCTAGCTTATTACCCGCAAAAAAAAAAGATCTAGCTTATGATTGAAAAATGGCGTGATTTGAATATCTAATATGTGATACATTCGTCTTAGAATATAGCATGTATTAACTCTTTTTTAAAATTTAGTCATTGAAAAGTTTGACCAAGTTTTTATAAAAATTAGTACCCGCAAAAAAAAGATCTATCTTATGATTAAAAAAAATCATGATTTCGAATATGTAATATGTGATACATTCGTCTTAGAATATAGCATGTATTAACTCTTTCTAAAAATTTAGTCATTGTAAAGTTTGACCAATTTTATATAAAAATGTATCAATAGTTCAATACCTAGAATACCGAACTAAAACAATTAAATATATTTTCATATGTATATATTTAATATTGTATTTAAAAAATAGTTTTCTAATTAAATTTGGACGTGTTTTGTAAATCTAAAAATATTTATAAACGTGAATAAAAATCAACGCGATGTAGGACGGAAGTATAATTTTTTTTTTAAAAAGCATGGTGCTAGTGTCTAGCACAGCGTCCCACGGTGGCCGTATGCATCAGCTTCGGCCCATGGTTTCTGATCAATGCAGGGACGCGTTTTGCATTGATGCAGCCACGGGCCTACAACCGAGAGGCAATCTCGCTGATGTGGCCTATATTTTTTTCTCAGCTGACGGCCGTGTATCGACCGTGGGGCGCGTAGCAAAGGCAGTAAATCCAGCTTATAAGTTGAGGGCCTGGTTCGTAATTAACCGGTATGGTACTAATAATCGCTAAAGATGGGTTGTTGGCGTCGTCGGATGACCACCGGTTGGCCCGTATCGTGCTGGGCTGAGTGGGCCGGATCCAGGGGCGAGAGGCAGAAATGCCAGCCAGCAGAGCCACAGGGAGGAGGATCCATCGTCACCAGGCCGGAACAGATCCTCGTCATCGGCTGGGATTCGCGACTACTGCCCGGCCTACTCCGGCGCGTCCGCTCCTCGAAGTCGCCATCGTCACCTTGGAGCTCACCGGTGTGCCGGTCTTCGGGCGTCGCTGCGCTGCACCTCGGGCAAGCGGCAGGATCCGTTTCTTGATTGGTTCACGGGCAATTTGTGTGCGACGTAGTAACGCAGAGTAAATAACAATGCCCTGGTTTCAAACATTTAATCCTTCGTTCTTTCTTTTTTGAAGACAGTATAGACGTGCATACACCCATCTTTATGAACATACCCATGCATATTTTGTCCCTATGAGTACCTCCGAAAGACTGAGCGGGTATATTATCTTGAGATTTTACAAAGTCACCGTATGCGCCTCATAGTCGATGGGAACGTCTCCTTTAACTGAATAAGCATCACCGGAAATCTTGAAATAAATCCAGAAATAAATGCGAGCATCAGGACTTGAGCCCTGATTGGCTGGGTAACCACTGTCCACCTAACCATCGTCACCCTGGAGCTCGGCGGTGTGCCGGTCTTCGGCGTCGCTGCGCTGCACCTCGGGCAGCGGCAGGATCCGTTTGTTGATTGGTTCACGGGCAATGCGTGCGCATATACGCAGAGTGAATAACAATGCCCTGGTTTCGGCGACGCAAAGTCATCGAACCAAAAAAAAAAAACAGCTTGTCAATTTGCAGAATAAGAGGAGGTATCGACAGTATGAATTATTTTTTATTTTGGGAACGAGCGTCAGAATTACCAGAGATCATCGAACAAGCATGGAACGCAGCTGGGGAGAAGGATGACCTCGGTGCGATCCAGAGTTGTCTCGGTTCGGTCATGAAATCTCTTCATGCATGGAGCAACCGACGCTTCGGGAATATTTTGCGCAAGCTTGCAGAGCTGCGCGCTGAACTTGATCGTCTTCTTGGCAGTGGTGCAGACAAATCGAGGTACGGAAGGTCAATGATCAGCTTAATGAGTTGCTGTATAAAGAGGAAATGTTATGGCTCCAGAGATCTCGCATAAAGTGGTTCAAAGAAGGGGACCGGAATACGAAATTTTTCCATCGAAAAGCTGTTTGGCGGGCAAAGAAAAATAAGATCACCAACATAATGGATGCAAGTGAAAGGTGGGTGACGTCTCAGGAAGAACAGGAGGCTTTGGCCATAAGCTATTTTCAGGATTTGTTCACAAAGGGACCCCAACCTTAATCCTGAGGAAATTGTCCAGCTTTTTTAGCACAGAGTCACACCTGATATGAATGAGGATTTGTGTAGGGACTTTTCAGAGAAGGAGATAGCTGATGCCCTCTTTGAGATTGGACCGTTGAAAGCACCAGGTACCGATGGTTTTCCGGCTAAATTTTACCAGCGCAATTGGGGTATCTTGAAGGACAAAGTTGTACCAGCAGTTCTGCATTTTTTTGCCACTGGCTGCATGCCTACGAATGTGAATCATACAGCAATTGTCCTGATTCCCAAATTGGACCAGCCTACTACACTTAAAAAGAATTCCGTCCAATTAGTGTATGTACTGTTTTGTATAAGGTGATTGCAAAGTGTCTTGCAAATAGACTGAAACCCCTTCTTGGAGACATTATTTCTGTGAATCAAAGCGCGTTTGTGCCAGGCAGATTGATCACACAATGCACTTGTGGCCTTCGAGTGTTTCCATTTTATTGAGCAAAATAGTAATCCTCAGAAGAATTTTTGTGCCTACAAGATCGACTTGTCGAAGGCATACGACCATGTGGATTGGGACTTCTTGGAGAAGGCGATGAAAGGCTTAGGTTTCACTCACCGATGGATCAGTTGGATCATGTCATGTGTATCCTCGGTGAGCTACTCAGTCAAATTAAATGGAACCTTGCTGGATTCGTCACCCCTACCCATGGCCTACGACAAGGCGACCCCCTTTCGCCATTCCTGTTCCTGCTTGTAGCAGATGGCCTCTCAGCGTTGTTGCAGAAGGAGATCACTGATGGCAATATCACTCCCCTTAAGGTGTGTCGTGGTGCCCCGGGCATATCTCACATGTTGCTCGCCGATGACACTTTGCTCTTTTTTAGGGCAGATGCAGTACAAGCAAATAGGATGCAGGACAACTTGTGAACTTGTGAATACTTATGCCCAAGGTACAGGACAACTTGTGAACTTTGATAAGTGCTCACTTATGTTTGGTAAATCTTGCCCTGTTGAGGTCCAGGAGGTGCCCAAGCGCTACCCACATTTGTAATGGGCGTTTTTAAGCTTCCTGATGGCTTATGTGAGGACTTAACAAAGATGATAAGAGACTTCTGGTGAGGGGCAATTCAGGGACAACGCTGAACACATTGGGTGTCATGGGACATTATGCTTAAACCCAAGTCACATGGCGGCATGGGATTCCGAGATATGAAAATTTTCAATCAAGCGTTGCTCGCTAAGCAGGCTTGGAGGCTTATTGAGAACCCTCAGAGTTTATGGTGCGCAAGTACTGAAGGCGAAGTACTACCCCAACGGGCTCTTGGTGGACACCGTCTTCATCGATAATGCATCCTCGACATGGCAAGCTATTGGATATGGGATCGAGCTCCTTAAGAAAGGGATTATTTGGCGTATTGGTAGTGTACCTGGACTCGACCACGACACCGACAAGGATGACCCCATGGTGGCGTACCCGACCCTTTGGAGTGTGCCTACATTGGTGCCAGTTCCCTTTGCGTCGACCCCGGCAATGACCACAACCTCATGGGCTGTGTTTGCATTGTTTCTCGTCAATTGCAGCATCGATATCACTAAAGAGCAAGCAGATGAAATGGGTATTACTTCTCTGATCAGAAATTATCTACTTGTCAATTCAGGTTTGCCTTGAGATCCAGGGACTAGCAAGTTCAGTTTGTATTTTTTCCAGTTTAGTGTTCTGCCAAGTCCAAGTTTAACTGCACTCAATGATGGCTTGATTCTGATGTGGACAATGGTAGTGTTAGTAGTCAATCAGATGGAGAGACTGGTGTGAGTGCTGGCTGCCGAGCCGCATACATGCACGGCGCTGGCCGGCTACATGCATGTGTGTTAACGCCGGCCGCCGAGCCGCATGCGTGCGTGCTCGCGCTAGGCACTGGAAATCAACTGGGCTGGGCATGCTTTGGGCCTTGGCCCATCACAATATATTTTTTAATTGGGCAGTAGAAAAAAAGCACAAAACAATTAGTGTTTTCTTTGTAACATATGCTCCGAGTAGGTCGATTGTAATTACATAATGTATGTTGCGTTGTGCCTGAAAAATAATACAACTCACTAAGTCGGCTCTTCCTATTATCATTAAATAAATACTAGCACATATGCCCGTGCGTTGCAACGAAAAAATTGATGTTTTCTGCAAGCATAATGTCCCACAGTAACGGATTCAGTATGAAAAACATGTTGTAATCCTTCTACAAAATGAACATAAAAAAATACGATGCAATTTAGCCGTGTTCATATTTCTTTGCCGGGCATAATCTCCCACAGATTCCATTTAAGTATAATCCTTCTTTTAATTATCATGATGTCCTCACCTGTTTTAGGCGGGAATCAAACCCTTTCTTTTCTAGTTTAGTAGCCCCAACATATTGAAGCCTACAGATCCTTCCTTTTAATTATACTACCTTTTTACCTCAAGTCCTTCCTTTAATTAGACTCATCTATTTGAATATTTTATTTATTAAGATCATAATCTTTCTTTTAATTATTCCATCAGCCATAATCTTTCTTTAATTAGCCACATCCATTTAAATATTTTATTTAAGCGCACAATCCTTCCTTTAATTAGCTCATTAGCTACATCAAATATCCAGACAGGAGTCCCGTGTTCAATTCCCGCAATGTTGATTTATTTTTTGCCCAATTATTTTTCGCGGTCTCTATAAAAGCCCATAAAAGGCCCATCAACATAGAAGTACCTAGCCTAGATTGACCAAAAGAAAAGGACCAAACCAAACCAAGAATACCTATTCCCTCTAGTAGTAGGTATAGATAATACCACCTCGCTGTTGGAATTTGCTAGTAGGCCTTTGGCCCAAAGCTCAACTAAAATTCTAAAATTCTCTTGGCCCATTCATGCACACAGAGTGGAGTGGAGTGAGACTAAAGTTTAGTCCCGCCATGGAAGTTGAGAGAGAGTTGCACCTCTTTATAAGGTGAGCTCTTCTACCACTTGTATGAGCATGAGAAGAGGAGACATACACGCGCACTCCTCCTCCTCGCTCGCCTTGCCACGCCACGCAACGCCTCGTCATGATGCGCCGCGGGTTGCGGGATTGAGCCGAATCGAGGACAGAACTATGCACGTTGTCTATATTTTTGCTGCTCGGAAAAAATTAATGAGTCATTAATTAATAATTAACGGACGCGTTAATTATCCCACGACCTACCCGGCCCGCACTATATAGTCAGGCAGACGTCTACCCTAGCCGTTGCCGCTTCGTATGGTTTCTCACCACCGTGCTAGATCATTGCGCCGCCAAGCAAGTATTCTCCATCCCTCCTTTCGGCGTGCACCGGGAGAAGGGATAGCAGGCCTCCGAAACCCCGCCTCTCGTGATCCTGTACGGGAGAGAGGCGATCAGGTTTTGGGGGAGCGCACTCACGCGACTGCTGGCAACGACGACTTCACGAACGACGACTTCTTCCCCGACCTCGCCAACCTCATCCTCGACGACATGGGCGACAATGTCAACACCGACGGTGCTGCTCCCGCTACACCGTATGTGATTCTATCCTTCCTGTTCGAGATCATGGTAGAATTCATGTTTCTAGTATGTGCCCTAGACGTGATCTGTTCATCTACTATGCTAGTTCACATGATTAGTTCAGTCTCTTCTAGTGTAGTCATAATTTATCATCTGCTTATTCGGATTAAATCTCGTAGTAATTTGCTCATATTTCCAACAATCCAAAAACCTGATTATAGGCAATTTACTCCGAGTGGTTTTTTCTGCGCATCTGAAGCCGCCTGCCTTTAAGGGGGCGCAATATAAGAGGTGGCGCACGAGAGAGCAGTCTATTGGTTTCAGACCATGGGCTGCTATGACGCCACTAAGGGAAAGCCTGAGGGCGATTTTAATCCAACACAGCTGGAAGCTTTTGAGAAGATCGATACTCTCTTTAAAGGCGCTCTTCTGGGTGTTCTTGATGATTCCATTGTGGTTTCGTATATGTCGTTTGACAACGGCAAGGACATGTGGGCTGCGCTCGAGGCCAAGTTTGGTGCCTCGGACGCCGGCAACGAGTTGTACGTCATGGAGCAATTCTATGACTACAAGATGACTGATGAGCGCTCTGTTGTACAGCAGGCTCATGAGATACAGTCGCTCGCAAAAGAACTTGAGCGCTTCAGGTGTGTGTTGCCGGAGGCATCATTGCCAAGCTTTCACCTTCGTGGAACAATTTTGCTACTTCCCTGAAACATAAGAGATAGGAGTTTTCCGTTGCGGATCTCATTGGTACTCTTGATGTTGAAGAGAAGGTGAGAGCAAAGGACACACATGCTCGAGTTGCCGAGGGAGCTTCTAGTGCCCAGATGATACAAAATAAGAACTTCCAGCCCAGTAAGTTCAAAAACAACAAGAACAAAACTCAGGGGAAAGGCAAGTTTGATACAAAGAACAAGCCATGACATTCTACCAACTTCAAGAAGAATTCTCATAAGAAGGGGAAGGGACTTTGCCATGTCTGCGATGATCCTAATCACTGGGCTCTGAAGTGTCCTAACCGCTTTGAGGAGCGCGAACATGAGAATAGTGGCAAGTCCGCTAATGTTGTCATCGGTAATACTGATATGAAGGAATCAGGGTACGGTATTTTTCCTACCATCCTTTCAGTATTTCAATCCTCTGATTGGTTAATTGACACCGGTGCTAATGTACATATTTGTGCTGACGCCTCCATGTTTTCTTCTTACCAGGCCACAGGGACTTCTCCCGTGCTAATGGGGAATGGGTCACATGCCATCGTTTGAGGTGTTGGTACCACTACTAGGGAAAAGGCTAGCAGCAGCGCGGGTTTTAGATGTATGAGTAGCGCGGGTATAGGCGCTACTAATAAGGCGCTACAGCTATTGCTTAGCAGCAGCGCGTGCCAGCCCGCGCTACTGCTAGGACAAATAGCTGCAGCGTTTGTTCGTTACCACGCTGCTGCTAAGGTAACTACTTGCATCGTGTTTTCTGTCCATCGCTACTAGTACTTTTTTTATTTTTTATTTTTAGTGTATTTATGCGCCATCATACATATATTGATACAATACTAGTTATGAGGTTTACATCATTATGTCCATAACAGTGTGTCAAATGAAGGTGGATTAGGTTCAAGTGGAGGCAATATGTGGTGCATGTCAAAAGTATACTACTAATCCAAACTTGATCTAGTTTGGACTAGTAGTACTTTTGATGTGCACCACATGTTGCCTCCACTTGAATCTAATCCGCCAACAAAAGATATTTAATCATCATCATGGTCATTACCACCAACAGTATTTATTTAATCACCACTAACACTAGCTAATAATAATCATCATAGTCATTACCACCAACACTAGCTATTTTATCATCATAGTAATAGTGTAGCACATCATCATCCTGAAACTCATTTCTAGCTAGCTAATCACTCCTGCTGCTCTCTCTTAGGTAAAACAACATAAAAAATGTGTAGCTCTCCTCCTTGATAAAGTTGGAGCATGCAGATGAACCTGTCTTCTAATAGTGGAAAACGCCTCTGTTTGCTGCCCCCTAGTACTTCTCTGCGCTCCCCCAACACATATTTGGTCCAGTCTTGCACTATTAAGCATCTGTCGCTAACCTTGAATGCACTAAAGTAATCTGTAGGATATCTTGCCCGTAAGCTGATAATACTCATGGTACCTTTAGTCTCGATCCCATAAGGCACAACATTCATCGGGAGTCCCTGTTGAAGAACATCGTATGGTAACATACTTAGCAATGAAGTTTAGCTTCAAAAATAATGTATGGAAAAGATGCAATGAGGACAAATAGTAAAAATCTTACCATCCTTCCTATATGGATGTGACCGTAGTTCATTACGAACACTATTGGTCGCATGTTTTCAGTAATAACATTTCTAAATCCAGGAAGAATTTTTGTCTTGACAGTATCAAGATCCTCAAGCCATGAAACATAATGACTTAGCTCCTCGCAGTTTAGTTCAGCCTCGGGATAGTAGTAGGTCCTGTCTACCAAGCGCTGGACATGTTTGCTTGCACCGAAATAAGCTGACAATACAAATTAGTTGTCAACTATTTTTGAATAAACAATATCAAAGACATAAATATGGTTGAGAAACTTACATAATGGTATAACTGGAGGCGTTTGCACATCGACCCAGATTTCGGTATTACCTTCAATATCATCTTCCGGACGAATATCAAAGGTGATAACCATATCATGCTCAAATGCATAAGTCTTGCATAGTGCTCGCCATGTTTTGCATCCAAAATAGGTGTAGTCGTCTGAATTGTATAATTTTGCATGGAAAATATAACCATGCTCGGTCTTCAAATAAACTTTCTTTACCTCCGCAGTATGACTGAAACCTATCTTATCCAATACAAAAATTCTTGCATGGCAGGGGATAAGCTAGTAGAATAGTAAAAAAATTATAAGTTCAAGCAAATGAAGCAGATGTCATGCTTAATTACGAAAAAAGACTTGTCGCTGTGACTTACTGTATCCACTTCGAAGTTCTCGTCCAGCTTAATTGTGACGCCCCTGATTCAATCGTACACCAATCATGCACGCAAACGTGTATGATCAAGATCAGGGACTCACGGGAAGATATCACAACACAACTCTAAAACATAAATAAGTCATACAAGCATCATAATACAAGCCAGGGGCCTCGAGGGCTCGAATACAAGTGCTCGATCATAGACGAGTCAGCGGAAGCAACAATATCTGAGTACAGACATAAGTTAAACAAGTTTGCCTTAAGAAGGCTATCACAAACTGGGATACAGATCGAAAGAGGCGCAGGCCTCCTGCCTGGGATCCTCCTAACTACTCCTGGTCGTCGTCAGCGGGCTGCACGTAGTAGTAGGCACCTCCGGGGTAGTAGTCGTCATCGACGGTGGCGTCAGGCTCCTGGGCTCCATCGTGCAGTCGCAGCAACCGGAGTAAAGAAAGGGGAAAAGGGGAACAAGGCAACCGTGAGTACTCATCCAAAGTACTACTTAAGCAAGGAGCTACACTACATATGCATGGATATATGTGTAAAGGGCCATATCTGTGGACTGAACTGCAGAATGCCGGAATAAGAGGGGATAGCTAGTCTTATCAAAGACTACGCTTCGGTCACCTTCGTCTTGCAACGAGTAGAAGAGAGCAGATGAAGTCCTCCAAGTAGCATCACATAGCAATAATCCTACCCGTGATCCCCTCTGGTAACCACGAGAGAGAAGCGACCACCGGGTTGTATCTCGCACTTGGAAGGGTGTGTTTTATTAAGTATCTGGTTCTAGTTGTCATAAGGTCAAGGTACAACTCCAAGTCTTCCTGTTATCAAGATCACGGCTATTCGAATAGATTAAACTTCCTGCGGGGTGCACCACATAACCCAACACGCTTGATCCCATTTGGCCGGACACACTTTTCTGGGTCATGCCAGGCCGCGGAAGATCAACACTTCGCAGCCCCACATAGGCACAACAGATAGGCCAGCACGTCGGTCTAAACCTAAGCACCACAGTGCGGGCCCATCGCCCAATGCACACTGCGACGTTGAGGGCGGCCGAAAGCGGAACTAGCCCCTTAATACAAGAGCAGGCTACGTTCCAATCCGGTAGCGCGCCGCTCGGTCGCTGGCTTCACGAAGTGCCGGTGATACCACGGCCGGGATACCCATAACTACTCCAGCGTAGATGGTTAGTGCGTATAGACCAAATGGCGGACTCGGATCAAATACCCAGATCTCGTTAAGCGTGTTAAGTATCCATGACGCCGACCAGGGCCAGGCCCACCTCTCACCCAGTAGTCTCAACCTGCCTGTCGCTCCGCCACAAAGTAACAAATGGGGCCGTCGGGGAACCCAGGCCCACCTCTACCGGGATGGAGCCACTGTCCTTTCGGCCCCATCTTCGAACAGTATCACAGGTAATGTAACAATGTAAAGTATATAGTATATGTCCGTGATCACCTCCCGAAGTGATCACAGCCCAGTAGTATAGCATGGCAGACGGACAAGAGTGTAGGGTAACTGATGGAACACTAGCATCCTATACTAAGCGATGGGATAAAGGTAAAGGTAACAACATGAGTAGCAAGGACAAAGCTATGCAAAGGTATAGGATTAACTGAAAGCAGTAACATGCTACACTACTCTAATGCAAGCAGTATAGAGAAGAGTAGGCGATATCTGGTGATCAAAGGGGGGGCTTTCCTGGTTGGTCTGGCAAGAAGGACGTGTCGTCAACACCGTAGTCGAACTGGGGGTCGTCGGCAGCCTCGGGGTCTACGGAAAGAAGTATCGGAGGAACACAATAAATAACAGAGAAATCAAAGCATCACAAAGCATAACGAGGTCTGGCGGTGCTAGGTAGTCCCTAACGCCGTATTAGGTGATACCGGCGAAGGGGGGAAACATCCGGGAAAGTATCCCCGAAGTTTCACGTTTTCGGACAGATGAACCGGAGGGGAAAAGATGCATGTTCTCCATGTTAGGGTTGTGTGGCGGACGAACAGACTGCGTAACCGGATTCGTCTCATCGTTCTGAGCAATTTTCATGTACAAAGTTTATCCATCCGAGTTATAGATTATTATATATTAATTTATAAAGATTTAATCATTTTCTAGATTTTCTGGATTTAATTTAATTCGAAATTAAATAGCTAAATGCTAGGTGCACCCAGCTCTACGTACACAGAAGTGTACCGCAGGTGACAGTGGGTCGGGTCCTCGTTGACCAGTCAACGTTGATCGTCAATGTGGGGCCCCCCTGTCATTGGCTGTTGCATTAACTAACTAGTTAATTTAGTCTAACTAGGTTATTAGGATAATAGATTTTAATTAGTTTAACTGAACCTAATTAATTAAGTTAATTAATTTATTTAACTATTTAATTAATATTTTTATTTCTAATTTTCGTTTTAACAGGGGTGTGGGTCCCGTTCATCAGGGGCTCAGGCTGGTTGTAGGCGTGGGCTAAAGGGCGAGGCAGACCCGGGCGCGGCCGCGGTAAGGACGGCCGGAGCTGCGCCCGGCAGCGGCAGTGACGGGAGAGGGGCGAGGCCATGGCCGAGGCGGCCGAGCAGGGAGGTGGTGGCGCAAGGCGGGCCGGAGGTTACGGGCGCGGCCAGCGGCCGAGCGGCAAGCTGCGGTGGCGACGCATGGCGACGTGGTCGGGGCGACGGGCGCGGTCGGCGAGCCCAGTCTGTGGCCGAGCGCGGTGGTCGTGGCGCTGGCGCCGTGACGGCCGTGAGCGCAAGGACGCGGGCCGAGCACACACGCGTGATGGGGGCTTGAGGGGAGTCGGACGGAGGTGGCTCACCAGCCTCAGAGAGGTGCAAAGGCGCTTCGGGAAGGCCGGAGAAGCGGGCGACGGGCGATGACTTCGGGCGCCGGAGACGGTGAGGCCTTGGCGGCGGGCGGGTCGATCCGTCTGGCGGGATCGCTGTATGGCGGGCGTGGTCGCCGTCGGCGCGGCGAGGGGCGTCGTCGAGGGAGAGGTGACGGGCCGCGAGGACGAGGGGGCGGGGCCGGCGAGGCGGCACCGGGCGACGACCGCGGGGTCGGCCCCGATCCGATCTGGATCGGGGGAGAGGGAGAGACGAGGGAGTGAGGGGGGAGGGGGGTTGGTTCGGTTAGGGTTTCGGGGTGGAGTGAGGGTTATCCGGGCGGGGTGGGCCGATTGGGCCGCGTGGGTGGCCGGCTGGGCCAAGAGGTCCAGTGGGGGGAGGGGGGGGGGCGCGCTTCTTTTGTTTTGTTTTGTTTTGTTTTTATTTTTTTATTTTTTATTTTGTTTTCTTTTAGTTGCTGTTTATTCTAGTGTTAACAATATTCCAAAGTGGCACCTAAATCGATGTTACCAATTATGCCACTGCCACATTAATTTGCTAACCAAAGAAAAATAGTTTTATAATTAATTATTATTTAAAAGTATTTAAATAATAGTTTTCGCCATCTTGTTTTATTCATCTTAGAGTATTTAAGCATTTTATAAAAGTGTGGTTTGTCCACCATGATTAACTATGCATTATTTGGCACAACCCATACATTTTAGTTTTAATGTTTGAAAACTTTGAAGTTTGCCTTTGATTCAAATTTGAATTTGAATCGGTTTTTGAACTAACACGAGATCAACACAGTAATCGTTATGACATGGCATCATTACCAGAGGGTTACTATAGCTTGATTACCCATGCGTCACAATTCTCCTCCACTACAAGAAATCTCGTCCCGAGATTTAAGAGGGGAGTAAGGGGGAAGGTTTGGTAACGAATCTAGCGGGTCTTCTCATCCTGGCTTGCTCTTCTCGAAGAGGCCGGTTCAATACATTGATGTGTTCATTTCTTCGCTTGAGTCATCTGATGAAGTCGGCGCCTTTTCTTGGGGAACTCCATCGTACTTACGAAAGAATAAAGGGTGGGCACTCTGGGAGAAGCGGACGTCGGCAAGGTTGACTATCGGGTCGACAACATCGAGGAAGGTGGCGGAAAGTAACTCTCGAATCGAATCTTAAGAAAATATCGAGAGCAAAGTAAGGAGGTAACACAGGAAGTTTCGAGCGGGCAGGCAATCGTTCGATGCCTGTTATAGGGCGTGAAAGGGTCAAAACAACGGGAATAAGTATTGTGTCCGATACCAGACCTAAAGGTGGCTCATGAATTACCCACGAGGCCACGCGCGAGGAATAACTTTGACACTAGGGTGTACAGGAGAGTTAGGTTTTGATCCTGTGAAACTATGGGTTATGGGCCCACCATGTGGGTTAAACGTTGAAAGAGCGGTGACAGCTTGCACGGTTATGATAGCAAGGCATGCCAGAGAATAACCTGTCAGTTATGTCGGTAACAACATCGGTACTAAGGGCGAGGGACGAAGAGAACCATCTTCCTGCTCGTTGAACGAGGCGGACCAATAGGCAAAGTTCTCGTCCATCGGTGGTTACCGGAATGTCATCACCAAAATAACAGGGTCTTTCTGACAGAATTGTACACCGAGGTGTTTATAAAAGCAGGAGAATTTTACTGCTTAGATCTCATAGATCACAAGAAAGGTTAAACCGAACAATGGAAAGGAAGATATGATTATCAGATTTAACCAGATCAATGGAAAGGAAAAATGTGTTTAAACACATATTCCAGGGGTATATCCTTCCCAAGGACAAGCAGATGATATCCATGACAGGATAGAAGGTAGAAAACCATTTAGGTAAGGGGAGAAAAATTTCATGACATTACCCATACAACGGTGTTTGGATAATTGATAAAGAGAATTTAGCATTGTGCTTCAAATGTTCTTGGTGATGAACGGAGTACCACAGACATGCTTCAGGTAGCAATGATAAGGTGTTTCATCAAGGGCCAGACTTCGGATACACCAATGATCCATCAGGAGTAACTTATAAAATAAGTCCTACAATTTCCTCCAGGAGGAATGGTTATCCTTGCAAAAGAAATCATAATGATAGGTCCTCCAGCCAGGGGGGGTGCTAGGCATGACATCATGTTACCGGGTCATCAAAGGACCAACAACATAACTCCTGGAAAGTTGTCCCAACCATCATATCTGACCGAGATTCAGATCCAATTGGTGTCATGATACCTCAGACTCAGGATGTCCGAGAAGAAAAGGCGCAACACAAATCGTTGAAATGGCATTGCAAGATTCTCGGGAAATGAACTATGGGAGCGGGTTCCTGAAACAATAGTTCATCATTAAACCAAGGAGTGGTGAGGAGGTGGCTGATTGACTCAGCGACAATTCATTGAGATTTTCAAAAGATGGATTTCCACAATTATGTGAACAAGGAAATAACATTTGTCAGATCAGATAATATAATGAGGTATACTCAAGGGAAACATACCCAATTAAACAGTGGTTGTAAGGTGCACCCAAGATAAGTTCTTAGGTGGAATGATCAATGTTAGGATGGTGAGTCGATAATCAATGGTCTAGGAATGAAATGTCGACCATTAACTTCAAAGCAATAGGGTTGCTAGAAGTACATAATCCAAACAACACCGTTCACTTGTTGGTATCCCGGCTAGAATCAACACGGGGACCAAGAAAAGAATGGTGATGTTAATAAGTATCACTGGTATCAAGAATTCTTAAGGGTGGTGAATTTCTCATGACATCCTTGACATAAAAGATGGTAATACTCCAAGGTAAAGAAGAACAATTGCTGGATAGCAAGGAACTCAAGGTATAACACCAAACACGAACAAGCTAGTGTTGGTGGGAAGACAATAAAGTGGTCGATGACAACACAAATCAGCGAGGGCAAGGATGGTATTTCTCATCATGAATTCAATTAATATCCTGGAAGAGCTCAGAATGTAGATGATGATTACGACACATTTGTCGAGAGGTTTCATGAAGATGTAATCGAACAACGATGACCTCAAGTCAAAGGAATGATGAAGCGCAAGTTTATTGGAACCACGGGTACGACACAAACTCGAAACCAAGCTTGTTGTTCAAGGTGAAATGATATGACGAGGAAGATCGACATAAGCTTAGCTCATCGTCGAAATTTGTGCTCCTGGGATAAGGACCAGGTAGCACAGTTAAAATCGGCACGACAAGGATATAGCCAAACAGGCTAGGAATGGCGTGATCGGTTACAAACTCGTACTTCAAGAAGATTATCAAGTGTCGTTGAACCGTAGTGCAGACTCGGTTCAGTTATCGGTGTCTTTGAGTGTTTAATAACTCAGAGCCCATGAAAAATTGTAATCAATGAGAATGTAGTACTTGATGAAGAACTCATAGGAAGTTATGCAGTTCCAAGATAATCTCGAGATACCATGGGGTAATACTCGACGACAGATCAAAGCAGAGGTTGTACCAGGGTATTGATCCACAGAAGACAAGTGCTTACACTTGCATCGAAAATGGTATTTAAAGGAGAACATGGTCGGAACCATGATTGTAAAAGGCCAGACCCCAGATATAAGATGAACTTATATCAAGGGAATAATTAATTTTAAAAGAAGCTTCGATGATAAGATGTACATCGGGTCCATGGGCATGAACACAAAGTTCAAGGTCGACTCCCACTTCTCCAATGCATAACCTTTCATCCACTTCCCGCGTTCGATTAAGTTGAAGTGTTGAAATTTTATCTGGCGAAGCACCAGAAGAGTATGACTCGTGAAAACTTTCGGGTTCACACGGTCTAGAGAAAGCATATGTTCAACCCATAGTGGCTTCTTAGAAACATATACCACAAGTTTCAAGAGTAAATAACACAAGCCCGAAAGCAGAGTATGGTTGGCCAAGCGGAGGATACAACTTAACAAAGGCATTAGGTATCAGGGGAAGAACTCACAAAGTGATCAAATGTGAAGGACATTGTCGGATAACAATCCAACAAAGGACTTGATGGTCCACAAAGGATCTGATGTGAGTATCGATACTCAACCAGAAGAGGAAGGAATGCAAATGCAACAGGTTATGGAATCATCTGAATAATTCAAAGCTTAAATGCAAAGGAATTATGATTTCCAACACAAAGTATCAGAAGCAGACGCTCCGATCAAGGATAGATAAGTTGGATAGACCAGAGGCACAATTGACGACAAATAGTTTGGTTGAGAACCAGCTCATGTTTAAAATGACGTCTGAGCCGGAAGGATGAATTCTAGGATCTGATTGAGGATTGAGAACATTCACATCATATTGGATCAACTGACTTAAAATGTTAATGACAGAGGATGCCAATAAGATTACTAGACTTATAGGATTTAATCCCAATGCAAGCAAGAAAGAATTTCAAGAGCAATAGGTTGTTGAGGATCTTCGGAAGATCGAATGGTATTTCAAAAACTTTTGTGAAATATCTGAATCAACTGGGGATGAGCGGATACTCGATGAGTGCGAGAAATTATCCGTAGGGGTATTCATGTGGCAAAGAACAACAAGGCAGTAGGCACAAAATATTCTTAGAACATTAGAGCAAATTTCAGGGTATCTTGCAATAACAAGATCAACGGGGAATGATTGTATGAATGGCAAGTGTACTTCCATTGGGGTTTATCGATGGAATGGAACTGCAAAAGCGATGGCACAAAGTATCGACGGAACATCGGAGAGTAACTTCGGAATCTTCTATTGTATCAGGTGATCACCTGTATCGAGTGGCTCTCCGGGAGGAAGTAGTTACGAGAACCTAGAGTTAGATTTAGTAAAATCATTTTACCCGAATAGAAGAAAGATCAGAGTCCCAGAGTATAGACGAGGAGTAAAAGATCTTAATACCAACCAAATGGCGACGTGGACCCATGGGCCGCACAGCCAAGTTAGAAAAACAATTTTCATCGACTAGACTCAACTTCGGCCAAGGAGTTGGAAAGGGGGATTCCTATAGGCAGTCGGCTCTGATACCAACTTGTGACGCCCCTGATTCAATCGTACACTAATCATGCACGCAAACGTGTACGATCAAGATCAGGGACTCACGGGAAGATATCACAACACAACTCTAAAACATAAATAAGTCATACAAGCATCATAATACAAGCCAGGGCCTCGAGGGCTCGAATACAAGTGCTCGATCATAGACGAGTCCGAAGCAACAATATCTGAGTACGGACATAAGTTAAACAAGTTTACCTAAAGAAGGCTAGCACAAATCGGGATCTGAGATCAAAGAGGCGCAGGCCTCCCGCTCGATCCTCCCAACTACTCCTGGTCGCCGCCGCTGGCTGCACGTAGTAGTAGGCACCTCCGGGGTAGTAGTCGCCATCGACGGTGGCGTCGCTCTGGGCTCCATCGTCTCGTCGCAGCAACCGGGTAAAGAAAGGGGAAAAGGGGAACAAGGCAACCGTGAGTACTCATCCAAAGTACTCGCAAGCAAGGAGCTACACTACATATGCATGGATATATGTGTAAAGGGCCATATCAGTGGACTGAACTGCAGAATGCCAGAATAAGAGGGGGATAGCTAGTCTTATCAAAGACTACGCTTCTGGTCACCTTCGTCTTGCAACAGGTAGAAGAGAGCAGACTGAAGTCCTCCAAGTAGCATCACATAGCAATAATCCTACCCGGCGATCCCCTCCTGGTAACCCTGAGAGAGAGCGACCACCGGGTTGTATCTGGCACTTGGAAGGGTGTGTTTTATTAAGTATCTGGTTCTAGTTGTCATAAGGTCAAGGTACAACTCCAAGTCGTCATGTTACCGAAGATCACGGCTATTCGAATAGATTAAACTTCCCTGCAGGGGTGCACCATATAACCCAACACGCTTGATCCCATTTGGCCGGACACACTTTTCTGGGTCATGCCCGGCCGCGGAAGATCAACACGTCGCAGCCCCACCTAGGCACAACAGAGAGGCGACGCCGGTTCAAACCTAAGCGCACAGGGTCCGGGCCCATCGCCCAATGCACACCGCACGCTATGCGAGGCGGCGAAAGTGGAACTAGCCCCTTAATACAAGAGCAGGCTTACGTTCCAATCCGGCGCGCCGCCGGGCCGGGCGTCACGAAGGCTTTGGCTGATACCACGACGCCGGGATACCCATAACTACTCCCGCGTAGATGGTTAGTGCGTATAGACCAAATGGCCAGACTCAGATCAAATACCCAGATCTCGTTAAACGTGTTAAGTATCCGCGAACGGCGACTAGGGCCAGGCCCACCTCTCACCCAGGTAGTCTCAACATGCCCTGTCGCTCCGCCAGAAAGTAACAGTCGGGGGCCGTCGGGAACCCAGGCCCACCTCTACCAGGATGGAGCCACCTGTCCTTTCAGCCCCCATCTCCGAACAGTATCACAGGTAATGTAACAATGTAAAGTATATAGTATATGCCCGTGATCACCAAGTGATCACAGCCCAAGAGTATAGCATGGCAGAGCGGACAAGAGTGTAGGGTCACTGATGGAACACTAGCATCCTATACTAAGCGATGGGATAGCGGTAAAGGTAACAATGATAGTAGCTAGGACAGGCTATGCAGTAGTATAGGATTAACTGAAAGCAGTAACATGCTACACTACTCTAATGCAAGCAGTATAGAGAAGGGTAGGCGATATCTGGTGATCAAAGGGGGGGCTTGCCTGGTTGGTCTGGCAAGAAGGACGTGTAAATCAACACCGTAGTCGAATCGGGGTCGCCGACCTCGGGGTCTACCGGAAAGAAGTATCGGAGGGGGAACACAATAAATAACAGAGCAATCAAAGCATCACAAAGCATAACGAGGTAATGCGCGGTGCTAGGTATGCCCTAACGCGGTATTAGGTGATACCGGCGAAGGGGGGAAACATCCGGGAAAGTATCCCCGAAGTTTAGTTTTTTCAGACAGATGAACCGGAGGGGAAAAGTTGCGTGTTCTCCATGTTAGGGTTGTGTGGCGGATGAGCAGACTGCGTATCCGGATTCGTCTCATCGTTCTGAGCAATTTTCATGTACGAAGTTTATCCATCCGAGTTATAGATTATTATATATTAATTTATAAAGATTTAATCATTTTCTAGATTTTCTGGATTTAATTTAATTCGAAATTAAATAGCTAAATGCTAGGTGCACCCAGCTCTGCGTACACAGAAGTGTACCAGAGGCTGACAGTGGTCGGGGTCTCATTGACCCGATCAACGTTTGATCGGTCAACAGGTGGGCCTTGTCATTGGTCATTGCATTAACTAACTAGTTAATTTAGTCTAACTAGGTTATTAGGATAAATTAAGTTAATTAATTTAATTAACTATTTAATTAATATTTTTATTTCTAATTTTCGTTTTAACAGGGGTGTGGGTCCCGTTCATCAGGGGCTCAGGCTGGTTGCGGGCGTGGGCTAAAGGGCGAGGCAGACCCGGGCGCGGCCGCGGTAAGGACGGCCGGAGCTGCGCCCGGCAGCGGCAGTGGCGGGAGAGGGGCGAGGCCATGGCCGAGGCGTGAGCAGGGGAGGTGGTGGCGCAAGGCGTGGCTCGAGGTTACGGCGCCGGCCAGCGGCCGGAGCGGCAACCGCGGTGGCGGGACGCATGGCGGCGTGGTCGGGGCGACGGGCGCGAGTCGGCGAGCCCAAAGGCGCGGGCCGAGCGGTGGTCGTCTTGGCGAAGCGTCGGCCGCGGTGAGCGCAAGGACGCGGGCCGGAGCACACACGCGTGATGGGGGCTTCAGGAGGGGAGTCGGACGGAGGGGGCTCACCAGCCCTGTAGAGGTGCAAAGGCGCGCTCGGGGAAGGCCGGAGTAGCGGGGCGACGGGCGATGACTTCGGGGCGCCGGAGACGGTGAGGCCTTCGGGCGGCGGCGGGGTCGATCCGTGCAGCGGGGTCGCCGGGCGGGCGTGCCGACGCGGGCGAGGGGCGTTGTCGAGGGAGAGGTGACGGGCCGCGAGGCGCAGGGGGCGGGGCCGGCGAGGCGGCACCGGGCGACGCGGGGTCGGCCCCCATCCGATCTGGATCGGGGGAGAGGGAGAGACGAGGGAGTGAGGGGAGGGGTTGGTTCGGTTAGGGTTTCGGGTGGAGTGAGGGTTATCCGCCGGGGTGGGCTGATTGGGCAGCGTGGGTGGCTTTGGGCCAAGAGGCCCAGAGGGGGGCTTCTTTTGTTTTGTTTTTATTCTTTTATTATTTTATTTATTTTGTTTTCTTTCATTTGCTGTTTATTCTAGTGTTAACAATATTCCAAAGTGGCACCTAAATCGATGTTACCAATTATGCCACTGCCACATTAATTTGCTAACCAAAGAAAAATAGTTTTATAATTAATTATTATTTAAAAGTATTTAAATAATAGTTTTCGCTACTGTTTTATTCATCTTAGAGTATTTAAGCATTTTATAAAAGTGTGGTTTGTCCACCATGATTAACTATGCATTATTTGGCACAACCCAAACATTTTAGTTTTAATGTTTGAAAACTTTGAAGTTTGCCTTTGATTCAAATTTGAATTTGAATCGGTTTTTGAACTAACACGAGATCAACACAGTAATCGTTATGACATGGCATCATTACCAGAGGGTTACTGTAGCTTGATTACCCGGGCGTCACATTAATGCTGAAGCGCCTATCATCATCTAGAAAGATTCCGTCATGCAGACGCATCTTCGTCTTTGCGGATTTGTAAATACCGAAATCCTTTTGTCGTCGACATTTCCTATGTTCATAGTTAAAACATTAATTGAAAATCGATCGAAGACAACTACCAAGATACTCAACACACAAATCCGGGGCACTCGATATTTCCTACATATTCTGGCACAAGTCATGCCAAAATTCACGGAAAAATCCGGCATGACCTTTGCTAAAATAGAACATATCGAGCGCCTGAAATTTGCCGGAACGGAAATGAATCAACACTCCGGCAAAACATAGGCTACTCAGAGGTGTAACCTGCAAACATGACGGGCCACTTGGATATTGAGCAATACAAGATATACATTTCAAAATATCTTATAGGACTCAAATTAGCATGCATTCAATAAGCAAAAGTAAATCATCTCATACGTCCGTACATCATCGAATATTATCACTAATACATCACGAATAGTGTCATACATATAACATCACTAATAGAACTAAAACCCTAGCGCACGACGGGTATCGGCGCGGGCGGTGGACACCCACAGAGAAGGAACCATCACGTGATCATAGCTCTAGTGAGATCCCTGGAGCACCTGCCAGGTATTGGAGAATGGCCTATGCTCCAACGCAAACAAGTAGCGACGGATGTGCACGTCCTCCTCACTGACACGGTGACGCACCACCTCCGCGGAGTCCTCGAGCCTCTCGATCGTCACTGGCCCAGGCGACCGCCACCAAAAAAGGTTCGGTTCAACGACAGGCTAGCTCCTCACCAACCTGCGCCCCCCGGTAGGTAGCGCCTCCCAGTACCACCCCGACGGAGCCCAGTCCCGGACATGGCCGATCTGGTCAAGCAGGTGTCGTCCTCCGCCGACTCGATGACGAGGATGCGGGATAGGCATCGTCCACGTCGAGGCAGGAGAAATTGCTTTAACTAAAAAATAGAAACAAGTTCTTACTAACTAGTTCTATTAATTCAACTAGTTCTTACTAAAATAAACTTACTATAAATAAAAATATTCTAGTACCTAATTAGTACCTAGTTCTTAATATGCAACTAAAATAAACTTACTATAAATAAAAATAAACTTGATATGCAACTAAAATATAAAGAAACCCTAGGCAGAGGTAGGGGAGAGGGAGGAGCGGGCGTGCTCACCTCGGGTGCCTGCGACGAGGGAGGGGCATGGCGGCGTCGAGGTCGGGTCGGGCTCAGCGTCTGGGCGGCGTTGAGCTCGGGGCGAGGCGGCGTTGAATCTGGGGTCGGGGCGTTGAGGTCGAGGCGGGGCGGCGTTGAGGTCGGGGAGTCGGCGAGAGGGTGCGGAGGCCTTGGCCCGACAGGCGATGGCGGCAAGAGTGGAGAGAGTTGGATTTGGGGAAAGTGGGCGTGGGAAGGACGAACCCGTGGTTAAGTCGGAAGTAGCGATGGCTGCCGAGAAAAGCGATGCTGCTACCTTAGCTACAGCGCGTTCGCTGATACACGCTACTGCTACTCCTTTCTCTTTTTTCCCTTTTTCATTTAGTTTTCTTCACATTTTATTTGTTTCCTTTCACCTTATTCTATTTCTTTCATTTTAAATTACCTTTCCATTTTCTTTCCATTTAATTTTATAACCTTTAGCAGCAACGAGTTTATATTGAAACGCACTGCTACAAACAGCGTAGCGGTAGCGCGGTTCGTCATAGATCGCTACTACTATGTGTAGCTTATGGGCTAAGCTGTGGGAATTTTAGTAGTAACGTGTGTACAGCAAGACGCGCTACTGCTAGATCTTTATCTGCAGCGGTTACCTCAAAGCGCCGCCATCGCTAATTAGCACCAGCGTGCTTTTTTGGCCCACGCTACTGCTAAAGTTCTGTGTATAGGGTTTTCCCTAGTAGTGTACGGTCGATCTGAAGTTTACTTCGGGGAAGACCGTGCGTTTGAAGAACGTTTATCATGTGTCGCCCATCAATAAAAATCTCGTTAGCGGTTCACGTTTATGTCGAGATGGTTGTAAGTTGGTTTTCGAATCCAATAAAGTTGTAATTTCTAAGTATGGACAATTTGTTGGAAAAGGCTATGAGAGCGGAGGCTTGTTCCGCCTGTCTTTGTCAGATATTTGCACTAAAGTTATTAATAATGTTTGCACAATAATGAGTCCGATATTTGGCATTCAGGACTTTGTCATATTAACTTTGGTTGCATGACGCGGCTAGCCAATATGAATTTAATTCCGAATATCTCTACTGTCAAAGGCTCTAAGTGCCAAGTATGTGTACAAGCTAAGCAACCTCGCAAGTCCCATGAGACTGCAGAGGCAAGAGACTTGGCGCCACTAGAGCCTATACATTCTGATCTTTGTGAGATGAATGGCGTGTTGACAAAAGGTGGAAAGAGATACTTCATGACGTTGATTGATGACTCCACTAGATATTGTTATGTGTATCTTCTGAAATCAAAAGATGAGGCTTTAACTTTCTTCAAAAACTATAAAGTTGAGTCAGAGAACCAACTTGATCGAAAAATTAAAAGGCTTAGGTCCGATCGTGGTGGAGAGTATTTTTCCAATGAATTTGATCTGTTTTGTGCGGAACATGGTATAATCCATGAGAGGACGCCTCCATACTCACCTCAGTCAAATGGTAGCGAAAGAAAGAACCGAACTCTAACTGATATGGTTAACACCATGTTAGACACATCGGGTCTTTCCAAGGAATGGTGGGGGGAGGCGCTAATGACTGCGTGTCATGTCCTAAACCAAGTTCCCACAAAGCATAAGACCATGACTCCATTTGAGGAATGGGAAAGGAAAAGATTGAAACTCTCTTACCTACGTACTTGGGGTTGTTTGGCGAAAGTCAATATACCAATTCCCAAGAAGCACAAGCTTGGACCAAAAACCGTGGATTGTGTTCTTCTAGGCTATGCTTTTAGCGTTGGCTATAGATTTTTGATAATAAAATCTGAGGTATCCGACATGCATGTTGGTATGATTGTGGAGTCGAATGATGCGACTTTCTTTGAGGACATATTTCCTGTGAAGGATATGTCGAGTTCATCAAACCAGGAGATACCTACTCCATCTAGTGAGGAATTTGCTGTAATTCCGGAACCCACCATTGTGATGGAACACGTTGAGAATCCTATTAAGAGTGACAATGGAACTCCTATGAGGAGTAAGAGACAGAGGACTGCAAAGTCCTTTGGTGATGACTTCATTGTGTACCTTGTGGATGACACACCCATGACTATTTCAGAAGCCTATGCATCTCCTGATGCTGACTACTGGAAGGAAGCTGTTAAATGGCGAGATGGATTCCATCTTAGCTAACGGAACCTGGGAGATCACTGACCGTCCTTACGGGTGCAAACCTGTAGGATGCAAGTGGGTGTTCAAGAAGAAGCTTGGACCTGATGGTACGATTGAAAAGTACAAGGCACGGCTTGTGGCTAAGGGTTATACCCAGAAAGAAGGTGAAGACTTCTGTGATACTTACTCACACGTGGCTAGACTGACCGCAATTCGGGTGCTACTATCACTGGTTGCCTCACATGGTCTTCGCGTTCATCAAATGGATGTTAAGACGGCTTTCCTCAATGGAGGGTTAAAGGAGGAAATTTACATGGATCAGCCAGATGGTTTTGTAGTACCTGGTCAGGAAGGAAAGGTGTGCAAGCTATTAAAGTCTTTATATGGCCTCAAACAAGCTCCTCAGGAGTGGCATCAGAAGTTCGAAAGAACATTAACTGCTTCCGCATTTGTAGTAAATGATGGTGACAAGTGTGTGTACTATCGCCATGGTGGGGGCGAAGGAGTTATTCTTTGTCTGTATGTCGATGACATACTGATCTTTGGAACCAAACTTGATCTAATCAAGGAGGTTAAGGATTTCTTATCTCGCTATTTTGAGATGAAGGATCTAGGAGTAGCTGATGTTATCTTGAACATCAAGCTATTGAGAGATGAGAATGGTGGGATCACACAACTTCAGTCTCATTATGTGGAAAAGATCTTGAGTCGTTTTGGGTATAGCGACTGCATGCCTTCTCCAACTCCATATCATGCTAGTGTGTTGCTTCAAAAGAATCGACGGATTGCTAGAGATCAACCGAGGTATTCTCAGATTATTGGCTCGCTTATGTATCTGGCGAGTGCCACGAGGCCTGACATCTCTTTTGCCGTGAGCAAGCTGAGTCGGTTTGTGTCTAAACCGGGAGATGATCATTGGCGTGCGCTTGAGAGAGTTATGCGCTACTTGAAAGGCACTGCGAGCTATGGGATTCACTACACCAGGTATCCAAGGGTACTGGAGGGTTATAGTGACTCGAACTGGATATCTAATGCTGATGAGATTAAGGCCACAAGTGGTTATGTTTTTACACTTGGTGGTGGCGCTGTTTCCTGGAAGTCTTGCAAGCATACCATCTTAACAAGGTCAACTATGGAAGTAGAACTAACAACATTAGACACCGCCACTGTTGAAGCAGAGTGGCTTCGTGAGCTATTGATGGACTTACCTATGGTTGAAAAACCAATACCCCCTATCCTGATGAACTGTGATAATCAAACTGTGATCGTCAAGATAAACAGTTCTAAGGACAATATGAAGTCCTCAAGGCATGTGAAGAGGAGAATAAAACCTGTCAGAAAACTGAGGAACTCCGGAGTTATTACGTTGGATTATATCCAAACGTCAAAAAACTTGGCAGATCCCTTCACAAAGGGTCTATCACGTAATGTGATAGATAATGCACTGATGGAGATGGGTTTGAGACCCACCACATGAGTTGTCCATAGTGGTAACCCACTCTATGTGATCGGAGATCCCGTGAAGTAGAAGTGGGAGACAAGCTGTTGGTCAGCAGGGAGGAGAGTATCCCTATTTTAGTTATCCCACTCCATGAAGATGGAATACTTGTTGGGAAACGTAGTAATTTCAAAAAAATTCCTATGCACACGCAAGATCATGGTGATGCATAGCAACGAGAGGGGAGAGTGTTGTCCATGTACCCTCGTAGACCGAAAGCGGAAGCGTTAGAACAACGCGGTTGATGTAGTCGTACGTCTTCATGACCCGACCGATCAAGCACCGAAAGCACGACACCTCCGAGTTCTAGCACACGTTCAGCTTGATAACGTCCCTCGAACTCCTATCCAGCCGAGTGTCGAGGGAGAGTTCCGTCAGCACGACGGTGTGGTGACGATGATGATGTTCTACCGTCGCAGGGCTTCGCCTAAGCACCACTACAATATTATCGAGGAGGACTATGGTGGAGGGGGGCACCGCACTTGGCTAAGAGATCAATGATCTGTAGTTGTTGTGTCTAGGGTGCCCCCCTGCCCCCGTATATAAAGGAGAAAGGGGGGAGGGGGCGGCCGGCCAGGGAGGAGGCACGCCATGGGGAGTCCTATGAAGGAAATATGCCCTAGAGGCAATAATAAAGTTATTGTTTATTTCCTCATATCATGATAAATGTTTACTATTCATGCTATAATTGTATTAACTGGAAACATGATACATGTGTGAATACATAGACAAACTTAAAGTCACTAGTATGCCTCTACTTGACTAGCTCATTAATCGAAGATGGTTATGTTTCGTAACCATAGACATGAGTTGTCATTTGATTAACGGGATCACATCATTAGGAGAATGATGTGATTGACTTGGCCCATTTCGTTAGCTTAGCACTTGATCGTTTAGTATGTTGCTATTGCTTTCTTCATGACTTATACATGTTCCTACAACTATGAGATTATGCAACTCCGTTTATCGGAGGAACACTTTGTGTGCTACCAAGCGTCACAACATAATTGGGTGATTATAAAGGAGCTCTCAGGTGTCCCGAAGGTACATGTTGGGCTGGCATATTTCGAGATTAGGATTTGTCATTACGATTGTCGGAGAGGTATCTACGGGCCCTCTCGGTAATGCACATCACTATAAGCCTTGCAAGCAATGTAGCTAATGAGTTAGTTATGGAATGATGCATTACGTAACGAGTAAAGAGACTTGCCGATAGCGATATTGAACTAGGTATTGAGATACAAGCGATCAAATCTCGGGCAAGTAACATACCGATGACAAAGGGAACAACGTATGTTGTTATGCGGTTTGACCGATAAAGATCTTCGTAGAATATGTACGAGCCAATATGAGCATCCAGGTTCCGCTATTGGTTATTGACCGGAAACGGTTCTCGGTCATGTCTACATAGTTCTCGAACCTGTAGGGTCCGCACGCTTAAGGTTTCGATGACAGTTATATTATGAGTTTATGAGTTTTGATGTACCGAAGTGTGTTCAGAGTCCCGAATGCGATTACGGACATGACGAGGAGTCTCGAAATGGTTGAGACATGAAGATTGGTATATTGGACGACTATATTCAGACACCGGAATAAGTTTCGGAGGTTATCGTATATATACCGGAGTACCGGGGGGTTACCGGAACCCCCTGGGGGGTTAATGGGCCACTTGGGCCCAAAGTGGAGAAGAGGAGGGGCGGCCGGGGTAGGCCATGCGCCCCCTCCCCCTCTAGTCCGAATTGGACAAGAAGGGGGGGGGCGGCGCCCCCCCCTTTCCTTCCTCCCCTCTCTCCCTTCCTTCCCCCTCTCCTACTTGGACAAGGAAAGGAGGGAGTCCTACTCCCGGTGGGAGTAGGACTCCCCTTGGCGCGCCTCCTCCCTGGCCGGCCGCCCCCTCCCCCTTGCTCCTTTACATACGGGGGGCAGGGGGGCTCCTCTAGACACAAGAATTGATCATTGATCTCTTAGCCGTGTGCGGTGCCCCCATCCACCATAGTCCTCCTCGATAATATTGTAGTGGTGCTTAGGCGAAGCCCTGCGACGGTAGAACATCAAGATCGTAACCACGCTGTCGTGCTGACGGAACTCTCTCTCGACACTCGGCTGGATCGGAGTTCGAGGGACGTCATCGAGCTGAACGTGTGCTAGAACTCGGAGGTGTCGTAGTTTCGGTGCTTGATCGGTCGGGCCGTGAAGACGTACGACTACATCAACCGCGTTGCCATAACGCTTCCGCTTTCGGTCTACGAGGGTACGTGGACAACACTCTCCCCTCTCGTTGCTATGCATCACCATGATCTTGCGTGTGCGTAGGATTATTTTTGAAATTAGTACGTTCCCCAACATCCTACTCCCACCGGGAGGACTCCCTCCTTTCCTTGTTGGACTAGGAGAAGGGGGGGCGAAGAGGAGGGAGAAAGAGGAAGGAAGGGGGGGGGCGCTACCCCCCCTCTCCTTGTCCTATTCGGACTAGGGGGAGGGGCGCGCGGCCCTGCCCTGGCCGCCTCTCCTCTTCTCCACTAAGGCCCACTATGGCCCATTAAGCCCCGGGGTTCCGGTAACCCTTGGTACTCCGGTAAAATCCCGATTTCACCCGGAACACTTCCGATATCCAAATATAGGCTTCCAATATATCAATCTCCATGTATCGACCATTTCGAGACTCCTCGTCATGTCCGTGATCACATCCGGGAGTCCGAACAACCTTCGATACATCAAAACTCATAAACTCATAATATAACCGTCATTGAAACTTTAAGCGTGCGGACCCTACGGGTTCGAGAACTATTTAGACATGACCGAGACACGTCTCTGGTCAATAACCAATAGCGGAGCCTGGATGCTCATATTGGCTCCTACATATTCTACGAATATCTTTATCGGTCAAGCCGCATAACAACATATGTTTGTTCCCTTTGTCATCGGTATGTTACTTGCCCGAGATTCGGTCGTCGGTATCTTAATACCTAGTTCAATCTCGTTACCGGCAAGTCTCTTTACTCGTTACGTAATGCATCATCCCGCAACTAACTCATTAGCTACATTGCTTGCAAGGCTTATAGTGATGTGCATTACCGAGAGGGCCCAGAGATACCTCTCCGACAATCGGAGTGACAAAACCTAATCTCGAAATATGCCAACTCAACATGTACCTTTGGAGACACCTGTAGAGCACCTTTATAATCACCCATTTACGCTAGGACGCTTTGGTAGCACACAAAGTGTTCCTCCGTAAACGGAGTTGCATAATCTCATAGTTGTAGGAACATGTATAAGTCATGAAGAAAGCAATATCAACATACTAAATGATCAAGTGCTAAGCTAACGGAATGGGTCAAGTCAATCACATCATTCTACTAATGATGTGATCCCGTTAATCAAATGACAACTCATGTCTATAGTCAGGAAACATAACCATCTTTGATCAATGAGCTAGTCAAGTAGAGGCATACTAGTGACACTATGTTTGTCTATGTATTCACACATGTATTATGTTTCCGGTTAATACAATTTCTAGCATGAATAATAAACATTCATCATGATATAAGGAAATAAATAACAACTTTATTATTGCTTCTAGGGCAGATTTCCTTCAGTCTTCCACTTGCTCTAGAGTCAATAATCTAGATTACACAGTAATGATTCTAACACCCATGGAGCCTTGGTGCTGATCATGTTTTGCTCGTGGAAGAGGTTTAGTCAACGGGTCTGCAACATCCAGATCCGTATGTATCTTGCAAATCTCTATTTCTCTCACCTGGACTTGGTCCCGGATGGAATTGAAGCGTCTCTTGATGTGCTTGGTCCTCTTGTGAAATCTGGATTCCTTTGCCAAGGCAATTGCACCAGTATTGTCACAGAAGATCTTCATTGGTTCCGATGCACTAGGTATGACACCTAGATCAGATATGAACTCCTTCATCCAGACTCCTTCATTTGCTGCTTCCGAAGTAGCTATGTACTCCGCTTCGCATGTAGATCCCGCCACGACGCTTTGTTTAGAACTGCACCAACTTACAGCTCCACCGTTCAATATAAACACGTATCCGGTTTGCGATTTAGAATCGTCCGGATCAGTGTCAAAGCTTGCATCGACGTAACCATTTACGACTAGCTCTTTGTGACCTCCATAAAAGAGAAACATATCCTTAGTCCTTTTCAGGTATTTCGGGATATTCTTGACCGTTGTCCAGTGATCCATGCTACGTCTTGAGCTTGCGTTGGTTTTTCATGAAGAGGAAACGGTGATGCAGCAATAGTAGCGTAAGTATTTCCCTAAGTTTTTGAGAACCAAGGTATCAATCCAGTAGGAGGCTCCTCAAAAGTCCCACACACCTACACAAACGAACAAAGAACTTGCAACCAACGCAATAAAGGGGTTGTCAATCCCTTCACGACCACTTGCGAAAGTGAGATCTGATAGAGATAGTATGATAAGGTAAATATATTTTTGGTATTTTATAATATAGATGCAAAAAGTAAAGATGCAAATAAAAGTAGATTGAAAGGAAATATGATAAAGGATAGACCCGGGGCCATAGGTTTCACCAGAGGCTTCTCTCAAGATAGCATAAGTATTACGGTGGGTGAACAAATTACTGTCGAGCAATTGATAGAAAAGCGAATAATTATGAGATTATCTAGGCATGATCATGTATATAGGCATCACGTCCGTGACAAGTAGACTGACTCCTGCCTGCATCTACTACTATTACTCCACACATCGACCGACTCCTGCCTGCATCTAGAGTATTAAGTTCATAAAGAACAGAGTAACGCATTAAGCAAGGTGACATGATGTAGACGGATAAACTCATGCAATATGATATAAAGCCCATATTTTTATCCTCGATGGCAACAATACAATACGTGCCTTGCAACCCTTTCTATCACTGGGTAAGGACACCGCAAGATTGAACCCAAAGCTAAGCACTTCTTCCATGGCAAGAAAGATCAATCTAGTAGGCCAAACCAAACTGATAATTCGAACAGTCTTGCAAAGATAACTCAATCATACATAAAAGAATTCAGAAGAGATTCAAATATTTCTCATAGATAAACTTGATCATAAACCCACAATTCATCGGATCTCGACAAACACACCGGCAAAAGAGTTTAAATCGAATACATCTCCACAAGAGAGGGGTAGAACATTGTATTGAGATCCAAAAAGAGAGAAGAAACAATCTAGCTAATAACTATGGACCCGAAGGTCTGTGGTAAACTACTCACAACTCATCGGAAGGGCTATGGTGTTGATGTAGAAGCCCTTCGTGGTCGATTCCCCCTCCGGCGGAGCGCCAGCGAAGGCTCCAAGATGGGATCTCGCAAATACATAAGGTTACGGCGGTGGAAATTGTGTTTCGGTGGCTCCCTGGATGTTTTCGGGGTACATAGGCTTATATAGGAGGAAGAACTACGTCGGTGGCCGCCCGAGGGGCCCACGAGACAGGGGGCGTGCCCTATAGGGGTGGGCGCGCCCTGCCCTCTCGTGGCCGCCTCGGCTGCTTCTTGACTTGCACTCCAAGTCCTCTGGATCACGTTCGTTCCAAAAATCACACTCCCGAAGGTTTCATTCTGTTTGGACTCCGTTTGATATTCCTTTTCTTCGAAATACTGAAATAGGCAAAAAACAGCAATACGGGTTGGGCCTCCGGTTAGTAGGTTAGTCCCAAAAATGATATAAATGTGTAAAATAAAGCCTATAAACATCCAAAAGGGGTAATATAACAACATGGAACAATCAAAAATTATAGATACGTTGGAGACATATCAATCCACTCTTGGATTACTTTGGTACCTCCATGCTAAACTTATTGCTAAGCATACATCAGTTCTGGTACACAGCATTGCATACATGATAGAGCCTATAGCTGAAGCATAGGGAACATCTTTCATTTTCTCTCTATCTTCTGTTGTGGTAGGGCATTGAGTCTGACTCAACTTCACACCTTGTAATACAGGCAAGAACCCTTTCTTTGCTTGATCCATTTTGAACTTTTTCAAAACTTTATCAAGGTATGTGCTTTGTGAAAGTCCAATTAAGCGTCTTGATCTATCTCTATAGATCTTGATGCCTAATATGTAAGCAGCACCACCGAGGTCTTTCATTGAATTTTTTTTATTCAAGTATCCTTTTATGCTATCCAGAAATTCTATATCATTTCCAATCAATAATATGTCATCTACATATAATATCAGAAATGCTATAGAGCTCCCACTCACTTTCTTGTAAATACAGGCTTCTCCAAAAGTCTGTATAAAACCATATGCTTTGATCACACTATCAAAGCGTTTATTCCAACTCCGGGAGGCTTGCACTAGCCCATAAATGGATCGCTGGAGCTTGCACACTTTGTTAGCATCTTTTGAATCGACAAAACCTTCTGGTTGCATCATATACAACTCTTCTTCTAGAAATCCATTCAGGAATGCAGTTTTTACATCCATTTGCCATATTTCATAATCATAAAATGCGGAAATTGCTAACATGATTTGGACAGACTTAAGCATCGCTACGGGTGAGAAAGTCTCATCGTAGTCAACCCCTTGAACTTGTCGAAAACCTTTCGCAACAAGTCGAGCTTTGTAGACAGTAATATTACCATCAGCGTCATTCTTCTTCTTGAAGATCCATTAATTCTTGATGGCTTGCCGATCATCGGGCAAGTCAACCGATGTCCATACTTTGTTCTCATACATGGATTCCATCTCAGATTTCATGGCCTCAAACCATTTTGCGGAATCTTGGCTCATCATCGCTTCCTCATAGTTCATAGGTTCGCCATGGTCAAGTAACATGACCTCCAGAATAGGATTATCGTACCACTCTGGTGCGGATCTTACTCTGGTTGACCTACGTGGTTTGGTAGTAACTTGATCTGAAGTTTCATGATCAATATCATTAGCTTCCTCACTAATTGGTGTAGTTGTCACAGGAACCAGTTTCTACGATGAACTACTTTCCAATAAGGGAGCAGGTACAGTTACCTCATCAAGTTCTACTTTCCTCCCACTCACTTCTTTCGAGAGAAACTCCTTCTCTAGAAAGGATCCGAATTTAGCAGCAAAAGTCTTGCCTTTAGATCTGTGATAGAAGGTGTACCCAACAGTCTCTTTTGGGTATCCTATGAAGACACATTTCTCCGATTTGGATTCGAGCTTGGTTGAAGTTTACATAAGCATCGCAGCTCCAAACTTTAAGAAACGACAACTTTGGATTCTTGCCAAACCATAGTTCATAAGGCATCGTCTCGACGGATTTTGATGGTGCCCTATTTAACATGAATGCGGCCGTCTCTAAAGCATAACCCCAAAATGATAGCGGTAAATCGGTAAGAGACATTATAGATCGTACCATATCTAGTAAAGTATGATTGCGACGTTCGGACACACCATTACATTGTGGTGTTCCGGGTGGCGTGAGTTGCGAAACTATTCTGCATTGTTTCAAGTGTAAACCAAACTCGTAACTCAAATATTCTCCTCCATGATCAGATCGTAGAAACTTTATTTTCTTGTTACGATGATTTTCCACTTCACTCTGAAATTCTTTGAACTTTTCAAATGTTTCAGACTTGTGTTTCATTAAGTAGATATACCCATATCTGCTCAAATCATCTGTGAAGGTGAGAAAATAACGATACCCGCCGCGAGCCTCAATATTCATTGGACCACACACATCAATATGTATGATTTCCAACAAATCAGTTGCTCGCTCCATAGTTCCGGAGAACGGCGTTTTAGTCATCTTGCCCATGAGGCACGGTTTGCAAGTACCAAGTGATTCATAATCAAGTGATTCCAGAAGTCCATCAGTATGGAGTTTCTTCATGCGCTTTACACCAATATGACCCAAACGGCGATTACCACAAATAAGTTGCACTATCATTATCAACTCTGCATCTTTTGGCTTCAACATTATGAATATGTGTATCACTACTATCGAGAATTAATAAAATAGACCACTCTTCAAGGGTGCATGACCATAAAAGATATTACTCATATAAATAGAACAACCATTATTCTCTGATTTAAATGAATAACAGTCTCGCATCAAACAAGATCCAGATATAATGTTCATGCTCGACACTAGCACCAAATAACAATTATTCAGGTCTAAAACTAATCTCGAAGGTAGATGTAGAGGTAGCGTGCCGACCGCGGTCACATCGACTTTGGAACCATTTCCCACGCGCATCGTCACCTTGTCCTTAGCCAATCTTCGCTTAATTCGTAGTCCCTGTTTCGAGTTGCAAACATTAGCAAGAGAACCAGTATCAAATACCCAGGTGCTACAGCGAGCATTAGTAAGGTACACATCAATAACATGTATATCACATATACCTTTGTTCACCTTGCCATCCTTCTTATCCGCCAAATACTTGGGGCAGTTCCGCTTCCAGTGACCAGTCTTCTTGCAGTAGAAGCACTCAGTCTCAGGCTTAGGTCCAGATTTGGGTTTCTTCTCTTGAGCAGCAACTTGTTTGCTATTCTTCTTGAAGTTCCCCTTCTTCTTTACTTTACCCTCTTTCTTGAAACTGGTGGTCTTGTTGACCATCAACACTTGATGCTCCTGCTTGATTTCTACCTCCGCAACTTTTAGCATTGCGAAGAGCTCGGGAATGGTCTTGTCCATCCCTTGCATATTATAGTTCATCACGAAGCTCTTGTAGCTTGGTGGCAGTGATTGAAGAATTACATCAATGACACTATCATCGGGAAGATTAACTCCCGGTTGAATCAAGTGATTATTATACCCGGACATTTTGAGTATATTTTCACCGATGTAACTATTCTCTTCCATCTTGCAGCTATAGAACTTATTGGAGACTTCATATCTCTCAATCCGGGCATTTGCTTGAAATATTAACTACAACTCCTGGAACATCTCATATGCCCCATGACGTTCAAAACATCGTTGAAGTCCCAGTTCTAAGCCGTAAAGCATGGCACACTGAACTATCAAGTAGTCATCAGCTTTGCTCTGCCAGACGTTCTTAACGTCGGTTACATCTGCAGGCTGGCACCCAGCGGTGCTTCCAGGACGTAATTCTTCTGTGCAGCAATGAGGATAATACTCAAGTTACGGACCCAGTCCGTGTAATTTCTACCATCATCTTTCAACTTAGCTTTCTCAAGGAACGCATTAAAATTCAAAGGAACAACAGCACGAGCCATCTATCTACAACAAACATAGACAAGCAAAAATACTATCAGGTACTAAGTTCATGATAAATTTAAGTTCAATTTAATCATATTACTTAAGAACTCCCACTTAGATAGACATCCCTCTAATCATCTAAGTGATCACGTGATCCAAATCAACTAAACCATGTCCGATCATCACGTGAGATGGAGTAGTTTTCAATGGTGAACATCACTATGTTGATCATATCTACTATATGATTCATGCTCGACCTTTCGGTCTCAGTGTTCCGAGGCCATATCTGTATATGCTAGGCTCGTCAAGTTTAACCTGAGTATTCCGCGTGTGCAGCTGTTTTGCACCCGTTGTATTTGAAGGTAGAGCCTATCACACCCAATCATCACGTGGTGTCTCAGCACGAAGAACTTTCGCAACGGTGCATACTCAGGGAGAACACTTTTACCTTGAAATTTAGTGAGAGATCATCTTATAATGCTACCGTCAATCAAAGCAGAATAAGATGCATAAAGGATAAACATCACAGGCAATCAATATAAGTGATATGATATGGCCATCATCATCTTGTGCTTGTGATCTCCATCTTCGAAGCACCGTCATGATCACCATCGTCACCGGCACGACACATTGATCTCCATCGTAGCATCGTTGTCGTCTCACGAACTATTGCTTCTACGACTATCGCTATCGCTTAGTGATAACGTAAAGCAATTACAGGGCAATTGCATTGCATACAATAAAGCGACAACCATATGGCTCCTACCAGTTGCCGATAACTCGGTTACAAAACATGATCATCTCATACAATACAATATAGCATCACGTCTTGACCATATCACATCACAACCTGCCCTACAAAAACAAGTTAGACGTTCTCTACTTTGTTGTTGCAAGTTTTACGTGGCTGCTATGGGCTGAGCAAGAGCCGTTCTTACCTACGCATCAAAACCACAACGATAGTTCATCAAGTTAGTGCTATTTTAACCTTCTCAAGGACCGGGCATAGCCACACTCAGTTCAATTAAAGTTGAGAAACTAACACCCGCCAGCCACCTGTGTGCAAAGCACGTCGGTAGAACCAGTCTCGCGTAAGCATACGCGTACTGTCGGTCCGGCCCGCTTCATCCAACAATACTGCCGAACCAAAGTATGACATGCTGGTAAGCAGTATGACTTGTATCGCCCACAACTCACTTGTGTTCTACTCGTGCATATAACATCAACGCATAAAACCTAGGCTCGGATGCCACTTTTGGGAAACGTAGTAATTTCAAAAAATTTCCTACGCACACGCAAGATGTTGGTGATGCATAGCAACGAGAGGGGAGAGTGTTGTCCATGTACCCTCGTAGACCGAAAGAGGAAGCGTCAGAACAACGCGGTTGATGTAGTTGTACGTATTCACGGCCCGACCGATCAAGCACCGAAAGCACGGCCCCTCCGAGTTCTAGCACACGTTCAGCTTGATGACGTCCCTCGAACTCTGATCCAACCGAGTGTCGAGGGAGAGTTCCGTCAGCACGACGGCGTGGTGAAGATGATGATGTTCTACCGTCGCAGGGCTTCGCCTAAGCACCGCTACAATATTATCGAGGAGGACTGTCGGTGTCAAAACCGGCGGATCTCGGGTAGGGGGTCCCGAACTGTGCATCTAGGCGGATGGTAACAGGAGACAAGGGACACGATGTTTTTACCCAGGTTCGGGCCCTCTCGATGAAGGTAAAACCCTACTCTGCTTGATTAATATTGATGATATGGGTAGTACAAGAGTGGATCTACCACGAGATCAGAGAGGCTAAACCCTAGAAGCTAGCCTATGGTATGATTGTTGTTCGTAATACGGACTAAAACCCTCCTGTTTATATAGACACCGGATAGGGTTAGGGTTACATAGAGTCGGTTACAATGGTAGGAGATCTACATATCCATATCGCCAAGCTTGCCTTCCACGCCAAGGAAAGTCCCATCCGGACACGGGACGAAGTCTTCAATCTTGTATCTTCATAGTCCAGGAGTCCGGCCAATGGTGATAGTTCGGCTATCTGGACACCCCCTAATCCAGGACTCCCTCAGTAGCCCCCGAACCAGGCTTCAATGGCGATGAGTCCGACGCGTAGATTGTCTTCGGCATTGCGAGGCAGGTTCTTCTCCAAATTCCATATACTTGTCTAATAGTGTCCGGCTTCTGATAAATGCTGTGCTCCTTGGCTTCCACGTCCAGTAATGGCCATCTTCCATGTGTTTGAATGAATGCGAAAAGCCAGGGTATTCTTACACTTACCCCACTAGCTGCGCAAATGAGCCGCCTATAAAAGGGATGAGGATCTAGATCTGAGTCACACCATCCCCCCTCCGCGAGCTTTCATCGGAGTGCCTCTGACAAAAATCATTCCATCATGGACAGTCGATGCGGCTCCTCCTCTCACGCTCCCAGCCCTCAACCTGGAAATTGGGAGAGATTCTCAGTCCCGCATAGCGAGCTAGTGACACTCCAAACCAAGGGATTTCTTCCCCCGTCCTTCATGATTCCGGTTCGAGCCGGACTCGCCACCTATAAGGGCGGAAAGCAAGCGGAGAGTGTCCCCGATCCCTCCAAAGGAGAGCGGGTATGCTTTGTCTCTTATCTAGTAAGAGGACTCGGATTTCCAATTCATCCGTTTCTCTGGGGGCTCTTGGAGTTCTACGGCCTCTAGCTGCACCACCTTACGCCTGCCTCCATTTTGCACATCGCGGGCTTCGTGGCCCTTTGTGAACTGTTCTTGGGCGTCGAGGCTCATTTTGCGCTGTGGAAGAGATTATTCTGCCTTGTACCCCGTTCTCATGAGGGGTCAATATATCAAGTGGGCGGAGCCGAGCTATGTCGTATCGCCGGGACCGGATATCTATCCGGAATCCCGAAGAAGGTGTCCGAAGACTGGCCTTCGGAACAGTTTTATATAAAGACGTCCCGCTGCCGGATCCTGTTCGGATCGGTCTCCTGGAGTTCAGCAATGCTCCTCTAAAGAAACGCCTGAGTTGGCGCCCGCGGAGCTCCCAGAGGGAAGACGATAGGGACGTCCTTTACCTGATGAACCGAATAAGATTGTTAGCTCATTCCGGACTGACCATGATTGGTGTCATGGCCACATGTATTATGCGGGGTGGGTGCAGCCGCTCCAGTATAGGGGCCACCCCATGTGGGATTTCATCGGGGAGGACGATGCCACCCGTCATGGCCGTAAGGGGCCGGGATCGGTCACCGATCTGGTGAAGACCTTGTCCGCGCTGTAGGGAGAAGAGGAAGATTTTCTCCGCGTCAGCCCATTGAACGGATTTTCTATGAACAACCCTCGAAGCTGGGTAAGCGAACATTTCTTTTTTGCACATCCGATCTGCATTCCCATGGTTAGGTATCTCATTTTGTGATTTTGACGCAGGAACTGTGCCAGGCCGTAAAAGACATAAACAGCCCGCCTCCACAACCCGAGTATCCAGAAAGGCTCCTCGATCCGGCCTCCCAAGAGGATCCGGACATATTAGTGGAGCTGATTGATGGGGTATTTCACCAACTGAGCATTGATAATGCTTTGGTTGCCATTACGGCCGATTACCCCGGAATACTTCCAGCCTCACAGATAACTGAGACTGAGGTCCCAATACTCTGATAATGACCCATCCATGCTTATTTTTTATCACCGTATACCCATGGTGTTTCGCAGGGGGTGCCTTCGAGGCAGGAGGCCGAGCCCGCGGCGGCTAGCCAACAAGGGGCAACACGGCCCCGCAGGCTAAAAAGAAGTGCAGTCCGGATCGAAACGCCGCCGCAACAGTATGGCACGTCACCATATTCCCAGGATTGATTCCTGGAAGGCGTACTAACGCTGGTGCTCTTTTCAGGAAAAAGAGCGCTCGCCGGACTGTGTCCGGAGAGGTTGCCAATCGAGCCTCCACCAGCCAGGCTCCAAAGCCGGGTCCAGAAGCGGAGGCGAGCACGAGGCGTGCGTCGGATGCTCCTCCGACAGAGGATGCCGACAGATTGTCCGCCACCAACTCCTAGGTGGAGAGCGCCATGAATCACAGGCGCCGCCGGACAGTTCTTCGTGACGCATGTTTCTCCCAAGAGGCATTGAATGCCTTCAATTCGGGAGATGCACACCTTCGTGCCGCTCAAGATGGTCTAGCCAGAGCCACGGAGCAGTATGTAAAGGACATACGGGTAAGGAAATTTGTGATTATATATGCCAGTAGCCCCGAGACTTAAAATAGTTAGAATAACTGATTTAAGGATCATTTGTTATGTAGGATCTTACAAAGAAGAATACCCGACTGTCCCGGAGCTTGAAGAATGCAAGGCCCAACTTGAGGCCGCACTAGCCGCTACAGGGGGAGCCACAGAGACCCCCTCTGGTAATATATGCTTCAAAAGATAAATAGTTTGTGAAGTGCAGCGTGTGTGTAAATCTGACAAAAATATTGCAGATGGCGCCGGACTAGATCTGGATAAGCAACAACTTTTGCGCCGGTTGAAGGCCGGCGAGAATGTGCTTACAAGGGTGAGGCAAGAGAAAAATAATCTCCAAGATGCCAACACCCAGCTGGGTGAGGAACTAAAGGATGTTCGTGCCCAGCTGTCTGACTCCGTGAAGGAGAATCAGCGACTTCGTCGCGGCATTTATAGTAAGTGCTTGAGCGAACTTTGAAAAAGAGTTCGGCGAGGAAGTCAACTAACAGAGTTATGTCTGTAGGTATGCTCATGGGTCGTCCTGAAGAGGAAATGCCCGGTTCTACGGGTGACCTTCTTCCCGAGCTATTGCAACTGCACGAACGAGTTCGGCAGGTGATGAAAGGCGTCGCCCAGGCCTTGTGGCCATCTATCTCCCTGCCCGAAGGCCTTGGAGAGCTTGCAGAGAAGCTTCAGGGAGCACGGCGGTGCTTCCGACTATGGAAGATATCGGCCTGTCGTCAAGGCGCCAGGGAGGCCTGGGCCATGGTGAAGACGCGGTACACGGCGGGACCCAAACCACATGGCCGAGGTCGGACCTGTGGGGCCCGACGGGAAGGAGATCCTGTGAGCTTAGTGTACGGCCAAGTAGAGTTGGCGCATAAAGTATTCCCAAAGCAAGATCAAACTAGACAGCCTATTAGATGGCATTGAAGAGGAATACAATCAGTCAATTTGACTATGTAATTTAAAATGACATGTAAAATGCCTTCTAGCCGGATTGTAGATCGTTTGTCGTAGCGGACCTTTTCGCTTCAACCTCGGGACCCAATAGTCCAGAGTGTGTCTGAATACCCTCACGGTTATGTAAAAACCGGGGCATGCGTGGAGACCAGGCGTAGGGGTCATGAGTGCTTTACCAGACAAGTGCCAAACTAGTTATGTTATATTACATGGTTAGTAAGAAACATCTTCCAGGGAGAGTAGTTCCGTTAGGGGTTCCTTCCCCTCGGAGGCATGCCCTAAAGTGCATGTCCGGACTGCAAAAAAAGCAGAAAAGCATGTGGGGGCAGATAAATGAAAAATAAAAAATCGTCTTTTAGTTCACCGACCGAATATTCCCTTAAGAACGCTAGCTTTCGGCTTCATCCAGTTTGAGGTACGCGTCCGGCTGACCCGGTGGTAAATATCGCAGAGGTGCTCCCTTTACCACCTAGCCGAACAATCGGGAACGTAGGGGTAAGCACAGGAGCCAGGCAACCCAGCTTGGCCAAAACTTAAGTCATATCGATGCATATAATGGTGAATAAAAGGTACATGCGGAATTGTGACACATGTGTTTGGGCATAAAGCCCGTATAAATAAGCTTACATTAAAGAAGCCCCAGGTATATAATGAGCGCGGATAGCGCGTCAAGTGTGCGAACAATGCATAAACGAGCCTTTAACGGCTTCGGAAAAAAGGAGGGAGAAGGAGAGAAATAAAAGACAGCATAAAGTATAAAATATAGACGGAGGAAGGAGACGAACTCGGAATCCGGCGCTAGGCGTAGAATCTTCGGAGATGGGCTGCGTTCCATGGGTTCGGCTCGAGTCGGTTATCCGATGCGTTTCGTAGACGGTACACTCCGCCGGTCAAGATTTTGGTCGATGATGAAGGGACCCTCCCATTTGGGCTTGAGTTTGTCCTTTTTCTTGTCCGGCAGCGAGAACTAGTTCGCCAACGTTGTAAGCTTTGGCCCGTACTTCCCTGCTTTGATATCTTCGAGCCTGCTGTTGATAGAATGCGGAACGAGCTTTTGCCACGTCGCGCTCCTCCTCCAAGGTGTCCAAACTGTCCTGCCGATCGAGCTCGGCTTCTCTTTCTTCATACATGCGCACGTGAGGTGAGTCATGAATTATGTCGCAGGGCAGAACTGCCTCTGCGCCGTATACCGTAAAAAATGGTGTGAATCCGATAGTGCGATTCGGCGTGGTCCGCAGCCCCCAGAGTACGGAGTTGAGCTCCTCTACCCAGCGCGTGTTAGATTCCTTGAGGGACCGCACTAGTCTGGGTTTAATGCCGCTCATGATTAGACCGTTTCCTTGCTCGACTTGACAGTTAGTTTGGGGGTGATAGACTGAAGCATAGTCGAGCTTGATGCCCATGTTTTTGCACCAGAGTTTGACCTCGTCGGCCGTGAAGTTCGTGCCGTTATCAGTGATGATGCTATGGGGACGCCATAATGGTGTACTACCCACGATATGAAGTCTATCACTGGTCCGAATTCGTCTGCCTTCTGAGCTTGGCCTCTATCCATTTGGTGAATTTATCCACCATGACCAATAGGTATTTTTGCTTGTGGGTTCCTTCTTTAAGGGGTCCAACCATGTCAAGCCCCCAGCCCGCAAAGGGCCAGGTGATGGGTATAGTTTTGAGGGCGGTGGGTGGCATGTGGCTTTGATTAGCAAAGAGCTGGCAACCGACGCATCGTTGGACTAAGTCCCGGAAGCATCTGCCTGTGCCGGCCGGCCAATAAAATCCTGTACGGAAGGCCTTGCCTACAAGGGCCCGGGCTGCGGCATGGTGCCCACCGAGTCCGGCATGAATTTCATCCAGGAGATTCCGCCCTTCCTCTTCGGAGATACACCTTTGAAGGACTCCGGTTGTGCTTTTCTTATAAAGCTCTCCCTCATGGACCTTATAGGCTTTAGACCGCCGCACTATGCAGTGGGCCTCGCTTTTAGTCCTCGGGAAGTTCCTGCCTAGTTAGGTAGGCTAGGAATGGTTCTGTCCACGGGGCAATGACTGCCATTATTGCATGGGCTGATGGTGTTATTTCGTTGGCGGGACCACCAACTATGTCGGAATGTTTGGTGTGGGGCAGTGTGGTTGGGTCCGGGTTGTTATTTCTGGACTCTCCCTCTCAAAAGCCTCTCTAGTAAGATGTTGGGGGGGGGGATGGCATCGCGCTTTGCGCCAATGCGTGCCAACACGTCTGCTGCCTGGTTGTTATCCGAGCTATATGGTGAAATTCGAGCCCCTCAAACTGAGCTGAGATTTTTAGGACGGCATTGCGATAAGCTGCCATTTTCGGATCCTTGGCATCAAAGTCCCCATTTATTTGGGATATCGCGAGGTTCGAATCCCGCGGACCTCTAGGCGCTGCATGCCCATGGAGACTGCCATCCGGAGACCATGTAGAAGGGCCTCGTATTCGGCTGCGTTGTTGGAGTCCGTGTACATTATTTGAAGTACGTATTGGACTGTATCTCCGGTTGGGGACGTCAGAACGACGCCAGCCCCCAGGCCAGCCAACATTTTGGAGCCGTCGAAGTGCATGATCCAGTTGGAATATGCGCTGTACTCTTTCGGGAGTTCGGCTTCAGTCCATTCAGCGATGAAGTCAGCCAAAACTTGCGACTTAATAGCTCGCCGTGGCTTGTAGGTTATGTCGAACGGGAGGAGCTCAATGGCCCATTTAGCAATCCGGCCCGTTCCGTCGCGGTTGTTTATAATGTCATTAAGAGGTACTTCGAAGGCTACTGTTATCGAATACTCTTGGAAGTAGTGTCGCAGCTTCCGGGATGCCATGAACACCGCGTATGCTATCTTTTGATAATGCGGGTACCGTGACTTGCATGGAGTTAGGACAGTGGACACGTAGTAAACTGGTTTTTGGAGAGGGAACTTGTGTCCGTCCGCTTCTCGTTCGACAACGAGCACCGCGCTTACAACTTGATGGGTTGCTGCAATGTATAATAGCATTGGTTCGCCCATGTTGGGCGCGGCCAGGACCGGATTTGTTGCCAATATGGCTTTGATTTCTTCGAGTCCGGCCGTGGCAGCATCCGTCCACTCAAAGTGTTCGGTGCGCCGGAGGAGGCGATAAAGGGGTAATGCCTTTTCTCCTAAGCGGGAAATAAACGGCTTAGAGCATACGCATCGATCAATTTTTGTATTTGTTTGAGGTCTTTGGGGATATCCAATTGTGATGAGCTCAGATCTTGGCTGGTTTTGCTTCAATTCCTCTACCGGATACAATGAAGCCCAAGAGCTTTCCAGCTGGTACGCCGAAAACGCATTTTTCCGGGTTGAGCTTGATGTCATATGTTCAGAGATTATCGAATGTGAGCCTCAAGTCATCGACTAGGGTTTCGACATGCTTGGATTTGACGACCACATCGTCTACGTATGCCTCCACTGTTTTGCCGATCTGGTTTGCCAGACATGTCTGAATCATGCGCTGATATGTTGCGCTGGTGTTTTTGAGCCCAAAGGGCATTGTGTTGAAGCAGAATGGGTCGTATGGAGTGATGAATGCCGTTGCGGCTTGGTCTGGCTCTGCCATCTTAATTTGGTGGTAGCCGGAGTATGCGTCGAGGAAACACAATGAATTGTGTCCTGCGGTAGCGTCGATAATTTGATCGATGTGGGGGAGGGGGAAGGGATGCTTTGGGCAAGCCTTGTTAAGGTCCTTAAAATCGACACATAGGCGCCAGGATTTGTCCTTCTTTGGTACCATTACCAGGTTTGCTAGCCAGTCTGGATGTTTAATGTCTCTGATGAATCCGGCTTCCAATAGTTTGGCTAGCTCCTCTCCCATGGCCTATCTCTTGGGTTCAGAGAAACGCCGAAGAGCTTGTTTGACTGGCTTGAATCCTTTTAGGATATTTAGGCTGTGCTCGGCCAGCCGGCGGGGATTCCTGGCATGTCTGAAGGGTGCCAGGCAAAAATGTCCCAATTTTCACGTAGGAATTCTCGTGTCTGGCGTCCACATCAGGGTTTAATTGTGCCCGATGGAGGACGTTTTTGTAGGGTCCGTTGGATGGAGTTGGAATTTGACTATTTAAATGCGCGGTTTAAAGAGGTGGACTTGGATCTCTTATCGAGTATCACATCGTCCATGTTCACCGTGGAGCGCTTGGCAGTGAGTTCCTCTACCGCTAGGGCTTGGATAGTGCCTCAAGGGCAAGTGCGGTTGTTTTATTTTCGGCGGAGCGCTATGTCCGGGTCACTAGCGAGTGATAATTCCGTTGGGTCCGGGCATTTTGAGCTTCATGTACCCGTAATGGGGTATAGCTTGAAAAATTGTGAATGCCTCTCGCCCTAATAGAGCGTGGTATCCGCTGCTGAACGGGGCCACTTGGAATGTGACCTCCTCGGACCTATAATTGTCCGGCGTGCCGAACACCACATCTAGAGTGATCTTTCCTGTACAACATGCTTCCCGACTGGGGATTATTCCTCTAAAGGTTGTGCTGTTTTGCTCAATGCGGCTCCAGTCTATTTCCATTTTTCAAAGGGTTTCCTCGTAGATGAGGTTTAATCCACTGCCGCCGTCCATGAATACCTTGGTAAGGCGAAAGCCGTCTACTATTCGACTGAGGACCAATGCGGCTGGTGCTCGGGCTGTTCGGAATTTAGGTTCGTCACTGGCGTTAAAGGTAATAGCCGTGTCACTCCATGGATTTATTGTTGCTATCTGGTAGACTTCGGCAAGGCTGCGGAGTGTTTGTTTCGGCATATTATTTGATGCGAAAGTCTCGAAGACTGTTAATACCGTACTGGTATTGCTGGGCTGGTGCTCTGGAGCTAAGAGCTCTTCGCCACTTTTGGCCACCTGCCGTAGTATCCAACATGCTCTAAGGCTATGAGTTGGAGTGGCGCCCTCTATGCTATGAATTTTGCAGGGTCCATTGAGCCATCCCTCCAGTACGGTTCCATGCCCTTTGGGGGGTTTTTTGCTTTTTGGTATGTAACCCAGGTGCCTGGTGATGATGCACCCTTTTATTTCGGACTAGGGTCGTATTCGGGGCCGGATTATCCCAAAATTTGATTTCGGTTTTCCAGGCGCTCTCCATCGCGCAGTACTTTTCAGATTATGGACGCCAAGTCAGCGAAGCGTGTAATTTCACGATGACTTATGGCGTTTAGGATTCTCTTGTCCGTGCAACTATTGCAGAAGAATGAGATTGCGTCCTCCTCGCGGCAATCCTTTATCCTGTCCATAACCAGGAGGAATCTGGCCCAGTAATGATGTACTGTTTCGGCGGGCTCTTGCCGGATTTGGGATAGATCGCTTATGTTTGGGTGGGCGGGTCGAATTAAATTCCGAACCCCGTCCGATCTAAGATTCAGGGGCCAAGAAGTTTTCGAACTTGGAAGCTTGGGTTCTTGGAGGTTGTCCAATGAATCTAGCCCGCTGCCCGACTTTAAGTTCAGGGCTTGAGTGGTGTCCTCCCTCCGCGGGGAATCTGGCATGGAGGGTCGGGAATCGGACATAGCTGGTCCTTAAGGTAGGAGAAGAGTCGTTGTATTGTTCCTCCACCACAGCAACGTGGTGGGTAGCCTGGGGAGAGTTGATCTCTCTCAGATCGATTTTAGGACCAATCTGGTCGTAGTCTGTAGCGACTCCTAGGGCGGTGATGCGATCCAAGAGCTCATTCAAGGAAGAGAGCTCCATCGGATCTAACTGCTCGGCGAGTTCCGAGTTAACGTGAAGATTGCTTTCGATGACCCGAGAAGTCATCGTCGGCGCGGCGGCCGAACAAGCGGTCATAAGAAAACCGCCTAGCCGAAGAGTTTGGCCGGTGGCCAAAGCTCCTTTAGCAACGGTGCCGCCTTTAAAGACGTGATGAGGCATCCTTCCTGACAGCGACGGCACAGAGGAACTCTCAATGAAAGCTCCAATGTCGGTGTCAAAACCGGCGGATCTCGGGTAGGGGGTCCCGAACTGTGCGCCTAGGCGGATGGTAACAGGAGACAAGGGACATGATGTTTTTACCCAGGTTCGGGCCCTCTCGATGGAGGTAAAACCCTACTCCTGCTTGATTAATATTGATGATATGGGTAGTACAAGAGTGGATCTACCACGAGATCGAGAGGCTAAACCCTAGAAGCTAGCCTATGGTATGAATGTTGTTCGTCCTCTGGACTAAAACCCTCCGGTTTATATAGACACCGGATAGGGTTAGGGTTACCTGAGTCGGTTACAATGGTAGGAGATCTACATATCCATATCGCCATGCTTGCCTTCCACGCCAAGGAAAGTCCCATCCGGACACGGGACGAAGTCTTCAATCTTGTATCTTCATAGTCCAGGAGTCCGGCCAATGGTGATAGTTCGGCTATCCGGACACCCCCTAATCCAGGACTCCCTCAAGGACTATGGTGGAGGGGGGCACCGCACACGGCTAAGAGATCAATGATCTGTAGTTGTTGTGTCTAGGGTGCCCCCCTACCCCCGTATATAAAGGAGTAAGGGGGAGGGGCGGCCGGCCAGGGAGGAGGCGCGCCATGGGGAGTCCTACTCCCACCGGGAGTAGGACTCCCTCCTTTCCTTGTTGGACTAGGAGAAGGGGGGAAAGACGAGGGAGAGAGAGGAAGGAAGGGGGGCACCGCTCCCCTCTCCTTGTCCTATTCGGACTAGGGGGGAGGGGCGCGCGGCCCTGCCCTGGCCGCCTCTCCTCTTCTGCACTAAGGCCCACTATGGCCCATCAAGCCCCCGGGGGGTTCCGGTAACACCTCGGTACTCCGGTAAAACCCCAATTCACCCGAAACACTTCCGATATCCAAATATAGGCTTCCAATATTTCAATCTTCATGTCTCGACCATTTCGAGACTCCTCGTCATGTCCGTGATCACATCCGGGACTCCAAACAACCTTCGGTACATCAAAACTCATAAACTCATAATATAACCGTCATTCAAACTTTAAGCGTGCGGACCCTACGGGTTCGAGAACTATGTAGACATGACTGAGACACGTCTCCGGTCAATAACCAATAGCGGAACCTGGATGCTCATATTGGCTCCTACATATTCTATGAAGATTGTTATCAGTCAAACCGCATAACAACATACGTTTGTTCCCTTTGTCATCGGTATGTTACTTGCCCGAGATTCGATCGTCGGTATCTTAATACCTAGTTCAATCTCATTACCGGCAAGTCTCTTTACTCGTTACGTAATGCATCATCCCCGAACTAACTCATTAGCTACATTGCTTGCAGGGCTTATAGTGATGCTCATTACCGAGAGGGCCCAGAGATACCTCTCCGACAATCGGAGAGACAAAACCTAATCTCGAAATACGCCAACTGAACATGTACCTTTGGAGACACCTGTAGAGCTCCTTTATAATCACCCAGTTACGTTGTGACGTTTGGTAGCACACAAAGTGTTCCTCCGGTAAACGGGAGTTGCATAATCTCATAGTTGTAGGAACATGTATAAGTCGTGAAGAAAACAATAGCAACATACTAAACGATCAAGTGCTAAGCTAATGGAATGGGTCAAGTCAATCACATCATTCTCCTAATGATGTGATCCCGTTAATCAAATGACAACTCATGGATATGGTCAGGAAACATAACCATCTTTGATCAATGAGCTAGTCAAGTAGAGGCATACTAGTGACACTATGTTTGTCTATGTATTCACACATGTATTATGTTTCCGGTTAATACAATTTCTAGCATGAATAATAAACATTCATCATGATATAAGGAAATAAATAACAACTTTATTATTGCCTCTAGGGCGTATTTCCTTCAATACTCTCTTGATCTGCATGGCAGGTTGATATTTATCTTAATGTGTTCCAAGTGGCTTATTTGAGTAAGCAGAGATGTTGTCCTGCAGAGCATCTCCTGGGGAACACACCTATATGAATTTGACTGTTAACATCGCAATCTGTGATAATTGGGTGTTCTCTAATAAATTCATGAAAGGCCCTGGAGTATGACGTACACGCTCCACCCGCGGGGATGCCTTGCGGCAACCCAGAATTGGTCAAGAATTTGTGTGAAACTAGTCTCGCAGAAAACTTGTAGTTCAAGGCATAGTCCACTATTCAAGTTGTGACCTAGTGTAGCATAAAATTCCAAGTGGAAGTTCAACTTCACAGTCTCCACTAAGCACCGGTATATAACAATGTTTTGGAACTAAATGATGAGATGTGCCAATGAGACTTTATGGGGGATTGTTGGAATTTGCTAGTAGGCCTTTGGACCAAAGCCCAACTAAAATTCTGAAATTCTCTTGGCCCATTCAAGCACACATGTGAGTGAAGTGAGTGAGACTAAAGTCTAGTCCCACCACGGAAGTTGAGAGAGAGTTGCACCTCTTTATAAGGTGAGCTCTTCTACCACTTGTATGAGCATGAGAAGAGGATACCTACACGCGCGCTCCTCCTTCTCGCTCGCCTCGCCACGCCACGCCATGCCTCGTCACGACACGCCGCGGGTTGCGGGATTGAGCCGAGCCGAGGACAGAGCTATGCACGTTGTCTATATTTTTGCTACTCGGGAAAAATTAGTGAGTCATTAATTAATAATTAACGGACGCGTTAATTATCCCACGACCTACCCGGCCCGCACTATATAGTCAGGCAGACGTCTACCCTAGCCGTTGCCGCTTCGTATGGTTTCTCACCACCGTGCTAGATCATTGCGCCGCCAAGCAAGTATTCTCCATCCCTCCTTTCGGCGTGCACCGGGAGAAGGGATAGCAGGCCTCCGAAACCCCGCCTCTCGTGATCCTGTATGGGAGAGAGGCGATCAGGTTTTGGGGGAGCGCACTTCACGATCTGGCAGCAGCGACTTCATGAACGGCATTTACTTCTTCCCCGACCTCGGCAACCTCATCCTCGACGACATGGGCGACAACGTCAACGCCGGCGGTCCTGCTCCCGCTGCATCGTATGTGATTCTATCATTCCTGTTCGAGATCATGGTAGAATTCATGTTTCTAGTATGTGCCCTAGATGTGATCTGTTCATCTACTATGCTAGTTCGCATGATTAGTTCAATCTCTGCTAGTGTAGTGATGATTTATCATCTGTTTATTCGGATTAAATCTCGTAGTAATTTGCTCATATTTCCAACAATCCAAAAACCTGATTATAGGCAATTTACTCCGAGTGGTTTGTTGCGCAGCTGAAGCCGCCTGCCTTGAAGGGGGCCCAATATAAGAGGTGGCGCACAAGAGCAGTCTACTGGTTTCAGACTATGGGCTGCTATGACGCCACTAAGGGCAAGCCTAAGGGCGATCTTAATCCAGCACAGCTGGAAGCTTTTGAGAAGATCGATACTCTCTTTAAAGGCGCTCTTCTGAGTGTTCTTGATGATTCCATTATGGATTAGTAGATGTCATTTGACAACGGCAAGGACATGTGGGCTGTGCTCGAGGCCAAGTTTGGTGCCTCGGACGCCGGCAGCGTGTTGTACGTCATGGAGCAATTCTATGACTACAAGATGACTGATGAGCGCTCTGTTGTACAGCAGGCTCATGAGATACAGTCGCTCGCAAAAGAACTTGAGTACTTCAAGTGTGTGTTGCCGGACAAATTTGTTGCCGGAGGCATCATTGCCAAGCTTCCACCTTCGTGGAACAAATTTGCTACTTCCCTGAAACACAAAAGACAGGAGTTTTCCGTTGCGGATCTCATTGGTACTCTTGATGTTGAAGAGAAGGCGAGAGCAAAGGACACACGTGCTCGAGTTGCCGAGGGAGCTTCTAGTGCCCACATGGTACAGAAGAAGAACTTCCAGCCCAATAAGATCAAAAACAACTAAAACAAAACTCAGGGGAAAGGCAAGTTTGATACAAAGAACAAGCCAACACATTCTACCAACTTCAAGAAGAATTCTCATAAGAAGGGAAAGGGACTTTGCCATGTCTGTGGTGATCCTAATCACTGGGCTCCGAAGTGTCCTAACCGCTTTGAGGAGCACGAACATGAGTAGAGCGGCAAGTCTGCTAATGTTGTCATCAGTGATACTGATATGAAGGAATCTGTGTACGGTGTTTTTCCTACCATCCTTTCAGTATTTCAATCCCCTGATTGGTTAATTGACACCAGTGCCAATGTACATGTGTGTGCTGACGCCTCCATGTTTTCTTCTTACCAGGCCACAGGGACTTCTCCCGTTCTAATGGGGAACGGGTCCTTGTGGTCTCTTTTAAGGATCTAGCAGAGGATCCATCGTCGCCGGTCCGGAGACAGATCCTCGTCATCGGCATTCAGCTAGGATGCCCAGCGTACTCCGGTGAGTCTGCCCCGAGCCGGCGCAGTGCAGTTGCTGCCCATGGTCCCGCCTCGCCGTCGCCATCGTCACCCTGGAGCTCGTCGGTCTGCCGGTCTTGGGCGTCACTGCGCTGCACCTCGGGCAGGCAGCAGGATTCGTTTATTGATTGGTTCACGGGCAATGTTTGTTTCAGCGACGCAAAGTAAGCAAACCAAGAAAAAGAACATCTTGTTAAATTGCCCCCTTTTTTTAGCAAAAAGAGAGATAGATATCCCAAGGATGCTTGCCAAGATTGCCCAGAGTGTGTCCGGTCCGATCAGCCGTTTCCTTCACGGCATGATCCAATGTTTTTAACACAGTGCAGAGCTCATACATACGTATATACACTCGGTACTATGAACACATGCATGCACATCAACTTATTTTTTCGACAAAGGGCGTTTTTTATTGACTCATAGTGAAGTATCAAGGTGATACGAACATAACGAGCATGCACCCAGCCTCTACATAACCAGGATGTACACAACCAACATCGACACACACACATATGACCACACTGGCAAAAGCAAAGTCATACAACACCAAAACTTGCCTATGCGGGCCAAAAAATATGCTGAAGTGATCCAAACAACAATCGACAAAAAGCAACAACGACCATCGGCATCAACCATATCTTGACAACATAATGACTATGAGTAAGATTCTTCAACAACAACACCTTCAGGAAGAGAACGACGTGCAAGCGCAGCCGTCACCGGATCCAACCAACATAGGAAAGATCATAGGTTTTCACCTTGAAAATCAAGTCTTAACAAACTCCAAGCAATACCTTAAACAAGGTAATGACGCAAAGCGCCACTATTGCCAGGTATGACCAACTAGGGCCAAACCTAGGGTTTTCACCCCAGAGCTCGAGATTAGGTAACTTGAGAAGCACCATCAATTCGAAGTCCTCCATTGTTGTCGCCTCCACTTTCCATGATTCCGACAGCAACATATATGCACGGTCATGACGTATTCCACGCAAACGATGACCATTCCAACACAAGCAGGCAATCGAGCCGCGACGAGAGCTGCTCGCCACACAAAGCCATTGACGAGGAGGAAGGTCACTAGCATCGCCAAAATCCCCAATCGGGACGCTCGAGCAATCTTGAACCTTCCTTCTAGATGGTAACCGGTGGAAAATCTGTATGAGACAACACCACCACACGCCGCATTTTGCTCCATCATGGAAGCAAATCACCGACCGACCAACATACCAGGAGGATGAATCTCCAGGAGATAATATCCTCACAGGGTATTCTTCATGCCACCATTGCCTCACAACCTTCACTGCCTCAAGTCGGTGCATACAAATCGCTTCCCGCTATTATGCTCAAACGGCGGGGGTCGATCCTACAGCAGGCGCAGCAGCAGTCACCAGTCGCCATGCAACTGGGGTGGTCGCCGACCCGCAGCCACAGATCTTACCCGAGGTTGAACTCCATGGATCGGAAGCTTCAAGCGCCGCTGCCGCAAGCCAAGGCTATCAGCGTCCTGCCGCTGACATAGACCTCGCGTTGCAGTCACCAGCCACCACCGGACTGCAGCCAAGCGCCAACATGATGGATCCTTTGTTCGACGCGCCTCGAGGAACTAGCCACCATGGGAGAGGAGCACGTTGTCGGGAGGGAGTGTCGCGTCCGGGCGCAAGCCCCACCACCACCGCAGTAGGTGTCGCCGCGACGGAGATGTAGGTGGCTTCGGTGACGAGGGAGACCTGACGGTGGCACTAGGATCTCTCGGGTCGCAAAAAAACAGCAATACGGGCTGGGCCTCCGGTTAGTAGGTTAGTCCCAAAAATGATATAAATGTGTAAAATAAAGCCCATAAACATCCAAAAGGGGTAATATAACAGCATAGAACAATCAAAAATTATAGATACGTTGGAGACGTATCAATCCACTCCTGGATTACTTTGGTACCACCCTGCTAAACTTATTGCTAAGCATACATCAGGTCTGGTACACATGATTGCATACATAATAGAGCCTATGGCTGAAGCATAGGGAACATCTTTCATTTTCTCTCTATCTTCTGTTGTGGTCGGGCATTGAGTCTGACTCAACTTCACACCTTGTAATACAGGCAAGAACCCTTTCTTTGCTTGATCCATTTTGAACTTCTTCAAAACTTTATCAAGGTATGTGCTTTGTGAAATTCCAATTAAGCGTCTTGATCAATATCTATAGATCTTGATGCCTAATATGTAAGCAGCTTCACTGAGGTCTTTCATTGAACAACTTTTATTCAAGTATCCTTTTATGCTATCCAGAAATTCTACATCATTTCCAATCAATAATATTTCGTCTACATATAATTTCAGAAATGCTACAGAGCTCCCACTCACTTTCTTGTAAATACAGGGTTCTCCAAAAGTCTGTATAAAACCATATGCTTTGATCACACTATCAAAGCGTTTATTCCAACTCCGAGAGGCTTGCACCAGTCCATAAATGGATCGCTGGAGATTGCACACTTTGTTAGCACCTTTTGGATCGACAAACCCTTCTGGTTGCATCATATACAACTCTTCTTCTATAAATCCATTCAGAAATGCAGTTTTGACATCCATTTGCCATATTTCATAATCATAAAATGCGGCAATTGGTAACATGATTCGGACAGACTTAAGCATCGCTACGGGTGAGAAAGTCTCATCGTAGTCAACCCCTTGAACTTGTCGAAAACCTTTCGCAACAAGTCGAGCTTTGTAGATAGTAATATTACCATCAGCGTCAGTCTTGTTCTTGAAGATCCATTTATTCTCGATGGCTTGCCGATCATCGGGCAAGTCAACCAAATTCCATACTTCGTTCTCATACATGGATCCCATCTCAGATTTCATGGCCTCAAACCATTTTGCGGAATCTGGGCTCATCATCGCTTCCTCATAGTTCGTAGGTTCACCATGGTTAAGTAACATGACCTCTAGAATAGGATTACCGTACCACTCTGGTGCGGATCTTACTCTGGTTGACCTACGTGGTTCGATAGTAACTTGATCTGAATTTTCATGATCAATATCATTAGCTTCCTCACTAATTGGTGTAGTTGTCACAGGAACCGGTTTCTGCAATGAACTACTTTCCAATAAGGGAGCAGGTACAGTTACCTCATCAAGTTCTACTTTCCTCCCATTCACTTCTTTCGAGAGAAACTCCTTCTCTAGAAAGGATCCGAATTTAGCAACAAAAGTCTTGCCTTCAGATCTGTGATAGAAGGTGTAACCAATAGTCTCTTTTGGGTATCCTATGAAGACACAGTTCTCCGATTTGCGTTCGAGCTTGGTTGAAGTTTACATAAGCATCGCAGCCCCAAACTTTAAGAAACGACAACTTTGGTTTCTTGCCAAACCATAGTTCATAAGGCGGCGTCTCGACGGATTTTGATGGTGCCCTATTTAGCGTGAATGCGGCCGTCTCTAAAGCATAACCCCAAAATGATAGCGGTAAATCAGTAAGAGACATCATAGATCATACCATATCTAGTAAAGTACGATTACGACGTTCGGACACACCATTACGTTGTGGTGTTCCGGGTGGCGTGAGTTGTGAAACTATTCCGCATTGTTTCAAATGTAAACCGAACTCGTAACTCAAATATTCTCCTCCAGGATCAGATCGTAGAAACTTTATTTTCTTGTTACGATGATTTTCCACTTCACTCTGAAATTCTTTGAACTTTTCAAATGTTTCAGACTTGTGTTTCATTAATTAGATATACCCATATCTGCTAAAATCATCTGTGAAGGTGAGAAAATAACGATACCCGCCGCGAGCCTCAATATTCATTGGACCACACACATCAGTATGTATGATTTCCAACAAATCAGTTGCTCTCTCCATAGTTCCGGAGAACGGCTTTTTAGTCATCTTGCCCATGAGGCACGGTTCGCAAGTACCAAGTGATTCATAATCAAGTTATTCCAGAAGTCCATCAGTATGGAGTTTCTTCATGCGCTTTACACCAATATGACCCAAACGGCAGTGCCACAAATAAGTTGTACTATCATTATCAACTCTGCATCTTTTGGGTTCAACATTATGAATATGTGTATCACTGCTATTGAGATTTAATAAAAATAGACCACTCTTCAAGGGTGCATGACCATAAAAGATATTACTCATATAAATAGAACAACCATTATTCTCTGATTTAAATGAATAACCGTCTCACATCAAACAAGATCTAGATATAAAGTTCATTCTCAAAGCTGGCACCAAATAACAATTATTCAGGTCTAAAACTAATCCCGAAGGTAGATGTAGAGGTAGCGTGCCGACCGCGATCACATCGACTTTGGAACCATTTCCCACGCGCATCGTCACCTCGTCCTTAGCCAATCTACGCTTAATCCGTAGTCCCTGTTTCGAGTTGCAAATATTAGCAACAAAACCAGTATCAAATACCCAGGTGCTACTGCGAGCATTAGTAAGGTACACATCAATAACATGTATATCACATATACCTTTGTTCACCTTGCCATCCTTCTTATCCGCCAAATACTTGGGGCGGTTCCGCTTCTAGTGACCAGTCTGCTTGTAGTAGAAGCACTCAGTCTCAGGCTTAGGTCCAGATTTGGGTTCCTTCTCTCGAACAGCAACTTGTTTGCTGTTCTTCTTGAAGTTCCCCTTCTTCTTTCCTTTACCCTTTTTCTTGAAACTGGTAGTCTTGTTGACCATCAACACTTGATGCTCCTTCTTGATTTCTACCTCCGCAGCTTTTAGCATTGCGAAGAGCTCGGGAATGGTCTTGTCCATCCCTTGCATATTATAGTTCATCACGAAGCTCTTGTAGCTTGGTGGCAGTGATTGAAGAATTCTGTCAATGACACTATCATCAGGAAGATTAACTCCCTGTTGAATCAAGTGATTATTATACCCAGACATTTTGAGTATATGTTTCTTGTGAACTATTCTCTTCCATCTTGCAGCTATAGAACTTATTGGAGACTTCATATCTCTCAATTCGGGCATTTGCTTGAAATATTAACTTCAACTCCTGCAACATCTCATATGCTCCATGACGTTCAAAACATCGTTGAAGTCCCAGTTCTAAGCCGTAAAGCATGGCACACTGAACTATCGAGTAGTCATCAACTTTGCTCTGCCAGACGTTCTTAACATCGTCAGTTGCATCTGCAGCAGGCCTGGCACCCAGTGGTGCTTCCAGGGCGTAATTCTTCTATGCAGCAATGAGGATAATACTTAGGTTACCGACCCAGTCCGTGTAATTGCTACCATCATCTTTCAACTTAGCTTTCTCAAGGAACGCATTAAAATTCAACGGAACAACAACACGAGCCATCTATCTACAACAAACATAGACAAGCAAAAAAACTATCAGGTACTAAGTTCATGATAAATTTAAGTTCAATTTAATCATATTACTTAAGAACTCCCACTTAGATAGACATCCCTCTAATCATCTAAGTGATCACGTGATCCAAATCAACTAAACCATGTCCGATCATCACGTGAGATGGAGTAGTTTCCAATGGTGAACATCACTATGTTGATCATATCTACTATATGATTCATGCTTGACCTTTCGGTCTCAGTGTTCTGAGGCCATATCTGTATATGCTAGGCTCGTCAAGTTTAACCTGAGTATTCCGCGTGTGCAACTGTTTTGCACCCATTGTTTTTGAACGTAGAGCCTATCACACCCGATCATCACATGGTGTCTCAGCACGAAGAACTTTCGCAACAGTGCATACTCAGGGCGAACACTTTTACCTTGAAATTTAGTGAAAGATCATCTTATCATGCTACCATCAATCAAAGCAAAATTAGATGCATAAAGGATAAACATCACATGCAATCAATATAAGTGATATGATATGGCCATCATCATCTTGTGCTTGTGATCTCCATCTTCGAAGCACCGTCATGATCACCATCATCACCGGCGCGACACCTTGATCTCCATCGTAGCATCGTTGTCGTCTCGCCAACTATTGCTTCTACGACTATTGCTACCGCTTAGTGATAAAGTAAATCAATTACATGGGGATTGCATTGCATACAATAAAGCGACAACCATATGGCTCCTGCCAGTTGCCGATAACTCGGTTACAAAACATGATCATCTCATATAAAATATAGCATCACGTCTTGACCATATCACATCACAACATGCCCTACAAAAACAAGTTAGACGTTCTCTACTTTGTTGTTGCAAGTTTTACGTGGCTGCTACGGGCTGTGCAAGAACCGTTCTTACCTACGCATCAAAACCACAATGATAGTTCGTCAAGTTAGTGTTGTTTTAACCTTCTCAAGGACCGGGCGTAGCCACACTTGGTTAAACTAAAGTTGAAGAAACTGACACCCGCCAGCCACCTGTGTGCAAAGCACATCGGTAGAACCAGTCTCGCGTAAGCGTACGCGTATGTCTATTATCCTTGGTAGACCTTTTCTTAATACTGCAGGGGCTGTAATTGATTGCAACAAAGGCAATGTCACTTTTCATGTTAATGGTAATGAGCATACGGTTCACTTTCCGAGGAAACAATCTCAAGTTCATAGCATCAATTCTATTGAAAAGTTCCAACTATTATTTTGGAGGTTTTTAATTTCCTCTCCCTACTATCAAGAAAAAGTATGATATTCTTATTGTTGGGGATTTTCATATCCCGTTGAGGTAACTTAGTGTTATTCGAAATTTCTCCGGTTCCGTGTTATTCGGAATGAGTTTGTTAACAAGACTTGATCAACCTTGTTAGTGGATTCATTTTGACGATCACGAGATGGATGAAACTAGAAGGCACAACCTTCTGTACCCTCTTCCTAGTTTCTATTATTTAAAATAAATAAAGCAAAAATAGTATTAGCGTCTATTTTCTGAATTATCCGTGCAATAAAAAATAGTCCGAAAATAAAAGTGCTCCAAATGCCCTGCAAATTTAGTATGATTTTTTCTGGAATATTTGAGGATTTTTAGGCACTGAAATCACTGTAGGAGGGGCAAGCACCAGGCCACAAGAGTGGAGGGCGCCCCCCCCCCCCTATAGGGTGCGCCCCACTGTCTCGTGGGCCCCTGGTGACTCCCCTCCACTTATGCCAGCACCCACAAACTTCATCTTCTACCCAAAAAATCCCCATCCAGCTCAAGCACGAGTTCTAGCTCATTTTGCTGCGATTTTTGATCTCCTTGCTCAAAGCTCCATTCACAAAACTGCTTTGGGAGATTGTTGCTTGGTATGTGACTCCTCCATTGGTCCAATTAGTTTTTGTTCTAGTGCTTTATTCATTGCAAATTTTTGCTGCATAGGCGATCCTTGGTATTAGACCAACTTAGGCCAAAAGCCTAAGCTTGGGGGAGTACGTATTTCTCACCGACTTTACATTCATGTTCACACACTAGTCGTCGGTGCTCATACTCTTTCATTGTATTATCCATGCTAGTTTAAATTCCTTTTTCTAGTTTTCTTCTTGTGTGCTTGATAAACCTTGAGAAAAACCAAAAAAAATAGTTAGTTTAAGTTCCATGCTTGTAGTAGGAATTAAAATGAAAACCCAAAAAGATTTCTAGTTCTTCTTCTTTCTTTTTGGGAGCTTTCCCATGTAAATAGTTTTATTTTCTTTTCTTTCCTTTGGGGGTCGAGAAGACCATATTGAAAATGCTTAGTGGCTCTCCTATGCATGATTGTTTATTTAATTTAGAGCCCATATTATCTTGTCTTCTCTTTTGAGTTGAATGTGCAGATTCCAGCTTAGTCCAATGCACGTGCACTCTTATTATTATACACATCGTTTGGTCGTGCAAGTGAAAGGAAATAATGACGATATATGATGGACTTATTGGGATGAGAAAAGCTGGTATGAACTCGACCTCTCTTGTTTTTGTAAATATGATGAGTTCATCGTTTCTGAGTCAGCTATTATGAAGTTAACATATTTGCAATGACATTTAGAGATTATAGTTGCTTGTGCCATGCTTGATTAGCTATGAGTTATAATGGTTTACCTTGCGTGCCAGCATGCTATTAGAATGATTATGATGTGATATGATGGGATGGTATCCTCCTTTGAATGAATTGAGTGACTCGACTTGGCACATGTTTACGCATGTAGTTGAAACAAATCAACATAGCCTTCACGATATTTATGTTCATGGTGGATTATATCCTACTCATGCTTGTATTCGGTGTGAATTAATTTTAATGCATGTTTATGACTGCTGTCACTCTCTCAGTTGGTCGCTTCCCAGTCTTTTGCTAGCCGTCACCTGTACTAAGCGGGAATACTGCTTGTGCATCCAATCTCCATAAACCCCAAAGTTGTTCCATATGAGTCCACCATACCTTCCTATATGCGGTATCTACCTGCCGTTCCAAGTAAATTTGTATGTGCCAAACTCCAAACCTTCAAATGAAACTCAGTTTTGTATGCTCGAGCAGCTCATGTTACAACTAGGGCTGCCTATATCTTCCATGCTAGGTGGGTTATTCTCACGAGGAGTGGACTCCGCTCCTCATTCACGAGAAAGGGCCGGTAACCGGGATGCCCAGTCCCATGATCCAAAAAGATCAAAGAAAATCAAAATAATTAAACTAAACTCCCCCAGGGCTGTTGTTAGTTGGAGGCACTCGTTGTTTCGAGCAAGCCATGGATTGATGCTTGTTGGTGGTTGGGGGAGTATAAACCTTTACCATTCTGTTTGGGAACTGCCTATAATGCATGTAGTATGGAAGATATAGCCATCTCATAGATGTTGCGTTGACAGCGAAAGTATGCCGCTCAAAATGTTATTCAATCTCTATTTTAAAATCGAGCTCTGGCACCTCTACAAATCCCTGCTTCCCTCTGTGAAGGGCCTATCTATTTACTTTTATGTTGAGTCATTACCCTTCTTATTAAAAGCACCCGTTGGAGAGCACACTGTCATTTGCATTCATTACTATTGGTTTATATTGGGTATGACTTGACTGGATCTCTTTTACCATGAATTACAATGTTTATTAGTCAGTCCTTGATCTTTAAAGGTGCTATGCATTTATGTTTTGTGTTCTCAGAAAGGGCTAGCGAGATACCATTTTGTTATATCATGTCATAATTATTTTGAGAAAGTGCTGTCATCTGAGTTTTATTATTATGGCTCGCTAGCTGATTATGCTATTGATATGAGTAATTGTGAGAGCTAAGTGTTATTCTGAGTATGGTTAGTTCATAATATTTGCTGAAACTTGAATGCTGGCTTTTCATGTTTACAACAACACGAGCAAACAGAGTTTGTAAAAGGTTTTCTTTATCACTTTCAGTTTATCAACTGAATTGCTTGAGGACAAGCAAAGGTTTAAGCTTGGGGGAGTTGATACGTCTCCAACGTATCTAGTTTTCCAAACACTTTTGCCCTTGTTTTTGGACTCTAATTTGCATAACTTGAATGAAACTAACCCGGACTGACGCTGTTTTCAGCAGAACTGCCATGATGTTGTTTTATGTGTAGAAAAGAAAAGTTCTCGGAATGTCCTGAAAATCCACGGAGGCACTTTTTGGAATTAATAAGAATTTCTGGGCGAAAGAAATACACCAGGGGGCCCAGGGCCTGTCCACGAGACAGGGGGGCGCCCCCCCTGTAGGGCGCGCCCCCTATCTCGTGGGCCCCCTGGAGCTCCACCGACCTCAACTCCAACTCCATATATTCCGTCTCGCGGAGAAAAAAAATCAAAGGGAAAGTTTCATCGTGTTTTACGACACGGAGCTGCCGCCAAGCCCCAATCTCTCTCAGGAGGGCTGATCTGGAGTCCGTTCGGGGCTCCGGAGAGGGGGATTCGTCGCCGTCGTCATCATCAACCATCCTCCGTCACCAATTTCATGATGCTCACCGCCGTGCGTGAGTAATTCTGTAGTAGGCTTGCTGGACGATGATGGGTTGGATGAGATTTACCATGTAATCAAGTTAGTTTTGTTAGGGTTTGATCCCTAGTATCCACTATGTTCTGAGATTGATGTTGCTATGACTTTGCAATGCTTAATGCTTGTCACTAGGGCCCGAGTGCCATGATTTCAGATCTGAACCTATTATGTTTTCATGAATATATGTGTGTTCTTGATCCTATCTTGCAAGTCTATAGTCACCTATTATGTGTTATGATCCGACAACCCCGAAGTGACAATAATCAGGATACTTCTCGGTGATGACCGTAGTTTGAGGACTTCATGTATTCACTATGTGCTAATGCTTTGTTCCGGTTCTCTATTAATAGGAGGCCTTAATATCCCTTAGTTTCCGCTAGGACCCCGCTGCCACGGGAGAGTAGGACAAAAGATGACATGCAAGTTCTTTTCCATAAGCACGTATGACTATTTACGGAATACATGCCTACATTACATTGATGAATTGGAGCTAGTTCTGTGTCACCCTATGTTATAACTATTACATGAGGAATCGCATCCAGCATAATTATCCATCACTGATCCATTGCCTACGAGCTTTTCATATATTGTTCTTCGCTTATTTACTTTTCCGTTGCTACTGTTACAACTACTACAAATACCCAAAAACATTTATCTTTACTTTTGCTACTGTTACCATTACTATCATACTACTTTGCTACTAAATACTTTGCTGCAGATACTAAGTCATCCAGGTGTGGTTGAATTGACAACTGAACTGCTAATACTCAAGAATATTCTTTGGCTCCCCTTGTGTCGAATCAAGAAATTTGGGTTGTACTTCACCCTTGAAAGCTGTTGCGATCCCCTACACTTGTGGGTTATCAAGACTAATTCCTGGCGCCGTTGTCGGGGAGCATAGCTCTATTCTCTGAGTCACTTGGGATTTATATCTATTGATCACTATGAAGAACTTAAAAGACGCGAAAACCAAGATTTTGCCCTCAACTACGAGGGGAGGTAAGGAACTACCATCTAGCTCTACACTAGATTCTCCTTCCGTTATTAGTAGGCTTGCGACACCTAAACCTACTACTGCTATGAATTCTGATATGTCGCATGTTATTGATGATGCCACTACGCTATGCATGATGAAACTACTTACATGCGTGATACTACTTTGCCATTAGGTGAATTTCTTGATGAACAAGTTGCTAGAGTTAGGGGGAATGAAAATATTGAAGATGCTATTATTGATGATAGTGATGATGAAGGTTCTCCCAATGATTATGTATTGCCTATTGTTCCTAAGGGTTATGTTATGAATGAAGAAGCTGCTAGGGAAATCTTTGCTTGCAATGATAGATCTTATCTTAAGAAATTATTGGCTAAATGGAAGCAGCAGTCTCTTAATGCTAGAATGAAACCTGACCCTGCTTTTGCTACTTCACCTATCTGTGTTTCTGATAAGGATTATGAATTCTCTGTTGATCCTGAAATTATTACTTTAGTTGAATCTGATCCTTTTTATGGCCTTGAATCTGAAACTGTTGTGGCACATCTTACCAAGTTGAATGATGTAGCTACCCTGTTTACTAATGATGAGAAGTCCCGCTATTTTTATATCCTTAAGATATTTCCGTTCTCATTAATGGGTGATGCTAAGACTTGGTATAATTCTCTTGCTCCTGGTTGTGTGCGTAGTCCCGAGGATATGATTTATTACTTCTACGCTAAATATTTCCCTGCTCATAAGAAACAAGCTGCCTTGCGGAAATATATAATTTTGTGCAAATCAAAGAAGAGAGTCTCCCACAAGCTTGGGGAGGCTTCTCCGATTACTTAATGCTTTGCCTGATCATCCTCTTAAGAAAAATGAAATACTTGATATCTTTTATAATGGACTAACTGATGCTTCCAAGGACCACTTGGATAGTTGTGCTGGTTGTGTTTTCAGGGAAAGAACAGTCGACGAAGCTGAAATATTATTGAATAATATGTTGACTAATGAAAATAATTGGACTCTTCCCAAGCCCATTCCTGAAGTGATTCCTGAACCAATTGAGCCAACTCCTGAGCCTATTCCTAAACCCACTCCGAAGAAGAGATGTGTTTTATTTCTCAGTCCCGAAGATATGCAAGAGGCAAAGAAATCAATGAAAGAAAAAGGTATTAAAGCTGAAGATCTTAAGAATTTACCTCCTATTGAAGAAATACATGGTCTTAACATACCATTTGTTGAAGAACCATATTGTCTTGATAACCCGACACAGGTAGTAAATGTAAATTCTCTCTATAGATATGATAAAGTTGAAATCCCCTCTACTAAATTTCATAGCCCATGCTTAGATGAATTTGATGACTTTATGGCTAGACAAGAAAGTTTCAATACTTATGTTGGTAGAGAGTTAAAGAATAATGCTTTCGAAATAGGACGTGTAAGTGATAATCTGGCTAGAGTTAAAGATGAACTTCACCGCGTTAGCAAATATGCTTCTATGGTTGCTACTCAAGTTGAGCAAGTACTTAAAGCTCAAAATGATTTTCTTGAGGAATTAAATAATAAAAATGACTTCGCTATTAGAGTAGCTACTAGAACTGGTAGAATGACTCAGAAACCTTTGTATCCTGAAGGCCACCCTAAGAGATCGAGCAAGATTTTAGAGGCACCTAGTTCTTCTAAAAAGAAGAAAAAGAAAAACGATAGAACTTTGCATGCTTCTAGTGAACCTACTGTAGAAACACCTGAGAATCCCAGTGATATTTCTATTTCTGATGCTGAAACTCAATCAGGTGATGAACATGAACCTAGTGATAATGTTAATGATAATGTTCATGTTGATGCTCAACCTTGCAAAAACAATGATGTAGAGATTGAACCTGCTGTTGATCTTGATAACCCACAATCAAAGAATCAACGTTATGATAAGAGAGATTTTGTTGCTAGGAAGCACGGTAAAGAAAGAGAACCATGGGTTCGTAAAACCCATGCCCTTTCCTCCTAAACCATCCAAGTCAAAGGATGATGAGGATTTTGAGCGCTTTGCTGAAATGATTAGACCTATTTTCTTACGTATGCGCTTAACTGATATGCTGAAAGTAAATCCTTATGCTAAGTATATGAAGGATATCATTACAAATAAAAGAAAGATACCAGAATCTGAAATTTCCACCATGCTTGCTAATTACACTTTTAAGGGTGGAATACCAAAGAAACTTGGAGATCCGGGGGTACCAACTATACCATGCTCCATTAAAAGAAATTACGTTAGAACTGCTTTATGTGACCTTGGAGCCGGTGTTAGTGTTATGCCTCTCTCTTTATATCGTAGACTTGAATTGGATAAGTTGACACCTACTGAAATATCTTTGCAATGGCTGATAAATCAACTGCTATGCCTGTCGGTATTTGTGAGGATGTGCCTGTTGTGGTTGCAAATGTCACTATCTTAACGGACTTTGTTATTCTTGATATTCCCGAGGATGATAGTATGTCTATTATCCTTGGTAGACCTTTCTTAATACTGCAGGGGCTGTTATTGATTGCAACAAAGGCAATGTCACTTTTCATGTTAATGGTAATGAGCATACGGTACACTTTCCGAGGAAACAATCTCAAGTTCATAGCATCAATTCTATTGAAAAAGTTCCAACTATTATTTTTGGAGGTTTTGAATTTCCTCTCCCTACTGTAAAGAAAAAGTATGATATTCTTATTGTTGGGGATTTTCATATCCTCGTTGAGATAACTTAGTTTTATTCGAAATTTCTCCAGTTACGTGTTATTCGGAATGAGTTTGTTAACAAGACTTGATCCACCTTGTTAGTGGATTCATTTTGACGATCACGAGATGGATGAAACTAGAAGGCACAACCTTCTGTACCCTCTTTCTACTTTCTATTATTTAAAATAAATAAAGCAAAAATAGTATTATCTGTCTGTTTTATAAATTATCCGTGCAATAAAAAATAGCCCAAAAATAAAAGTGCTCCAAATGCCTTTCAAATTTAGTATGATTTTTTCTGGAATATTTGAGGATTTTTAGGCACTGAAATCACTGCAGGAGGGGCAAGCACCAGGCCATGAGAGTGGAGGGCGCCCCCCCTATAGGGCGCACCCCTGTCTCGTGGGCCCCTGGTGGCTCCCCTCCACTTATGCCAGCACCCACGCACTTCATCTTCTACCCAAAAAATCCCCATCCAGCTCAAGCACAAGTTCTAGCTCATTTTGCTGTGATTTTCGATCTCCTTGCTCAAAGCTCCATTCACAAAACTGCTTTGGGAGATTGTTGCTTGGTATGTGACTCCTCCATTGGTCCAATTAGTTTTTGTTCTAGTGCTTTATTCATTGCAAATTTTTGCTGCATAGGCGATCCTTGGTATTAGACCAACTTAGGCCAAAAGCCTAAGCTTGGGGGAGTACGTATTTCTCACCGACTTTACATTCATGTTCACACACTAGTCGTCGGTGCTCATACTCTTTCATTGTATTATCCATGCTAGTTTAAATTCCCTTTTCTAGTTTTCTTCTTGTGTGCTTGACAAACCTTGTGAAAAACCAAAAAAAAATTAGTTAGTTTAATTTCCATGCTTGTAGTAGGAATTAAAATGAAAACCCAAAAAGATTTCTAGTTCTTCTTCTTTCTTGTTGGGAGCTTTCCCGTGTAAATAGTTTTATTTTCTTTTCTTTCCTTTGGGGGTCGAGAAGACCATATTTAAAATGCTTAGTGGCTCTCCTATGCATGATTGTTTATTTAATTTAGAGTCCATATTATCTTGTCTTCTCTTTTGAGTTGAATGCTTGCAGATTCCAGCTTAGTCCAATGCACGTGCACTCTTATTATTATACACATCGTTCAGTCGTGCAAGTGAAAGCCAATAATGACGATATATGATGGACTTATTGGGATGAGAAAAGCTGGTATGAACTCGGCCTCTCTTGTTTTTGTAAATATGATGAGTTCATCGTTTCTGAGTCAGCTATTATGAAGTAAACATATTTGCAATGACATTTAGAGATTATAGTTGCTTGTGCCATGCTTGATTAGCTATGAGTTATAATGGTTTACCTTGCGTGCCAACATGCTATTAGAATGATGATGTGGTATGATGGGATGGTATCCTCCTTTGAATGACTTGAGTGACTCGACTTGGCACATGTTTACGCATGTAGTTGAAACAAATCAACATAGCCTTCACGATATTTATGTTCATGGTGGATTATATCCTACTCATGCTTGTATTCGGTGTGAATTAATTTTAATGCATGTTTATGACTGTTGTCGCTCTTTCAGTTGGTCGCTTCCCAGTCTTTTGCTAGTCTTCACCTGTACTAAGCGGGAATACTGCTTGTGCATCCAAACTCCTTAAACCCCAAAGTTGTTCCATATGAGTCCACCATACCTTCCTATATGCTGTATCTACCTGCCGTTCCAAGTAAATTTGTATGTGCCAAACTCCAAACCTTCAAATGAAACTACGTTTTGTATGCTCGAGCAGCTCATGTTACAACTAGGGCTGCCTATATCTTCCATGCTAGGTGGGTTATTCTCACGAGGAGTGGACTCCGCTCCTCATTCACGAGAAAGGGCCGATAACCGGGATGCCCAGTCCCATGATCCAAAAAGATCAAAGCAAATTGAAATAATTAAACAAAACTCCCCCAGGGCTGTTGTTAGTTGGAGGCACTCGTTGTTTCGAGCAAGCCATGGATTGATGCTTGTTGATGGTTGGGGGAGTATAAACCTTAACCATTCTGTTTGGGAACTGCCTATAATGCATGTACTATGGAAGATACAGCCATCTCATAGATGTTGCGTTGACAGTGAAAGTATGCCGCTCAAAATGTTATTCAATCTCTATTTTAAAATCGAGCTCTGGCACCTCTACGAATCCCTGCTTCCCTCTGCGAAGGGCCTATCTATTTACTTTTATGTTGAGTCATCACCCTTCTTATTAAAAGCACCCGCTGGAGAGCACACTGTCATTTGCATTCATTACTATTGGTTTATATTGGGTATGACTTGACTGGATCTCTTTTACCATGAATTACAATGTTTATTAGTCAGTCCTTGATCTTTAAAGGTGCTCTGCATTTATGTTTTGCGGTCTCAGAAAGGGCTAGCGAGATACCATTTTGTTATATCATATTATAATTATTTTGAGAAAGTGTTGTCATCCGAGTTTTATTATTATGGCTCGCTATCTGATTATGCTATTGATATGAGTAATTGTGAGAGCTAAGTGTTATTGTGAGTATGGTTAGTTCATAATATTTGCTGAAACTTGAATGCTGGCTTTTCATGTTTATAAAAACAAGAGCAAACAGAGTTTGTAAAAGTTTTTCTTTATCACTTTCAGTTTATCAACTGAATTGCTTGAGGACAAGCAAATGTTTAAGCTTGGGGGAGTTGATACGTCTCCAACGTATCTACTTTTCCAAACACTTTTACCCTTGTTTTTGGACTCTAATTTGCATGATTTGAATGAAACTAACCCGGACTGACGCTGTTTTCAGCAGAACTACCATGATGTTGTTTTATGTGTAGAAAAGAAAAGTTCTCGGAATGTGCTGAAAATCCACGGAGGCACTTTTTGGAATGAATTAGAATTTCTGGGCGAAAGAATTACACCAGGAGGCCCAGGGCCTGTCCACGAGACAGGGGGGCGCCCCCCTATAGGGCGCGCCCCCTATCTCGTGGGCCCCCTGGAGCTCCACCGACCTCAACTCCAACTCCATATATTCCATCTCGCGGAGAAAAAAATTAGAGAGAAAGTTTCATCGCGTTTTACGACACGGAGCCGCCGCTAAGCCCTAATCTCTCTCAGGAGGGCTGATCTGGAGTCCGTTTGGGGCTCCGGAGAGGGGATTAAATCGCCGTCGTCATCATCAACCATCCTCCATCACCAATTTCATGATGCTCACCGCCGTGCGTGAGTAATTCCATTGTAAGCTTGCTGGATGGTGATGGGTTGGATGAGATTTACCATGTAATCAAGTTAGTTTTGTTAGGGTTTGATCCCTAGTATCTGTTGGGGAACATAGTGTTTCAAAAATTTCCTACGCAAGATCATGGTGATGGCATAGCAACGAGAGGGGAGAGTATTGTCCACGTACCCTCGTAGACCGTAAGCGGAAGCGTTATGACAACGCGGTTGATGTAGTCGTACGTCTTCACGATCCGACCGATCCAAGTACCGAGCGTCACGGCACCTCCGAGTTCGACACGTTCAGCTCGATGGCGATCCCGGGCTCCGATCCAGCAAAGCATCGGGGATGAGTTCCGTCGGCCTGACGGCGTGGTGGCGATGATGATGCTCTACGGCGCAGGCTTCGCCTAAATTCATGACGATATGACCGAGGTGGAATATGGTGGAGGGGCACCGCGCTGCGGCTAAGGAAGATCCGTAGATCAACTTGTGTGTTGCAGGGTGCTCCCCTGCCCCGTATATAAAGGAGGGAGGGAGGTGCGGCCCGGCCCCCAAGGGGTGCGCTGGAGGAGTCCTACTCCCACCGGAGTAGGACTCCCCTCTGCCTTGTTGGAGAAGGAAGGGGAAGGGGAAAGAGGAAGAGGCGCGCCCCCCCTCTCCTTGTCCTTGTCCTATTAGGACTAGGGGAGGCGCGGCCTGCCACAGCCGGCCCTCCTCTTCTCCCATATGGCCCACTAAGGCCCATTAACCCCGGGAGGGTTCCGGTAACCCTCCGGTGTTCGGTAAAATCGATTTCACTGGAACCATTCCGATATCCAAATATAGGCTTCCAATATATCAATATTTATGTCTCGACTATTTGAGACTCCTCGTCATGTCCGTGATCACATACGGGACTCGAACAAACTTGGTACATCAAAACTTGTAAACTCATAATAAAACTGTCATCGTAACGTTAAGCGTGCGGACCCTACGGGTTCGAGAACTATGTAGACATGACCTAGAACTATTCTTGGTCAATAACCAATAGCGGAACCTGGATGCCCATATTGGTTCCTACATATTCTCTGAAGATCTTTATCGGTCAAACCGCATAACGACATCGTTGTTCCCTTTGTCATCGGTATGTTACTTTCCGAGATTCGATCGTCGGTATCCAATACCTAGTTCAATCTCGTTACCGGCAAGTCTCTTTACTCGTTCCGTAATACATCATCTAGCAACTAACTTATTAGTTGCAATGCTTGCAAGGCTTATGTGATGTGTATTACCGAGAGGGCCAGAGATACCTCTCCGACAATCGGAGTGACAAAACCTAATCTCGAAATACTTCAACCCAACAAGAACCTATGGAGACACATGAAGTACTCCTTTATAATCACCCGATTCGTTGTGACGTTTGGTAGCACCAAAGTGTTCCTCCGATGGCAGGAGTTGCATAATCTCATAGTTACGGAACATGTATAAGTCATGAAGAAAGCAATAGCAATATACTAAGCGATCAAGTGCTAGGCTAACGGAATGGGTCATGTCAATCACATCATTCTCCTAATGATGTGATCCCATTAATCAAATAGCAACACATGTCTATGGTTAGGAAACATAACCATCTTTGATTAATGAGCTAGTCAAGTAGAGGCATACTAGTGACTTATATGTTTGTCTATGTATTCACACATGTATCATGTTTCCGGTTAATACAATTCTAGCATGAATAATAAACATTTATCATGATATGAGGAAATAAATAATAACTTTATTATTGCCTCTAGGGCATATTTCCTTCAGTCTCCCACTTGCACTAGAGTCAATAATCTAGTTCACATCGCCATGTGATTTAACACCAATATTCATATGTGTATATGATTAACACCCATAGTTCACATCGTCATGTGACCAACACCCAAAGGGTTTACTAGAGTCAATAATCTAGTTCACATCGTTATGTGATTAACACCCAAAGAGTAATAAGGTGTGATCATGTTTTGCTCGTGAGAGAAGCTTAGTCAACGGTGCATCATATTGAGCCGTATGTATTTTGCAAATATTCTATGTCTACAATGCTACGCACGGAGCTACTCTAGCTAATTGCTCCCACTTTTAATATGTATCCAGATTGAGACTTAGAGTCATACGGATCGGTGTAAAAGCTTGCATCGATGTAACTCTTTCTGACGGGCTCTTTTGTCACCTCCATAATCGGAAATATTTCCTTAGTCGTCACTAAGGATGTTCTTGACCAATGTCCGATGATCTACTCCTAGATCACTATTGTACTCCTTGCCAAATTCAGAGCAAGGTATACAATAGGTCCGGTACATAGCATAGCATACTTTATAGAACCTGTGGTGAGGTATAGGGAATGACTTTCATTCTCTTTTCTATTTTCTGCCGTGGTCGGGATTTGAGTCTTACTCAATTTCACACCTTTGCAACACAGTAAGAACTTTTCTTTGGTATTTCCATTTTGAACTACTTCAAAATCTTGACAAGGTATGTACTTATTGAAAAACTTATCAAGCGTCTTGATCTAACTCAATAGATCTTGATGCTCAATATGTAAGTAGCTTTACTGAGGTCTTTCTTTTAAAGAACTCCTTTCAAATGCTCCTTTATGCTTTCTAGAAAAAATTCTACATCATTTCTGATCAACAATATGTTACTCACATATATTTATCAGAAAGGCGGTAGTGCTCCCACTCACTTTATTGTAAATACAGGCTTACCGCAAGTCTGCATATAAAACTATATGCTTTGATCAACTTATCAAAGCGTGTATTCTAACTCTGAGATGCTTGCACCAGTCCATAGATGGATCATTTGGAGCTTGCACATTTTGTTAGCATCTTTAGGATTGACAAAACCTTACGGTTGCATCATATGCAACTCTCCTTTAATAAATCCATTAAGGAATGCAGTTTTGACATCCATTTGCCAGATTTCATAAAATGTGGCAATTGCTAACATGATTCGGACAGACTTAAGCATCCTTACGAGTGAGAAAATCTCATCGCATTCAACACCTTGAACTTGTCGAAAACCTTTTGCAACAAGTCGAGCTTTGTAGATAGTAACACTACTATCAGTGTCTGTCTTCCTCTTGAAGATCCATTTATTTAACTTGACTTGCTGATCATCGAGCAGGTCAACCAAAGTCCACACTTTGTTCTTATATATGAATCCTATCTCAGATTTCATGGCCTCAAGCCATTTCATGGAATCTGGGCTCATCATCGCTTCCTCATAGTCCGTAGGTTCATCATGGTCTAGTAACATGACTTCGAACACGATTACCGTACCACTGCAGTGCGGATCTTACTCTGGAAGACCTACGAGGTTTGGTAGCAATTTGATCTGAAGTTTCATGATCATCATCATTAACTTCCTCACTAATTGGTGTAGGAATCACTTTGGAACTGATTTATGTGATGAACTACTTTCCAATAAGGGAGAAGGTACAATTACCTCATCAAGTTCTACTTTCCTCCCACTCACTTCTTTCGAGAGAAACTTCTTCTCTAGAAAGGATCCATCTTAACAACGAAAAACTTGCCTTCGGATCTGTGATAGAAGGTGTACCCAATAGTTACCTTTGGGTATTCTATGAAGACGCACTTCTCCGATTTGGGTTCGAGCTTATCAGGTGAAAACTTTTTCACATAAGCATCACAACTCCAAACTTTTAAGAAACGACAGCTTAGGTTTACTGTTAAACCATAGTTCATATGGTGTCGTCTCAACAGATTTAGATGGTGCCCTATTAAACGTGAATGCAGCTGTCTCTAATGCATAACCCAAAAACGATAGTGGTAAACCGATAAGAGACATCATAGATCGCACCATATCCAATAAAGTGCGATTCTGACGTTCGGACACACCATAACATTGTGGTGTTCGGTGGCGTGAGCTGTGAAACTATTCCACATTATTTTAATTGAAGACCAAACTCATAACTCAATTATTCGTCTCCGCGATCAGATTGCAGAAACTTTATTTTCTTGTTACGATGATTTTTCCACTTCACTCTGAAATTCTTTGAACATTTCAACTATTTTAGACTTATGTTTCATCAAGAAGATATACACATATCTGCTCAAATCATCTGTGAAGGTCAGAAAATAATGATACTTACCACGGGCATCAACACTCATTGGATCGCATACATCAGTATGTATTATTTCCAACAAGTTTGTTGCTCGTTCCATTGTTCCGAAGAACGGAGTTTTAGTCATCTCGCCCAAATGCACGGTTCGCAAGCATCAAATGATTCATAACCAAGTGATTCCGAAAATCCATCTTTTATGGAGTTTCTTCATGCGCATTACAATCGATATGACCCAAGCGGCGATTGCCACAAATAAATTGCACTATCATTATTAACTTTGCATCTTTTGGCATCAATATTATGAATATGTGCATCACTACGATCGAGATCTAATAAACTATTTTCATTGGGTGTATAACCATCGAAGGTCTTATTCATGTAAACAGAATAACAATTATTCTTTAACTTCAGATGAATAACTGTATCGCAATAAACATGATCAAATCATATTCATGCTCAACGCAAACGCTAAATAACATTTATTTGGCTTTTACCACTAATCTCGAAAATATAGGGAGTGTGTGATGATGATCATATCAATCTTGGAACTACTTCCAACACTCATCGTCACTTCCCCTTCAACTAGTCTCTGTTTATTCTGTAACTCCTGTTTATAGTTACTAATATTAGCAACCAAACAAGCATCAAATACTCAGGGGCTACTATAAACACTAGTAAGGCACATATCAATAATCTGTATATCAAATATACTCTTGTTCACTTTTCCATCCTTCTTATCCGCCAATCACTTAGGGTAGTTCCGCTTCCAATGACCAGTCTCTTTGCAGTAGAAGCACTTAGTCTCAGGCTTAGGACCAGACTTGGGCTTCTTCACTTGAGCAGCAACTTGCTTGCTGTTCTTCTTGAAGTTCCCCCTTTTCTTTCTTTGCCCTTTTCTTGAAACTAGTGGTCTTGTCAATCATCAACACTTGATGCTCTTTCTTGATTTCTACCTTCGTTGATTTCAACATCACGAAAAGCTCGGGAATCTTTTTCGTCATCCCTTGCATACTATAGTTCATCACGAAGTTCTAGTAACTTAGTGATGGTGACTAGAGAATTCTGTCAATCACTATCTTATCCGGAAGATTAACTCCCACTTGATTCAAGCGATTGAAGTACCCGGACAATCTGAGCACATGCTCACTAGTTGAGCGATTCTCCTCCATCTTTTAGCTATAGAACTTGTTGGAGACTTCATATCTCTCAACTCGGTATTTGCTTGAAATATTAACTTCAATTCCTGGAACATCTCATATGGTCCATGACATTCAAAACGTCTTTGAAGTCCCGATTCTAAGCCGTTAAGCATGGTGCACTAAACTATCAAGTAGTCATCATATTAAGCTAGCCAAACGTTCATAACGTCTGCATCTGCTCCTGCAATAGGTCTGTCACCTAGCGATGCATCAAGGACATAATTCTTCTGTGCAGCAATGAGGATAAACCTCAGATCACGGATCCGCATCATTGCTACTAACATCTTTCAACACAGTTTTCTCTAGGAACATATTAAAATAAACATATGAAAGCAACAAACATAGGGAAGCAACAACGCGAGCTATTGATCTACAACATAATTTGCAAAATACTACCAGGACTAAGTTCATGATAAATTTAAGTTCAATTAATCATATTACTTAAGAACTCCCACTTAGATAGACATCCCTCTAATCTTCTAAGTGATCACGTGATCCATATCAACTAAACCATGACCGATCATCACGTGCGATGGAGTAGTTTTTAATGGTGAACATCACTATGTTGATCATATCTACTATATGATTCACGCTCGACCTTTCGGTCTCCGTGTTCCGAGGCCATATCTGCATATGCTAGGCTCGTCAAGTTTAACCTGAGTATTCTGCGTGTGCAAAACTGGCTTGCACCCGTTGTAGATGGACGAGAGCTTATCACACCCGATCATCACGTGGTGTCTGGGCACGACGAACTTTGGCAGCGGTGCATACTCAGGAGAACACGTCTTGATAATTTTTAGTGAGAGATCATCTTAAAATGCTACCGTCAATCAAAGCAAGATAAGATGCATAAAGGATAAACATCACATGCAATCAATATAAGTGATATGATATGGCCATCATCATCTTGTGCTTGTGATCTCCATCTCCGAAGCACCGTCGTGATCACCATCGTCACCGGCGCGACACCTTGATCTCCATCGTAGCATCGTTGTCGTCTCGCCAACTATTGCTTCTACGACTATCGCTACCGCTTAGTGATAAAGTAAAGCAATTACATGGCGTTGCATTTCATACAATAAGCGACAACCATATGGCTCCTGCCCGATTGCCGATAACTTCGGTTACAAAACATGATCATCTCATACAATAAAATATTGCATCACGTCTCGACCATATCACATCACAACATGCCATGCAAAAACAAGTTAGTTGTCATCTACTTTGTTGTTTCAAGTTTTACGTGGCTGCTACGGGCTGAGCAAGAAACCTTCTTACCTATGCATCAAAACCACAACGATAGTTTGTCAAGTTGGTGCTGTTTTAACCTTCGCAAGGACGGGCGTAGCCACACTCGGTTCAACTAAAGTGAGAGAGACAGACACCCGCCGGTCACCTTTAAGCAACGAGTGCTCGTGGCGGTGAAACCAGTCTCGGCGTAAGCGTCTGGCGTAATGTCGGTCCGGTCGCTTCATCTCACAATACCGCCCGAACCAAAGTATGACATGCTGGTAAGCAGTATGACTTGTATCGCCCACAACTCACTTGTGTTCTACTCGTGCATATAACATCAACGCATAAAACCAGGCTCGGATGCCCTTTGTTGGGGAGCGTAGTAATTTCAAAAATTTCCTACGCACACGCAAGATCATGGTGATGGCATAGCAACGAGAGGAGAGTATTGTCCACGTACCCTCGTGAGACCGTGGCGGAAGCGTTATGACAACGCGGTTGATGATGTAGTCGTCGTCTTCACGATCCGACCTATCCAAGTACCGAACGCACGGCACCTCCGAGTTCAGCACACGTTCAGCTCGATGGCGATCCCGGGCTCCGATCCAGCAAAGCGTCGGGGATGAGTTCCGTCAGACGACGGCGTGGTAGCGATGATGATGCTCTACCGGCGCGGGGCTTCGCCTAAATTCATGACGATATGATCGAGGTGGAATATGGTGGAGGGGCACCGCACGGCTAAGGAACAATCCGTAGATCAACTTGTGTGTTGCAGGGTGCTCCCCTGCCCCGTATATAAAGGAGGGAGGGAGGTGCGGCCGGCCCCCAAAGGGGTGCGCTGGAGGAGTCCTACTCCCACCGAGTAGGACTCCCCTCTTGCCTTGTTGGAGAAGGAAGGGGAAGGGAAAGAGGAAGAGGCGCCGCCCCCTCTCCTGTCCTATTCGGACTAGGGGGGAGGCGCGGCCTGCCCTGGCCGGCCCTCCTCTTCTCCCATATGGCCCACTAAGGCCCATTAACCCCGGGAGGGTTCAGTAACCCGGTGTTAGGTAAATCCCGATTTCACCCGGAACCATTCCGATATCCAAATATAGGCTTCCAATATATCAATCTTTATGTCTCGACCATTTCGAGACTCCTCGTCATGTCCGTGATCACATCTGTGACTCCTAACAAACTTCGGTACATCAAAACTTGTAAACTCATAATAAAACTGTCATCGTAACGTTAAGCGTGCGGACCCTACGGGTTCGAGAACTATGTAGACATGACCTAGAACTATTCTTGGTCAATAACCAATAAGCGGAACCTGGATGCCCATATTGGTTCCTACATATTCTACGAAGATCTTTATCGGTCAAACCGCATAACGACATACGTTGTTCCCTTTGTCATCGGTATGTTACTTGCCCGAGATTCGATCGTCGGTATCCAATACCTAGTTCAATCTCGTTACCGGCAAGTCTCTTTACTCGTTCCGTAATACATCATCTCGCAACTAACTTATTAGTTGCAATGCTTGCAAGGCTTATGTGATGTGTATTACCGAGAAGCCCAGAGATACCTCTCCGACAATCGGAGTGACAAAACCTAATCTCGAAATACGCCAACCCAACATGTACCTTTGGAGACACCTGTAGTACTCCTTTATAATCACCCGATTACGTTGTGACGTTTGGTAGCACCAAAGTGTTCCTCCGATGGCGGAGTTGCATAATCTCATAGTTACGGAACATGTATAAGTCATGAAGAAAGCAATAGCAATATACTAAGCGATCAAGTGCTAGGCTAACGGAATGGGTCATGTCAATCACATCATTCTCCTAATGATGTGATCCCATTAATCAAATAACAACACATGTCTATGGTTAGGAAACATAACCATCTTTGATTAATGAGCTAGTCAAGTAGAGGCATACTAGTGACTTATATGTTTGTCTATGTATTTACACATGTATCATGTTTCCGGTTAATACAATTCTAGCATTAATAATAAACATTTATCATGATATGAGGAAATAAATAATAACTTTGTTATTGCCTCTAGGGCATATTTCCTTCAGTATCCACTATGTTCTGAGATTGATGTTGCTATGACTTTGCTATGCTTAATGCTTGTCACTAGGGCCCGAGTGCCATGATTTCAGATCTGAACCTATTATGTTTTCATGAATATATGTGTGTTCTTGATCCTATCTTGCAAGTCTATAGTCACCTATTATGTGTTATGATCCGACAACCCCGAAGTGACAATAATCGGGATACTTATCGGTAATGACCGTAGTTTGAGGAGTTCATGTATTAACTATGTGCTAATGCTTTGTTCCCGTTCTCTATTAAAAGGAGGTCTTAATATTCCTTAGTTTCCGCTAGGACCCCGCTGCCACGGGAGGGTAGGACAAAAGATGTCATGCAAGTTCTTCTCCATAAGCACGTATGACTATTTACGGAATACATGCCTACATTACATTGACGAATTGGAGCTAGTTCTGTGTCACCCTATGTTATAACTATTACATGAGGAATCGCATCCGGCATAATTATCCATCACTGATCCATTGCCTATGAGCTTTTCATATATTGTTCTTCGCTTATTTACTTTTCCGTTGCTACTGTTACAACTACTACAAAAACCCAAAAACATTTATCTTTACTTTTGCTACCGTTACCATTACTATCATACTACTTTGCTACTAAATACTTTGCTGTAGATACTAAGTTATCCAGGTGTGGTTGAATTGACAACTCAACTGCTAATACTCAAGAATATTCTTTGGCTCCCCTTGTGTCGAATCAATAAATTTGGGTTGTACTTCACCCTCGAAAGCCGTTGCGATCCCCTACACTTGTGGGTTATTAGGGGGCACCGCACACGGCTAAGAGATCAATGATCTGTAGTTGTTGTGTCTAGGGTGCCCCCGTGCCCCCGAATATAAAGGAGCAAGGGGAGGGGCGGCTTGACCAGGAGGAGGCGCACCATGGGGAGTCCTACTCCCACCGGAGTAGGACTCCCTCCTTTCCTTGTTGGACTAGGAGAAGGTGGGAAAGAGGAGGGAGAGACATGAAGGAAGGGGGGGGGCGCCCCCCCCCCTCTCCTTATCCTATTCGGACTAGGGGGGAGGGGCACGCAGCCCGGCCCTGGCTGCCTCTCCTCTTCTCCACTAAGGCCCATGATAACCCACAAGTATAGGGGATCGCAACAGTTTTCGAGGGTAGAGTATTCAACCCAAATTTATTGATTCTACACAAGGGGGGGGCAAAGAATATTCTCAAGTATTAGCACTGAGTTGTCAATTCAACCACACCTGGAAACTTAGTATCTGCAGCAAAGTGTTTAGTAGCAAACTAATATGATAGTGGTGGTTATGGTAACAAAAGTAAAGGCCGCAAAAATAATGTTTTTGGTATTTTGTAGTGATTGTAACAGTAGCAATGGAAAAGTAAATAAGCGAGAACCAGTATATGGAAAACTCGTAGGCACCGGATCAATGATGGATAATTATGCGGGTGTGGTTCATCATGTAACAGTCATGACATAGGGTGACATAGAACTAGCTCCAGTTCATCAATGTAATGTAGGCATGTATTCCGAATATAGCCATACGTGCTTATGGAAAAGAACTTGCATGACATCTTTTGTCCTACCCTCCCGTGGCAGCAGGGTCCTATTGGAAACTAAGGGATATTAAGGCCTCCTTTTAATAGAGAACCGAAACAAAGCATTAGCACATAGTGAATACATGAACTCAAACTAAGGTCATCACCGGAGTGGTTCCGATTATTGTCACGGGGTTGCGGATCATAACACATAGTAGGTGACTATAGAATTGCAAGATAGGATCAAGAACTCACATATATTCATGAAAACATAATAGGTTCAAATCTGAAATCATGGCACTCGGGCCCTAGTGACAAGCATTAAGCATAGCAAAGTCCTAGCAACATCAATCTCAGAACATAGTGGATACTAGGGATCAAACCTTCACAAAACTAACTCGATTACATGTTAAATCTCATCCAACCCATCACCGTCCAGCAAGCCTACGATGGAATTACTCACGCACGGCGGTGAGCATCATGAAATTGGTGATGGTGGATGGTTGATGATGACGACGGCGACGAATCCCCCTCTCCGGAGCCCCGAACGGACTCCAGATCAGCCCTCCCGAGAGAGATTAGGGCTTGGCGGCGGCTCCGTATCGTAAAACGCGATGATTTCTTCTCTCTGATTTTTTCTCCCCGAAAGCCAATATATGGAGTTGGAGTTGGCGTCGGAGGGCCACCAGGGGGCCCACGAGGTAGGGGACGTGCCCAGGGGGGCGCCCCCCACCCTCGTGGACAGGGTGTGGGCCCCTGGTCTTCAATTTTGGCGAGGATTTTTTATTAATTATCTTAAAATATTCCGTGGAGTTTTAGGTCGTTCCGAGAACTTTTATTTTTTGCACATAAAACAACACCATGGCAATTCTGCTGAAAACAACGTCAGTCCGGCTTAGTTCCATTCAAATCATACAAGTTAGAGTCCAAAACAAGGGCAAAAGTGTTTGGAAAAGTAGATACGACAGAGACGTATCAACTCCCCCAAGCTTAAACCCTTGCTTGTCCTCAAGCAATTCAGTTGATGTTGAAAGAGAAAAAGAAAAACTTTTACAAACTCGGTTTGCTCTTGTTGTTGTAAACATGAAAAGCCAGCATTCAAGTTTCAGCAAATATTATGAATTAACCATACTAACAATAACACAAAGGTCTCACAATTACTCATATCAATAGCATAATCAGCTAGCTAGCCATAATGATAAAACTCGGATGACAACAATTTCTCAAAATAATCATAACATGATATAACGAAATGGTATCTCTCTAGCCCTTTCTGAGACCGCAAAACATAAATGCAGAGCACCTTTAAAGATAAAGGACTGACTAAACATTGTAATTCATGGTAAAAGAGATCCAGTCAAGTCATACCCAATATAAACCAATAATAATGAATGCAAACGATAGTGTGCTCTCCAGCGGGTGCTTTTTAATAAGAAGGATGATGACTAAACATAAAAGTAAATAGATAGGCCATTCGCAGAGGGAAGCAGGGATTTGTAGAGGTGCCAGAGCTCGGTTTTAAAATAGGGATTGAATAACATTTTGAGCAGCATACTTTTGCTGTCAACGCAACAACTATGAGATGACGATATCTTCCATGTTAAACAAATTATAGGCAGTTCCCAAACAGAATGGTAAAGTTTATACTCCCCCTCCTCCACAAGCATCAATCCATGGCTTGCTCGAAACAACGAGTGCCTCCAACATTCAACGGGTCCCAGGGGGAGTTTTGTTTGCAGTTATTTTGATTTAGTTTGCAAAAAGCATGGGACTGGGCATCCCGGCGACCAGCCATTTTTCTCGTGAATGAGGAGCGGAGTCCACTCCTCTTGAGAATAACCGCCTAACATGGAAGATAAGGGCAGCCCTAGTTGAAACATGAGCTCCTCGAGCATACAAAATAGGATTTCATTTGAAGGTTTGGAGTTTGGCACATACAAAATTACTTGGAACGGCAGGTAAATACCGCATATAGGAAGGTATAGTGGACTCATATGGAACAACTTTGGGGTTTTAAGGAGTTTGGATGCACAAGCAGTATTCCCGCTTAGTACAGGTGAAGGCTAGCAAAAGACTGGGAAGCGACCAACTGGGAGAGCAATAACAGTCGTAAACATGCATTAAAATTAATTTACACCGAATACAAGCGTGAGTAGGATAAAATCTACCCTGAACATAAATATCATGAAGGCTATGTTGATTTGATTCAACTACATGCGTGAACATGTGCCAAGTCTAGTCACTCAATTCATTTAAAGGAGGATACCATCCCATCATACCACATCATGATCATTCTAATAGCATGTTGGCACGCAAGGTAAACCATTATAACTCATAGCTAATCAAGCATGGCACAAGCAACTATAATCTCTAAATGTCATTGCAAATATATTTACTTCATAATAGCTAACTCAGGAACGATGAATCATCATATTTACAAAAACAAGAGGGGTCGAGTTCATACCAGCTTTTCTCATCCCAATAAGTCCATCATATATCATCATTATTGCCTTTCACTTGCACGACCGAACGAAGTGTATAATAATATGAGTGCACGTGCATTGGACTAAGCTGGAATCTGCAAGCATTCAATAACCAGGAGAAGACAAGTAATATGGGCTCTAAGTTAAATAAACAATCATGCATATAAGAGCCACTTCAACAATTTAATCATGGTCTTCTCCTACTGACCCCCAAAGGAAAGAAAAGTAAAGGAATAAAAACTATTTACACGGGAAAGCTCCCAACAAGCAAAAGAAGAACGGGAAATATTTTTGGGTTTTCCTTTTTAATTACTACAGCAAAGAAATAAACTACTACTAATTTTTTTGGTTTTTTTCTTAAGGTTTATCAAACACACAAGAAGAAAGGAGGAAAAAGAAAAATAAACTAGCATGGATATTACAGTGAAAGAGTATGAACACCGACATCTAGCAATGAGTGTGTGTGAACATAAATGTAATGTCGGTGGGAAATACGTACTCCCCCAAGCTTAGGCTTTTGGCCTAAGTTGGACTATTGCCAGGGATGGCCTGGCGGATACCCGTAGGTGAAGCTGGGGTCGTACTGTGACGAGGAAGGCTCTGGCTGCCACTAGCTGGCAACCTCCTCTGGATCCCAAGAATAAACAGATAGTCGTGGAGGCTCATCTTGTGGCTCCGGTTCCGGGGCGGGTGCAGGATTTTGATAGGCTTGAATGGCCGCCCACGGAACGATGTGAGGACCTGCAGACAAGTTAAACAAAGAGGGAGCAGGCAAAGTAATAGTCTCAGGGTGATGTTTATCAAAGTACAATTTATATTTGAGCTCCCCTTCGCGACTCTTAACAAGAAAATCATGCGCTATCATACTCCTATAATCTAAATAAGCACGGGGCAGCGATGTTTCCTCTTTCTCTTCATGCCTAATAGGTATTTCAAAATGTTCAGCTAGGCGTGAGGCATAAATGCCTCCAACGATGGGGCCTTTAGTACGGTTCAGACTTAACCGTCTAGCAACAATTCCACCCATACTAACAGAGTTATTTCGGTATAAACCATGGAACAAAATGATAACATCAGGAATACTAAGGTTTCCATAGTTTCCGTGCCCTATCAAGCAACGACTAGCAAATAGGGCGAAGTAGTGTAAAACAGGAAAATGTATGCTAGTGATTCTTGCATCAGAAACCTTCCTGGTTTCTCCCACCGTGATAGTGTTAATAAAAGCTTCTACTTCGTTACGGTGTGGTTCATCCAAAGTGCCCTAAAAAGGTATTTTGCAAACCTCGCAAAATTCAGCTAATGGCATCCTCTTAACAACGTCATATAAATGAAATTCTACCGATGGAGGTGAATTCTTAGGGAAGAAGTAGAAATTTTGCACAAAAGTATTTGTGAGTAAGAGATACTGATGACATTGGTCGCGGAGGAAGTCGGTGAGGCCAACATTCTCAATTAATAAATAGAAATCTTCATAAATCCCGGCTCTCCTCAAGAAGTCATTGGAAGGCCATTCACATGGCCGGACCTCTGCGGTGCGAGGCAAATTAAATTTGGGCGTCTGCTCTTCTTCCTTCTGTTTTCCTTCGAGCTTCGGCTCGACGAGCCTCTCAAAAATCTCTTCATTATTTCTGAAACAACTAAAAATTTTAGTAACTCCAAATAAAAGTGAACCAACTTCAATAAAATTGATAGCCTAGAGCCTATATAAAGCATTAGAACTACTTGAAACCATATAAATTTGACATGCAAGCTCAAGAACATGGTCACCTATGCAACACAAATTTGCAAAGAATAAAGCACTAGAACAAAAACTAATTGGACCAATGGAGGAGTCACATACCAAGGAACAATTTCCCCAAGCAGTTTCGTGAGAGGTGCTTTGAGCAAGGAGATCGAAAATCACAGCAACGGGGGCTGGAACTCGTGCTTCAGTTGTTTTTTCGTGTTTGTGTGAGACAGAGGAAGAAGATGGGTGCAGGGATAAGTGGAGGAGGGCCGCCGTGGGCCCACGAGGCAGGGGGGCGCGCCCAGGGGGGTAGGGCGCGCCCTCCACCCTCGTGACCAGGTGGCAGCTCCACTCGTGGTGATTTTTGCACAGTAAATTCTTAAATATTCCCGAAAAAATAATATTAAATTGGCATGGCATTCTGAGGACTTTTATTTTCCGGATATTTTTATATTGCACGGATAAGTCAGGAGACAGACAGAAAAATACTATTTTACTTTATTTCTACTGAGTAACAAAAAATATAAAAAGGGTAAGGTTATGCTTCTAGTTTCATCCATCTCGTGATCATCAAAATGAATCCACTAACAAGGTTGATCAAGTCTTGTTAACGAGCTCATTCCGATTAACACGGAACCGGAGAAATTTCGAATAGCACTAAGTTACCTCAACGGGGATATGAAAATCCCCAACAATAATAATATCATACTTTTTCTTGACAGTAGGGAGAGGAAATTCAAAACCTCCAAATATAATCGATGGAATTTTCCAATAGAGTTGATACTATAAACTTGAGGTTGTTTCCTCCGAAAGTGTACCGTGTGCTCATTTTCATTAACATGAAAAGTGACATCGCCTTTGTTGCAATCAATAACAGCCCCTGCAGTATTAAGGAAAGGTCTTCCAAGAATAATAGACATACTATCATCCTCGGGAATATCAAGAATAACAAAGTCCGTTAAAATAGTAACGTTTGCAACCACAACAGGCACATCCTCACAAATACCGATAGGTATAGCAGTTGATTTATCAGCCATTGCAAAGATATTTCAGTAGCTGTCAACTTATTCAAGTCAAGTCTACGATATAAAGAGAGAGGCATAACACTAACACCGGCTCCAATATCACATAAAGCAGTTTTAACATAATTTCTCTTAATGGAGCATGGTATAGTAGGTACTCCGGGATCTCCAAGTTTCTTTGGTATTCCACCCTTAAAAGTATAATTAGCAAGCATCGTGGAAATTTCAGCTTTAGGTATCTTTCTTTTATTAGTAATAATATCCTTCATATACTTAGCATAAGGATTTGTTTTGAGCACATCGCTTAATCGACACGCAAAAAGATAGGTCTAATCATTTCAGCAAAGCGCTCAAAATCCTCATCATCCTTTTCTTGGATGGTTTAGGAGGAAAAGGCATGGGTTTACGAACCCATGGTTCCCTTTCTTTACCATGTTTCCTAGCAACGAAGTCTCTTTTATCATAGCGTTGATTCCTTGATTGTGGGTTATCAAGATCAATAGCAGGTTCAACTTCTACATCATTATCATTACTAGGTTGAGCATTATCATGAACATCATCATTAACATTTTCACTAGGTTCATGTTCATTACCAGATTGTGTTTCAGCATCAGACATGGAAATATCATTTGGATTCTCAGGTGGCTCAGCAATAGGTTCACCAGAAGTTTGCAAAGTCCTATCATTTTTCTTTTTCTTCCTTTTAAAAGAACTAGGTACATCAATATTATTTCTCTGAGAATCTTGCTCGATTCTCTTAGGGTGGCCTTCAGGATACAAAGGTTCCTGAGTCATTCTACCGGTTCTAGTAGCCACTCTAACAGCATAATCATTTTTCTTAATATTCATTTCATCAAGCACTTCTTTTTGAGCTTTAAGTACTTGTTCTACTTGAGTAGTAACCATAGAAGCATGTTTGCTAACAAGTTTAAGTTCACCTCTAATATCAGCCATATAATCACCCAAGCGTTTAATCATATAAGCATCTTGTTTTAATTGTCTACCAAAATAAGCATTAAAGTCATCTTGCTTAAACATAAAGTTATCAAACTCATCCAAGCACTGACTAGCAATTTTAGTAGGAGGGACTTCAGCTTTATCATATCTATAGACAGAATTTACCTTTACTACCTGTGTCGGGATATCGGGAGGTTCTTCAGTAAATAAGTAGTTGAGATCATATACTTCTTCAACAGGCGGTAAATTAAGACCGTGTATTTTTCAATACGAGGTAAATTCTTAACATCTTCAGCTTTAATACCTTTTTCTTTCATTGATTTCTTTGCCTCTTGCATATCTTCAAGACTGAGAAATACAACACCTCTCTTCTTTGGAGTTGGTTTAGGAATAGGCTCAATAGTTGGCTCAGGAGCTGGCTCGGGAGGTGCCCAATTATTTTCATTTGTCAACATATTGTTCAATAGAATTTCCGCTTCATCCGGTGTTCTTTCCCTGAAAAGAGAACCAACACAACTATCCAGGTAATCTCTGGAAGCATCAGTTAGTCCATTATAAAAGATATCAAGTATTTCAGGTTTTTTAAGAGGATGATCAGGCAAAGCATTAAGTAACTTGAGAAGCCTCCCCCAAGCTTGTGGGAGACTCTCTTCTTCAATTTGCACAAAGTTATATATTTCCCTCAATGCAGCTTGTTTCTTATGAGCAGGGAAATATTTAGCAGAGAAGTAATAAATCATATCCTGGGGACTTTGCACACAACCAGGATCGGGAGAATTAAACCATATCTTAGCATCACCTTTTAATGAGAATGGAAATATTTTGAGTAAATAAAGGTAGCGCGATCTCTCATTATTAGTAAACAGGGCAGCTATATCATTTAACTTAGTAAGATGTGCCACAACAGTTTCAGATTCATAGCCATAGAAAGGATCAGTTCAACCAAAGTAATTATATCTGGATCAACAGAAAAATCATAATAATCCTTATCGGGAACACAAATAGGTGAAGTAGCAAAAGCAGGGTCGGGTCTCATTTTATCTCTAAAAGATTCTTTACTCCATTTAACTAGCAACCTCTTAAGTTCATATCTATCCTGGCAAGCAAAAATAGCGGTAGAAGATTCTGCATCAAAAAGATAACCTTCAGGAATAGGAGGCATATTTTCATCATCACTCTCATCATTGTATCCAGGTGTAATAATTTCTCTTTCTCTAGACCTAGCAATTTGCTCATCAAGAAATTCACCAAGGGGCACAGTGGTATCAAGCATAGAAGTGGTTTCATCATAAGTATCATGCATAGCAGAAGTGGCATCATCAATAACATGTGACATATCAGAATTCATAGTAGTAGCAGGTTTAGGTGTCGCAAACATACTTATAACAGAAGGAGAATCTAGTGCAAGGCTAGATGGAAGTTCCTTACCTCCCCTCGTAGTTGAGGGCAAAATTTTGGTCTTAGCGTCTTTCAAGTTCTTCATAGTGTCCAACAGATATAAATCCCAAGTGACTCAAAGAATAGAGCTATGCTCCCCGGCAACGGCGCCAGAAAAATCTTGATAACCCACAAGTATAGGGGATCGTAACAGTTTTCGAGGGTAGAGTATTCAACCCAAATTTATTGATTCGACACAAGGGAAGCCAAAGAATATTCTCAAGTATTAGCAGCTGAGTTTTCAATTCAACCACACCTGGAAACTTAGTATCTGCAGCAAAGTGTTTAGTAGCAAAGTAATATGATAGTTTTTTTTCGAAACGTAAAAGTAATATGATAGTGGTGGTTACGGTAACAAAAGTAAAGGCAGCAAAAATAATGTTTTTGGTATTTTGTAGTGATTGTAACAGTAGCAACAGAAAAGTAAATAAGCGAGAACCAGTATATGGAAAACTCGTAGGCACCGGATCAATGATGGATAATTATGCCGGATGTGGTTCATCATGTAACAGTCATGACATAGGGTGACACAGAACTAGCTCCAGTTCATCAATGTAATGTAGGCATGTATTCCGAATATAGTCATACGTGCTTATGGAAAAGAACTTGCATGACATCTTTTGTCCTACCGTCCCGTGGCAGCGGGGTCCTATTGGAAACTAAGGGATATTAAGGCCTCCTTTTAATAGAGAACCGGAACAAAGCATTAGCACATAGTGAATACATGAACTCCTCAAACTAAGGTCATCACCGGGAGTGGTTCCGATTATTGTCACTTGAGGTTGCGGATCATAACACATAGTAGGTGAATATAGACTTGCAAGATAGGATCAAGAACTCACATATATTCATGAAAACATAATAGGTTCAGATTTGAAATCATGGCACTCGGGCCCTAGGGACAAGCATTAAGCATAGCAAAGTCATAGCAACATCAATCTCATAACATAGTGGATACTAGGGATCAAACCCTAACAAAACTAACTCGATTACATGATAAATCTCATCCAACCCATCACCGTCCAGCAAGCCTACGATGGAATTACTCACGCACGGCGGTGAGCATCATGAAATTGGTGATGGAGGATGGTTGATGATGACGACGGCGACGAATCCCCCACTCCGGAGCCCCGAACGGACTCCAGATCAGCCCTCCCGAGAGAGATTAGGGCTTGGCGGCGTCTCCGTATCGTAAAACGCGATGATTTCTTCTCTATGATTTTTTTCTCCCCGAAAGCCAATATATGGAGTTGGAGTTGGCGTCGGAGGGCCACCAGGGGGCCCACGAGGTAGGGGTTGGCGAGGATTTTTTATTAATTATCTTAAGATATTCCGTGGAGTTTCAGGTCGTTCCGAGAACTTTTATTTTCTGCACATAAAACAACACCACTGCAATTCTGCTGAAAACAGCGTCAGTCCGGGTTAGTTCCATTCAAATCGTACAAGTTAGAGTCCAAAACAAGGGCAAAAGTGTTTGGAAAAGTAGATACGACAAAGACGTATCAGCCCACTATGGCCCATTAAGCCCCCGGGGCGTTCCGGTAACCCCTCGGTACTCCGGTAAAACCCCGATTTCACCTGGAACACTTCCGATATCCAAATATAGGCTTCCAATATATCAATCTTCATGTCTCGACCATTTGGAGACTCCTCGTCATGTCCGTGATAACATCCGGGACTCCGCACAACCTTCAGTACATCAAAACTCATAAACTCATAATATAACCGTCATTGAAACTTTAAGCGTGTGGACCCTACGGGTTCGAGAACTATGTAGACATGACCGAGACACGTCTCCGATCAATAACCAATAGCAGAACCTGGATGCTCATATTGGCTCCTACATATTCTACGAAGATCTTTATCGATCAAACCGCATAACAACATACGTTATTTCCCTTTGTCATCGGTATGTTACTTGCCCGAGATTCGATTGTCGGTATCTTAATACCTAGTTCAATCTCGTTACCGGCAAGTCTCTTTACTCGTTACGTAATGCATCAATCCGTAACTAACTCATTAGCTACATTGCTAGCAATGCTTATAATGATGTGAATTACCGAGAGGGCCCAGAGATACCTCTCAGACAATCGGAGTGACAAAACCTAATCTCGAAATCGCCAACTCAACATGTACCTTTGGAGACACCTGTAGAGCTCCTTTATAATCACCCGATTACGTTGTAGACGTTTGGTAGCACACAAAGTGTTCCTCCGGTAAACGGGAGTTGCATAATCTCATAGTTGTAGGAACATGTATAAGTCATGAAGAAATCAATAACAACATACTAAACGATCAAGTGCTAAGCTAACGGAATGGGTCAAGTCAATCACATCATTCTCCTAATGATGTGATCCTGTTAATCAAATGACAACTCATGTCTATGGTCAGGAAACATAACCATCTTTGATCAATGAGCTAGTCAAGTAGAGGCATACTAGTGACAATATGTTTGTCTATGTATTCACACATGTATTATGTTTCCGGTTAATACAATTTCTAGCATGAATAATAAACATTCATCATGATATAAGGAAATAAATAACAACTTTATTATTGCCTCTAGGGCATATATCCTTCAATACTCTCCTGATCTCCATGGCAGGTTGTTATTTATCTTAATGTGTTCCAGGTGGCTTATTTGAGTAAGCAGAGATGTTGTCCTGCAGAGCATCTCCTGAGGAACACACCTATATGAATTTGACTGTTAACGTCGCAGTCTGTGATAATTGGGTGTTCTCTAATAAATTCATGAAAGGCCATGAAGTACGACGTATATGCTCCACCCGCGAGGAAGCCTTGCGGCAGCCCAGTATCGGTCAAGAATTTGTGTGAAACTAGTCTCGCAGAAAACTTGTAGTTCAAGGCATAGTCCACTATTCAAGTTGTGACCTAGTGTAGCATAAAATTCCAAGTGGAAGTTCAACTTCACATTCTCCACTAAGCACCGGTATATAACAATGTTTTGGAACTAAATGATGAGATGTGCCAATGAGACTTTATGGGGGATTGTTGGAATTTGCTAGTAGGCCTTTGGCCCAAAGCCCAACTAAAATTCTGAAATTCTCTTGACCCATTCATGCACACATGTGAGTAGAGTGAGTGAGACTAAAGTCTAGTCCCACCATGGAAGTTGAGAGAGAGTTGCACCTCTTTATAAAGTGAGCTCTTCTACCACTTGTATGAGCATGAGAAGAGGATACCTACACGTGCGCTCCTCCTCCTCGCTCGCCTCGCCACGCCACGCCACGCCTCGTCACGACACGCCGCGGGTTGCGGGATTGAGCCGAGCCGAGGACAGAGCTATGCACGTTGTCTATATTTTTGCTACTCGGGAAAAATTAATGAGTCATTAATTAATAATTAACGGACGCGTTAATTACCCCACGACCTACCCGGCCCGCACTATATAGTCAGGCAGACGTCTACCCTAGCCGTTGTCGCTTCGTATGGTTTCTCACCACCATTCCAGATCATTGCGCCACCAAGCAAGTCTTCTCCATCCCTCCTTTCGGCGTGCATCGGGAGAAGGGACAGCAGGCCTCCGGAACCCCGCCTCTCGTGATCCTACATGGGAGAGGGGCGATCAGGTTTTTGGGGAGCGCACTCGCGCGACTGCTGGCAGCGACGACTTCGCGAACGATGACTTCTTCCCCCACCTCGGCAACCTCATCCTCGACGACATGGGCGACAACGTCAACGCCGGCGGTGCTACTCCCGCTGCACCATATGTGATTCTATCATTCCTGTTCGAGATCATGGTAGAATTCATGTTTCTAGTATGTGCCCTAGATGTGATCTGTTCATCTACTATGCTAGTTCGTATGATTAGTTCAATCTCTGCTAGTGTAGTCATGATTTATCATCTGTTTATTCGGATTAAATCTCGTATTAATTTGCTCATATTTCCAACAATCCAAAAACCTGATTATAGGCAATTTACTCCGAGTGGTTTTGCTGCGCATCTGAAGCCGCCTACCTTTAAGGTGGCGCAATATAAGAGGTGGCGCACGAGAGCAGTCTACTGGTTTCAGACTATGGGCTGCTATGACACCACTAAGGGCAAGCCTAAGGCGATCTTAATCCAAAGACAAATTTGGAAGCTTTTGAGAAGATCGATACTCTCTTTAAAGGCGCTCTTCCGGGTGTTCTTGATGATTCCATTGTGGATTCGTATATGTCGTTTGACAACGGCAAGGACATGTGGGCTGCACTCGAGGCCAAGTTTGGTGCCTCGGACGCCGGCAACGAGTTGTACATCATGGAGCAATTCTATGACTACAAGATGACTGATGAGCGCTCTGTTGTACAGCAGGCTCATGAGATACAGTCACTCGAAAAAGAACTTGAGCACTTCAAGGGTGTGTTGCCGGACAAATTTGTTGCCAGAGGCATCATTGCCAAGCTTCAACCTTCGTGGAACATTTTTTCTACTTCCCTAAAACACAAGAGACAGGAGTTTTCCGTTGCGGATCTAATTGGTACTCTTGATGTTGAAGAGAAGGCGAGAGCAAAGGACACACGTGCTCGAGTTGCCGAGGGAGCTTCTAGTGCCCACATGGTACAGAAGAAGAACTTCCAGCCCAATAAGTTCAAAAACAACAAGAACAAAACTCAGGGGAAGTTTGATACAAAGAACAAGCCATCACATTCTACCAACTTCAAGAAGAATTCTCATAAGAAGGGGAAGGGACTTTGCCATGTCTGCGGTGATCCTAATCACTGGGCTCCGAAGTGTCCTAACCGCTTTGAGGAGCGCGAACATGAGAAGAGCGGCAAGTCCGCTAATGTTGCCATCAGTGATACTGATATGAAGGAATCAAGGTACGGTATTTTTCCTACCATCCTTTCAGTATTGCAATTCCCTGATTGGTTAGTTGACATCGGTGCCAATGTACATGTTTGTGCTGACGCCTCCATGTTTTCTTCTTACCAGGCCACAGGGACTTCTCCCGTGCTAATAGGGAACGGGTCCTTGTGGTCTCTTTTAAGGATCTAGCTTATTAGCCGCAAAAAAAATAGATCTAGCTTATGATTAAAAAATGACATGATTTCGAATATCTAATATGTCATCCATCGTCTTAAAATATGGCGTGTATTAACTTTTTTAAAATTTAGTCACTGTAAAGTTTGATCAAGTTTATATAAAAATATATCAATACCTAGAATACCGAACTAAAACCATTAAATATATTTTTCGGTTCCTCTTTATTGACTGGAGAGATCTTTCCTTAAATGGGGTGTGTGCCTGGGAACGGTAGGGAGCACACGCACATGTGTGCTCCCTAGTCGCATCCATTTTCATATGTATTGTTTCTAAATAAATTTGGACATGTATTGTAAACTTAAACATATTTTGGAACATAAATAAAATTCAAAGCATGTACATAGGACGGAAGCATAAACAAAAATGTTTAAAATAAAAAGCATGGTGCTAGTGTCTAGCACACAGCGCGTCCCACGGTGTATATGATTTTCGGTCGTGTGCATCAGCTTCGGCCCATGGTTTCTGATCAATGCAGGGACGCGTTTTGCATTGATGCAGCCACGGGCGTACAACTGAGAGGCAATCTCGCTGATATGGCCTTTTTTTTCTCAGCTGACGGCCGTGTATCTACCGTGGGGCGCGAAGCAAAAGCAGTGAATCCAGTTTATAAGCTGAGGGCTTGGTTCCTAATTTACCGGTATGGTACTAATCGCTAAACATTTTTCTAGGGCACTAATCGCTAAAGGTAAGCGGGCGGCGTCGTCCAACGAGAGCACCGGTTGGCCCCTATCTTGCTTGATGGGCTGAAATGGGTCGTAAGAATGCATTGGGCCGGACCGAGGGGCGAGGGGCAGGAAGGCCGGGCAGCCAGAGCCACCACACGAACAGAGGATCCTCGTCATCGGCTGGGATTCTCGATGGGAGATGCTCTACTGCCCGGCGTACTCCGGTGAGTCTGCCCCTGGCCGGCGCGCTGCAGCTGCTGTCCATGGGCCGGCCTCGCCATCGCCATCATCACCCTGGAGGTCGCCGGTCTGCCGGTCTTCGGCGTCGCTGCGCTGCACCTCGGGCAGCGGCAGGATCCGTTTGTTGATTAGTTCATGGGCAATGTGTGTGCATATACGCAAGAATGCCCTGGTTTCGGCGACGCAAAGTCATCGAAACAAAGAAAGAACAGCTTGTCAAATTGCCCCTTTTTTTAGCAAAAGGAAAGAGAATAAAATGATATCCCGAGGAAGCTTGCCAAGATTGCCTAGGGTGTGTCCGGTCCGATCAGCCGTTTCCTTTACGGCGTGATCCAGTTTTTCTTTAACACAGTGCGGACGCTCATACATACGCATATACACTGACTACTATGAACACATGCATGCACACCAGCTTCTATGAGCATCTTCAACAGACTGGGTCGGCATATCATTTTGAGTTTGACAGAATCACCACAGGCGTCTCTATAGTCGATGAAAGCGTCTCCTCCCACTAAATGTAACTCTAGGTACCCCCGGTACCTATAAAAGCAGGGGTTTAGACCGTAGGATCAAATGCATTCACATTTGATCTCGAGGTAGATTATCTTGTACTTTATACTTCAACCAAAATCAATACAATAAAAGCAGGACGTATGGTTTACCTCTTTGAGATGGCCAAACCTTGGTAAAACCCCGTGCCCCTCTTTGTCATGTTACCGTTTAGCCAAAATCACCAGCGCGGGACTCTTTACCCGAGATCCGGCGGATTCAACCCCGACACCTGGGAGCCAAATTGGATTTCCAAAAATATTTTAATTAATTTGTACATCAATATATATCAAAAAAAGATGGTGCTAATTTTTACATCAATAAATATCAAAAAGGCATGAAGATGATTCAAAGCTCGAAGCATGAACCATCGCGTCACTCTTTCTTGGTGCATGAAATAAAGTAGATTATGAGAGGGAACCTTAAAATTTGTATTACTGATAATTACCACTTCAGCATATGTCAAACATTTGTTAGGTAGTACTGAAATCTGGTTAGGTTCTAGACTAGAAAATGCAATAGATTTCTTTACTTTAGGTTGTAATCATTTGATTGAGTAATACAAATCCTCTTTCACCAAAAAGAATGTTGTGTGCTCCATGGTGATACATAAAACTTTTTGTATATGCATTTATGCGAATTCGGAACAAATCACATGAATCACGTAATACTCATTTCATTAGCTATCGCTAACTTCCGTAGGATACATGAGCATTTTACTGTGATCTCTAGGATAAAATAAAAAATTCTTGTGGTCTCTTTTAAAGATCTAACCTATTACCCGCAAAAGAAATTATTAAATTATAGATAGTTTTCTAAATAAATTCGGACGTGTTTTGTAATAAACTTAAAAATATTTAAAAATATGAATAAAAATCAAAGCATATACGTAGGACGGAAGCATGAATAAAATTGTTTAAAAAGCATGGTGCTAGTGTCTAGCACACAGCGTCCCACGGTGGCCGTATGCATCAGCTTCGGTCCATGGTTTCTGATCAATGCAGGGACGCGTTTTGCATTGATGCAGCCACAGACCTACAACCGAGAGGCAATCTCGCTGATGTGGCCTATGTTTTTTTCTCAGCTGACGGCCGTGTATCGACCGTGGGGCGCGTAGCAAAGGCAGTAAATCCAGCTTATAAGTTGAGGGCCTGGTTCGTAATTAACCGGTATGGTACTAATAATCGCTAAAGATGGGTTGTTGGCGTCGTCGGATGACCACCTTTATTTTTTGAGGGAATCGTCGGATGACCACCGGTTGGCCCGTATCGTGCTGGGCTCAGTGGGCCGGAACCAGGGGCGAGAGGCAGAAAGGCGAGGCAGCAGAGCCACCGGGATCCATCGTCACCAGTCCGGAACAGATCCTCGTCATCGGCTGGGATTCGCGATGACGACTGCCCGGCGTACTCCGGCGCGTCCGCCCCTCGCCGTCGCCATCGTCACCCTGGAGCTCGCCGGTGTGCCAGTCTTCGGGCGTCGCTGCGCTTCACCTCCAGCAAGCGGCAGGATCCGTTTCTTGATTAGTTCACCGGCAATTTGTGTGCATATATACGTAGTAATGCAGAGTAAAAATAACAATGCCCTGGTTTCGGCGAAGCAAAGTCAGCAAACCTAACAAATTGCCCCCTTTTTTTAGCAAAGAAAGGAGAGAATAAAAAGATATCCCAATGGAAACATTTAGTCCTCCGTTCACAAATGCAAAAATTCATTGACAAAGAAGTGTATGTATGTACTCATGTTTCCAGGTTTTTTTTTCATAAACAGTTTGAATTGCTTACAAATATATGGTTACTCGTGTTTCCATTTAGTCCTCCGTCCACAAATATATGGCTGCTCATGGAAAAATTTGTACGGTATGACTATATCAGTTTTAACTAAAAAAATGAGCATAACCATGATATTGTCATGTTAAAAAAGAAACAGTTTTTAAAAAAATTGAACATTACATGCACATGTTTTCTCCCGGAATTCGAGCATCATAAAGTAGCAGGTTAAAATTTAGTCATTGTAAAGTTTGACCAAGTTTATATAAAAATATATCAATACCTAGAATACCGAACTAAAACCATTGAATATATTTTTGTACGTTCATATTTAATATAAATCAAAGCATATATGTAGGATAAAAAAATATTTAACCTAATTTAATATAAGTCAAAGCATATATGTACCTTAAAATTTGTATTACTAATGATTACCACTTCAGCATATGTCAAACATATGCAATCTGGTTAGGTGCTAGACTAGAAAATGCAATAGATTTCTGTACTTTAGATTGTAGTCATTCGATTGAGTAATACAAATCCTCTTTCACGAAAAAGAATGTTGTGTGCTCCATGGTGATACATACAATTTTCCGTATATGCATTTATGTGAATTCAGAACAAATCACATAATACTCATTTCATTAGCTGTTGATAACCTCCGTAGGATACACGAACCTTTTATTGTGATCTCTAGGATAAAAAAAAATCATGCTTTCACTTTTAAAAATATAACTTATTACCCTAAAAAAAGATCTAGCTTATGATTAAAAATGACATGATTTTGAATATCTAATATGTGATCCACTCGTCTTAAAATATAGCGTGTGTTAGCTTTTTAAAAATTTAGTCATTGTAAATTTTGATCAAGTTTATATAAAAATATATCAATACCTAGAATACCGAACTAAAACCATTAAATATATTTTCGTACGTTCGTATTTAATATTGTAGTTATAGATAGTTTTCTAAATAAATTTGGACACGTTTTGTAAACTTAAAAATATTTAAAAACATAAATAAAAATCAAAGCATATATGTAGGACGGGAGCATAAATAAAAAAACTAAAAAGCATTGTGCTAGTGTCTAGCACAGCGTCCCACGGTGATACATATATGATTTTCGGCCGTGTGCATCAGCTTCGACCCATGGTTTCTGATCAATGCAGGGACGCGTTTTGCATTGATGCAGCCACGGGCGTACAACCGAGAGGCAATCTCGCTGATATGGCCTTTTTTTTCTCAGCTGACGGCCGTGTATCTACCGTGGGGCGCGAAGCAAAAGCAGTGAATCCAGCTTATAAGCTGAGGGCTTGGTTCCTAATTTACCGGTATGGTACTAATCGCTAAAGATTCTTTTTAGGGCACTACGCTTTTGTTAGACACAGGGCACTAATCGCTAAAGATGAGCGGTCGGCGTCGTCGGATGAATTGGCCCCTATCGTGCTGGGCTCAAATGGGCCGTAAGAATGCATTGGGCCGGAGACAGATCCTCGTCATCGGCTGGGATTCTCGATGGGAGATGCTCTACTGCCCGGCGTACTCCGGCGAGTCTGCCCCTGGCCGGCGCGCTGCAGCTGCTGTCCATGGGCCGGCCTCGCCGTCGCCATCGTCACCCTGGAGCTCGCGGGTCTGCCGGTCTTCGGCGTCACTGCGCTGCACCTGCCCGATCCTGCCGCTGCCTGAGCCCGTATATACTCATGTTAATGACAATAAAAGTGTCATGTTGATTTGAGAATCAAGTTCACCAAACAATTCTCACCAAAAAAAGAATTTCAAAAAAATACATATTCCATCCGTTCACAAACATGAGTATATACGGGCTGAAATGTGTGAACAAACATGAGTATATATTTTGAACTGGATGCATATAGATATCTGATTCAGAAAAATGTTAGAACATCTTATATTGTGAATGGAGGGAGTATATTTTTTGCCCTTATTAGATGTATATATGGCTGATTTGAAGCTAACAAAAAATTTCATCAACCATTGTATTAGTGATGTGTTCATTTTTTGCTTTGGAAAATATACAATTCTCAAAGAGAAAATCATTGCAAAAAAATGCCATGTTTGAAATGCCATGTATTACGCTGTGCCGATGAGGCCAGTAGGAGTGCATTGGGCCGGACCACCGCCGGTTGCCCCTTATTAAGCTTCGCTGCTGACGAGGCCCCCTCAAAAAAAAAAAAACCCCGACGGAGACAGGTCCACGTCACCGGCAGGGTTCTCGAACAGCTGCTTTCCCAACATTTGCAACAGACGGCCAGTCTCTTCTTTTTTTCAAAAGCGAAGAAGAATCATCCGCGTGATGGTTCTCCCACGATTTTATTTCAGTTGGTTCTTCCAAAGAGGAATGCTTAAAGTGTCACAGAAGCAAGAAGGAAACTGACGACAACACGGAATATATGCCTGCCCTACCTGCCATGATGTTTTCACAGAATAAATATGACGAAAATTATGATTACGCCTACTCCGTCTGCTGCTTACTTTGATCTTCCTCGGACGGCGGCAGGAGCTGCTGGTACCTCGCTCTGTTTTTCTTCAGGAGGAGGTAGGTCAGCCAGTACCAGAACATCAGGATCCTGCCCTGCGCAACCAGCGTGTCGGCGATGCGGATCCCTCCCAGCGAAAATCTCTCCAGGGCCTGTCACAGACGAGAGCATACGTTTAAACAGGCATATTTATCTCTCGGTAGAAATAGATGAGAATGAGCTATTAGCCTTGACATCTACTCCCTCCGTTCGGAATTACTTGTCTCGGAAATGGATGTAAAATACATCTAGATACATCCATTTCCGAGACAAGTAATTCCGAACGGAGGGAGTAGTATAAGTAGCCATCGAGTACTTATATAGAGCATATGAGCTTTTTCTTCGTTTTCGTACATCATTACTCAAATATCATCCTTGATTAAACAAATATTTCCTTGACCAAGTTCTGTATTTGGTGGCAGTAAAACTGCCTTTCACATGAATGGGCCATACCTGTTCTCCAGTTTGAACATCGTAAGAATGCTGGTGCTCAAACTGCAGACCCTTGAACTCGTTGATGCAAAGTCCTTGAAAGGCCCTGAAAAAATAAACGCAAAGGGACATCTAGATGTTAGCTGTCCCACACTATTATGCCAGGAGCCACTAAGTATCTCAAGAATAAGTATTACCATCTGATCAGAGACGCTTTTGGGATCCAGCGGAAGATGACGGGGGTGTTATCAGGGTTCACATAGTATCCTCCAAAGACGATGAACACCGTCATAAGGGATGGCCCAAGAGCCATCGCAGCTTCGGTTGTAGGAGCGATTGCTCCCACAGTAAGACCCATGGCTGATGCGGCAAACGATTCAACAGTCACAATGCCACAGAACTTGGCAAACCTGAATACGAAGCATGAAATATTTGTTAGGAATATGCATAAGCTGAACAGTGCCAAATTCTACCATCTGGCATGTAAGTGCTGCACAACACCTTGAACTTTGATTTGGGGATAATACCGACCTAGAAATTGTTGGATGAAGTTTAGCCATTGGATAGAGAATGGATCCAAACATCAACGGAAATGCTGCTCCAATCGGAATCTCGGCGAGCAGCTTAGATGAGAGATATGGTCCTAGTGCATAGGAACCTTTTGCTCGTTCTCTGTCAACTATAGCTCGTTCTTTCGGGAAAACCCCCACCGTCTTTGTCAGAGCAGCCATTGCTGTGTTTATGGCAGCCACCTAACTCGTGAAATGATAGGAAACAGAACAGTATGAGGAAGTGCTCAGCCATTTTTTTTAGAGAAACTGTTATTTAAGACAAAACGGAAATAGCGATAAGATCAAATATCAGAATGTGTTTGTTCCATAGAATCAAGACATTCTACCTGAAGAAGTCCCATCCTATCCTGTATGGAAGTTTGAGTTTTCCCCATTCGCCAGAACACTGATCCAAATATAATTGCTGAAGCAACAGACATTCTTGCTCTCACTTTGTTTGTTGGTCCATCACGAAAAGCCTGAAATACTTCTCACAATCAACTAATGAAAGGGTGATAGTCAATCACCATTTAGATTTTAGGCAGCTAAGCTCAGATGTCTTGAAGCTACTCAAGCTAATTGTGTTTTCTTCAATTTGCTTTGTTAGCATCAAGAGCCGTTTTCTTGTTTACTTGCTTATTTCATGCAGTAGTTAGGTATGACATCTATATGAGCCAGACTTGGTGAAAGCACAATTACGCCACCAGTGTCAACTTACAGCAAATATTGAAAAGATAGATCTCCTAAATTTGGTACAGCATAGGTTTGATTTATTTTACACTAAACACATATGCAAAATAACCTATCAACGTGTTTAAAGGCAGAAGTAGGAAAAAGATATTAAAGGGGTCAAAAGCTGGAAGACACTATCAAACAAGGTTTAGTGAAAACCTGCATCCATGCTCTCTTGAACAGCAAACGAAATTGTCTCCACCAACCACGTCTTTGCTTTCTAGTAGACTTCTGAGCAAGTTTGGTAGAAAATTCAGAGCCCTCCGATTGTGTTACTGGACTGTTAAATTCAGTAATCAGAACCTTATTTGTAAATTCATCAATTAGGTTCTCAATCCTTTTCTGTGATGACTGTACACTTTCAGCTGAGCTATAATCAATGGAAATGAGATCAGCCAAGAACTCGGCAGGGTTCTCATGATCTGGGCACTGGTACCTGATGAAGTGAACAAACTCAAATCATTAATCAGTAATAGTACAGGTGCAGAATATGCAGAATGAGATGCAGGCCAAAACTTAAGCAGTTAAAATAGGCCTGTAGTATGTTTCACGGCATAAACAGCTAAACAAACATTAGCCACACTGTAAAAAATTCCAGCATCGCGAATGTTTGATTTTAGGGCTCTCCTAACAGGGATACATATGGTCAAATGAAGAAGTACTTAAGCTTGAAGCAAGTGCGAAAAATCAAATGTACAATAGAACCTGAACTGCTGAAAACATGAAGTACTAATGTATGCCTAGGGATGGAATACCACCCTCTAAGCCTACTTATGCAACACTTGCTTCGATACGTGTTGGCCACATGGATAATACTAAAATGTTGACACGTCACCATATCCATGTTTATAACAAAGTGACAGTGACAAGCTGCGGTGTCAAATACACAATGACTGAGATGTGTTACCAAAATACAATATATGCCTTGGTATTAACCTAACTCTGGTAACTGTATTATAAATAAAATAAGTGCAGTACATACATTCAAGATATGTACTAGGAATCATAGAAAATATCATGTTTCAGAAAAGATCGAATGCCAGAAAGGGATGTAAGTGATGACAGAATAATAACCCTAATGATGCAAAGTATTTAAGAGGTTCTTCTTTTGCAGGCCCCATATATACAACTTCTCCCTCTGACAGTAGCACAATGTCATCAAATTTGCTATAGACTGAACCCCTCGGCTGGTGTATAGAGCAAATCACAGTGTGTCCATCTTCTGCAAGTTGTCTAAGAGTCTCCATCACCTTCTCTGCCTGGAATGCATCAAGGCCTAAAAGAGTTCATGTGTTATCAGTTCGTGTGTTATCAGTTCATATTTTATGGCTGTCATACCAAGCGATTAAAAAACTCATAATTAATATTCAGGATAGGGTCTCAGAAAAACAAAAGCTGATTCACATGAAGATTCAACACTTCAATAAGGGATCCCACTTAAAACAGAAAGTTGTAAGTGTTGATGTGTATATGTGGATTGCCTAGCCCTTTCCATCAGAGTTCGGACTTTTGGTTCCGTTGGCTAGTGCATGAAGCTTAACAGCAAGAACAGTCTATCATTTTCCTTCGTAGGGTCGTGGGCAATACTTAGGTTGATTGTCTTTCCTGAGACAATACTTAGGTGGATTGTCTTTCCTGAGACAATACTTAGGTGGATTGTCTTTCCTGAGACAATACTTAGGTTGGTGACAGTACAAACAGGGAATATTGTTTTTACAGTCATCATGTACTTCTATAGTATTACCATGATTTTTTTTACAGGAATAACCAGGACAGCAACCTCCTTGCCCTTTGGGAAGGCCACAACATTGTCAAGGTCCCATGTAATCACAGTTAACCTTCCATTTCAGTGAAGTGGGTTTATGCATTACTAGTTTTTTTTCATTAAGTTTCTGCATATGACTATCTATTTACATACATTTGCTAGGTGGAAGAAGAAGTGACCAAGCATTTGCTGCCGTGCAAGTAAATCTAACTACAATAACTATACAGAAGTAAAATGAAAGGCAAATTCAAACCAGGGAACGCAAGGAAACAGTAATCAGGTAAAATACCTGTTGTTGGTTCATCCGCAAAGATGACTGAAGGACTTGCGATCAGTTCACATGCAAGCGAGAGGCGCTTCTTTTCACCACCACTAATTCCGCGTACTTTTGCATCACCCACAATAGAATCAGCAGAGTTGACCTTTCATCAAAAGAAATGAATACATAATTATAGTACTATAAAATGCAAATCAAATTGGCATATATTGATCATCCAACAATCATGTAAGTTCCCTGTAAATTCATCCAAGAGCTGTGTAGGTTCCCCTACAAACCTACAAACTGAAAAAGGAACAACCAAACCATGTTGCCATCTGCCATTCATCGATAACTTACCAGTCCAAGGCGAAACAAGAGATCATTAACATACTTCTCCTTCCTCTCAGGAGACATCGTGTCGGGAAGCTGGAGTTCAGCGGCAAGGGAGAGTGTTTCCCGCACCGTGAGCTGCGAGAAGAAAATGTCTTCTTGCCTCACATAAGCGATCCTACAGAACGTAACACTTATAATATGAGTTTCTATTCCACAAGCCTTTGCAAAAGATGAGACCCCAATTGGAATCAGCATAGCTTACTTATAACCGCCCTGCGACATAGGCTGGCCATTGACATAGAGAAAGCCCGAGAGGTGCAAGGAAGTTGATGCCGTGAGCTGCCCTGCCAGCACATTGAGCAGCGTCGTCTTGCCGGACCCTGACGGCCCCATGAGCGCTAGCAGCCTCCCGGGTTTCGCCTCCCCGGACAGATTTGACAGCAGGAACCTTGCCTGCCAAAATCACACAACACATCACAAACAATACATACATACAGGGTTTCCATACTCTGGATGATTCAGACAAGGGTTAGCCGAAGCAAATTTATGCAACTTGTCCCAGGGGTCAACAATGTAGGGTGTGCATACTCTGAATCGTTGCCTGATGCAAAATTATGCCACTCGGTCCAGCGATAATTATGCAGCACATGATGAACAATGTAGGGTGTGTATACTCTGAATCATTCAGACAATGCTTAGGTAGCCCACGCAAAATTATGAAGGTTGACCTACATCTACAGTATGGCCTCACTGTCGAGTGCCACTGACACATCGCTGAGTCAACCAGTCAACGCCCCAGCAGGGCCCAGCGCCAGCCACTCAGACCAGCCGAAACGTGGCCCCACACTATCGTGCGCCCCCAACCCATCACCCATGTAGCACGAGAGAGAGAGACCAGACCAATGCGCGCGCGCGCAAGGTGTTCGGCCACGGGACTCCGGCGAGAAGAGAGACAGAGGGGGAGCCGGGGAGGGCGGCGTCAATCGGAGCGACTCACCATGTCCCCGCGTTTGTTCTTGAGGGCGCAGGTGACGCGGGCCCACCGGATGGTCACCGGCCGCACCCCCTCGCCGGCCTCCAGGTCCTCGCCCTCGTCGTCCTCCGCGGGCGGGAGGAGCGCGGGGCCGGCCCCCGCGGCGACGACCCGCAGGAAGAGCGCGGCGGCCAGCGCCGCCAGGAGCTGGCCCAGCCCCTTGATCTCCATCCCGCGGCGACCGGCGACGAGCGGAGGAGGACGGGGATGGGGTTTAGGCTTAAGCCTCGCCCTCGTCTTCTTCGTCCAGCTCGCTCGAGGCGCGTTGTGTGGTGGTGGTTAGTTTGTTGCGGCGTGGCATGGGATGGAGAGAGAGAGAGAGAGCGAGCGTTGCCATCGGCGACCCGGGCCGGCGCCGCTGGGCCGGTCGTCTGGACGGAGGGGCCTGGAAACGTACGCCTTGTCACGCTGGGCCGTCGCATCCGAAGCGGACCAACAAAAAGAGACCAGAATCCACCACTCAAAAAAAAAAACAGGTGGCGGACCCCGGTGACCATTAAGAAGAGAGAGAGAGAGAGAGAGATCGGATCCACGTCGTGGTCCATGTGGCGGGCGACCCGTGAAGGAGTGGTAGCATCGTCGTGGTCACTGGTCACGACAGGCCGACTCACCAGCTAGCTACTAGCTAGTTCCGGAGTCCGCGAGTGGAGTGGAGTGGAGTGGAGTGGAGTAGCCGTTGCCTCCTCTACGGATAGTGTGCGCGAAAGAACAAGCCGTGATTCGGTGACGTTGATTCCAGAGTGGATGGATACGCGAGCGGCCTACACTACGGACGGGGAGATGTGTTAATTGCATTTGTCTCTCTCTGTTTCCCTCCCTATCTGAAACAGGATCCATCCAACTAGAAACCGTCCCCCTCTCTCATGTGCCGTCTTCATTCACAAAACCGGACACTGTGTTCTCTGTATCAAGAAACCAGCAGTTGATCTTTCCAAGGTAAATGACGACGGTTTCCTCTGAAAGTGCAGACGACCCAATTTTTACTACAATGCCATGCATGCTACGTACTCCCTCCGTTTCTAAATATATAAGTCTTTGAAGAGATTCCCCTGTGAACCACATACGAAGCAAATTGAGTGAAGCTATACTCTAAAACGCATCTAGATACATCTATATGCATTCCATAGTGAAATCTCTACAAAGACTTATATTTAGAAACGGAGGGAGTACTTTGATACCACAAAAAAAAACGAGGACAGCAAGCGCCAATACACTCGTAACTCAGGTGTGACAGAGCTACCAGTAGTAAAGCAGAAAACTCAGGAATGAGCGGCTATGCGTGTACTATATTAAAAGAACAACGAGAAGAAAAATTACAAAAATGAGCGTGTTTTTCTTCTCTTCTAAATACACAGATCTATTATAAAAGTTAATCAAAAGTATAAATCATTCAAATGATAACAAAAGTTACATCAAAGCTCCTGGACCACGGAACGATAGGTCCCATTATCAGAACGAGCCGTCGGCGCGCCCCTGTTACCGCTCCTATACTGGAGCCGGCCTGACTTTGTTGCTGACAGCTCAAAATTCAAAAGTCTTCGCACACACGTCTGGACCTGCACCCTGGAGCCAATTGAGTTGATCTAAAGCGCCTAACACCAGATCTCATCATGGCACGTGCACACACACACACACACACACACACACACACACACACACACACACACACACAAAAGAAACTCTAACCTACGTTGAAGCTCCGTCGACTTTGTATGGTTGAACGAATTCGTGGAGGAACAAAAGAGAATTCATGGGCTGTTCGGTGGAGAAGGGAAAGAGAACTTTACCCTGGTCACCTTTGCGTGAGGGGAGGAAAAAGATCCAGTGGAGCTTTGAGCATCCTAGGATCATCCATATACGTTACTAGTGTGAATAATTTGGGATGGTTGGCAGAGTCGTTTTCAGCTAATTTGATGTCACACAGCAGCACGCTGCAAAGCGATAGACTTAATTTGAAAAGCGGAAGAAAAAGGGCGAGGCCCTATCTAATCTCAGTTGCTCGAAAAAGAAAAGCAAATAGGAAACTCAGAACTGGGCGTGCTGGGTTTTCTTTCTTAAGAAATACACAATCAATTATAAAGTTTCATCGGAATATAAATGAGCACAAATATAATAAAAACTACATCGAGGTTCCTAGACCATTGGGCGGTCACTACTGTTGTCGCTGCCATAGCAAGCTGCTGACGCGCCTCCGTGGCCGCTTCCATACTGGAGTTGGCCTGGCTTTATCGATAATAGTTGAGAAGTCTTCACGCACGTGCTCATAGGGGCTAGCGCCCTGGAGCCAAAGTCTTCGTTGATGAACTCTTGAATTGATCCAGAGTGTTTGACACCAGTTCTCATCACCGCACACGCACGGCGACAAACCCTAACCTCGTCGCCCCATGAAGATGGAAGGAATCTACGCCGGAGCTTCGTCGGCTCTGCCTTGACAGACGAACCCGAGAAGGATCAAAGATCGAAAGGCCAACTCAGCAATGGAGTACCGCCATCCGTTCGAACACCGACCCATCGAGGACTATAAATCATAATTTAAAGCACTAGCCAAAGTCGAGACATCAGTTTTCTCCTCCCCATCACCAGTCGTCGGAAACGCGCGAGCAGATGGAAGACGATGAAGCTTGGAGGAGGGGAGGAGGAGAAGTTTACCCTAGCCGCCGGCTTTGCGCGAGGGGAGGGAAAGGATCCAGCGGAGCTTTGAGCGTGATGGGTTCATCCAAGATGGTATGGTTGGCGGGGGTCGTTTCAGCTACCTTGGTGTCACGCAGCAAAGCGATAGAGACTCAATTCGAAAAGAGGAGAAAAGAAGGCAAGAGTTTGGGTTGGATCGAAAGGGAGAAAGAGATCTCGCCTACACTATTTCCCACTATTAGCGGCCACATTAGGCCGAGGAACAACTAGACGCAAAGTCGTCTTAGTTACACTAATAATTAAGCAAAGACGTACGTACGTACGTACTTACGTCAAATGCACGCGCGCGCGGGACAAACGCTAGCGGTTAAAGTTTTGCACCCCTCCCACGCAAAAGATTAGTAGAATTATTAAAATTCGCACTCCTCGCTGACTTGCGCCCGGGCCCCACGATGGTGCCCCCCCGAGCGTCTCACTGACAGGGCGGGCCACGGTCCGTGGATGGATACCATCCCCCTAATCCCCACCACCTACCCACCCCCACCCCCCGATGGATCCTTTGATTCTTTACCGCGCGGTGGCCCACGCGTCAGTGTCGTCGGGCCCGAAGCAAGCGCCGTTCGCTCGCCCCATCCGACAACTCCCCGCTCCCTCTGCCCAGCCGCCACGCGACCCAAACCCGTCCGCCCCGGCCACCGCTGACTTGCGGGCCCGGACGCGCGGGGCCGGCATGTCATGGGGGCTACGGCGGCCGCGTCGACGTGTCCGGCTTGGGTTGGCGCCGGTACATAGCGACAGGCGCCTCACGCTCTCTCTCCCACCTCCGTACGCGAGGCCTGGCAGAGAGAGAGAGAGAAACGTACGCGAGAGGCAGAGGAGATCGAGCTGCCGATCTCGCCCGCCATTCCCCACCCCCGATGCGATCTCGCCGCCAAACCCTAGCAGCAGCGATCCCGCGCCCCGCCGCCGCGGCTGCCCTCGCCGGAGCCCCCCGGGCGCCCCGGCGTTGACGCGCCGCCTGCTCGCGTCCTCTGCGCGGCCGGCTAGCTGAAGCTCAGCGCTGCGCCTGCTGCTCCGTAGCGCAACTCCTCCCTGCTCCGCTCGGAGGCGGGGCCGGCGATGGGGGCAGCGGACAAGTGGCTGCTGCCGCTGGTGTCCGTCTCCTTCGTCTCGCTCATGCTCTTCCTCTCCGCGCTCTCGGGCTACTCGGCCTCCTCCGCGCTCTTCGCGCGCCTCCCGCCGCCCTCCTACGTGCGCCGGGGTGCCGCCGCGCCCCCCTCCTTCGCCTACCTGCTCTCGGGCGGCCGCGGCGACGGCCGCAGGCTCCTGCGCCTGCTCCTCGCCGTCTACCACCCCCGGAACCAGTACCTGCTCCACCTCTCCGCGGACGCGCCCGAGGCCGAGCGCCTCGAGCTCGCCGCCGCCGTCGCGCGGGCCGCGCCTGCAATCACAGCCTTCGGGAACGTCGACGTCGTCGGCCGCCCCGCCGCGGGCACCCCCATGGGCTCCTCCGGCCTCGCCGCCACGCTCCGCGCCGCCGCCGCCCTGCTCCGGCTCGACGCCGAGTGGGACTGGTTCGTCACGCTCAGCGCCGCCGATTACCCCCTCCTCACCCAGGACGGTAAGATTCGAAATCAATGTTCCTCCCCAATCTAGCACTGCACAATTAGTTTGGGAAGTTTCCGGATCTAGCACAAATCTGATTGGTGCCTTGTTCGGGGATTCGGGAGGCGTTTCTTTCTTCAATTGTCGAGCTGCAAAGGGACATTTTCGGCAGTTCGGTTGAGCTGTTGTTGTAGCCCCCGGAATTAAATCTGTCTTGTGATGCTGCTTTGTTTTAAGTGCTGTTTAATGCTTGTTGTCACATTGTGCAATTACTAGTAGATGCATACTCCTAGTTAATAGACTAATAGGAGTGTTGCTGCTGCTATAGTTAGGTTTGGCTGACTTGTAACAACTAACAACGGAGTATTTGTACTTGTTTACAATGTTTTTAGGCCCTGGTACGAAAGCTGCCCTTGACAGGAACATAGTATACCACAATATATATACTACTAAATATAGTTTGGCATCTTGTTTTCGTCAATTGCTGTGTTCCTGCTTCCTGTTGTCAAAGCCCAAACCCACTGAACTACCTACTATCTCCTGTCTTCTCTTCATATCGAAGCTCATCAAACTTGTCAGCTCTATGCAACACTCTAGGTGTAGCTTTGTTTCGGGCATGTAGCAATCACCCGTTTTATACGGAGCATATGACCAAATGCTAATTGACAACATCTAAGCTACATTCATGTTTCTTTTATGCTGATTGTCTTGGGGAAGTTGTTTCTAACAAATAAGGGGGCCTTTGGTGAAATTGAATAAATAAGCAGGACTTACAAAAAATGGAGGGAAAAAAAATATCGGCATACAGTTGAGCAATGAATCTTGTGTGTTTCCTAATCCCAAAATCCATGAGTTGTGCATGAGGAAACCTTAAATTTTAAGCAAACATGACTGATGGATCAGACAAAAGACACAGCAACTTAATTGAGTCCTGAGAGTCCCCTTCTTGTGTCCCTTCCCCCCAAAGTGGTCATCTGCCCACATCTTCCTCCCAAAGTCATCGCGGAAATGCAACAGTCACTTAAAGTGAAAATTATCTATCATAGATTCACTGCATACTTGGAAGTTACGTGCTGCTGTTACTCTCTTACTCATATACTCCCTCCGTTCCAAAATACTTGACTTCCATTTGTCCAAAAATGGATGTACCTATATACTAAAACATGTCTAGATACATCTATATTTTGACAAATGGAAGGCATGTATTGTGGAACGGAGGGAGTACTTGTTCCCTAGCTTGACTGTAATGTACTTCATATTTTTTTCTTGGGTTAGCTTGCTTTAACATAGTAATAATCTGGTATTTATTAATACATTTTACCTAGTTATCTTTCACATAGTACAGTAAGTAGAATGTCCACATACTACAGTTATCCTTGCCTGGACCTCATCATATATTTTGTCTTCTCATATACGATAGGTCTCTTGTATCTTTTCCCGCAGAAAATGTATGTAACATGCTAGCCCCAACATGCATATGTAATTCTCCCAGACCTTTCTCCTCATATCTTATTCTCTCTTTCCTAAGTCCTGTTGAACCCACACTATTGATCTGCGTTTGGTTGTTTATGTTGCTACTTGTTAGGGTGATTTAAAGAAAAAACTTACTTATCGTCAGTCTGGAGTTATTTAAGTTTGACGTATACACTTTACCTTTGCGCATGTGTGAATGTCTCAACTGATGAAACTTTATGGTAGTTAATGAAGCTTGAGTGCTCCTGACTTCTCTGGTATTTATGGTCTTCTATGTTTTTGCTTCCTACAGACCTGATCCATGTCTTCTCGTCTGTGCCAAGGCACCTCAACTTCATCGATCACACTAGTGATATTGGATGGAAAGAGTATGTACTATCTGAACTTAGTAAGAATTTAGCTGCACTGGTATTAGTTTCACCAATATATTGTTGCAGGTCTCAGAGAGTGCAACCAGTCATAGTAGATGCTGGGATATACCTGGCTGGGAGGAACCAGTTCTTCCAATCCACAGAGAAACGGGCAACTCCAGATGGTTTCAAATTCTTCACAGGTATTATTAGTATACCTCTGCTTCTACTTCCCTGGCTTTCCTTTCGAGCAATTATTTGACATCCTTATATGTGCTCCATTTCTGATAGGTTCTCCTTGGGTCATTCTGAACCGGCGGTTTATAGAGTACTGCACTTTCGGATGGGAGAACCTCCCTCGAACCCTTCTCATGTACTTCACCAACGTGATGCTGCCTCTGGAAGGTTATTTCCACTCGGTCGCGTGCAACTCGGACTACCGCAACTTCACGGTGAACAACGACTTGCGGTACGTGGCCTGGGACGACCCACCTCAGATGGAACCCCGGTTTCTAAACATCACACATTATGAGGAGATTGTGGAGAGCGGGGTGCCCTTTGCTAGGAAGTTCCGAGAGAAAGAGTATCTGTTGGACAGGATTGATGAGAAAATACTCCAGCGGTGGCGCCACAGACCTGTTCCTGGAGCGTGGTGCACAGGCAGGAAGAGGTGGTTCAGCGATCCATGCTCCCAGTGGAGCAACGTCAACATCGTAAGACCGGGGCCCCAAGCCGAGAAGTTCCGCAGATACATGGACCGGATCCTGGAAGAATCGAAGTCAAGCAACAGCTCATGCGCGCAATAGCAGCACTGAACCGCGCGGCTGCGTGCACTTTCCGGCAGTCGAGCGTGTCTCATTTTGCACAGATCGAGTCGCTCTCCGCGTGTTCAGGACTCCGGCATTTCCGCCTCCCCTGGGAGCATTTTTGCTGCAGCTGGGTTGTTGTGCGCACAGGGCCGGCCAAGGTGAGAGGGCGTGCCTATTCTTTTGAGATATTTTTGGTAGCTGTCATGACTTCGAGGCCTCTCACTGCTGCATTGCATCCCGGCATTGTTGGAGGCCAGGGAGCTTTTGGGTGGGGGTTGATGATTACCTGAGCTTGTAGGGAGTGTAATTAGTAGCGATGCGTCGAACGACCTTGTGCGGATGTTTATAGAACCTTGGTGGAATTCTTGGTGCTCCCATACGGAATTGAACTGAGAGACAGGCCAAAAAAAAACATGAAGGCTGGGGAATTTTCTTGGCCTTGTGGTTGTGGACTGGTTGCTGTTGTGCTTAACAGAATGCTCACAGTTTTTTTTTTTGTACTCCTCTTGAACTGCATAATGCAACCACAATTGACGCCTGATTTATCTTTTCCAATCTAAATGTGTATACATCTTCATGTAGCAAGCTTTAGGATTATTATCAGGTGTAGGGTTGTAGAAAGAGTTGCCTCGCTGGCTCTGATTAAAATCTGCCTCTGTTTGGTTTAGAGGGCGTGAATTACTTAGTTCCGTTTCATTTGGAAAAACCTGGCGCATGAGAGTGGATTTGATTTGATCCAATGCGCAGTGAATTTTGGCAAGTAAACGGAGCGAGGGAGGCGCCTAACCTGTCTACCCGAGTGAAGCGGGAGCCGCGCCGCCGTTCTGGTCCTCCCCTCCCCGGAGGGAGCCTACGCTGTCTGTATTTTTTTTTTTTTTGAGGCAACGCTGTTGTAGTTGCATTTCTGTGGGATGGCGTTGAACGGCCAGGGTTATTTTTTTTTTAATTTTGGTCGGACGGCTCGATGGCCTTGTTACTGATGGGATGTAGCCCGTCAGCCCAGAACTTACTTTTTCGGAATCAATAACTGCCGAACGTCCGGGCTGTGGTTAGTTGTCCTGAACGCCTTGCTCGCCGTTAGATCTGGCTGCTCGAATCTCGAGGAAAAAGACTTGCCACGTCACGTTTGCAGATCGTTCGGTCTATCAGTTTGTCCCCTTATCCCCACGACCCCCGCTCTCTCCTCACGGACGCCCGACAACGACCTCCTCCGCCGTGCGCCATCTTCTCCGGTCGCCGCAGGGGATTTGTCGCCACCGGACGGAGAGACCGTCTCACCCGCGACCGACCTAGGGCGCCTCCATGGCCGATCCTTTGCAGCTCCGCGGATCTGCATCGCGCGTCGGCCCCGACGGCCCTGGAGCCGCCACGGTTCTGGTCAACGCACCGGCTGGAGGTGCGCTCCTGGAGGAGGCCGAGCGCGGCGGCGATGCCTGCTCACCTGCTCCCCCGCGGCAGGCGTCGAGGCCGCCTCCCCTCATCGAGGTCTTTGCGCGACGATAACCGTCAGGCCTCCATCGCGCTCTGGGTCAACCTCCTTCTACAAGCTCGAGTGCCGTCGCGGGAAGAGAGCCGAGCGCCGCCTGCTCGCCCGTGCCGACACGACCGACGTCGGGGACGCCTATCTACACGTGGTTCTCGTGCGCTGCGGCGAGCACAAGGCGTCGCGCACCGGGTGAATGCAGCCACCGACGAGGACGAGACCGAAGCTATTTTGCCATTGTTTCCCCTCTGCCACCGAATCATAGTCATTTAGTTGCAGATCTGCTGTTATTACTCTTCAGAAACTAGCATACAAGAGAAGTATTCTTTCAGCAAGCGAAGAGCTACTTTTATTTGAGTTGTGATGATGCAAAAACGAGTCCATATCCCTACAATTTTTGGCCTACAGCAACACTACTTTGACACACCGATGACGGAAACACCGGTGTTTTTGGATTATTTCTTACCATGTATGTTCATAAATGATGAAAAATTCATGTGATTTTGCCATGGCAACTTTTGTGTAAACATGAAATTGGCATCATGGCTTAAAAGTCTCTTGATTTTTTTATTTTTTTTAATTGTTGTTGCTTTTTGTACTTGTGCAGCAACAGAGTAAATTCTCATCAATTTTTTTGACATCAACAAATTGTAGCTACCATGTTTCGTAAAGTGAATAGTTGCCATGGCAAATTTGCCACGCTTTTGCTATGATTTTTTGGACCATGGTAAATTGATATTCACTCTTTTATAGATTGTTTTGCCCTGAATGTTCTCAAATTTTTTCCACGTATTTTAGAACTCTTAACTAGAGATCTCTAAAATTGCCATGACAAATGATCTATAATAGATAACATTTTTTCTAAATTTATCATGATTTACTTGGATTAATTTGAATATGACCATGGGGAATTCACTATGAATTGCAGATTGTTTGCCATGGCAAATTATAATCAATTGACATGACAATTTCACTATCTTGAATAGGTACCATCTTCTGCTTTTTAGTAGATAGTTGCCATGGCAAATAAGTTAGAGAGGAGGATTCAAGACTAAACATGTACTGTACTACATACTCTTTCTTAAATTTGCCGTCTCCCTGTATAAATTTTCTTGGAAGATGGCAAATATAGTTACCGAATCATGTCAAATTAAGTTCTCGGATCATGGAAAATGTATTGCTTTCTTGCCATGTCAACTTTTGATTTTGGATCATGGCGCAATTTTACTGTTTTCTACCATGGCAACTAATCTTATACTTTTTGCCATGTAAACTTCAAAATTTTAGTTAATTGAACAAGGCAAATTTAGTTTACGCATCATAGCAAATTTGCTTCGTAAAAGATGGCAACTATAGATATCGAATCATGGCAAATTTAGTTTTCAGATCATGGTAAATTCATTGCTTTCTTGCCATGGCAACTTTTGATTTTTAAAGTTTTCCACTGTAATTCTTTAAATTGTAAAAAAATAACACAAAATGGCAAATATTGCCATGGCAAGTTTTATTAATTATTTCTCCTTTATTAACATGGCGAATTTTTCCTAAATCCCCATGATTATTTTTAACATTTATTGCCATGGCAAGTTTTACTATTTATTTGTCATGGCAAATTTACCTTTTTATTAACATGGCAAATTTACCTAAATTCCCATGAAAATATTTAGCTTTAATTGCTATGGCTAGTTTAATATTTATTTGACTTTTATTAACATGGCAATATTGAACTTTTCTTGCCATGACAAGTTTTACTTTTTTTTTGCCATGCCTGATATACATTGAGTAACATGACAAATTTAAATAAAACCCCATGGCAATATTGAACTTTTCTTGCCATGATAAGTTTTACTCTCTTTTTTGATATACATTCAGTAACATGACAAATTTAAATAAATCCCCATGGCAATATTTAACTTCTGTTGCCATGGCAAGTTTTACTTTTTATTTGCCGATGGCAAATTGACCCTTATTATAATGGAAAATTTATCTAAATCCCCATGGCAATTTTTAACTTTTATTGTCATGGCAAGTTTTACTATTTATGTGACCTTTATTAACATGGCAGACTTTTACTTTTTTTGCCAACACACGGCATGTTCCGCGTACATTACATGTAAATTTAAGTAAAACTACCATGACATTTTTTTGCTATGATTGTGCCGTTTGCAAATTATTTTTGTTTGTATGATAGAAAATGCCATAATTTTCTTTTTTCTTTTTTTGGTTATTGTTAAAACATATTCTTGTTCACCCATTGCATTTTTTTTGTGTTTGAAAGTTGATGGCATCTTTTCACTTAACAAAGAGAAAAAATGTTTTTTTTTGTCAGACAAAAAAAAGGAAAATTCGGGCTTATTCTTCTATTTCTCATTTCTGGGCTTTTTTGGCCCATTTTTTTGGGTCGAGAACTTTTGTTTTCTGTTAGCGATCAGTTTTTTTCTAAAAAATGTTAGCGATCAGTTTGTCTACATGGAGAGTTCGGGCTGGTGGTCTCTTTTTAGCGAACGACTTTGTTCGGACGCTCGATCCTTCCAGCCCGAACGAATCGTTCGGTGGGAGGTTCCTTGAAATCTGCCGTTTGGCAGTTATCGAGGTCCTACTTTTTCTCTTTCCCTGAAAAAAAAAAAACGACGGAGCAATGTCAAGCTTATTGCTGAAATCACTTAACGTTAAGGTACTCCTTGCAGGCCGAAATCACTATTCTGACCTTTTCAGCAAACTTTATCACAAAGTGAACTCGACATGAAAGTATTTCACGATTTGACCCTTTTAGCAGCGTCATAGCCCGCGGCATTTTTGCTCAAAATGTAAACACCGAGCTAGCTAGCGTTCCTGTCCAAAGAAGAAGCGCCGAGGTAGCTTACGTTGCGGACCATGTGAGAAACGCCACAGGGCTTTGGCGTTTCTGCCCTGGACAGCAACGCCAGGAGCTTTGGCGTTTCCATGATGACCCCGGCGAGGCAGGCATCTCGGCGCCGCACATGCAAGAAACGCCAACCATACTAGCGTTTGTAGTATTGCAAGAAACGCCTGAGCAGTAACGCTAGCTAGCTCGGCGTTTTCATGTGGAGCAGAAACGCGAGCTTGCTCGGCGTTTTTATGTTGGGCTGCAACGCCGCGGGCTGTGGCGTTGCTAAAAGGGTCAGATCATGAAATACTTTCATGTCGAGTTCATTTTGTGACAAAGTTTGCTGAAAGGGTCAAAACAATGATTTCGTCCCTCCTTGCAATGGTCGTTTCCACCTCCTCAGGGGCTGACAAATGGCAACTTGGCAGTTTTCATTTTTTCTTCAGTACATTTGTTTATGAAAACATAATAGTATTGTGCGTCTGAATTCCGAACCGTTTTCATCGTTGTATTCCTCACGTCAAGGTTTTCAAAACTAGATCTCATCTTAATAAATTTTGACGATTGTTTATTTTTTTTTTATAAAAAACATGTTTTTTCCCTTTTTCGAGAGACACAACTCTTGCGGAAGCAAACCTGTGCCTATACAAGAATCAAATTTGTGCCTCTCATGAAAAAAAAGAGAGAGAATAAAACATGTTTTTCCCATTCCGAGAGGCAGAGTGCTTCTCACGAAAGCAAACTTGTTCCTCCACAAACCACAAGAAGTACATCTGTGCCCCGCATAAAAGATTATTTTTTTTCTTTTTTGAGAAACACAACTGTGCCTCTCGCGGAAGCAAACATGTGTTTCCACAAGAAGCAAACATGTGCTTCTTGTGAAAGCAAGGAAGAAAAACAATATTTTTCCTCTCATGGAAGAAAGCATGTGACTCTGAGAGAAGAAAATATGTGCCTCTCATGGAACAAAAAAACACGATCTTTTCACGCAAATTTTTTCCTGAATTTTTTATCTCCAAAATCTCGGGGAAACGGTGAAAACCGAAAAAACCATCTAAACCCCGAAAACACTTCCAGAAGAATAAAAAGACAAAATCCTAAGGGAGTGCTCAGCATGCGACACATGACGGCGGCTAAGAGCACGACAAGTGACGCCCTCTCAGCCCATCAAAAGTGATCGTTGAGGGCTCCCGCAAGGGTTACCCCTTAGTTAGTTGCTCCCGCTTACTGCGAGATGTAGCTTCACCTCGCCTCTGCGTTGGCGGCACGGTTGCCTTAGTGGGCCGCTCCATTAAATTAGCTTTGAGATGGTTCGATAGATCGGTTTCGACTGGTTTTAGAATCTTCCATGCATTTTTTCACTGTGTTTGCTTTATTGTTTTTCTTTCTTTTTCTTTTATTCTTTATTTTTTAATATGAGGTATAGTTTTTTGTATGTATGTTAAACATATTTCAAATAGATGATAAATATTTTTTCAAACACATGTTGAAGGTTTTTTGTATGGTATGAAATACTTTTTAAAAATCTCTCAGCACTTTTATATTTTTAAAAAAATCATGAACATATTTTTGAAATTCATGAACATTTCTTAAAATGTCACGAATTGTTTGAATAGTATGAGATATTTTTTAATTAAGCAAAACTTTAGTGATTTTTTTGAAAATGGCACGGGCATACTTTTAAAATACATGAACACTTTTCTAAATGGTAGATAACATTTTTTCGAATTTATGTGGACATTTTTTAACATTATATTAGCAATTGTTTAAAAAATATCATGAACATATTTTTGAAATGCCATGAACTTTTTTTGGAATTCTATCAATATTTGTTAAAAGTTGCACTGACATATTTTTACACTGTATGAACATTTTCTTAATTCCAGATGACCATTTCTAAAATTAAGTAAAATACTTTTTCTGTTTACGAAATGTAAATAAAAAAGAAAGAACTAACACATGAACAATACTGGGTCCGCTTACTAAAACCATCCTTGAGGTAACAATGCATTCCGTCTCATGTCAAGAAAGGCATAGTTGCTCCATAAAAGGCACTTCTTTTTGGTGACCCATAATCCACTTATTTTTTCTGCATAGAATTATTTCCGCATTTTGTCTTGGTAACTTTACACCCTAGCTATCCTCCAGCTAACTGATTTCAATTTAGCATCATTCAAATAAGTTATCTGTTCAATACTCTCATCTCACACATCACGATAATTTTTAGAAGCCCTCCGTGGTGGATGCCCCCTCCGGCGGAGCTCCGGAACAGGCCCCAAGATGGGATCTCGTGGATACAGGAAGTTGCGGCGGTGGAATTAGGTTTTTGGCTCCTCCTCTGATCGTTTGGGGGTACGTAGGTATATATAGGAGGAAGGAGTACGTCGGTGGAGCAACAGGGGCCCATGAGGCAGGGGCGCGCCTAGGGGAGGCGCCCCACCTCGTGACCGCCTCTGTTACTTCTTGGAGTAGGGTCCAACTCTCCGGGATCACGCTCGGTGAGAAAATCACGTTCGAAGGTTTCATTCCGCTTGGACTCTGTTTGATATTCCGCTTTCTTCAAACACCGAAATAGGCAAAAACAACAATTACGGCTGGGCCTCCGGTTAATAGGTTAGTCCCAAAAATAATATAAAAGTGGAAAATAAAGCCCAATATAGTCCAAAACAGTAAATAAAATAGCGTGGAGCAATAAAAAATTATAGATATGTTGGAGACGTATCATTCACCGAGGTATTTCTTTGAAAATCTCCTTTCAAACTCTCCTTTATGCTTTCCAGAAAATTCTACATCATTTCTGATCAACAATATGTCATTCACATATACTTATCAGAAAGGTTGTAGTGCTCACACTCACTTTCTTGTAAATACAGGCTTCATAGCAAGTTTGTATAAAACTATATGTTTTGATCACACTATCAAAGCGTTTATTCCAACTCCGAGAGGCTTGCACCAGTCCATAAATGGATCGCTGGAGCTTGCACACTTTGTTAGTATCTTTTAGGATCGACAAAACCTTCTGGTTGCATCATATACAACCCTTCTTCCAGAAATCCATTTAGGAATGCAGTTTTGACATCCATCTGCCAGATTTCATAAAATATGGCAACTGTAACATGATTCGGACAGACTTAAGCATCGCTACGGGTGAGCAAGTCTCATCGTAGTCAACTCCTTGAACTTGTCGAAAACCTTTTGCGACAAGTCAAGCTTTGTAGATAGTAACACTACTATCAGCGTCCGTCTTCCTCTTGAAGATCCATTTAATTAATATGGCTTACCAATAATCGGGCAAGTCCACCAAAGTCCACACTTTGTTCTCATACATGGATCCCATCTCAGATTTCATGGCCTCAAGCCATTTCGTGGAATCTGGGCTCATCATCGCTTCCTCATAGTTCGTAGGTTTATCATGATCTAGTAACATGACTTCCAGAATATGATTATTGTACCAGTCTGGTGCGGATTGTACTCTAGTTGACCTATGAGGTTAGGCAGTAACTTGATCTGAAGTTTCATGATCATCATCATTAGCTTCCTCACTACTTGATGTAGGAATCATTAGAACTGATTTCTGTGATGAACTACTTTCCAATTCGGGAGAAGGTACAATTACCTCTTCAAGTTCTACTTTCCTCCCACTCACTTCTTTCGAGAGAAAACTCCTTCTCTAGAAAGGATCCATTCTTAGCAACGAATATCTTGCCTTCGGATCTGTGATAGAAGGTGTACCCAACCGCTTCTTTTGGGTATCCTATGAAGATACATTTCTCCGATTTGGGTTCGAACTTATCAGGTTGAAGCTTTTTCACATAAGCATCGCAGCCCCAAACTTTAAGAAACGACAACTTTGGTTTCTTGCCAAACCATAGTTCATAAGGCGTCGTCTCAACAGACTTTGATGGTGCCCCGTTTAACGTGAATGCAATTGTCTCTAATGCATAACCCCAAAACGTCTGTGGTAAATCGGTAAGAGACATCATAGATCACACCATATCCAATTTAGTGCGGTTACGACGTTCGGACACACCATTACGCTATCGTGTTCCAGGTGGCGTGAGCTGTAAAACTATCCCACATTGTTTTAAATGAAGGCCAAACTCGTAACTCAAATATTCTCCTCCATGATCAGATCATAGAAACTTTATTTTATTGTTACGATGATTCTCCACTTCACTCTGAAATTCTTTGAACTATTCAAATGTTTCAGACTTGTGTTTCATTAAGTAGATATACCCATATCTGCTCAAATCATCTATGAAGGTCAGAAAATAACGATGCCCGCCACCAGCATCGACACTCATTGGACCGTATACATAAGTATGTATTATTTCCAATAAGTCACTAGCTCGTTCCATTGTTCCGGAGAATGGAGTTTTAGTCATCTTGCCCATAAGGCACGGTTCGCAAGCATCAAATGATTCATAATCAAGTGATTCCAAAAGTCCATCTTTATGGAGTTTCTTTATGCGCTTTACATCGATATGACCCAAACGACAGTGCCACAAATAAGTTGCACTATCATTATCAACTTTGCATCTTTTGGCATCAATACTATGAATATGTGTATTACCATGATCGAGATTCAATAAACCATCAACATTGGGTGTATGCATAATAACAATTATTCTCTGTCTTTAAATGAATAACCGTATTGCAATTAACATGATCTAATCATATTCATGCTCAACGCAAACACCAAATAACATTTATTTAGGTTCAACACTAATCCCGAAAGTATAGGGAGTGTACGATGATAATCATATCAATCTTGGAACCACTTCCAACACTCATCGTCATTTCATCCTTAAGTAGTTTCTATTTATTCTGCAACTCCTGTTTCGAGTTACTAATTTTAGCAACCGAACAAGTATCAAATACCCAGGGGTTACTATGATCACTAGTAAGGTACATATCAATAACATGTATATCAAATATACCTTTGTTTACTTCGCCATCCTTCTTATCCGCCAAAATATTCGGGGCAATTTCCGCTTCCAGTGACCATTTCCTTTGCAGTAGAAGCACTCAGTTTCAGGCTTAGGTCCAGCTTTGGGCTTCTTCACGGGAGTAACAACTTGCTTGCTATTCTTCTTGAAGTTCCCTGTCTTCCCTTTGCCCTTTTCTTGAAACTAGTGGTCTTATCAATCATCAACACTTGATGCTCTTTCTTGATTTCTACCTTCGTCGATTTCAGCATCACGAAGAGCTCGGGAATCGTTTTCATCATCCCTTGCATACTATAGTTTATCATGAAGTTCCAGTAACTTGGTGATGGTGACTAGAGAACTCTATCAATCACAATCTTATCTGGAAGATTAACTCCCACTTGATTGAAGCGATTGTAGTACCTAGACATTCTGAGCACATGCTCACTAGCTGAGCAATTCTCCTCCATCTTTTAGCCGAAGTACTTGTCAGGGGTCTCATACCTATTGACACGGGCATGAGTCCAAAATACCAATTTCAGCTCTCGGAACATCTTATATGCTCCGTGATGCTTCAAAACGGTTTTGAAGTCCCGGTTCTAAGCTGTAAAGCATGGTGCACTAAACTATCAAGTAGTCATCATATTGAGCTAGCCAAACGTCCATAACGTCTGCATCTGCTCCTGCAATAGTTTTGTCACCTACCAGTGCATTAAGGACATAATTCTTCTGTGCAGCAATGAGGATAAACCTCAGATCACGGACCCAGTCACTAGTAGAAAAAGGGTCAAATGTGAGACACATTAGTCCCGGTTTGTAACAGAACCGGCACTAATGTGTCCATTAGTGCCGGTTCCAACGGCTAGGCGGGAGGAGCTCTTTAGTACCGGTTCATGGCGAACCTTTAGCACCGGTTCGTGCAACGAACCGGTACTAAAGAAAGTGGTGGCAGGATGTTGTCAGAGTGGGGTTTTTCAAGCATTTTTAGTACCGGTTCGTGGCACGAACCGGTACTAAAGGTCGCCCTATATAAACCCTTCGCCCACCCGCACTCTATTCTTCCCCTTTCCCTCTCCTCTCCTCTGTTCTTCCCTTCTTCCTCTCGAGTTCATCACAAAATTTCCCCAAATTTGTCAAGATTTGCAGGCTCCCATCCATTCAAATGATCACCAAGGTTAGCAACTTTGTCCTTTCATCTCTCATTGCTAGATTAGCTCTTGCATTGGTTTATATAGTGATTAATTGTGGGTTTTAGTAATTTGGGATGAATTATATGTGGTAGTATTTGATTTATATGCAATTTGAGGTCAAAATAACACTTAGTTTGCATATGTAGGTGTGTTTTACTTAGTGCCTTCTAAATCTCCGTCAGAATTCACTGCCGATCGCCTCGCACCGTCTCTGTCAGCCGGCACCACCTTGTGGTGAGCCTCTTGTTCATGATATTTTATATAAAAAATTGATGTTTGTGTGATTTGGATATATAGTTACTCGTATAATTATCTTACCCAGACGTTGTTTGTTATACATAGTGCCATGGTTTTGATATCCGTCCTCACGGCCCTCGCCCTTGTTATGATTCGGATGTGGTATATTCTCTTCTAAAACTATTTGTTGCATTTCGTGTTTATGACAAATTATGCCCATCAAGTTGACATAGATATTTTTATCTAGGAGGTATGTGAACCGGAAATTCCAACTGACCCTATTGTCGAGAGGTTAAATTTAGTTGAAAGAGAAAACGAGTACTTGAAAGAAAAATTGAAAAGAATTGAGGGGAGAAGATGGAATTGGAGTTGCATGTTGCCGATGTCATCGATGATCACAAGATCAAGATGGAGAAAATGCGCTTGAAGATTAGAAAGATTAGAAAATATGCCATCGATAGTGAGGCTTGGTATCATTATGCTGTTGGATCAATTGTTACCTTAGTTGCGATCTTGATCGCATTTGTTGTTGCATTTAAATGCTTTAGCTAGAGAGTTATTTCTTTGTTGCATTTAAGTGTTGTATGAACTTTATGTATGAACTTGTATTAATTTGGTCTATTCGGTGTTGTGTAATGAAGGTGAGCCGCAATGGATGTACGATGACCGATGCTCTCCCAGTTCGTTGAGGGCGTGCATACTTTTCTCGCTTGTGGCTGAGGCAAACAAGCGGGCGGATGGTTTTATGCCTTGTCCATGTGCTGGCTGTAAGAATGGTCGCAATTACTCACGTCAAGAACCATGCACGTCCACCTGTTTGAGTCCGGTTTCATGCCCCACTATAATGTTTGGACCAAGCACGGAGAAAGAGGGGTTATGATGGAAGACAATGAAGAAGAAGAGGACGATGACAGCTATCCCGGCCATGGGTTCCATGAATACGATGGTACAACAATGGGGGAAGAAGCTGAGCCGGTAATGCGGGAAGAAGCTGAGCCGGCAATGCGGGAAGAAGCTGAAGAAGAGGCATCAGATGAGCCCGTTGATGATCTAGGTCGGGCCATTGCCGATGCAAAGAGAAACCGCGCAAGTGATTTGGAGAAGAAGAAGTTGCAGCGCATGTTAGAGGATCACAAAAATTGTTGTACCCGAATTCATGAGGTAGGTGACAAGAAAAAGCTGGGCACCACACTGGAATTGCTGCAATGAAAGGCAAAGAATGGTGTATCTGACAAGTGATTTGGAAAGTTGCTGGTAATGATAAAGGATATGCTTCCAAAGGATAACGAATTTCCCGAGAGTACGCACGGGTTAAAGAAGGCTGTCTGCCCTCTAGGGTTAGAGGTGCAGAAGATACATGCATGCCCTAATGATTGCATCCTCTACCGCGATGAGTACGCGGATTTGAACGCTTGCCCGGTATGTGGTGCATTGCGCTATAAGATCAACCGCGATGACCCTGGTGATGTCGAGGGCGAGTGCCCCAGGAAGAAGATTCCTGCCAAGGTGATGTGGTATTCTCCTATAATACCACGGTTGAAACGTTTGTTCCAAAACAAAGAGCATGCCAAGGCGATGCGATGGCACGTAGAAGACCGTAAGAACGACGGAAAGTTGAGAGTACCCACGACGGGTCGCAGTGGAGAAAAAATCGAAAGAAAGTACGGGAAGGAGTTTGCGAGATGACGCAAGGAGCGTATGGTTTGGTCTAAGCGCAGATGGCATTAATCCTTTTGGGGAGCAGAGCAGCAACCATAGCACGGCCCGTGACTCTATGTTTGTATAACCTTCCTCCTTGGTTGTGCATGAAGCGGAAGTTCATTATGATGCCAGTGCTCATCCAAGGCCCTAAGCAACCCGGCAACGACATTGATGTGTACCTAAGGCCATTAGTTGAAAAACTCTTACAACTATGGAATGGAACAGGTGTACGTGCGTGGGATGAGCACATGAGGGAAGAATTTGACCTAAAGGCGTTGCTGTTCGTGACCATCAATGATTAGCCTGCTCTCAAGAACCTTTCGTGACAGACAAACAAGGGATACCGCGGATGCACGCACCGCTTTGGATGATACCGACAAGATATATTTGAATAGTTGTAAGAAGAATGTGTACTGGACATCGTCGATTTCTTCCGAGCAGGCATCCCGTAAGAAAGAAAGGCAAGCATTTCAAAGGTGAGGCGGATCACCGGACGAAGCCTCGCCACCATACTAGTGCTGATGTACATGATATGGTCAAGGATTTGAAGGTGATATTTGGAAAGTTATCCCGCGGACAACCTGTTCGGAAGGACGCTGACGGACGCGCACCCATGTGGAAGGAGAAATCTATATTTTGGGACCTGCCATATTGGAAAGACCTAGAGGTCCGCTCCGCAATCGACGTGATGCACGTGACGAAGAATCTTTGCGTGACCCTGCTTGGCTTCTTGGGCGTGTATGGGAAGACAAAAGATACACACGAGGCACGGAGGACCAGCAACGTATGCACGGAGAAGACGGCATACATCGTGGTCATGCAAGCTACGCTCTTACCAAAGAAGAGAAGGAAATCTTCTTTGAATGCCTGCTCAAGATTAAGGTACCGTCTGCTTCTCGTCGAATATAAAGGGAATAATAAACATGGCAGAGAAAAAGTTCCGTAACCTAAAGTCTCATGACTGCCACGTGATTATGACGCAATCGCTTCCGGTTGCATTGAGGGGGCTTCTACCGAAAACGCTCGATTAGCCATTGTGAAGCTATGTGCATTTCTCAATGCAATCTCTCGAAGGTAATCGATCCAGAAATCATACCAAGGTTACATAATGATTTGGTGCAATGTCTTGTCGGGCCGAGTTGGTGTTCCCACCATCCTTCTTCAACATCATGACGCACGTGCTAGTTCACCTATGCGAAGAGATTAACGTTTTGGGTCCTGTATTTCTACACAATATGTTCCCTTTGAGAGGTTCATGGGAGTCTTAAAGAAATATGTTCATAACCGTGCTAGGCCAGAAGGAAGCATCTCCAAGGGCCATCAAAATGAGGAGGTCATTGAGTTTTGTATTGACTTTATTCCTGACCTTAAGCCGATTGGTGTTCCTGAATCGCGGCATAAGGGCAGTTTCTTCAGGGATCTCACTTCAGCTATGATCCTGTGAGGGTTCCTTCTCTTTGGGTGTCCACAGCCCGCGCCGCAGGAACTGCGAGTGTCCTAGATTCTTCTGTAGTATTCGATCTTTATTAGCTACCTAGCCAGTGATGTATTCGAGATTATATCTATTATTCGAGACGATGTAGTCGAGATTATATCTATTATTCGAGATGATGTTTTCGAGATTATATCTATTATTCGAGACGATGTATTCGAGATTATATCTATTATTCGAGACGATGTAATTTGAATACTAAATTGTTTTATATTTCTTTTGGATTAGTTAAATAAAAGCTATGGCGGACAATACCGGCAGAGAGGGAGAACAGGCCATGTTCGATATGATACGCCATCCTCACGGGCCAGATGATGATCAAAATGAAGAAGATTATGACGGTTCCGAATTTCTAAACAACACCGGAGAGGGTGATATGATATTCGATCGCGACTACCGAATTGATGAAGTCATGAACTATGATTATGATGATGACGAAGAAAATGTTGATCTTGAAACAACAAAGACCGGCGAGGTATATATATTTATATAAGGTGCATCCGGTGATCATCACATGTTTTAAATGACTTGAAGATATATTAACGAATCGATCTTTGTTCTTTCAGCCATCCGGATCGAGCAAATCTTCAGGCAAAAGGACGAAATGAGGCCCGAACAAAAAGTTGAAGGAGGGCGTAAAGTACAATATCGAGGCAATCAGACCTAATGGCGAACCATTAGCGCCTAAGAAGATCACAGACAAGTTCGTTCGTTAGTGCGAAGTTGTTGTGAAGGACCAACTCCCGATCTCCCTTCAAGAATGGAGAGAGCCAGCAAAATACAAAAGACAAAAAGACAAAAAGGACGCTGCTCCATGTCCAGATCTTACTTTTGTCGACAAAAGACAAAAAGAACTGTTTTGGGATACTCTCATGGAACATTTCACCCTACCAGATCATTTTAGATAAGCAGATGTGCAGAAAGTCAAGGACGCTGCTCTTAGGAAGATGGCGGTTGCATTCAAGAACCACAAGAATCGTGAATGAGACAAGTACGTCAAGGGAGGAAGGAAGACTCCAGTATTCGAGGGAACACTAGAGAACCAACGTGCTCATTGGGACGATTTCGTGAAGTTCAAGGATTCGGAATTAGCTAAGGAACGGTCGAGAATAAACAAGAAGAATGCCGAAAAAAAGGATAAGTTCCATTAGCTAAGGATCTGAGGACCATCTAACTAAGGAGGACGAGTGGATTCAGTAGCACTGCCCGTGGACAGATTCAGACGCCGAGCAGTTTCCGACCGACGACGGCGGTGTAGACGATCCCGCTGGGATATGATGTTCGAGACCCTCGCTCGCTATCACCTGGAGCCGTAGCAACACTCCTTCCCTTTTTGGTGTCTCGATGCCAAAGGGGGAGAGAGTTTAGGGATTTGTGTCGTTGTCTGATTTGCGAGTGTGTCTTTGTGGTGTGTTTTCTCGCCGTTTGCTTTGTTTGGTTTTGTGCCAGTGAGACCTAAGTTCCAGACATTTGGTGTGAGACATATGCTACCTTATCTTTATATTATTATTATCTATGTCTATCTAGTCCTTCGGTATCTTATGAGTTGCATGCTTATCCTGTTATATACTATGCTCTCATATATCCTGCTTAGGTTGTTGGTCTCTAAAATGTAGGGGGAGCGTTGATCCTAGTATGTGTGCCGTGCAGACCAAAGCACTTATCTAGATAGCACACATCTAGGGGGAGCCCGTCTATATTTTAGAGTTATGGGGTTTGCGTATGTCCTATGTCTTTTCCCGTTTGTGCAAATCCCGAATTGTCATCAATCCACCAAAAAGGGGGAGATTGTAAGGGCATATTTATCCCGAAGGTGTTTTGGTGATTGATGACAATGCTTTTGCGGACTAATCGTGTGCGTTGAGCTTTTCAGAGACTCATTCTTTGGCACGAGATGATTCCCTCCCCTCGGTGTTTTATTCAAGACGGTGGAGCTCTTTCGTTTCTATGTTGTGGACTAGTTTCGTAGGAGTCACCGTACTATCAAGAGGGGATCCGCTTTGGTAAGGCTAGGGTGGAATCAACACGTACACTTCCTTATCGCACTCGCTGAACCTTTCCGCTTCAATGGAGATCTCTTTCCCTTTTGTTTGTGCCTTGTCTGGTCCCAGCGGTAGTACCGCGGGCCACAGCGGTAGTACCGCCGAGTGCAACAAGCGGTAGTACCGCTCCTCAGCGGTAGTACCGCTTGGAGCCCTCCGCCGTAGTACCGTTGCGGCTCCATGCTCCTACCGCCTCGACTCGAGGGCCCTTTTTCTCGTGTCGGGTTTTGCGGCACTAGCTGCGGCAGTAGAGGCGGTAGTACCGCTCCTAAGCGATAGTAGCGCCCTTACCACCGCGGTAGTACCCGCTCTGGGTCCAGGACCTTGCTCCCCTCCTGTGCGCGGCAGTACCGCTAGGTGGGATGGTAGTACCGCTGGCTCAGCTGTAGTACCGCCCACCCAAGCGGTAGTACCGCTCTCTGCGGGGCTGCTTGGGGGGTAACGTTTGGATTATTCCCCCCACTATATAAAGGGGTCTTCTTCCCCAAAGTTGACTCACCTCTTCCCCCAAAAGCTCCATTGTTGCTCCAAGCTCCATTTTCGCCCGATCTCTCTCCCTAGCCAATCAAACTTGTTGATTTGCTCGGGATAGGTTGAGAAGGCCCCGACCTACACTTCCACCAAGAGAAATTTGATTCCCCTCACTAATCCCTAGCGGATCTTGTTACTCTTGGTGTTTGAGCATCCTAGACGGTTGAGGTCACCGCGGAGCCATAGTCCATTGTGGTGAAGCTTCGTGGTGTCGTTGGGAGCCTCCAATTAAGTTGTGGAGATAGCCCCAACCTGTTTGTAAAGGTCCGGTCGCCGCCTTCAAGGGCACCAATAGTGGAATCACGGCATCTCGCATTGTGTGAGGGCGTGAGGAGAATACGGTGACCCTAGTGGCTTCTTGGGAAGCATTGTGCCTCCACACCGCTCTAACGGAGACCTACTTGGGCGGACCCAGCCCAAGAATTCAGTGGGGGCCCAAGTAACTGGGGGCCCAAATGTTTGGCTAACTGGGGGCCCAACTAGTAAAATGTTGGAACTCAAAGCAGTAAAAATATAAATTGACTGGGGGCCTGGGACCCCACTCAGTTCAACATGGGTCCGCCCCTGCGTACTTCTCCTCAAAAGGAAGGAACTTCGGTAACACATCCTCGTCTCCATCGGCTCCACTCTTGGTTATCTCGTGCCTTTACTTGTGCAAGCTTATTTGTGTTGTATCCCTTGCTTGCTTGTGCACTTATTGTTGTTGCATCATTTAGGTTGCTCACCTAGTTGCATATTTAGACAACCTACTTTGATGCAAAGTTTAATTTGGTAAAGAAAAGCTAAAAATTGTTAGTTGCCTATTCACCCCCCCCCCTAGTCAACTATATCGATCATTTTAATAATAAATATTTATCATGAAAAAAGGAAATAAATCATAACTTTTTTATTGCCTCTAGGGCATATTTCCTTCAGTTCTGTATAGTTTTTTGGCTTGATAACTTTACAGCATTGCTATCTTCCAGCTAACTGATATTCAATTGATAATATTAAAGTTTTTGTCAGTTTGATCCGCTTCACACACAACCAGATGATTCATTATGCTCGAGTAGGAACATGAATAAATGCAAGCAAAATTTTATATCATTGGGAACAAATTTTCTTTTCATAATTGAGAGAGGACCAAATCAGGACAGTGATGAATAAATGAAACCATGATTACGTCCTTGAATGATTTCCAGGAGCAACGTTTTGTGAAACAAATCACAAATGATAGGAGCTTCGTACGAAAACATGGAAGATAGAGGGTGCACATTCCCACTATTAATCCAGACAATTAATAGAGTCCTCCAATGGTTTCATGCTAGCCTAGGGATCATCCCCGTCCGTGGTTGTCCCCGATTTTAGTTCTCTGGAATGATCATGTTAATTTATTAATGTGTGTACTGCTTGTCTGGCACATGTGTGGGTCCAATTATTCTTCTACAAGACTTACATCTCTGTATCTTGTAAGGTGAAACATGCAGCATCTTTTTTTGTGTGGAATGAAACATATAGCATCCTAGCAATTTACTTCATCGGTTCATGCTTTAAGATGTGTAGAATCTATATTAGTTAACAAAATTACAACTACCATAACTAATGCAAATTTATCACAAGTAGATAAATAAGTTCTCCACCAACCTTCATCTGCGCAAATATTGATTTCTTCCTTTATATAAGCCACTCTCTTTTCATGGGAGTAGATATATATATGTTGGGTGGCTTCACTTTGTTTTAACTTGTTGGTAGCATTAGCTCATCAAATAGGTCGTAGTCACATAAACAAATGAGCGCGCGATGAAAATAGGAGGCATCGGTAATCGGGGTGGAGCGACGATGTCGAATGCCACATGATCAAAATGAGTATGGTGCTAGGCCGGCCTTCGTGCCAAGTCGAGCCGGATCTTGAAAACGTACCAGTAAGGGTCTAGAACATCTACCATTACGAGTCATCTTGTGTGTTTCATTAGACACTGGGCAAGTGGATTAGAAGCAAGCACGAAGGACCTTCCTGTTAGAGAGAGAGAGAGAGAGAGAGAGAGAGAGAGAGGGAGAGGGAGAGAGAGAGGCCCGATCAAGTTTTAACGTAACTTTCACATTCATCACAATTTGTATCACCACCGCTCAAGCGCATCATCAGAACAAAAATGTTCCATATAGTTATTACAACTTATTTAATAACGTAAAGAAAAATAACCTCCATGGCTAAGTTGCAAAAAAAGAAAATCGTTATAGAACAGTTAACTCTTAAATGGCTACTTTGGGCAATTTCTCTTTGAAAATTTATTTATATGTGCATGGAGTTCTTTTTTGCTTTTTTTCTCTACATATTTTCATCCGAAGATAAAACACATGTGAATATACGTGGCGCACGTGTTATCTCTGGTCCTGCTATTATCCACTTCAGCCGCGGCCACCGCCTGTCATCAGCGGGATCCCATGGTTGATGCATCCGCGAACTCTCCCGATGGCCCACAGCCGCCCAGCTCCTTGCCGCAAGGTCAGATTCCTAACCCGCCGGGCGGAAACCTCAGGACGGTTTCTTGAGCTGCCCAAGAACCTGTGTCGGGATCTTGTGGGGAATGAGAGGCGAGGGTTTGTATCAGCAGAATGGACAATCAAGAGAACAAGGAAGATAGAGGGTGCACATTCCCACTATTAATCCAGACGATCAAGAGAGTCCTCCAATGGTTGCATGCTAGTCTAGGGATCAGCTCCGTCCGTGGTTGTCCCCGATTTTAGTTCTTTGGAATGATCATATTTAATGTGCGTATTGCTTGTTTGGCACATATGTGGGTCCGATTATTCTTCTATAACTCTTACATCTCTGCATCTTGTAAGGTGAAACATGTAGCATCTTAGCAATTTACTTCATCGGTTCATGCTTTAAGATGTGTAGAATCTATATTAGTTAACAAAATATCACATGTAGATAAATAAATTCTCCAGCAACCTTCACCAGCACAAATATTGATTTGTTCCTTTATATAAGCCACCCCTCTTTCACGAGAGTAGATAGATATATTGGGCGGCTTCACTTTGTTTTAACTTGTTGGTAGTATTAGCCCATCGAGGGCATGCGCATGATAAAAAAGACTATGGTACTAGGCCTTCGTGCCAAGTCGAGCCGCATCTGGAAAACATACGGCTACGAGCCTCGAAACATCTACCACTACAAGTCATCTTGTGTGTTTCATTAGACACTGTGCACATGGATTAGAAGCAAGCACGAAGGACCTTCCTGTCAGAGAGAGAGAGAGGCCCCGTCTGAGTTTTGATGTAACTTTCAGTTTCATCAGAATTTGTACCGCCACCCCTTGAGCGCATCATCAGAAAGAAAATGTTCAATATAGTTCTTACAACTCATTTAATAACGTACTCCAGTAATTAATAATAACCTCCATCGCTAAGATGCACAAAAAACAAATGAAAATCATTATAGAGCAGTTTAACTCTTAAATTGCTACCGTGGCCAATTTCTCTTTGAAAAGTTATAATTATATGTGCGTGGAGTTCTTTTTGCTATTTTTCTCTCTCCATGTTTCGGTCTGAAGATAAAACACGTGTGAATATACGTGACGCGCGTACTCTCTCCGGTCCTGCTATTATCCACTTCAGCCGCCACAGCCCGTTGTCGTCGGCGGCGAGATACCATGGTTGATGTGGCCGTGAACTCCCCCGATGGCCACGCAGCCGCCCAGGTCCTCGCCGCAAGGTCAGATTCCTAACTCGCCGGGCCGAAACCTCCCCGATTTCTTGAGCTGCCTGGGAACACTCCTCGCGCTTGAATGATTAGGCAGCACTCCGTGCAGGGATCTTGTGGGGAATGAGAGGCGAGGGTTTGTATCAGTAGAAACTGGTTATTAGATGTCGTGGTTGCCATTTGGAGAGTGGAGAGTACCACCCAAGTTCATCAGATTGATTTCAGTGTTACCTTTTTTTTGGATACAAGGCTTAAATTTTTTGGGTTTCATCCTCGCCATGGATAATGTCCATTTTCTCCGAGTTTCTTCCTCTCATGCGCCAGCCCTCTATTATCGCAGCATCTAGACCCACTCTTATTTCTTTTTCTTTTTCTTGTTTGTTTATGGTTGCCATCATTGATGATGCCGTTGAATCTAGCCTTGGGTTTCTAGATACGACAAAGCAGTTCTCCGTGCGGATTATTTGTCGATGTCGTTTATCTATGAGAGATGGAACCACGAACTTGCTAGCTTCTGTAATTGTAACTATAATTGAGATCTCCATGAAACTTGTTAACTACTCTCTTATTTGTTTCAGTCAGAGTAATGACTTGGAATCACCATTATCTGGGTTGCTAGGGATTGCCCCATTCATAGTTAGTGTGTGTACTGCTTATCTGGCACATGCGTGAGTCTGAATATTCTCCTGTAAGTCTTACTCTTGTTTATCTTGTAAAGTGAAACATGTAGCACAGCAATTTACTTCATCAGTTCAAGCTCTAATATGTGTAAATTCTATATATTTTTTTAGAAAAGGAGGAATACCCCCGGCCTCTGCATCTGGACGATGCATACGGCCATTTTATTAATTATTAACACAAGACCTTACAAAGTCGTACAACAGTAAGACAAAAGCCACCATCTAAGCAACATCTGTCGTTACCACTATCTAGTTGATGAAAGGGCACTAGTAGTCTGTGCCTAATACCAAACAGACCTCGCAACCAAACCTAACATCTAAGACCTGAGGTCCAAACCAGGACGCGTGCCGGGTATGGGCACCCACCAGTCCGGCGTGCTCCTCAACCAGGACGCCTGCCGGGTATGAGGCCGCCACAACCACTTGCCACCAATCCATCTTCAGAGATGTACTGCTGCATCGACCTTGCCCGGTCTAGCAGCCGCCGACGCCACCACGACGCCAGTCAGTGTCGACCTCCTGCGCGTGTCCATCACCACACATCTGACGCCAAGTCTCCGTTGCTCCATGCCGCCAAGAGCCGCTGCCAAGAATATGTAGAAAGAAACACCGCTCCACCGAAAGGGAGGCAGCACACCCCCACCCCTCACCTGCAGTCCCTCCCATCTGAACCCAATGTCCCTGGCGCCGCCTCCAGGAAGGTTACGGTGCACGGGGCGCCACCGACACCCGATCCGCATCGGATCTTGGGCTTTCACCCGGACATGGGTCGGAGTGGAGAGATGGTGTCCTCAGCAGCACCCCCAAGGAGGAACACGGCGCGAAAAGGCAGCGTCGCCGCTGCCGGCCAACCAAGGCGGCCAAGGTTTCCCACAGACACCGATCTGCTCCACCAGAACACACCGGAGGCGGATCCGGCAAGATCCAAAGCCGAACCGGGAACTGGGAGGGGAAGCATGGAAGGGAGGGGGGCAATACCTCTAGATTTGGCACGGGAAGCTCCGCGCCGCGCTCGACCACCACCTGTGGCTCGCCGTCCTCACGGCCGAGCCCTCAGGCCGGCCGTCCGCCTGCACACGCCGCCGGTCGCACGACGGCACCGCCACGCCAGCAGGGGCCGCCGCCCTGGATCCGAGGGCCTCCGTGAAGAAGGACCGCCGAAGACCCCGCCGCCACCTTCCCCGGCGCCCGCGCGGGCTTTCCCGGCGGTCATCTCCGGTGGCGGCGAGGGGGAAGTGTGGGGTGGGGGGTGGCGGCGGGGGCTAACCCTAGATGGTATCTACCTTTCTAGCGGTAGACTAAATTAACTAGGCAGCTGTAAATTCTATATTAGTTAATAAAAATATACCTACCATAACTCAAGGAAATTTATCACATGTAGATACATAAGTTTTCCACCAACATTCACCAGGGTAAATATTGATCTCTCTTTATATAAGCCACTCTCTTTTCACAAGAGTAGATAGATATGTTGGACGGTTTCACTTTGTTTTAACTTGTTGGTAGCATTTCCTAGTTCATCAAATAGGTGGATAGAGGGCAGCGTGAGAGAAGGTAAAGAGATAAGTGAGCACACGATGGAAATAGGAGGCATCAGTAATCGGGATGGAACTATTATCTCATGCAGCACATGATTAAAATGATTATGATGCCAAGCGTTCGTGCCAAGTTGATCATGACCTCAAAAACACTCGGCTAATTTACTTGAAACAGCTACCATTACGAGTTATCTTGTCTGTTTCATTAGAGCATCTTCAACGCTAGGCGCTAAGGGTGGACGCTAGGAATATTTTCCAGTCCGATCAGCGGTTACGCCCTCGATTCCTGGCGTCCGGAGCCGCAGCACGCAAAGAAAGGCAGCGAGCGCTTGCCTCTTTTTCTCCCCACGAGATGAGGCACGAGCGTTGTTTTCCACACGTATTTAGCGCCTATGGTTAGCGCCAGCGCTGGAGCAGATAACACTTGGGAATTTTTAAACTTTTTGCTATTTTTTTTTTGTTTAAGCACCTAGACAAGCGTCTACCATTGTACATGCTTTTAGACGCTGTGCACATAGATTACAAGCAAGCATGAAGGGTCTTCCTGCTAGAGAGAGTGACAGAGGCCTTTGAGGTAAACCTGGGCATGTGCCCGGCCTGGCAACCCGACCCGAAAAACCCAGGCTGGACCGGGCTTGTCGCTCGGACCGGGCTCTGGCTCAATTCATGGCCTAAAGTAATATTCTGGATGGGCTCCGGCTTAAATTTTAGGCCTAAAATTAGCCTGGCCCGGCCCGGCAATGTCTAAAGTTTTTCTCAATTGGGTCCGCTTCACACACGACCTGATGATTTATTATCAAATGGAAAATTGGATGCATCTGTGTGTGATTTGGTTTCTCGAGGAGGAACATGAATAAATGAAAGTAATTTTTTATATCATTGTGAACACAATTTCTTTTCAGAAATGAGAGAGGATCAAATTAGAAGACTGAAGAATAAATTAAAATGGAATTACGTCCTTGAATGATTTTCAGGAGCAACATTTTTGGAAACTGTTAGACTCCGTATTGTATACAACTAGGATTAGACTTTCCTTACATATCCTGTAATTGTAACAGCCCCTTGATATATATAAACAGACCGGCCGCACCCTTATGTGCGTGCGATTTCTCAATCCCTCAAACCTGAACGTATTACATGGTATCAGCTTAGGTTACGATGACTTCCGCTGCTCCTTCGACCGCCGCCGCCGGCTCTTCTACTGCAGCCACCACGCCCTCGACCGCTGCCTCTGCAGGCGGGCTTCTTCCGCCCAGCCTCGCCGCTCTCCTCGCCGGCACAAACGGACTGCACAACTCCCTCGTCGTCAGCACCATGGCTGGCCCATCCAGCTTCGGCACCAACCTCGGCTCCTTCATGGCCGGGGTGATGCCCCCGGCTTCTTCGACTATTCCCGCGGCTGCCGCTGTCCGGCCTACTCCCGTCCGTCTGCCTGCGGTGGCCGACGTGCCCGCACCTGCGCCGTTCCACTTTGCCAATCCTCACCATCAAGTTATCGGCGGAGAATTTTCTGTATTGGCGCGCGCAGGTCCTTCCTCTCCTCCGTAGCCATAATCTCCTCGGCTACGTTGATGGATCGCTGCCATGTCCACCATCGACTGTTGTGGCCACTACGGCGGATGGTGCGCGACATATGGTTCCAAACTAGGCTTATACTGTTTGGGTGCAGCAAGATCAAGCAATCCTCTCGGCGATTCAATCATCGCTGACCGAAGGTGTCGCTGGCATGATCCTCTTTGCCGCTACGTCCCAGGACAACTCTCGAGAGCAGTTTTTCATCACAGTCCACAGCACGGTCCATGGCACTTCGTCGTCAACTTCAGGAAATGAAGAAGCTTGATCTCTCAGCCACTGTTTATTTCAACAAAGTGAAGAATCTCGCTGACACTTTGGCCGCCATTGGGAAACCTCTTTCTGATGAAGAGTTCACTGGTTTTATTCTTGGTGGGCTCGACAGTGACTATGATTCCTTGGTTGAGGTGGTCCAAGGTGGTGATACCCCGATGCCTCCACGAGATCTCTATGCTCGTCTTCTTCAAACCGAACAGTGCATTGAGTCTCGCCGGTCCACTGAGGTTCATGGCGGTTTCTCTTCAGCGAACAGCGTAACCCGTGGTGTTTCGCGGCAGCCCTATCGTACTGGTGGTGTCTCATCAGGTGGAAAACCAAATCTTCCGCCACCTACGCAGAAGCAGAACTATAACAACAACAACAACAAACGTCAAGGTGGTGGCTCGTCATCACCTGATGGTGCGTCTTGCCCTACTTGTGGTCGTACCAATGGTGGTCGCCTCACATGCCAGCTTTGCAGATTTCAAGGCCATGTTGCTTCTCGTTGTCACAAAAGCTTCAAGCGTGATTTCCTGGGCATTGGCAACGATGGGCGCAACAATGAGCGTCAAGCTGCCATGGCTACTCATGGTCCCATTGGTGCTCCTCAAGGCCACACTACCTCCTATCCCATCGATGCAAGTTGGTACATGGACACAGCAACCACTGATCACCTGACGAATGAACTCGACAAGCTTCATTCCCGCGAGCCCTACCATGGTCCAGACAAGGTGCACACTGCAAATGGGTCAGGTATGCACATCGAACATATTGGTCAAAGTTCCCTTCCCACTAGTACCTCTAAGCACCTTCAACTTTGTGATGTCCTTCATGTTCTTGCTGTTACACGTAATCTTCTATCTGTTCCTAAACTTACACATGACAATGATGTTTTTGTTGAATTTCACCCCTTTGATGTCTTTGTTAAGGATCGCGCAATGAGGGACGTTCTTCTTAGCAGTCATTATCACCATGGTCTCTATCCACTTGATGCACCTCAAGCTTCTCAAGTCTTCAGCAGTGTTCGTGTCAAGCCATCTCAATGGCGTTCGCGTCTTGGTCATCCAGCTTCCCCCATTGTGCGCCATGTTCTTCATCGCCATCAACTCCCGGTCGTGTCTAGTAATAAAGATGTCTCGGAGTGTGATGCCTGTCAACAAGGAAAAATTCATCAACTTCCGTTTCCAGTATCTACTCGTGTAGTTAAACATCCTCTCAAAATTGTGTTTTCAGATGTATGGGGCCCTGCCCAAACCTTAGTTAGTGGCCATAATTATTATGTCAGTTTACTTGATGCTTATAGTCGATTCACTTGGCTTTATTTTCTTAAGCGCAAATCCGATGTGTTTAGTGTGTTTCTTCAGTTTCAAACTCATGTTGAGCGTCTCCTTGGTAAAAAAGTAATTGTTCAGTCTGATTGGGGGGGGGGGGGGGAGGGGGGGGGGATACTGCAACCTCAACACATTTTTCAGTAAACTTGGGATTACACATCGTCTCTCATGTCCACATACACATTAGCAGAATGGCGCTGCTAAACGTAAATCGTCACATAGTGGAAACTGGCTTAACTCTTTTGGCACAAGCATATGTACCTTTACGTTTTTGGACTGATGCTCTCTACGGCCTGCTTTCTTATCAATAGGCTTCCTACACGAGTACTAGCCATGAAAACTCCCATTGAATGCTTGCTTCAAGAAACACCTGATTATACCTTTCTTAAAGTGTTTCGTTGTGCCTGTTGGCCGCATCTTCGACCATACAACAATCGCAAACTTGAGTTTCATTCTAAAAAGTGTGTCTTTTTTGGGTATAGCTCTCTGCATAAAGGATACAAGTGTCTTCATGTTCCCTCAAATCGTGTTTACATATCCCGTGATGTTATCTTTGATGAGAACCACTATCCTTTCTCTCATTTTTCGGAGTCACAACCTTCTTCGCATTCTACTCTACCATCACTTGTTTCGCCTGACCAATTTGTTGATGCTGCATATTCTCCTATTTTGCTTCCTCACCATGGTGCAGGTACCGGACATGGTGCTCGTCTTCAGCTTCTAGATGATGAAGAAGCCGCCCCTGATGCACCTTACATTGATCGCCCTGTCATGCATGGCCCGGACGTCAATCGCGTCCAAGGAAGGGCGAGCCATGCGGTAGCGGCTCCGACCGGGCCGGAGCGAGTCGAGCCGATGCCAACTCCCTTCACAGTAGGCAGCTCAGCCATTGAGCCGTCCCCGGACTCGGATGTGTCGCGCATCCTTGGACTTTCCTCGTCCACGACTTGCGATGCGCCCTCGACGCCCTCGTTGGTACGCCATGCAGATGCTGGCCCAGATGCGACCTCGCCGGTGTTGGAGTCTCCTGGCTCGGGATCGCCTGCTCCTACTCCATCTCCGGTTCTGCCATAGCCTGTGGTTGCTCCTCGACTTGTGCACACACGTAGCCAGAGTGGTATTTTTCAACCAAAGCAACGAACAAATGGTACCGTTGCATGGCTAGCTGTATGTATGGCGCACAAAATTTCTGATCCGGCGTCTGAGCCGACACATATCCAGACAGCAATGGGAATACCTCACTGGAGAGCTGCCATGGAACAAGAATTTTTTGCACTGCAACAAAATAAGACCTGGACACTTGTGCCTCCTATCTCAGGAGTAAATGTGATTGACTCTAAATGGGTTTTTAAGGTCAAGAAACATGTTGATGGATCGGTTGAATGCTATAAGGCTCGTCTAGTTGCCAAAGGTTTTAAGCAACGCTATGGTCTTGATTACGAAGACACTTTCAGTCCTGTTATCAAGCCTGCCACCATACGTCTTCTTCTTTCATTGGCAGTTACTCGTGGTTGGTCTCTTCGTCAGTTGGATGTTCAGAATGCATTTCTTCATGGTGTTTTGAGGAAGAGGTTTACATGCGGCAACCCACTGGGTTTATTGATACTGATAGGCCTCATCATCTTTGTCGGTTGGTCAAGGCAATTTATGGTCTCAAACAGGCTCCCCGTGCCTGACATGCTCATCTTGGATCTGCTCTTCGGTCACATGGTTTTGTTCCATCTACTGCATACACGTCTTTGTTTCTTCTCCAGCGCCCTGAGGTCACTATGTATCTATTGGTTTATGTCGATGATATTATTCTCATCAGTTCTTCGTCTGCTGCCGCCGACCGACTGATAGTAAATCTTCGACATGACTTTGCTGTGAAGGATCTTGGTCCGTTTCACTATTTTTTGGGTCTGGAGGTTACACATACTGCTGATGGTCTCTCTCTCACTCTGAAAAAAATATTCCCTGGATCTCCTTCGACGTGCTGGGATGTTAAAGTGTAAGCCTGTCTCTACACCCATGTCTATGACTGAAAAGCTTTCTGCTGATGCTGGTGTGCTCCTTGGTGCCGATGGCGCTACTGAGTATCGCAGTATTGTTGGTGGATTGCAATACCTCACCATCACTCGACCAGATATTTCCTTTGCAGTTAACCGTGTCTGCTAGTATCTTCATTCACCTTGTGATACCCATTGTTCTGCAGTTGAACGCATACTGCGTTATGTTCGTCTCACTGCATCATTTGGTCTTCATCTTCGCCCTGCATCTTCTATGCTATTGTCTGCTTTCTCTGATGCAGACTGGGCAGGAAGCCCTGATGATAGGCGATCCACGAGGGGATATGCTGTGTTTTTTGGTTCAAATTTGATCGCCTGGAATGCTCGGAAGCAACCCACTGTCTCTCGGAGTAGTACAGAAGCTGAGTACAAGGTTGTAGCTAATGCTACTGCCGAACTTATTTGGGTACAGTCCTTGCTGCAAGAGTTGGGTGTTCCTCAAAACATGCCTCCGGTTCTCTGGTGTGACAATATTGGAGCCACTTATCTCTCATCTAATCCTGTCTTCCATGCACGGACGAAGCATATTGAAGTTAATTTCCATTTTGTGAGGGGGCGTGTTGCACAGAAGCTATTACAAATCAAGTTCATCTCTTCTAAGGATCAAATTGCTGACGTCTTTACCAAGCCACTGCCGCTTCCCTTGTTTGAAGTTTGTCGGCGCAATCTCAACCTTCTTGACACCGGTTAAGATTGAGGGAGGGTGTTAGACTCCGTATTGTATACAACTAGGATGTAACATCCATTAGATCATCATTGCATATCATATTTTATTGCATTTTGGCTTGATCCTGGAAATTCTACGCAACTCAAGGACCCACGAAGAGAGTTGGGGATTTCGTTATTTTCATATTTGAGTTTTCTCAAATTTTGAAAAAGAGGATCATTTGATATTAATTATTTTATCTTCGTATATTTCTTTTATGAAAATAAAAGAGAAGAAATAAAATGACTTTCCCAAAATAAAGAGATATTGAAAATTTAATAATAAAATCAAATAGGATTTTTCGGAGTTTTATCGCTATTTTATTTGAATTAGGAAAAATGCATGTTTTTCAAGATTGCATTTTAGGCCCAAATAAATGTTCATCTTGTCCGGCTTATTTTTAGTGGACGGGGAAAATTTATTTCAGGATTTTTGAAGTCTGTTTAGTATATCTTTTCTTTCTTTTTCTGCATGTTCGAATTATTAAAAAAAAGAAGTCAAACCGACCCCGGGCCGTACCAGCGGGACTCACGGGGGGGCTTTATAAGCCGGGCCACCCACTGCTCCGAAGCCCACCGCCGCCCGAAGCCCACACCGCCGTCGAACCCTAGCCGCCGGCCGCCTTTGTAGCCGGGGCCGAGCCATAACCGCCTCGCCGCCTCGCCGGAGTTCCCGCCGGACCCGAGGTAGCCGCCGCCTTTTTTTTAATAAAACCGTTTGTTTTTCTAAAACCCTAGATCCGTTTTTTAGATCGGTTCGTCGGTTTTTTCTCGGTTTATTTATTTAGCGGACGTTTGTCCGTATGTTCATTAACGAACGGGTTTTGCCGTTTAGCCGCAGACAGCGAACGTTCGTTCGTTAACCTGTTCGTCCATTTTTCTTTTTCTCGGATTTTTCGCGATTATTCTCGATCGCGATTCCAGATTCGATTTTCATTTTAGTATAACTTTTTGCTCGTTTATCGGAATCAGGCGATTCAAGCGCCTAGAGTTTCATCTCGAAACCCTCTTTCTGTTTAACCAGCTCAAACAAGTTTTTGCTACTGTAAAATTTGACTTAGGCCCAGACTAGTAAACGGAGCTTGTTTCTTTCGCCGTTTGAGTTTTGTTGCTTCGTTTGATTTGATTCTTTTTGCAAACCGGAGTTCTTAAGTTGAACGTTCTGGTTAGACCTCTTATTTGAGTTTTACCCGTGCTTTAGATGAGTGCTTATTGTATGCTTGTTTGTTTACGATAGAGTACCCGGAGTGCGCAGCGTGCTACTACGAGTCTCTAGGTTTCACGGATCATCAGCAAGGCAAGTAACACTTTGATCATACCTCTTTACTACCCAGTTTTATTGCATTAGATTAATCCTCAAACAATTGCATGGTTAGGATCTGATTAATATGTGGGTTTTGGGAAGTAGATAAGGTTGTACCTATTGTCCTTTTTATTATCAAACCTTTGGGAGTTACTTCTACGTTTGCTTATATTGCTATGCTATGCTGGTAGACATGGATTGGGTGAGTGTATCCATGACAGATGTGAGTTTGTTAATTAATGGTTTACTTAAGGTGGCAACATTAATACACATCTGGGTGGAAGTAGAAATCAAGAAGGAGCATCAATTGTTGATGGTTGGTGAAACCACTAGTTTCAAGAAGGGTACGGGCAAGAAGGGATACTTCATGAAACGGCAAATCAGTTGCTGCTCTAGTGAAGAAACCCAAGGTTGAACCCAAACCCGAGACTAAGTACTTCTGTAATGAGAGGAACGGACACTGAAGCGGAACCACCCTAGATACTTGGTAGATGAGAAGGCTGGCAAGGTCGATAGAAGTATATTGGATATACATTATGTTAATGTGTACTTTACTAGTATTCCTAGTAGCACCAAGGTGTTAGATACCGGTTCGGTTGCTAAGTGTTTTTTTTAAGATCCAGCCATAGCTGGCATTGATTTCATTAGCAGAGAGAGAGCGGGAACAAGTTTGATCAAGTGATCAGTGGGGTGAGATAGAAAAGGTACAGTTGGCCAGCCTAGTGGCTATGCTGGCACTGATGGAATGGGGATATCTCTCACGGCACATCCCCGAAGGGGTGCTCTATGCAGGCTGCTCCTGCGATTCTCCATTGTTCCATGTCACGGCGGCACGCTTCAATGATGGAGCGAGAGCACGGCGTCTTACCGCGGAAGGTGCATGCGTTACGCTCAAGCCATATGTGCCAGGCAATGAGCGCAAGAATGGATCTGGTGCCCTTCCTGTCTGTTGGCCTTGCCGCATCCGTGATCAGTCTCACTCTTTCCGTCGTCGTCGTTCCGGAGCTCCAGGTAGCGTGTGCCAGAGAGTGGCAGCCCCGCCAAGACGCCGCCATTGTCCAAGCCTGGATGGCAATCGGGCAGTCCCAGAACAGGTGGGAGGAGGACTCCAAATTTCGCAAGCAGAGTTGGCAGAAGTAGCTATTCTCCCAGCCACGCCGCTGCAGGCGATTGTTGCACCACAGTCTGTCCAGGTGGAGCATCCAGAGGAACATCTTGAGCTTCCCAGGTGCCCAGATTCGCCAGACGTCCTTGGAGGGGAAGGGTGCCATTGGCTCCTGGAATTGTGCCGCGTAGGCGGAGCGGGCGGAGTAGTGCCCAGAGGTGCCAGCAGTCCAGCGGATTGTGTCGCTGAGATCATTGTTGAGTGTTAGTATCTCGAAATAAAAGCTACGGAATAAACGGAGACTAGCTAAAGGTGAGCCGACGATATGTGTTGGAAGTGTTCCCAAGGTTGATGTGATCAAGCATCGCACGCTCCCTCTACCATCGAGATTGGAGTTAAACCTAAAATTGTTATTTGGTGTTTATGCGTTGAGCATAGACATGATTGGATTATGTCTATCCCAATACGGTTATTCATTTAAGGAGAATAATGGTTACTCTATTTATTTGAATAAATACCTTCAAAGGTCTTGCACCTAAAGGAATGGTTTATTGAATCTCGATCGTAGTGATACACATTTTCATGCCAAAAGATATAAGATAGTAATGATAGTACCACTTACTTGTGGCAATCGCCATGTAAGTCATATTGGTATAAACGCATGAAGAAGCTCCATGTTGATGGATCTTTGGACTCACTCGCTTTTGAAAAGTTTGAGACATGCGAACCATGTCTATTGGTGCATACGCATGAAGAAACTCCATGCAGATGGATCGTTTAGACTCACTTGATTTTGAATCACTTGAGATATGCAAATCATACCACATAGACAAGATGACTGAAAAGCCTCGGTTTCAGTAAGATGGAACTAGATAGCAACTTGTTGGAAGTAACACATTTTGATGTGTGCAGTCCAATGAGTGCTGAGGCATGCAGTGAATATCGTTATGTTCTTACTTCACAGATGATTCGAGTAGATGTTGAGTATATTTACTTGATAAAACACAAGTCTGAATTATTGAATGGTTCAAGTAATTTCAGAGTGAAGTTTAAGATCTTCGTGACAAGAGGATAGAATGTCTATGATATGATCATAGAATATGAATGTCTGAGTTACGAGTTTTGGCACACAATTAAGACATTGTGCAAATTGTTTCACAATTAATACCGCTCGAACACCATAGTGTGATGGTGTGTCCGAACATCATAGTTGCAGCCTATTAGATATGGTGCGTACCATGATATCTCTTATCGAATTACCACTATCGTTCATGGGTTAGGCATTAGAGACAACCGCACTCACTTTAATGGGGCACCACGTAATTCCGTTGAGACGACACCGTTTGGAGAAACCTAAGTTGTCGCTTTCTTGAAAGTTTGGGGCTGCGACGCTTATGTGAAAAAGTTTCAGGTTGATAAGCTCGAACCCAAAGCGGATAAAATGCATCTTCATAGGACACCCAACACAGTTGGGTATACCTCCTAATTCAGATCCGAAAGCAATAGGGATTGTTTCTTGAATCGGGTCCTTTCTCGAGGAAAAGTTTGTCTCGGAAAGTTTAGTGGGAGGATGGTGGAGACTTGATGAGGTTATTGAACCGTCACTTCAACAAGTGTGTAGCAGGGCACAGGAAGTTGTTCCTGTGGCACCTACACCAATGGAAGTCGAAGCTTATGATAGTGATCATGAAGTTTTGGATCAAGTCACTACTGCACCTCGAGGGGTGACAAGGATGCGCATCGCTTGAGTGGTACGGTGATCCTGTCTTGAAGGTCATGTTGCTAGACAACAATGAACCTACGAGCTATGGAGAAGCGATGGTGGGCCCAAATTCCGACAAATGGTTAGAAGCCATGAAATCCGAGATAGGATCCATGTATCATAACAAAGCACGGACTTTGGTGGACTTGCCCGATGATCGGCAAGCCATTGAAATAAATGGATCTTTAAGAAGAAGACGGACGTGGACGGTAATGTCACCGTCTATGAAGCTCGACTTGTGGGGAAGAGTTTTTCACAAGTTCAAGGAGTTGACTACGATGAGATTTTCTCATCCGTAGCGATGCTTAAGTCCGTCGGAATCATGTTAGCATTAGCTGCATTTATGAAATCTGGTAGATGGATGTCAAAACGGGTTTCCTTACCAGTCTACGTAAGGAAAGGTTGTATGTGATACAATCAAAAAGTTTTGTCGATCCTAAGGATGCTAAAAGGTATGCTGGCTCCAGTGATCCTTCTAAGGACTGGAGTAAGCATCTCGGAGTTGGAATGTGCGCTTTGATGAGATGATCAAAGATTTTGGGTTTATACAAAGTTTATGAGAAACTTGTATTTCCAAAGAAGTGAGTGGGAGCACTATAAAATTTCTGATGAGTATATGTGGTTGACATATTGATGATCAGAAATGATGTGGAATTTCTGGAAAGCATATAGGGTTATTTGAAAGATGATTTTCAATAGAAAACCTGGATTAGGCTACTTGAACAATAAGCATCAAGATCTATAAGATAGATCAAAATGCTTAATAATACTTTCAAATGAGCACATACCTTGACATGATCTTGAAGGTGTTCAAGATGGATCACCAAAGAAGGAGTTCTTGCACGAGTTGTAAGGTATGAAGTTAAGAGTTAAAAGCTCGACCACGGCAGAAGAGAGACAAAGGGCGAAGGCCGTCCCCTCACGCTCGGGCGTAGGCTCTATAGTATGCTATGCTGTGTACCGCACGGAAGTGTGCCTTGCCATGAGTCGGTCAAGGGTACAAAATGATCCAGAACGGATCATTGGACAGCGATCAAAATTATCCTTAGAAGAATAAGGAAATATTTCTCGATTATGGAGGTAATAAAGAGTTCGCGTAAGGGGTTACGCCGATGCAAGCTTTAACACCTATCCGAATGACTACGAGTAGCAAACCGGATACGTATAGTGGAGCAACCATTTGGAATAGCTTCAAGTGGAACGTGGAAGCAGCATTTACAATATGACATAGAGTACATACGGATCTGAATACTGCAGACCCGTTGACTAAAACTTCTCTCACAAGGAAAACATGATCAAACCCCAGAACTCATTGAGTCTTAATCACATGGTGATGTGAACTATTTTAGCGACACTAGTAAACTCTTTGGATGTTGGTCACATGGCGATGTGACCTATCAGTGTTAATCACATGGCGATGTGAACTAGATTATTGACTCTAGTGCAAATGGGAGACTGTTGGAAATATGCCCTAGAGGCAATAATAAATTAGTTATTATCATATTTCCTTGTTCATGATAATCGCTTATTATTCATGCTATAATTGTATTGACCGGAAACCCCAATACATGTGTGGATACATAGACAACACCATGTCCCTAGTAAGCCTCTAGTTGACTAGCTCGTTGATCAATAGATGGTTACGGTTTCCTGACCATGGACATTGGATGTCGTTGATAACGGGATCACATCATTTGGAGAATGATGTGATGGACAAGACCCAATCCTAAGCCTAGCACAAAGATCGTAGTTCATATGCTAAAGCTTTTCTAATGTCAAGTATCTTTTCCTTAGACCATGAGATTGTGCAACTCCCGGATACCGTAGGAATGCTTTGGGTGTACCAAACATCACAACGAATCGGGTGGCTATAAAGGTGCACTACAGGTATCTCCGAAAGTGTCTGTTGGGTTGGCACGAATCGAGACTGGATTTGTCACTCCGTGTAAATGGAGAGGTATCTCTGGGCCCACTCGGTAGGACATCATCATAATGTGCACAATGTGACCAAGGGGTTGATCACGGGATGATGTGTTACGGAACGAGTAAAGAGACTTGCCGGTAACGAGATTGAACAAGGTATCGGGATACCGACGATCGAATCTCGGGCAAGTACAATACCGCTAGACAAAGGGAATTGTATACGGGATCGATTGAGTCCTTGACATCGTGGTTCATCCGATGAGATCATCGTGGAACATGTGGGAGCCAACATGGGTATCCAGATCCCGCTGTTGGTTATTGACCGGAGAACGTCTCGGTCATGTCTACATGTCTCCCGAACCCGTAGGGTCTACACACTTAAGGTTCGATGACGCTAGGGTTATAAAGGAAGTTTGTATGTGGTTACCGAATGTTGTTCGGAGTCCCGGATGAGATCCCGGACGTCACGAGGAGTTCCGGAATGGTCCGGAGGTAAAGATTTATATATGGGAAGTCCTGTTTTGGTCACCGGAAAAGTTTCGGGTTTTTCCGGTAACGTACCGGGACCACCGGGGGTCCTGGGGTCACTCAAGTGGGGCCACCGGCCCGGAGGGCTGCATGGGCCAAGTGTGGGAGGACCAGCCCGGGTGGGCTGGTGCGCCTCACAAGGGCCCAAGGCGCCTAGGGTTTGGGGAGGGGGTGCTTCCACCTAACTTGGGGGGCAAGTTTCCCCTCTCCTCTCCCTTGGCCGCCACCCTAGATGGGTTTGGGCTGGCCGCCGCCCCTAGGGGTGGAACCCTAGGTGGGGGCGCAGCCCCCCCTCTCCCCCTATACATACTTGAGGGTCTTGGGGCTGCCAACACATGAGTTTTCTCCCTCTATTGGGGCAGCCCTACCTCTCTCCCTTCTCCTCTCCCGTGGTGCTTGGCGAAGCCCTGCTGGATTGCCACGCCTCCACCACCACCACGCCGTTGTGCTGCTGTTGGATGGAGTCTTCCTCAACCTCTCCCTCTCTCCTTGCTGGATCAAGGCGTGGGAGAAGGCACCGGGCTGTACGTGTGTTGAACGCGGAGGTGCCGTCCGTTCGGCACTAGGATCTCCGGTGATTTGGATCACGACGAGTACGACTCCTTCAACCCGTTCTCATGAACGCTTCCGCTTAGCGATCTACAAGGGTATGTAGATGCACTCTCCTTCCCTCGTTGCTAGTTTCACCATAGATAGATCTTGGTGACACGTAGGAAAATTTTGAATTTCTGCTACATTCCCCAACAGTGGCATCATGAGCTAGGTCTATTGCGTAGATTCTTTGCATGAGTAGAACACAAAGTAGTTGTGGGCGTTGATGATGTTCAATATGCTCACCGTTACTAGTCCAATCTTGTTTCGACGGTATTGTGGGATGAAGCGGCCCGGACCGACCTTACACGCATTTCCACGTGAGACAGGTTCCACTGACCGACATGCACTTGGTGCATAAGGTGGCTAAGCGGGTGCCGATCTCTCCCACTTTAGTCGGAACAGATTCGATGAAAAGGGTCCTTATGAAGGGTAAATAGCAATTGGCATATCACGTTGTGGTTTTATGAGGTAAGAAACGTTCTTGCTAGAAACCCATAGCAGCCACGTAAAACATGCAAACAACAATTAGAGGACGCCTAACTTGTTTTTGCGGTATGCTATGTGATGTGATATGGCCAAGAAGAATGTGATGAATGATATGTGATGTATGAGATTGATCATGTTCTTGTAATAGGATTCACGACTTGCATGTCGATGAGTATGACAACCGGCAGGAGACATAGGAGTTGTCTTTATTTATTGTATGACCTGCGTGTCATTAAACAACGCCATGTAATTACTTTACTTTATTGCTAACCGGTAGCCACAGTAGTAGAAGTAATAGTTGGCGAGACAACTTCATGAAGACACGATGATGGAGATCATGATGATGGAGATCATGGTGTCATGCCGGTGACGATGATGATCATGGAGCCCCGAAGATGGAGATCAATGGAGCTATATGATATTGGCCATATCATGTCACTACTATATAATTGCATGTGATGTTTATTATGTTTATGCATCTTGTTTACTTAGAACGACGGTAGTAAATAAGATGATCCCTTACAACAATTTCAAGAAGTGTTCTCCCTAAGCGTGCACCGTTGCTAAAGTTCGCCGCTTCTAAGCACCACGTGATGATCGGGTGTGATCGATTCTTACGTTCACATACAATGGGTGTAAGACAGATTTACACACGCGAAACACTTAGGGTTAACTTGACGAGCCTAGCATGTACAGACATGGCCTCGGAACACAGAGACCGAAAGGTCGAGCATGAGTCGTATAATAGATACGATCAACATGAAGATGTTCACCGATGATGACTAGTCCGTCTCACGTGATGATCGGACACGGCCTAGTTGACTCGGATCTTGTAATCATTTAGATGACCAGAGGGATGTCTATCTGAGTGGGACTTCATAAGATGAACTTAATTATCCTGAACATAGTCAAAAGACCTTTTGCAAATTATGTCGTTAGCTCGCGCTTTAGTTCCACTGTTTAGATATGTTCCTAGAGAAAATATAGTTGAAAGTTGAAAGAATCGATTATGCGGACAGTAGAAAGCTTATGTCCTTAATGCACCGCCACAGGTGCGAACCCCAAACGTCGTTTGTGGATGTTGCGAACATCGGACATACACGTTTTGGTAACTACGTGATAGTTCAGTTAAACGGTTTAGAGTTGAGGCACGAAAGACGTTTTTTCAAAACATCGCGGAACATATGAGATGTTTCGAGGGCTGAAATTGGGATTTCAGGCTCGTGCCCACGTCAAGAGGTATAAGACCTTCGACGATTTTCTTAGCCTGCAAACTCAGGGAGAAAAGCTCAATCGTTGAGCTTGTGCTCAGATTGTCTAAGTGCAACAATCACTTGAATCGAGTGGGAGTTGATCTTCCTGATGAGATAGTGATGTTTCTCCAAAGTCATTGCCACCAAGCTGCTGGAGCTTCGTGATGAACTATAACATATCAGGGATAGATATGATGATCCTTGAGATATTCGTGATGTTTGACACCGCGAAAGTAGAAATCAAGAAGGAGCATCAATTGTTGATGGTTGGTGAAACCACTAGTTTCAAGAAGGGCACGGGCAAGAAGGGGTACTTCATGAAACGGCAAATCAGTTGCTGCTCTAGTGAAGAAACCCAAGGTTGAACCCAAACCCGAGACTAAGTGCTTCTGTGATGAGAGGAACGGACACTGAAGCGGAACCACCCTAGATACTTGGTAGATGAGAAGGCTGGCAAGGTCGATAGAAGTATATTGGATATACATTATGTTAATGTGTACTTTACTAGTATTCCTAGTAGCACCAAGGTGTTAGATACCGGTTCGGTTGCTAAGTGTTTTTTTTAAGATCCAGCCATAGCTGGCATTGATTTCATTAGCAGAGAGAGAGCGGGAACAAGTTTGATCAAGTGATCAGTGGGGTGAGATAGAAAAGGTACAGTTGGCCAGCCTAGTGGCTATGCTGGCACTGATGGAATGGGGATATCTCTCACGGCACATCCCCGAAGGGGTGCTCTATCTGAGCTGCTCCTGCGATTCTCCATTGTTCCATGTCACGGCGAACGCTTCAATGATGGAGCGAGAGCACGGCGTCTTACCGCGGAAGGTGCATGCGTTACGCTCAAGCCATATGTGCCGTGCAATGAGCGCAAGAATGGATCTGGTGCCCTTCCGTCTGCTGGCCTTGCCGCATCCGTGATCAGTCTCACTCTTTCCGCTGCCGTCGCTCCGGAGCTCCGTGTAGCGTGTGCCAGAGAGTGGCAGCCCCGCCAAGACGCCGCCATTGTCCAAGCCTGGATGGCAATCGGGCAGTCCCAGAACAGGTGGGAGGAGGACTCCAAATTTCGCAAGCAGAGTTGGCAGAAGTAGCTATTCTCCCAGCCACGCCGCTGCAGGCGATTGTTGCACCACAGTCTGTCCAGGTGGAGCATCCAGAGGAACATCTTGAGCTTCCCAGGTGCCCAGATTCGCCAGACGTCCTTGGAGGGGAAGGGTGCCATTGGCTCCTGGAATTGTGCCGCGTAGGCGGAGCGGGCGGAGTAGTGCCCAGAGGTGCCAGCAGTCCAGCGGATTGTGTCGCTGAGATCATTGTTGATGATGATGCCAGCTCTCCGAATTGCCCTTGCAAGCTGGAGCACAGATGGCGCGATGCTGCTGGTTTCCCCGTGGCGGAGATCAAGGATCCACCGCCCGTCGAGCAGCGCGTCCCGGACGGACCTGTTCTTGCGGATGGAGCGGGCGAACAGGGTAGGGTAGTCCAGCCGGAGTGGCCTGCCGCCTAGCCAGGGACTTGACCAGAAAGACGTCGTCTTGCCGTCCCCGATGGTGACCGCCGTGTTGGCAGCGAACAAGGCTCGATCCTGCAGGTTGCATGGTGTGCCCGTGCCGACCCATGGCCGCTCTGGATGGGTCCAGGAGAGCCAGAGCCAGCGCAGACGGAGGGCGCGCGCGAATTTGTCCAGATCATGGATACCGAGGCCTCCGTGGGGTTCCGGCGTGGTGACCGCGCTCCATGCGACCTTGCACTTTTCTCCGGTTGCTGCTTCGTCTTGTGCCCAGAGGAAACGACGTCTGGCTTTATCTACCTCCTTGAAGAACTTTCTTGGTGCTCTCAGCACCGTGAGGGCGAACGTCGGCATAGCGGAGAGGACACAGCGGACGAGCACCCTTCGGCCGGCGATATGCATGAGTCTGCCTTCCAACCGGCGAGGCGCGCACAAATCCTATCTAGGATGAACTGCAGGTGGACTAAACGAACCCTACTGGTGGTGATTGGGAGGCCTAGGTACGTGATGGGTAGTGACGCCATGATGCCGCCAAAGTTGTGCAAGATGGAACCGAGGTCGAGGTCGCCGCAGCTAATCGGCACAGCCGAGGACTTGGCCAGGTTGATGTGCAGGCCCGTGGCCTCGCCGAAGAGGTGCAGAATGCTGAGCAGGGCATCTACCTCCGTCCTTGCGGGGTTGATGAAGATCACAGCATCGTCGACATACAGGCTAGTACGCATGCGCACGGCCGTATCAGGCAGAGGAGAGAGCTGGCCTGCCATGGTTGCCGCTTCTAGAAGACGATGCAGGGGATCGATGCAGAGGATGAAGAGCAGCGGTGAGAGCGGATCCCCTTGGCGCAGCCCACGACGATGGATGATGGAGGCGCCCGGAGAGCCATTCAGGAGGCAAGACGACGAGGATGTAGAGAGCAGAAGTGCAATCCAGTCTCGCCATCGAGCAGGGAAGCCCATTCTTTGGAGAAGCTCAAACATGTATTCCCAAGAGATGCTGTCAAATGCCTTGGCTATGTCTAATTTCAGAAGCAGGGCAGGTGTTTTGCGCCGATGCAGGGCTCTGACGGCGTTTTGGACATAAAGGAAGCTGTCATGGATGCACTTAGTGCGCTGAAAAGCAGTTTGGGCAGGCGAGATCAGAGTGCCGATGACAGGGGCCAGCCTCATGGATAGGACCTTGGCGATGAGCTTTGCGATGGAGTGAATCAGGCTGATGGGTCTGTAATCAGCCATACTTGTTGCCCCGTCCTTCTTCGGCAGCAGCACAATCATGGCAGAGTTCAGGGCCGCAAAATCTCCCCCAGCCAAGTTGTAGAAATGGTGGAAAACAGCCATGATGTCGTGCTTGATTAGGCTCCAGCATGATTTGTAGAATGCGCCCGAGAAGCCGTCAGGTCCAGGTGCCTTCTCAGAGGGGGATGCCTTGATCGCCTCCCAAACTTCAGCTTCTGTGAACGGGTTGTCGATTCCAACACTTCCAACTGAAGGCAGCAGGATGGAGTCCCAGTTGATCGAGCAGGAGCGTGGCCGCCTTGTGCCGAGCAGCTGTAGGAAGTGATCGTGAGCAATGGCGGCCTTGTCGCCGTGCGCAGTGGCCAGCCCAGCCTCAATTTGCAGCGAGTGTATGTGGTTTTTGCGCCTCCGGGAGTTGATCTTTGCTTGGAAGAAGGCGGTCTTGGCGTCACCTGCGCGGAGCCAGGATACTCTGGACGCCTGACGCTTGCGAGCACGCTCGATCGCTGCCAGGCCGATAATCCTGAGCTTGAGCTGCTTGCGGAGGCAAAATTCAGCGGGGGACAGGCGGCGTGCCTCTTGAGCTATATCCAGCCGGAGCACAACCTCAGCGGCAAGGTGGAGCTGCACTTTGGCATCACTGAACAGGGAACGGGCCCAAATCTTGAGATCAAAAGCTGCCCGCTTCAGTTTGGTGTTTAATCGTGCGATGGGGCACGTTGACGCAACAGGCCGCTGCCAAACCCGTTCCAGTGTCTCTCTGAAGCGCGGGAAACGCGGCCAAAATGCTTCAAATTTGAAGGTGGCCCTCCTCGGTGGGGCAGTGGTGTCAGCCAGCACAAGCGGACAATGATCCGAGCAAGCAGTCAAAGCAGCCATGAGCATGAGGGAGGGGAAGAGGCTCTCCCATTCGACATTGCAGAAGATCTTGTCAATGCTCACCAGGGTTGGATCTTGTCGCTCATTTGACCAGGTGAAGCGCCTGTTCTTGCACTTGATCTCCTTCAGGCCAGCCGTGTCAATCGCCCTTCTGAACATGCCCATAATGCACCGGTTCAGATTTAAGTTGCTTTTGTCCCTTACTTCGTATATGATGTTGAAATCGCCTGCAAGCATCCATGGCTCCCCTAGCGGTGGTGCAGAATGGATCAGCTCCGCCAGGAAGGAATCCTTGAGCCCATCGTCGACCGGACCATATACCGTTGTCAGCCAGAAAGAGGATGAACACTGCAGGAGGGTGACCTTGGCTGTGATCGAGAAGACACCCACACCCTGTGTGTCGATCTACACAGTGCTCTTGTCCCAGAGGATCGCAGCACCTCCTCTTGTTCCAACTGCCGGCAGGACCGCACAGCCATCCAAACGGTTGCCTCCCAGCTCGCGCACGATGCTAGGCGACCACGCTTCCAGCTTTGTTTCCTGTAGGCAGAGAATTGGTGTTCTGTTAGCAGCGACAAGTTCAGACACAGCAGCTCTCCTCGCCGGAGAGTTCAGTCCTCTGACATTCCAGGACATGAGAGAAAATTGGTTGTTATCCATTGGGCACAGGCAAATTCTCCAACAGCATCACAATTCTATTGATGGTCATGCGAAACAGATACACTGCCAGCTTAACAGGGGCGTGCCAGAGGCCACCAATAGGCCCCAAGATCCTCTGGCACGAAAGCAAACCTCGACGCCTAATTCTAGCAGAACAGAGAACTAACATGGGTCCTAACTCAACCCGGCTTAATGCCGGGCGCTGCTGGAGACTAATGCTAACACTACCAGAGCATAGTAATCTATGGATGACTAACATAGCTAAACTATAGCTTCAGCAGCAGCATCCGGGCCAGCCATGCCCCCGGCGATGCGCAGTGCCTCCGGGTCGAGACGGGTCAGTTTGGCGATGATGGAGATGTCGTCGTCAGTCAGTGGCTCATCGAAGCGTTTGATGAGGGCTTCGGCCGCCTTGGCCGTCATGGCCTCCTTCGGCCCCAGCAGGCCGAGCTTCTTGACCAGCAGCAGAGAGGCGCGCTGCGCAACAAGCACGCTTGAGGTCTTGCCCGCCTGCCGCGCACTATGCCTGGTCGGCCCCGCACGGGCCCTGGGTGGTGCCGAGGTGCGTCGAGCAGGGGGTTGGCGCACGAGGGGAGCCGGGGTGTTGGTGAAGAGGCCAGACTGCCCGTCGTTGCCGTCGTTGCCGGGGAGCTGCAGCTGTTGGACCTGCTGCGTCACTGCAGCGAGCTGAACTTCAGTGGAGAGCACCGTGGGCGTGGTGCGGCAGGCCACGGTCGAGTTCCCTGGGGCGAACTCGAGCGGGGCAGCCAGCGTTGAGGCGATCGCCTGGTCGATCTCCAGGAGGCTGCGGTCCGCTCGGACGGGCTGGACAGGTGCGCGGTCCGTCGAGTCGAAGAAGTCGGCGACAGGGTCCGAGGCCGGCGCTGCTGCGATGGGGGTGGCTGTCCGCCTGTTGGCCGCGCCCTTGGCCTGGTCCGACAGCAGCGGCAGAGGCGGGGTGGCTCTGAGGCTGTTGCCCGTGTGGCGGGTGTCCTTGCGGTGGCGCCTGCTGGTCGGCGTCCGCTCCGGCCGGGCGAAGCGGCGCCATTAGCTTGCTCCTCCGGGCGGCTGCTCGCGTCATGACCAGGAGCGTGTCCTTCCAAGAGAGCCGGCCACCCTGTGGCCCGCTGTTGTCGTCGTGGTCCCGGCGAGGCCCGAGCTGGAGCCCTCCACAGCCAGAGGGGCCGATCACCGGGGGCTGGCGCCTCCCCTGCCCCTGGCCATCCTCAATGTGCATTGACCACGTCCCCGGGTAGACCCGCGGGAACGGGCGATCATCGTCGGACCCAGAGGATGGGATGCTGCTCTGGCCCGAGTGCGAGGAGCGAGGCGTCAGCGGCGTCCAGTCTTCAACGCGGTCGACGTGGATGAGCATGACGTTGCGTCGGACGCGGGGTGGAGGGGGGACCTCACGGCTGGGCGGCGAGTAGCCCAGCATGGTCTCGACGCGGCCGGCACCACGAGCCGCGCGCCAGATGGTGTGCTTGGTGGGGATGAAGGCGACGTCGTACGCCCACACCCAGCACGCGAAGGTCCGTGTGTGGCCGCGCTCGTGCGTGCGGCTGTCGAGCCGGTCGATGATGCATTTGTCTCCGAGCACCTCCGCCGCACCGTCGACAGACCACAGGTGCATGGGCATCTTCTCGATGACGACGCGGACGTGGAGGAGGAAGTCTTCATGGTCGGCGTGGATGTCCTCGTGCCACGGCTTGATGGTGAAGGCGATGCCGTCGACGTTGATGGAGCCCAAGCGGACGGCGTTGTCCCGGTGCGCCGGCAGCTCGAAATGGACGAGGAAGTCCTCCGGGTCGTGGCTGGTCACCCGCAGCAGGTGCGTCGGAGTGCGGAGAGCGGCGTCGAAGGCGCGGCCGACGGACATGGGGCTCGCCGCGTGCCGCTCAGCCGTGGAGATGAGGAGGACGGCGTGGCGACGAAGGAGGAACATCTGGTGCTCCATCTCCGGCGACTCGATCACCACCTTGTGGCCGTCCCTTGGCCGGCGCGAGGGGTCGGTATGGCGGCAGCGGTCCATGGCCGGCACTGGCGGAGGGGGCGTGGGAAAGCGGAGCCTCTCGCGGACGGGAGCGCGGCTAGCAGTGGGCGCCGGGCCACCAGTGCGGCCGCGCCGGATTTGGGGGCAGTCCTTGGCGATGTGGCCCGGTAGCTTGCACTCAATGCAGCGTATGGGATCTCTACAATCAACGCGGCGATGCTTGGAGCTGAGGCACTGGAAGCAGAGTCCCCTGAAACGCCTTAAGAAGGCCGCGCGGGCAGCGTCCGCATTGAAGGAGGGGCGTTGGCCTTGGGGTCGCCGCGAGCGCACAGGGGAGGCATGGGCGCGCGCGGCGGCGCGGCGCGCGTTGCGGGACAGGACCGGCGTCCATCCATGGGCTTGGCTCGAAGAGGAAAGGTTGGTGCGGGGGGAGGGGCAGACCACAATGGATTTTAGGCGGAGTGGCTCCGAAAGTCGATCCCTGCTAATATCCGGCGTGGATATGGCGTCGGCGGCCCGCGAGCACTCCCCCCGGAGCAGAAGACGCGGCGGGGAGCCCGGGATGACAGCAGGAGGGCCGGGGGGCGGCAAAGGGACCGGATCCGCGGACGGACCGCCGGACGGACGCAGATCTGGGACGGAGGCGGGATGGCCCCATCCGTCGCTACCGCACGAGCTAGAGCGTGACGAGCCGCGGGAGCGCACCGAGCGGCCGCGCCCCATGGAGCTAGGAGGGTGGCGCCGTTGGCCGAGCGGCCAGCGACGGAGGGGGGGGGGGAGGTGGCCGCCGCGGCCGGAGTGGCCGACGGCGCGGGGATGGGGGATGGGGAGGAGCTCTCACCAGTCAAAACCCGCTCCAACTCCCAGGGGCCCTATTTCAGGTTCCTACAACCTGCAGACCACCGTTGCTAAGTGTTAGTAACTCGAAATAAAAGCTACGGAATAAACGGAGACTAGCTAAAGGTGAGCCGACGATATGTGTTGGAAGTGTTTCCAAGGTTGATGTGATCAAGCATCGCACGCTCCCTCTACCATCGAGATTGGAGTTAAACCTAAAATTGTTATTTGGTGTTTGCGTTGAGCATAGACATGATTGGATTATGTCTATCGCAATACGGTTATTCATTTAAGGAGAATAATGGTTACTCTATTTATTTGAATAAATACCTTCAAAGGTCTTGCACCTAAAGGAATGGTTTATTGAATCTCGATCGTAGTGATACACATTTTCATGCCAAAAGATATAAGATAGTAATGATAGTACCACTTACTTGTGGCACTGCCATGTAAGTCATATTGGTATAAAAGCATGAAGAAGCTCCATGTTGATGGATCTTTGGACTCACTCGTTTTGAAAAGTTTGAGACATGCGAACCATGTCTATTGGTGCATACGCATGAAGAAACTCCATGCAGATGGATCGTTTAGACTCACTTGATTTTGAATCACTTGAGATATGCAAATCATACCACATAGACAAGATGACTGAAAAGCCTCGGTTTCAGTAAGATGGAACTAGATAGCAACTTGTTGGAAGTAACACATTTTGATGTGTGCAGTCCAATGAGTGCTGAGGCATGCAGTGAATATCGTTATGTTCTTACTTCATAGATGATTCGAGTAGATGTTGAGTATATTTACTTGATAAAACACAAGTCTGAATTATTGAATGGTTCAAGTAATTTCAGAGTGAAGTTTAAGATCTTCGTGACAAGAGGATAGAATGTCTATGATATGATCATAGAAGATGAATGTCTGAGTTACGAGTTTTGGCACACAATTAAGACATTGTGCAAATTGTTTCACAATTAATACCGCCTGGAACACCATAGTGTGATGGTGTGTCCGAACATCATAGTTGCAGCCTATTAGATATGGTGCGTACCATGATATCTCTTATCGAATTACCACTATCGTTCATGGGTTAGGCATTAGAGACAACCGCACTCACTTTAATGGGGCACCACGTAATTCCATTGAGACGACACCGTTTGGAGAAACCTAAGTTGTCGCTTTCTTGAAAGTTTGGGGCTGCGACGCTTATGTGAAAAAGTTTCAGGTTGATAAGCTCGAACCCAAAGCGGATAAAATGCATCTTCATAGGACACCCAAAACAGTTGGGTATACCTCCTAATTCAGATCCGAAAGCAATAGGGATTGTTTCTTGAATCGGGTCCTTTCTCGAGGAAAAGTTTGTCTCGGAAAGTTTAGTGGGAGGATGGTGGAGACTTGATGAGGTTATTGAACCGTCACTTCAACAAGTGTGTAGCAGGGCACATGAAGTTGTTCTGTGGCACCTACACCAATTGAAGTCGAAGCTTATGATAGTGATCATGAAGTTTTGGATCAAGTCACTACCGTACCTCGTAGGGTGACAAGGATGCGTGCATCGCTTGAGTGGTACGGTGATCCTGTCTTGAAGGTCATGTTGCTAGACAACAATGAACCTACGAGCTATGGAGAAGCGATGGTGGGCCCAAATTCCGACAAATGGTTAGAAGCCATGAAATCCGAGATAGGATCCATGTATCATAACAAAGCACGGACTTTGGTGGACTTGCCCGATGATCGGCAAGCCATTGAAATAAATGGATCTTTAAGAAGAAGACGGACGTGGACGGTAATGTCACCGTCTATGAAGCTCGACTTGTGGCGAAGAGTTTTTCACAAGTTCAAGGAGTTGACTACGATGAGATTTTCTCATCCGTAGCGATGCTTAAGTCCGTCGGAATCATGTTAGCATTAGCTGCATTTATGAAATCTGGTAGATGGATGTCAAAACGAGTTTCCTTACCAGTCTTCGTAAGGAAAGGTTGTATGTAATACAATCAGAAAGTTTTGTCGATCCTAAGGATGCTAAAAGGTATGCTGGCTCCAGCGATCCTTCTAAGGACTGGAGTAAGCATCTCGGAGTTGGAATGTGCGCTTTGATGAGATGATCAAAGATTTTGGGTTTATACAAAGTTTATGAGAAACTTGTATTTCCAAAGAAGTGAGTGGGAGCACTATAAAATTTCTGATGAGTATATGTTGTTGACATATTGATGATCGTAAATGATGTGGAATTTCTGGAAAGCATATAGGGTTATTTGAAAGATGATTTTCAATAGAAAACCTGGATTAGGCTACTTGAACAATAAGCATCAAGATCTATAAGATAGATCAAAATGCTTAATAATACTTTCAAATGAGCACATACCTTGACATGATCTTGAAGGTGTTCAAGATGGATCACCAAAGAAGGAGTTCTTGCACGAGTTGTAAGGTATGAAGTTAAGAGTTAAAAGCTCGACCACGGCAGAAGAGAGACAAAGGGCGAAGGCCGTCCCTACGCTTCAGCACGTAGGCTCTATAGTATGCTATGCTGTGTACCGCATCGGAAGTGTGCCTTGCCATGAGTCAGTCAAGGGTACAAAATGATCCAGAACGGATCATTGGACAGCGGTCAAAATTATCCTTAGAAGAATAATGAAATATTTCTCGATTATGGAGGTAATAAAGAGTTCGGCGTAAGGGGTTACGTCGATGCAAGCTTTAACACCTATCCGAATGACTCTGAGTAGCAAACCGGATACGTATAGTGGAGCAACCATTTGGAATAGCTTCAAGTGGAACGTGGAAGCAGCATTTACAATATGACATAGAGTACATACGGATCTGAATACTGCAGACCCGTTGACTAAAACTTCTCTCACAAGGAAAACATGATCAAACCCCAGAACTCATTGAGTCTTAATCACATGGTGATGTGAACTATTTTAGCGACACTAGTAAACTCTTTGGATGTTGGTCACATGGCGATGTGACCTATCAGTGTTAATCACATGGCGATGTGAACTAGATTATTGACTCTAGTGCAAATGGGAGACTGTTGGAAATATGCCCTAGAGGCAATAATAAATTAGTTATTATTATATTTCCTTGTTCATGATAATCGTTTATTATTCATGCTATAATTGTATTGACCGGAAACCCCAATACATGTGTGGATACATAGACAACACCATGTCCCTAGTAAGCCTCTAGTTGACTAGCTCGTTGATCAATAGATGGTTACGGTTTCCTGACCATGGACATTGGATGTCGTTGATAACGGGATCACATCATTTGGAGAATGATGTGATGGACAAGACCCAATCCTAAGCCTAGCACAAAGATCGTAGTTCGTATGCTAAAGCTTTTCTAATGTCAAGTATCTTTTCCTTAGACCATGAGATTGTGCAACTCCCGGATACCGTAGGAATGCTTTGGGTGTACCAAACGTCACAACGAATCGGGTGGCTATAAAGGTGCACTACGGTATCTCCGAAAGTGTGCATTGGGTTGGCACGAATCGAGGGGGATTTGTCACTCCGTAAACGGAGAGGTATCTCTGGGCCCACTCGGTAGGACATCATCATAATGTGCACAATGTGACCAAGGGGTTGATCACGGGATGATGTGTTACGGAACGAGTAAAGAGACTTGCCGGGTAACGAGATTGAACAAGGTATCGGGATACCGACGATCGAATCTCGGGCAAGTACAATACCGCTAGACAAAGGGAATTGTATACGGGATCGATTGAGTCCTTGACATCGTGGTTCATCCGATGAGATCATCGTGGAACATGTGGGAGCCAACATGGGTATCCAGATCCCGCTGTTGGTTATTGACCGGAGAACGTCTCGGTCATGTCTACATGTCTCCCGAACCCGTAGGGTCTACACTTAAGGTCTGGCGACGCTTAGGGTTATAAAGGAAGTTTGTATGTGGTTACCGAATGTTGTTCGAGTCCCGGATGAGATCCCGGACGTCACGAGGAGTTCCGGAATGGTCCGGAGGTAAAGATTTATATATGGGAAGTCCTGTTTTGGTCACCGGAAAAGTTTGGGTTTTTCCTAACGTCCGGGACCACCGGGGGTCCTGGGTTCACCAAGTGGGGCCACCGGCCCCGGCGGGCGGCATGGGCCAAGTGTGGGAGGGGACCAGCCCCAGGTGGGCTGGTGCGCCCCCCCCCCCCCCCAAGGGCCCAAGGCGCCTAGGGTTTGGGGAGGGGGTGCTTCCACCTAACTTGGGGGGCAAGTTTCCCCTCTCCTCTCCCTTGGCCGCCACCCTAGATGGGTTTGGGCTGGCCGCCGCCCCTAGGGGTGGAACCCTAGGTGGGGGCGCAGCCCCCCCTATCCCCCTATATATACTTGAGGGTCTTGGGGCTGCCAACACATGAGTTTTCTCCCTCTATTGGGGCAGCCCTACCTCTCTCCCTTCTCCTCTCCCGTGGTGCTTGGCGAAGCCCTGCTGGATTGCCACGCTCCTCCACCACCACCACGCCGTTGTGCTGCTGTTGGATGGAGTCTTCCTCAACCTCTCCCTCTCTCCTTGCTGGATCAAGGCGTGGGAGGCGTCACCGGCTGTACGTGTGTTGAACGCGGAGGTGCCGTCCGTTCGGCACTAGGATCTCCGGTGATTTGGATCACGACGATTACGACTCCTTCAACCCCGTTCTCATGAACGCTTCCGCTTAGCGATCTACAAGGGTATGTAGATGCACTCTCCTTCCCTCGTTGCTAGTTTCACCATAGATAGATCTTGGTGACACGTAGGAAAATTTTGAATTTCTGCTACGTTCCCCAACATGAACATCGGAGTACCAAGCTTCACTGGGACCTACATCGCCACTTTACCAGAAGAGGAGCGTTGGATGATTCAAGTTCAAGTTCTAGGAAGGACGTTCATGCCAGTCACTGAGCCCATAGAGTTTTCCTTTGATGCACCAACCTGGAGTCTAGGAAAGAGCATGGCAGCCCACATTACCATGGGAAGCATTGGAGAAGTTTACCACAAGGATCTCACGGATACTATCTACCAGATTTGTGGGCGCCGAGATGAGCAATGGGAGATGATCAGCACCAGGATGGATATATCTATTGCAGCTTTCATCCGGGAGTTAAACCAGCACATTCATCGCCAGGAGAACCAGATGTGCGCAGGCATGATGGATCTGAAGAAGGCACTGACCAAGATCATGAAGCTGGAAGAAGAACTCAAGTCTACACGCGATGGATATGAGGAGGAAATAGCGACACTCGTGGAGAAGAATGATGACCTGAAGAAGAAGCTAAAAGTATTCATGGGATTCCCCGCGCCAGGAGGAGAAGACGACGATTGCACTTGTCCGGAGAACTACATCATCATCGACGACACCGACTCGGACCCCGACGATAGCGATGATGACTATGTTGATGAAGCTGGAGCAGATATCATGGAGTCTTCGACCGATCAAGTTTTCTAGTCGACCACCATAACAGTAGTAGTATTCCCCATGTCTCTACTCCTAGTATAGCAGTTGGTGAATAGTCCGCCGGTTATTTTTCGCTGGTTTTATTTCGTCTACCCTCCCTCCACCCCCTCTCATCGCTGGGTTTTTTTCGTCTCTCCTCCCACCACCCCCTCCCATCGCTGGTTTTCTTTGTCCCTCCTCCCACCACCCCCTCCCACCGGTTTTTCTATTTTCTCGTCTGGCCGGCAATACCCAACGTATTTATGGTAATCAATCACAATTAATCCACGTATAGTAATAAATCAATCCAGGTATGGTAAGGCCATAACTCAGGAAATTTTGAATATGGTAATTATATGGTAATAAATTTAAATTACCCCAAAGGCTATCAATCCAGATATGTAAGGCCATAACTCGGGAAATATCGAATATGGTAATAAATTTAAATTACCACCAGGTATGGTAAGGCTATCAATCCAAGTAAAAATGCCATCTCGCACATCAGGAAAAAAACATACGACACGGCTCCCCTCGATCTATTTGCTAGGTCGACCGTGAAGCCCTTTGCCGCCGCCCTGCGCCACCACTCCTATGACGCCGCCTCCGCCCGGTCTCCACCAGCCGTGACGGGCGTGGCCTCCACAGCGCCGTCATCGCCCCTTGAGATCCGGCCGTCGTCGAAGCCGTATCTATCAAGCAAGGCGCCGTCACCTCCCCTCCAGATCCGGCCGTCGTCAAGGTCAGATCCATCCAAGAAAGACGCTGGCATCCCAATCATCACCTTCCGGCGTCATCGCCTGTGCCCAGGCTGGGGCGGCAAGACATCCATGATCTCCCTCTTCGCCCGCCGTGTTATCAAGACCAACGTCCACAAGTAAGATGCCCGGCCCTCACCTTCTTCTACCATCGCTGGATTTGTCAAATTGATTGTTTGGGCAAAGAATTTGATTTTAGGGTTAACTTGTTCATCTTGGATTGCCATCACCCGCTAGAACATATCTCATTCAAGGAGATTCATTCATGTGTCGGACCACATGTGCTCAGCATATATTTTGTGGCTGGATGTGTGATTTCAGCATACACACTTGACAGTATACGTTGGACGCTGTTTCGCCATCATTTAACAATGTAATCCATCAGCTTTCTATGATGCATATGCACTTGATTCAAAATATATTTGTGGAACCTGTTAAAACAATACACTAGCTTTGATAATGTATATATAGCACTTGCTCTAAAAGAGTGAAGTTGAAGTTAATATCGGGTACACCGTTGATTATGTAGGGTGCAGGCATTAGCGACGACATGGACAGGGGCTTCACTGACAGGAAAGAACTTGCTCATGGACCGCAGGACCATGGCTCCCAAGATCGACGACCTCAGGTCTCAGCCGTGCCTTTAGGGTTCCTCTCAAGAATTACACACAAGGTCCTGTTCCCAGTTCTGTTAACCTGACTGACGGCTGATTCTGCATGATTCCCTTGATTTGTGCATGACACATCTTCGTTCATTTGCAGTTTCTTACTCGAGGTACCGACCCTGAGGTCCTTCTTGGTGCCACATGTGGTTGGTGGGCTGCATTTTTTAAGTTGGTATGATGAACTGGACTTTGTAAATGAGCACATATATACACTGAATCCTGGTAAATGGCAGCTGAATTTCAAGTACAGGGGACTCTTCTGCCCGATCACAGTTTTCACACATTAATAACTGTATGGCTCCATCAGCGTGAATTCATTTTTCGGGGGGAAATTTAAGTGCACATAGCTGCAAAGATGTGAAGATCCATATCGGTCTTGTTTGATGTTCTTTGAGTTGGTTTAGATAGAGAGAAGTGACCTCTTTCATGACAAGTGCATGTGCCATTTACTACAGCCAAAGTGTAGACTGATGTACGCTCATAACTTGTTCTTTTGCTTTTTCTTGGCTGCATGCTTGCATCCAATTCAGATTTTCCATGTGCACTTCAGAACTAATCATGCTTGTACAGATGAGAAATTGAGCAAGTTTTTACTCTTTGATAGAAACTGAACAAGTTTCTCATGAGTTTTTTTATATACTTCAAGCCTACTGCTCATCCAGCTCTATGTGCAGTTTGGAGATATGCTTTATTGATCATGCAACCTCCTTCTTTTCTCATCCCTTTTATATTTTTATTTCAAATACTCTGTGTTAGCAAAATCCTGTTGCATGACTAGACCAACTATCTGGTGATTCAGGCACTACATTAGTGATTGGGGCAATGGTCAGACCTGCTTGCATGAAAAAAAAGGCAATTTTGATGTGCTTGCAGGAGCTCAGAACTCACCTATTGATGACTCACCTTGGAAACTGGTTTTTTAAAGGTTGGTGACTCTGACTGGACACTTGATTCTGCACTTGGTCGTGATAGATTTTTTACATGTCACACTATACTTGTAGTAAAATTAGATTTGAAATGAAGACTGCAACTTAAACCTATATATATATATATATATATATATATATATATATATATATATATATATATATCAACTACATAATTAGACAACATGTATGATACTTGGAAAGGTATGTTATGATGTTCAATGTTCACATATTTCCTCCCAGTGTAAACAACTATTTTTAACCCTATGCGAGTGTCCTACATCTTCTTTTTTCTGTTGCCATAGGTCTTGGAGATCACCTTTGGTAACAAACACTCAGGACTGCTCTAACTTATTATATGAAATAATGTTCGGCCATAGTATATTTTTTCTACACTTGATGTTAGGTAACTCTGAACCATGAAGCCCAAATTGTGTTGATATTTTTATGGAATTTTATGATCAAATACTAATTTATAGTTTTTACTTAGTTTCTGTTTTTGCCATTTTAAAAAAGCAAACATTCATGGCGTTCTTCAATTGCTTCATCACTAATTTATTGTCTCTTTTTCCAGGTTGACAAGGCCTTCTTCAGTTTCAAGTCACACATGCCATCGTTGTCCAGGTCTGTGGTGCCCCGTGCCCATCGACGACCTCATGCAGCTGTTCGCCAACGCCTGGATGAATCACTTCAAGACATTATTCCTTGACCATAATGTAGTGCCGCCCTGGACTAGCAGCTTGTTGCCTACACCTCAATACAATACCCAGAAGTGCATCCGCGCCGGCAGCAAGCACAACGACCTCGACGCCATGGGAAACAGTACTCCTTGATGGGAACTAGACCTTCAGGTATTATGGGAGCTTCGAAGAGGAAGCCAGCGGATATTCATGGGAGCTCCTCGTCAAAGTATGATTCTTCCCTTCAGTCGCCTTCTCGATCACTTGCCTTTTAGTTTACCCAAAAAATGAGTTTACGTATAATACTGTGTATTGTACGAATCAAATGTATATCTTCTCATTTTTCAGATTTTGTTGTTCAATTCAGTTAAATCTATTAGCTTACTGGTTGTGGTATAACTATTTCTAGAATTTACAATGTGGTTTCCGTGCCTATTGATTTAACTTGATGAGAGAAAAATGACTTCTTGGGTTCACTGTTCACTCTACATTCTGAGTGGTTGTAACTTTTTTGCTTCTGAAGTGTCAAAGGATACAAAAATCAGGATGATATATTAGGCTGAGACAATGTTTCTAAATCAAGAGACCTGCACTTCGTCATTATCTAAATTGCGCTTGATTATTTCCCCCCAGCAATATCAAGATGAGGATACAAGCAGATCAAGTGTACAAGACGTGTAGTCTCCTCATGAAGGTGTCTGAGCTATGAATTTGCTCTTGGTATATTTACCTATGCTGGATATGGGGTTAGATCTTTGGCATGCAGGTGAATGTATATGGAACAATGATTGCACATATTACAGTAAGCTATATTCTTTTCACATTTATGCATATTCTTGTTGGGACAAAAAAAGTGGTTATAATAAGCAGATTCTTGTTGGGACCAAAAAAAGTGGTTATAATAAGCAGATATATTTCTTCCCATTTACGCATATTCTTACTGGGATTGAAAAACAAAGCAGTGATAATATGCAGTTTTACATAAGCTTATGTCTTGCAAACTAGCTAGAACCAAAAACTGATGATTATTGCTTGTTTTACGACTTACATTGCAGAATGTGAAAGCTTATTACCCACATAAAACAAGTAGGTGTTACGAAGTCCTTGTATGCCTAATTATTGTTGTTGTTGTTGTCATACACGTGTAACAACCTGTAACATACACACGCATACCCGTGATCTCTCTCCTACAAATACCCTTGACTAATTCCTCAGAAGTATATGTAAAAACAGAAACAAATGCTTCATGCCTGCTCACTTGGAAACAAATGCTTCGATGGCCAATGCTCAACTAATTGCATGCACACTTACAAAATATTTCTATTTCTAACAACCAATCAGGACATTTCACTTACGAGGATCAGTCAAAAGTTAGCACGCACAGAAAGAGACCCGACCGTGATTTGTGTACTATAAAGGAACGAAGGGAGGGAGTAATTTCTTATTTGGTAGTTAAATGAAGCAAATAAGCCAGGACAAAAATAGGTGATGTGAGAAAACTAGGTAGAGAATAGATTTGTGTGGAAAATTAATCTGCAACAATTATTATGGTCATCCCAAACAAACTGAGGGAAGATTTTTCCCTTTAATAATTATTGTGCGACCACCTTCCTAACCAAGCTTCGATTGTTCTGTTGGTACATACATGAAGAACATTGTCTATAGAGCGATAATCGACATCATAGGTGAGAAATTTGGCACTTAGGTGATGCGAAGACTTGAGGAAGAAGGTAGTGTTATTGAGCTTACAAGTTACATTTTTTGTCTCGTAACATAGTTCTTTTATAGTAAAATTGGATCTCTCTATTGGGTATGGCTTTCTACATGGCATTCAAAGTGTAACCTGCCAAATCTCTCCCTATGATTTTTTAAAAGTATAGCACCCAAATGATTCACCCATGGCATGTTCTTGAAATTGATTTGCACTGCTGATTATTCAGAACACGAGTGTTAGATTTTGTAGTCTGAAAATATGATAATGATGCTAAGAGAAGAGAGCATGCGTACGATCCATGAACTTGATGTGCGAGATGGTATGACTTCTTCAGAGAACCATCTTGATCCTTCCTTTTTCTTTATAATATTGCCAACCATCGAGATTGTGGTGCGGGAGGTCGCGTGTGCTAAAGATTGTGGCACGGTTTAGAGGGTTGGCCGGCGGCGGAGGAGAAAGCATCGCTCAAGCTTGGGGAGGCTTAAACCAATGTTATATTCATGCCCCAATCATGAGCTCTCAAGAGTGACAATCCTCGGGAGGGCTTTTCTCAATATAAGAATTTGTCTAGGCTTGTCCTTTGCTACAAAAAGGATTGGGCCACCTTGCTGCACTTTATTTACTCTTGTTACTTGTTGCTCGTTACAATTTACCTTATCACAAAACTATCTGTTACCACTTATTTCAGTACTTGCAGAGAATACCTTGCTGAAAACCGCTTATCTTTTCATTCTGCTCCTCGTTGGGTTCGACACACTTACTTATCAAAAGGACTACGATAGATCCCCTATACTTGTGGGTCATCACTAAGCAGGAGAAGTTTCTGGAAGGACTGAATGATGAGCTAAGCATGCAGTTGATGGTGGCAACTTTCAACAACTACCAGGAGTTGGTAGATAGATCTCTCATGATTGAAGGGAAGCAGCGGCAGATTGACAGCCGCAAGAGGAAGTATGGACAAGGGAAGTACAATTCTGGAGCTCAGCAGAAGCCTCGTTTTAACCCGAACTCGGGAGGACCTTTTCAGCATACCCATGGAGGCCACATCAATAATGGAGGGAGTTCGCACAATCATAATGGCCTCTAGAATGGGAATGGTAATGGAGGAAGCAACGGCCAGAACCATACCAACCCATCAACCCCAGCCAAGAAGGATCTGAGCCACGTCACTTGCTACAAGTGCCAGAAGACTGTACATTATGCCAATGAATGTCCTGAAGCTAAGAATGGAAATGGCAATGGAAGCTCTGGGAAGAAGCCGAACCCTTTCAACAGGGGACAGGTGAACCACGTTCACATGGAGGAGGTTGAAGCCCAGCCAGATGCAGTAATAGGTAAGTTTTTGGTTAAGTCATTTACTGCAATCGTTCTTTTTGATACTGGTGCATCGCATTCATACATATCAAGGGGATTTGTGGATAAGTATAAACCGCCCACCAAAGTTCTTAGAACACCTATGTTAGTAATCTCACCAGGAGCGGAGTATATGGCCAGTCAAGGATGTTTTCAGATGCCATTGGCCATAGGTAGGCATGTTTTCCCCTCGGATCTAATAATTTTGGAGTCACAAGGTTTGGATGTGATTCTGGGTATGGATTGGCTATCGATGTATGGAGAAAACATCGATTGCGCCAGTAAGTCGATCAAGTATGTATCACGACATGAGCCGAAGAGGACTCAAGTGAATTCCTTATCAGGAGTTATACAGGAGGAAGTACCAGTGGTGAAGGATTTCCCTGATGTATTTCCAGAGGAGTTGCCAGGCATGCCACCAGATAGAGACATTGAGTTTTTGATTGAGCTTTTGCCAGGCACAGGGCCAATATCTAAGAGACCGTACAGGATGCCCGTAAAAGATTTGGAGTAAATCAAGAAACAGATTAAGGAGTTACTGGATAAAGGCTATATTCTCCCAAGTTCGTCACCTTGGGGATCACCAGTGCTTCTAGCGGAGAAGAAGAACGGATCGTTAAGGATGGTTGTTGATTATCGGGGATTGAATGAAGTGACAATCAAGAACAAGTACCCACTGCCAATGATCAACGATTTGTTTGACCAATTACAAGGAGCTAGGGTATTTTCCAAGATCGATCTGTGATCAGGATACCACCAGCTGAAGATTCGAGAGCAGGATATACCTAAGACAGCTTTTACCACCAGGTACGGGCTATATGAGTATACCGTTATGCCATTTGGTCTGACTAACGCACCTGTCTATTTCATGAACATGATGAACAAGGTGTTTATGGAGTTTCTGGATAAGTTCGTCGTGGTGTTCATTGATGATATTTTGGTCTACTCGAAGAATGAAGAGGAGCATAAGGAGCATTTGCGTTTGGTACTTGGGAAGCTCAGAGAACATCAGCTATATGCCAAGTTTAGCAAGTGTGAGTTTTGGTTGAAGGAAGTTGGTTTTCTCGGACATGTGATATCCGGAGAAGGAATAGCAGTAGACCCCACCAAAGTCGTCACTGTGACAAATTGGGAAGCACCCACGTAAGTTGGAGAGATTCGGAGTTTTCTTGGACTCGCAGGATACTACCGGAGGTTCATTGAGAATTTCTCGAAGATTGCAAAACCCATGACGGAATTGTTGAAGAAGAACACTAAGTTCAAATGGACTGAGGAATGTGAGGCCAGTTTCCAGGAGTTGAAGAAACGTTTAGTTACATCACCAGTATTGATTCTGCCAGATCAGCGCAAGGATTATGAAGTATATTGCGACGCTTCTCGTCGAGGACTTGGAGCAGTGCTTATGCAGGAAGAAAGAGTTGTTTCGTATACCTCACGACAACTTAAGCCCCATGAGTTAAATTATGCCACGCATGATTTGGAGTTAGCAGTCGTAGTGCATGCATTGAAGACATGGAGACATTTTCTCATCAGAAACCATTGTGAGGTGTACACGGATCACAAGAGTTTGAAGTACATCTTCACACAGAAGGAGTTGAATCTCAGGCAGAGGAGATGGTTGGAGCTCATTAAAGATTATGATATGAGGTTGCATTATCATCCAGGAAAGGCTAACGTAGTAGCCGATGCATTGAGTCAAGAAGAGCCATGTCAACACCCTCATGACCGGAGAGTTGCCAAAGGAGTTAGCCGAGGATCTTCGCGAGCTATGTTTGGAGATAGTTCCGAAAGGCTATGTAGCAGCATTGGAGATTCAGTGTACTTTGATGGATAAGATCAGAGAAGCTCAAAAGACCGCCAAGGAGATTGCCGAGATAAAGGAGAAGATGAGCAAAGGAGAAGCTAAGGGATTTCGTGAGGATGAGCACGATACCTTATGGTTTGAGGACCGCGTTTATGTGCCTAATGACCCGGAGATCAGGAAGTTGATTCTGCAGGAGGCCCATGATTCATCAGATTCGATTCACCCGAAAATACCAAGATGTATCTGGATTTGAAGGACAGTTTCGTGGACCGGAATTAAGAAGGATATTGCGGAGTATGTAGCAGTTTGTGATGTATGTCAGAGAGTAAAGGCAGAGCATCAGAAGCCAGCAGGATTGCTACAGCCATTGCCGATTCCCGAATGGAAGTGGGATAAGCTAGGCATGGATTTTATCACAGGATTGCCCAGGACACGTTCAGGCTATGACTCGATATGGGTTGTAGTTGATCGTTTAACGAAGGTTCTCATTTCATCCCAATGAAGACCACTTATACAAGTGCTAAGTTGGCAAAGATATACATGACCATGATCGTATGTTTGCATGGAGTTCCGAGGACCATTGTATCAGATAGAGGAACCCATTTTACCTCAAAGTTCTGGAATCAGTTGCACGAAACTTTGGGTACCAGGCTAGAGTTCAGTACAACCTTTCATCCGCAGACAGATGGACAGACCGAGAGAGTCAATCAGATTCTTGAGGACATGTTGAGAGCTTGTGCACTAGATTATGGATCTAGTTGGGACGAGAATTTGCCATATGCAGAGTTCTCTTACAACAACAGTTATCAATCCAGTTTGAAGATGGCCCCTTTCGAAGCCTTGTACGGAAGGAGGTGCAGGACACCGTTGTTGTGGGATGAAGTTGGAGACCTCCAGTTGTTTGGACCGGATTTGATTAAAGAGTCTGAAAAGAAGGTTAAGTTGATTCGCGATAGGCTCAAGGTAGCCCAGTCCAGGTAGAAGAGCTATGCCTATTCTAAACGCAAGTAGACAGTTTACGAAGTCGGAGACAGAGTCTATCTTCGTGTGTCCCCACTTCGAGGAGTTAAGCATTTTGGAGTTAAGGCAAAGTTAGCACCGCGTTTTGTGGGACCATACAAAGTTTTGGAGCGTATGGGAGAAGTTGCTTACAAGTTGGAATTGCTCAAGGATTGTCGAGTTCATGATGTGTTCCACGCTTCCCGCTTGAAGAAGTGCCACGCAGAGATGGCCGATATACCTACGAGAGATACAATGTCACCGGAAGCGATTGATTGGATAGCGATTTGACCTATGAGGAGAAACCAGTTAAGATTCTTGAGTTTGCCAAATGAGTCACGCAAGAAGGTTATCAAGTTCTGCAAAGTTCAGTGGAGCCACCATACCAAGGATGAAGCCACCTGGGAGTGAGAGGAAGACCTACTAAAGGACCACCCTCACCTATTTTCTAGCCAACCCGAATCTCGAGGGCGAGATTCATCTTAAGGGGGGTAGGTTTGTAACATCCCAAATTTTCAATTTGGAATGTTATACATTAGATCATCATTGCATATCATATTTTATTGCATTTTGGCTTGATCCTAGAAATTCTACGCAACTCAAGGACCCACGAAGAGAGTTGGGGATTTCGTTATTTTCATATTTGAGCTTTCTCAAATTTTGAAAAAGAGGATCATTTGATTTTAATTATTTTATCTTCGTATATTTCTTTTATGAAAATAAAAGAGAGGGAATAAAATGACTTTCCCAAAATAAAGAGATATTGGAGATTTAATAATAAAATCAAATAAAAAATTTCGGAATTTTATCGCTATTTTGTTTGAATTAGGAAAAATGTGCGTTTCTGAAAATTGCATTTTAAGCCCAAATAAATGTTCATCTTGTCCGGCTTATTTTTAGAGGACGGGGAAAATTTATTTCGGGATTTTTGGAGTCCGTTTAGTATTTCTTTTCTTTCTTTTCCCGCACGTCCGAATTATTTTAAAAAAAGAAGAAGAAGTCAAACCGACTCCGGGCCGTACCCGAGCGAGACTCCGCCCGGGGGGGCTTTATAAGCCGGGCCATCCCCTGACCCGAAGCCCACCACCGCCCGAAGCCCACCCAGCCGCCGGACCCTAGCCGCCGCCAAATTGCCCTGTCGTCAGCCAGAGTCTGGCCGCCGAGTTCGCCGGAGTTCCCGCCGGACCCGAGGTAGCCGCCGCCAGTTTTTTTTATAAAACCTTTCGGTTTTTTTAAACCCTAGATCCATTTTTTTAGATCGGTTCGTCGGTTTTTTCTCGATTTAGTTATTTAGCGGACATTCGTCCGTACGTTCATTTTAATGAACGGTTCTCGCCGTTTAGCCGCAGACAGCGAACGTTCGTTTGTTAGCCTGTTCGTCCGTTTTTCTTTTTCTCGGATTTTTCGCGATCATTCTCGATCGCGATTCCAGATCCGATTTTCATTTTAGTATAACTTTTCGCTCGTTTATCGGAATCGCCTAGAGTTTTGACTCAAAATCCTCTTTCCGTTTAACCAACTCAAACAAGTATTTCCTACTGTAAAATTTGACTTAGGCCCAGATTAGTAAACAGAGCTTGTTTCTTTCGCCATTTGAGTTTTGTTGCTTCGTTTGATTTGATTCTTTTTGCAAACCGGAGTTCTTAAGTTGAACATTCTGGTTAGATCTCTTATTTGAATTTTACCTGTGCTTTAGATGAGTGCTTATTGTATGCTTGTTTGTTTGCGATAGAGTACCCGGAGTGTGCAGCATGCTACTACGAGTCTCTAGGTTTCACGGATCATCAGCAAGGCAAGTAACACTTTGATCATACCTCTTTACTACCCAGTTTTATTGCATTAGATCAATCCTCAAACAATTGCATGGTTAGGATCTGATTAATATGTGGGTCTTGGGAAGTAGATGAGGTAGTACCTATTGTCCTGTTTATTATCAAACCTTTGGGAGTTACTTCTACATTTGCTTATATTGCTATGCTATGCTAGTAGACGTGGATTGGGTGAGTGTATCCATGATAGATGTGAGTTTGTTAATTAATGGTTTACTTAAGGTGGCAACATTAATACACATCTGGGTGGATTGAGGCACCTGGGGAACCCAGTGTTGCCTGTATTTTTTTGGAAATCCCGGGGTACCGTGTGATTCTCCTATGGACCGCCACCCAGGCTCAAAGGGATCATGAGATTATTCATGCTAGAAACTTCCATGTGCAGCCGCAAGCTACTATGGGCTCTAGCATAGTTGATTAAGTCGTATGAACTCTTACAGTGGTAGACTAGCAGATGTTGGGGAAAGTAGGTGTAACTGTCTACCCATCGTAAGGTGCAAACGCTTTTGAAAGACTATGTCTCGGTCATCCGTTTCTCAAACACCATGTAGTGCGAGAATTCCAACGGAGGAGATCGAGTCTTGCGGGGAAAAGTGCGCAAACCTCTGCAGAGTGTACAAACTAATCATGGTTAGCCGTGTCCCCTGTTATGGACGTTTTGAGTATCTAGTACTTGGATTATCATGTGAATCTCATCATGTTATTTAAATTATTTCTGTTTGGGTTTAATGTTGATGCTTAATTGGGATTGAGTTGGGTGAACCTTCTCAATGTTTAACAACCACCACGATAGTAAAATCAAAATTTATTTCTTTGTTGTAGGAAAAAATTGGCTTTATGCAAAACTGTAACTATAGAGCTTTACACCAGCCATATATGCATGTAGTGATAGCATTATTCTGTTCATTACTCTCTATGTGTTACATTGTCAGCATATTCCATGTCTGACCCGTTTTCGGGCTGCAACGTTCATGTTGCAGACTTTTCAGAGGACGAGTAAGGTGCCTTAGGTCGTGATCTTTCACTCAGTGATGCCGTTGGAGTTGATGGACTCACTTTATCTTCCAAGCCTTCTGTTGTTATCGTTATTAGATGGCCTTAAGCCATATTTATTGTAATAAGTTCTCTTTTGAGACATTCGATGTAATAAGTGTGTGATTGCTACTCTGTTATAAATCCTACAAGTATTGTGCCTGTCAGCATTACCGATCAAGGGATGACACTGATGCACAGAGATCAGACTGTTTGAGGTCTGGTCGCTACATAAGATTAGACTTTCCTTACATATCATGTAATTGTAACAACCCCTTGATATATATAAACAGACCAGGCGAACCCTTATGTGCATGCGATTCCTCAACCCCTCAAACCTGAACATATTACAGAAACAAATAATATTTGATGGGAGCCTCGGATGAAAACAAGGAAAATAGAGGGTGCACATTTCGAAAAGTGCCAATTTAGGCCGAGCTCCACGGAGCTCGCTATTAAAATACCACTTTATAGAACACAAAAACTCAAACCTTTTCGTGAATACACATACACATGTATACAACATATGTGCAAAAATCCATACCATTATACAATTACACGTGGCAAAAGAAAAACCAAAAAAGACAAATATGTATTTCTAAATGGGCCGATATTATTTATTACTGGGACAGATTTTTTTTCCTGTGTAGCCAGGAATCATAATATTTTGAACAGAAATTTCACACATTCATACTGAATACATATAAGTTTCCATACAAAAATATCATTTTTTTTAACTTTGGAATATGTCTTTTGAAATTTTTTAAATACTGAGTTCGAAGGAGCTCGGGCTCCATACGTCTGCACTCGTGCACATTCCCACTATTAATCCAGACAATCAAGAGAGCCCATCCACTGGTTGCATGCTAATGCAGTGGTTTGCTAGGGATCGGCACATCTGTGCTTGTGCCTGATTTTAGTTCTCTGAAATGATCATATTAATCTGTATAGTGCTTGTTTGCATATATTTGGCTCTGCTTATGCTCCTATATATAAGTCTTACATATGTGTATCTATTTTTTAAGGTGAACCATGTAGCACATTTGCAATTTACTTCATCAGTTCAAGCTTTAAGATGTGTAAAATTTAAATTAGTTAAGAAAAATATACCTATCGTAACTTAATTTTTTTTAATTACATGTAGATAAATAAGTTCTTCACCAACCGTCACCTGCGTAAATAACTAAATATTGATTCTCCCATTATATAAGCCACTCTCTTTTCACGAGAGTAGATGGATATGCTGGGTGGTTTCACTTTGTTTTAACTGGTTGGTAGCATTTTCCTAGTTCATCAAATAGGTAGATAGAGGGCACATGAGAGAAGCTAAAGAGATAAATGAGCACACGATGGAAATAGGAGTCATTGGAAATCGGGGTGGAGCAACCATGTCATATGCGCACATGATCAAAATGATTATGATGCCATGACTTCGTGGCAAGTCGAGCATAACCTCAAAAACACACGGTTGAATGGATCTGACCAAGTACCATTACGAGTTATCTAGTGTATTTTATTAGGCAATGTGCGCATATTAACCTTTCTAAGGGCTCTGCCGCAAGCTACCGAGCCATTGAGCTATGGCGTCAGGCAGGAGCGCGATGCCTGCAGCTGCCTTTTGCTGAACCTCCAGCAGGAATCGGCTAATGTAACTTTCAGTTTTTTGGATCTGCGATCCTAGGATCTACCCCATGTATTTGCTCTTCCCGTTGCTTCCTGCTTAATATATGAATGCCAGCAGCGCTGGATCTTTCAAAAAAAAAACTTATAGTTTCGTCACAATATGTACCACCACCGCTTGAGCCAATGAGAACAAAAATGTTACATTAGTTCTTACAAATTAGTTAATGGCCAATAAGAGCATCTCTAGCAGACCCCTTATATCACTTTTACACTCATGGAAAACCGGTTATACGGGCTGGCGTAGGCGGCGGTCGAACAGACTCCATATAATCAATCCGTAAAAATGAATATTCTCTGAATATACCTCTTCCTCTTCCTCTTCCTCTTCCTCACCCCAATTTGTAATCGACCACCGACCAACGTGCGGACGAGGAAGATGCGGGCCGGCCACGGCGCGGGCAGAGGCCAGGGCAGCCGGGGCGGCGGCCGGATCGAACGGCCTGGGCATCGAGCTAGCTAGCTCTTTGAATCGATTGAGCTGCTAGCTAGCTAGCTCCATTCGAATTGATTGAGCGCTCCGTTCGAGAGCCGCGGAGCTACAGGCGAACACGGCGGCCGGGGCGGAGGGCCGGCGGGCGAGCGCGGCGGCCGGGGCAGATGCCTGGCGGCCGCACGGCCGGCGTCCAGGGACCAGCCACGGGCGAGTGCGGCTGTCGGGGCGGGCGGCTGGCCTCGGGGATGAGCGGACGGGCGAGCCGTGAAGGTTTCGATGGTAGTTAGACTCCCGCCAACGGTCTCTCGAGTATACAGTGCCCCTTCGGTTTGGCTTCCAAATCCTTATTCTCATAGTTTCAATGGTGACGTTTTTCGCGTCCCTTAAATTTTTTTACGGGTCAGACGCGTTTACAGTGTCTGATCGGACAACTTTTTTCGCGGACCTGTATTTTGGCGGTTATTTTACAAGTTGAGGCATTAGGGCATCTCCAGCCGTTCGGCCCCCCAGGGCGCCTAAATAGAGCGGCCTGGGGGCGTGCCGGTGCTAGTTCGCCTCGGGCGACCTAGCTCGATCCACGCCCCACGCTACCGCCCTGTGATGAGGAAAATTTAAACTTGGTCGTTCCCGCTCTCAAAAGGATCCGCAAATCCGGCGATCGGACGTAGTCTGGCGTTACAAAAAACAGAGCGCCGCCGCCGCAAGTTCGCGTGCTCAACGATTCACTCGGCGGTATCGGCTCCAGGCGTTGGCGGAGTCGGCGTGCGCGGGCTCGTCGGGGTCGGAGCTGCTTCGGTGCTGGGCTGCGTCGGCGCGGCTTCGTCACTGCTGGGCGGCGATGTAGAGGCGTCGATCGGGCTTGGCGTTCGTGTGGTCGTGGGCGTCGTCGGCGTCGTGGGCGTGCCGTCGGCAGCTCGTTCAGATGAGGCGGCGCTGCGCCAGGTACCACGCCTTGAGCTTCGTCGTTGCTCGGAGCATGTCCGCCCGCCCATCGTAAAAGCCATGTCTGTGTTCCTCTTCTTCGCGGCGACGTTCGTCCGGAGCAGGTCGAGCTTGATGGCGTTGGTCTTCATTAGCGACGACCACCGCGCCTCGGTCTTCTCTTCGCGTAGGACGGCCCGGGCCTGGGCGTCGGCGAGGCAATGCTCGATGGACTCCTGCAATCGCGTGGTTGCCGCGTCGGTGCATTTCCCCTTCTTTGCCAACTTGTTGTCGTCCGGCCGCCCCTCTGACGCGCCCGGAGTCGCCGTGTTCGGCTTGTATGTCTCCTTGGCCTTGTCGAGGGCACGTCGGACTTCCGCCCACTTCTCGCACTTGTCAATGCGTTTGTAGACGTGGATGTGCTTGAAGTCGGCGTCTTGGTTGTCGCCCCGATACATGGCGAACATACGCAGCAGCTACGCGGAGGGACGGACAGTTGGCGGGCGGCGGGCGTAGGGGACGAAGATATGCGGGCGAACGGCGTGCGTACCTGATCCTCAACGCTGGCGCCGCTCTCCGGACGAGCCGCGACCTCCTCGACGATTCCATGCCATTTGTTGCGTGCGGCATGGCGTACTTCTTCGGCGGCATGGCGTGCTTCTTCGCGGCGAGCGGGAGGGGGTTTGGCGGGAGAAAGGAGATAATGGCGGGAGGAAGGCGAGCGAGCGGGAGAGATGCGAGGGAAAAGCGTCAAGAAACGGCGGGAAAAGGCCCTCGGGTCGCCTCCAGGGCGGGCCCACGCGCCTTTTTCGCTTGTGCCGGCTCCCCAGGGCGCTGGTTCGCCTAGGTCCGCCGGCACCAGTTTTAGCCCGAGCCGGCGAAAAACGGGCTTCTGGGGACGTGACTGGGGCCTTTTTTTTACGCCGGCGCGGCAAAATCGCCTGAGAAGGACCTGTTGGGGGCGCGGTTGGAGATGCCCTTATATGTGGTCTTCTAGAGATGCTTTAATAACCTCCATTTCTAAGGTGCACAAAAAATATTATAGAACGGATAATTGAGAAGCCAATTTCTCTTGTATGCATAGAGTTCTCTCTCTCTCTCTCCATATTTTCATCTGAAGATAAAACATGTGTGAATATACGTGACGCGCATACTCTCTCCGGTCCTGCTATTATCCACTTCAGCCGCCGCCACCCGTCATCTCGACGACGGGTGATATCCCGTGGTTGATGTGGCCGTGAACTCACCCAATGGCCATGCAGCCGCCCAGCTCCTCGCCACAAGGTCAAATTCATCAACCGCCGGGCCAAAACCTCCCCGATTTCTTGAGCAGCCTGCCTGGGAACTGTCATCACGCCTTGTTGATGACGCAGCACCCCGTGCGGGGATCTTATGGGGAACGAGAGGCGAGGGTTTGTATCAGCAGAACCGGACAATTAGATGTTGCAGTTGCCCTCTAGAGAGTGGAGTGTGGAGAGTAGCACCCAAGTTCGCCAGATTGATTCCAGCGTTGGTTTTTCTTGGAGAATGGAGACAAGGCTTAAAATTTCGGGGTTTCATCCTCGCCATGTATAATGTCCATTTTCCCCGAGTTTCTTCCTCTCCATGCGCCGGCTCACTATTAGTATTGCGGCATCAAGGCTCGCTCTGATTGATTTCGTTTTCTTCCTGTTGAATCCGGCCTTGGGTTTCTAGATATGACAATGCAGTTCTCCATGCAGATTATTCGATTTCATGATCTAGCCTGCAGCCTCTGTAATTGTAATTATTATGAACTCTTCTTAGTCTTTTTCCTGCTCTTCCATTAGTTCTTTTTCAGTACGAGTAATGACTTTGGCACTATTATCTGAGTCGTGCATGCATTCTGATATGGGGACTGAAAGAGAAATGAGAAAAAAAAATTAGGGCTCGGCTGGATCCCTCCCTCAATTTTCGGCTATTTAGGTACTAGAAGTGAGAAGTCTCAGCACAATTCGAATGAGGGGGCGTGTTCAACAAGTTGAACTCCAGTCGGTGAGCTAGCGCTCAGTTCCCAAAGAAGAAAGAAAAAATCCGTTTCAGAAAAGAAGAAGAATGGAAACATATCTTCGTGCACACGACACAGAGCTTGTGGAGCAGGAAGCTTCTCGGGAGGGATAGTTGTCATTTTGTTACATCAAATTAGCGAATGAAATGCGCACTGGATGTAAGACTCTTGGGGCATGGACTTTCTGCTCCGATGTGGCGAGAACACAAAATGTTGTACAGATAGAAGATTATACTTGAAATTCCTGGGAACCGAACTATTTGTCAGGTTGTAAAATTCCAGGGAGAATGAGACTAGCACATTCAGTTTAATTTTTCCAGCGCTCACTTGTTCGATCTTTTAGGCCAACGGAACAAATAAATGGATAAGATGGAAATTGGAGGCAATAACAAGTACTCCATCCATCCCAAAATAAGTGTCTAACTGTAAAATATAAGGTCTAGTATATTGTACTTGTACATGTATTTATATACGTATGTAACTGTATTGTGATCATCTATATATTGAGACGCGAGGCTGGATGTCAACCACCCACGCAAAACCCTAAACCCTGTGTTTAACTTGGTATCAGCCAGGTTCGGGCCACCGCCACACGCCACTCGCGCCGCCGTCCGATCCTCTCACCGCCGCCGCGTGCTGCTCACCTCCGCGCCGCCGCCGCGTCTGCTTCCTCCACGCCACCGCCGAGTCTCCGTCCGCTGCTGCCGCGGGCTGCTTCATACACGCCGCCGCCGTGTGACGTTCTCCTCCGTGCCACCGCTGCGATGCCGTCCTCCGCCATGTCCATCGCCCAAACTGCGGGTGCACTCGTCTCGTCCCCCGTCACCATGATCCCCGCCGCGATCTCCGTCCGCCTCGGCCGCCACAACTTCATGCTATTGGGGGGCATCACCAGCACTGTTCTCGCCGGGGCCAACCTCCATGGACACCTCGATGGCACCTCGGTGGCACCGGACCGTACACTTGCGGTCGGTACCGGCGATGCTGCTACCACCGTCACCAACCCGGAGTACCATCAATGGTGGGTTCAAGATCAGCGGGTCAAGGGGCTTCTTCTCACCTCCATAGATGAGGACATTGCGTACCAACTCATTGGTTGCGAGTCGGCGCATGCGGTGTGGACTGTCGTCACCGCCATGTTCGGCGCTCAAAGTCGCGCCAATGTTTGCCATATCCGCCGCCAACTTCAGTCGCTACGGAAGGACGAGTTGTCCTCGGCGGAATACATGCACAAGATGAAGGCACTGGCCGCCACTATGGCCGCCGTCGGCTCCCTGATCCACGATGATGAGCTTATTGACCACATCCTCACCAGACTTGGCTCCGCCTACAACTCCATCACCGCCTCCTTGGGCGTGACTAACGCACCCATGCCCTACTCCAGCTTTTACTCACTCATTTTGTCCTTTGAGGCGCTACAGGCACAGCAGAGTGTGTTAGAGGGGTGGTCTCCCTCCACGAACGCCGTGACCCGTTCGGGCTCGTACGGCGCGGGCGGACGCGCGCCCTACTCCGATCCATATCCCTCCCAAGGGGGGAGGGGGCGCCCGGCTGATGGATACGGCCAGCCAGGGCAGGGCCGCCAGGGAGATAATGGCGGCAACACCGGCGGCCGTGACCGCAACGCTGGTTATGCCGTCAATGGCCGGCAAGGTGGAGGGGGCAACGCCGGCAACAACGGCGGAGGAGGTGGTCGTCGCACTTGCTGGCGTCCCAGGTGCCAAATTTGCAAGAACTGGGACCATGAAACCGACAACTGTCGCAAGCGCTATGATCAGGATGACAACTCCCGCTCCGCCAACTCGGCCTCCACCAACACCGTCAATTTTCCTTGGGTGCTGGATACCGGGGCTACGGATCACTTGACTAATGATCTTGAGCGCCTTCAGGTTCACGAGCACTATGACGGCAAGGATCAGGTTTAGGTGGCCAATGGTGCAGGTTTGTCTATTTCACACATTGGTCATTCGCGCTTACCCAGTTTATCTCTTAAACTGCATAACATTCTTCATGTTCCACACATCAGCCAGCATCTTCTCTCCGTTTATCATCTTCTTTGTGATAATGACGTGTTCGTTGAATTTCACCGTCGTTTTTTCTTTGTTAAGGACAAAGCAACCAGGCGCGTCATCCTTCACGGTAGAAGTTATGGGGGGGGGGGGGGGGGAGGGGTCTATCCATCCCCTTCGCTCGTGCGTCATCTTCATCGTCTCGCCGTGCCTCCTCCGGTGTTAGAGTTTCGTCGTCGCAATGGCATCAGCGTCTTGGTCATCCTACAAATAATGTGGTCACTTCCATTGTTCGGAGTCATGAACTTTCGTGTTCTAGTTCAAATAATTCATCCTTAGTTTGTGATGCTTTTCAGCATGCTAAGAGTCATCAACTACCTTATTCTACTTTGTCTCATGTCACTATTGTACCTCTCGAATCAATACATTCAAATGTTTGGGGTCCCACTATTGCTTCATCGGGAGGGTACAAGTATTATGTTAGCTTTATTGATGACTACACGCGTTTTACCTGGATTTATTTGCTCAAACACAAGCCTGGTGATGAGCAAGTTTTCTACAACTTTCAGGCTCATGTGAACGCCTTTTGGATTGTAAAATCAAGGCCGTTCAGTTCGACTGGGTGGTGAATACCACAAACTCCATCGATATTTTCAGCGCACGGGCATCTCTCACCGTGTGTCCTGTCCACATACCTCTCAGCAGAACGGTATTGCCGGGCGCAAACAACGTCATTTGGTAGAGACTGGTCTAGCCTTGCTTGCGCACTCTTCTCTCCCACTTCGGTTTTGGGATGAAGCTTTTCTTACGGCATGTTACCTCATCAACCGTATGCCCACTCCAATTCTCAACAAGGACACCCCTTTGTTTCGTCTGTTCCATGTTCAGCCCAACTACTCCTCCCTTCGGATTTTCGGGTGTGCTTGCTGGACTAGCCTTTGCAAGTACAATGCTCACAAGCTTGAGTTCCGTTCCAAGATGTGCGTTTTCCTTGGCTATAGTCCTATGCATAAGGGCTATAAGTGTCTTGACCGTACCACAGGTCGGATATACATCTCTCGTGACGTTGTTTTCGACGAGACTGTATTTCCTTACTCCAACACCGGCATCTTGGTTGATCCTTCTTCCCTTGAACATGTCCTCACTTTTCCGTCCAATGAACCGGTTCCGGATGTCCATGTGCATAAATATGACTTTTCCTATTTGTCACCTAACTTGTCCTCTGCAGGCAATGTTGCTTTATGTTCTCCTCAAGTACCGGTTGCTGCTTCACCGCCTCCTGATGTGCTCGACGTGCATGCTCCGGACGTGCATGTCCCGCCACCCGATGTAGGCGCGGCGAATCCACCAGCTGGCGAGCCCACGGTCGCGACTGGGTCGCCACCTTCGCCCGGTGCGTCACCCGGGCCGCCGCCCTCGCCTGTCGAGCCGGGGTCGCCACCCTCGCCCGGTGCGTCACCCGGGTCGCCACCTTCTCCTGGGCCGGCCCAGCCCACGATCATCCTCAACATGTGTCGCTTGTCGTCGAGGCCCCCTCAGCAGCGATACCTCTAGCCGAGCCGAGCCCTCATCGCCGCCATCTCCTTCTACCGGTGATGCAGTTCCGGGGCACGCTATGGTTACACGGCAACGTAATCATACGCGCAAGGAGAAGTCTTACACTGATGGCACGGTTCGGTATGATTCTCGTCGCCGTGCCTTCTTCGTTGCACCGGTCTCCCACCGTGATGCCTTGGGTGAACCTGCCTGACGCGCCGCCATGTCTGAGGAGTTTGATGCTCTCTGTCACACTAATACCTGGGTACTGGTGCCTCAGCCACCTAGTGTTAATATTGTGGGCTGCAAGTGGATTTTCAAACCAAGCATCGTCCGGATGGGTCTATTGATAAGCACAAAGCTCGTCTTTTGCTCGCGGTTTCACTCAACAGCACGGGATTGACTATGGAGATACTTTTAGTCCGATGGTGAAGCCTGTCACGGTTCGCTTGGTTTTGTCTCTTGATGTGTCTCGTGGTTGGAGCCCTCGACAGTTGATGTGAGCAATGCCTTTTTACATGGGTTCTTGGCCGAATATGTGTATATGCAGCAGCCACCCGGGTTTGAGGATGCCACTTATCCCTCTCATGTCTACAAACTTCAGAGGTCTATCTATGGTCTCAAACAATCGCCCCGTGCTTGGTATGCTCGTTTGAGTCAGCGCATTTCGCAGCTCAGTTTTGTTGCCTCCAGATCAGATGCGTCTCTGTTCATCTTCTCACGGGGTACTATTCAGATATACATGCTGGTGTACGTCGATGATATTGTGATTGCTGGCTCTACCCCCGCCGTGGTGGATCGTCTTGTGTAGTCATTGTCTGTTAGCTTTCTCATCAAAGATTTGGGTCGCCTGGAGTACTTCCTTGGTTTGGAAGCGTCCTTTCATTCAGGGGGCATGACCTTGACACAGAAAAAGTATGCATTGGATATTCTTCATCGCGTCAACATGGAGAAGTGCAAGGCCACTTCCACTCCGCTTGCTACATCCGAGAGTCTCTCACGTCATAGTGGTGCACTACTGGGTACTGATGACTCCTTCCGGTATCGCAGAGTGGTTGGAGCACTTCAATATTTGACCCTCACTCATCCTGATATCTCCTTTGTGGTGAACAAAGTGTGTCAGTTCTTGTCTCAGCCTACGGAGGATCATTGGGAGGTGGTTAAGCGTATTCTGAGATATGTCAAAGATACGTTAGACATGGGATTACAGATTCGTAAGTCCAGATTTACTGGAGTGAGTATATTCACCGATGCAGACTGGGCAGGCTGTGTTGATGATAGATGCTCCACTGGTGGATTTGCTATCTTTGTTGGACCCAATCTTGCATCTTGGAGCTCAAAGAAGCAACCCACAGTCTCGAGGTCAAGCACCGAGGTAGAGTATAAGGCATTGGCCAATGGCGCGGCTGAAGCCATTTGGATAGACTCGGTTCTCACAGAACTTGGAGTCCCACGGCAGTGTACACCTATATTGTGTTGTGATAACTTAGGGGCAACCTACCTGACGGCGAACCCAGTGTTTCATGCTCGGACTAAACACATTGAGATTGATTTCCATTTTGTGAGAGAACGAGTAGCTGCTTGTGAACTGGAAGTCAGGTTTATTTCTACAGATGATCAGTTAGCGGATGTATTTACTAAACCCGCTACTAGACAGATGCTAGACCGCTTCAGAACCAACCTGAATCTTGTATGTAATTCAGATTGAGAGGGCATGTAAAATATAGGGTCTAGTATATTATACTTGTACACGTATTGTGATCATCTATATATTAAGACGTGAGGCTGGATGTCAACCACCCACGCAAAACCCTAAACCATGTGTTTAACTTTAACATTGTACTAGCTTTAGTACAAAATTATACTAAAATTGAGACATTTATTTGAGATGGAGGGAGTAGTATATAACATTAAGAGCATATGACGAGAAATGTATACACAAACTTGATACTGCCAGGAGGAATGCCTGCTGCACCTAAGATTCTGGGCAATAACAAGTTTTTTCAACATTCTCTTAAACTAACATAAATCTTCTAATGCATCTATAGGAGCAAACCTAATCATCGAATGCATCATAATACCGATTTGATGAAGTTGGTTCTGGGAATTGTACGAGGCTTGTGCTTGATCATATGGAGCCCCTAGCCCTTGCCGGTGCCTTTGTCGCGCCATGCAGTGGCGGGAGCCGTTCAATATAGTTGTTATTTTATTTTTTGCTTGATAATTTTACACCCTTCATATCTTTCGACTAGATGATTTCAGTTCGACATTATTGAAAGTTTTTGTTAGTTCGATCCGCTTCGCATGCAACCCGATGATTCATTATCAAATTGAAAACTGGATGTGTGTGTGTGCGCGCACGCGCGTGTGTGTGTTTCTCGACGAGGAACATGAATAAACGGAATCAAAATTTTAATCACTAGGAGAAAAATTCTACTCAGAAATGAGAGAGGACCAAATCATATTTGCGAAGAAAAAAATGAAATTGCAATTATGTCCTTAAATGATTTTCAAGAGCAGCAGGTGTGAGACTTACGGAAGAATAATCGGACCACACATGTGCCAAACAAGAAGTACACACATTAATATGATTATTCTAGAGAACTAAAACTGGGCACGTCCATGGATGGGGCCGATGCATAGCAACCCAGTGGACTAGCATGCAACCGTTGGACGAACTCTCTAGATTGTATGGATTAGTGGTGTGAATGTGTGTCCGCTCTCTTCTATGCTTTCATCTGAAGCTCTCGACAATTATTTGTTTTAGAAAAATGTTATCTTGTAAAGTGAAACATGTACTCTCTCCGTCCGAAGATACTTGTCATCAAAATGAATAAAAAGGGATGTATCTAGAACTAAAATACATCTAGATACATCCCTTTTTATTTATTTTGATGACAAGTATTTCAGGACGGAGAGAGTAGCACCTTAGACTAGCCACAATGCATAGTAACATCACTAGTAACATACACAAATCCCTAGACTATGTTACTACCTTCATAGTGGGTAGTAACATAAGTATGGTAACATGTAAAGTTTCATTTATTAGGTTATAGACTCATATTGCATTGGGACATGTGATGTTACAGTAACTAGCTAAGTTACTGTAACTACCTCCCTCCTCATTAACTCATTGCCACATAAGCAAAGTTGCTGAGTTGGACTCGATGTTACTACTGAAGTTACTCCCACTGTGGCTAGTCTTAGCAATTACTTCATCAACGGCAAAAAGGAATAATAATTACTTCATTAATTCAAGCTTTAAGATGTGTGAAATACTACTATACACTAAGGCTAGTCATATTGGGAGTAACTTAGGTAGTAACATAGCGCATTCCAAGAAAATTTTGCTTATGTGACATGTAGTTAATGAAGAAAGAGGTGTTTACAGTAACATAGTATGTTACTGTAACATAGCGCTTATCGAGAAAGGATGAGTCTGCAAGCTAATAAATGAATCCATCTATGACACTACTATTATGCTACTTTGCACTGAAGGTAGTAACTTAGACTAGTGTCATATGCATGACACTAGTATAAGTTACTATGACCAGCCTAAACTCCCTAGTTTCTAAGGCCTCACAATCAGTTGAGGTCTCCAATTGAAATTGGGTCACCCGATTTTGACCGGGTCCACCATTTCTTAAGGGGCTTTTATAAATTCTTTTAATTCACTATGCTCCAATGCTATTCTCCCTAATTTTTAAGGTCGGTACTAGGCGCCCGCGTGCTGGCCCAAAGTTTTGGCCGGTCGTCGCGCCGTGGTCCGATCCACGCATCGTAGGCTGCTCGATCCGCTAGGTAGGACGTTGCACGCGTCTTCTTCGTCTCCGAAAAGATCTCCTTCCATCCCCGTCAGCCACGCGGAGAACAGCGCCGCGCATCTCCAACGAGATCCTTGCGGCTTGAGCGCCGTTGTTGTCTTCCAGCACGGGGCGCCGTTACGGCGTGCGCTTCACCACCGTTCCCAGCGTAGACGCTCGCCGCCCCCAGCATGGGTTCCTGCATGCCTCACCCTGCCACCTCGCCATCGAGGCGTGACGTTGTCACCATCGTCCCACGGTCTATCGTCGGCGATTCGTGGTCACAGTGGTTCCAAATATACCAGACACAATTCCAACATTCTGGCGGTATAGTTGTAGCATCCATCACGCGGTCATTGCAGTCATCGTCGTAGCAAAAACACAAAGTTTCTTTGTAGCTCAGGCTACATGAAACCTTTTATCCTCAACCCTCCCGCCTTGCTTTGAGATCCGTACTCTCCAACTAACTTATAACAAGCAGATTTCTGTTTTTTGTTTCTCTAAAATGAAACAACATATGAATTTTAAACTTTGCAGATCGAACAAACATTAAAACATCAATGTGTGAAAAAACTTTCAGATTTTTTGGTCCGATATAAATATACAAAATGAGATTTTGTTTGACTAAAAATATTATCGTAAGTATTTAAAATGCATGAAAAAATCTGAAAGTTTTTTCCCGGATTGTAATTAGAATGTATTGTTGTTTTGCAAAATTTGAAGTTTATATGTTGTGTCGTTTGAGAGAAACAAAAAAAAACAAATGCGTCTGCACGGATCACGATGCATAAATAGATGGCAAAAATAAGGGGCACCATATAGCCTGAGCTACAGAAAACCACACTCTAGCAAAAATCCTGCAGGTTGTAGCACTTTGGATCTCCGGTGGTAGCATATTTTGGTGCCGGTTGTAGCACCACCAAAATCGATGGCTCGCTAGCACCTCATCTCATGCCATTGTAGCACCACGACATGTAGGCCATAGCATCGTGGATCGCTGGTTGCAGCACACGCCTTTGCCCCAATGTAGCACTTGGTTTGCCGGTTCTAGCACATCGCGAAGGTGGTTCCGGCATCTCCGGTGGCGGATGCAACACCGCGCCCGGCCGGTTCCAGCACCGCCACCAGTTCCCAGTTCCAGCAAGACATGCTGGTGGTTGCAACACCTGATCGGCTTTCAAGCTTGTAGCATGGCGGGGAGGCTTCTCGCGCACGAGCACTTCATCGCCAGTGAGAGCTTGTTAGTGGTTCCGCCACCACCCAGGTTGGAGGCCATGGCGGCCGCCCCCACCCTCACCCCCTGCATCGCATAGCGCGCAAACGCCCCCCCCCACCCCCCCCCCCCCCCCCCGCCGCCCGCCCGCCCGCCCGTTTGCCTCACCACTAACGGTCGAACGCCGATGCTCGTAACAAAAAAAGCTTGTGGAGGAGCAGAGCCTGTCGCAAATGGAGGTAGAAAAGAAAGGGGGAAAGTGAGTGAGGAAAAGGATAAGGGAGAAAGGGGCGGTCCCGTAGGACCCATCCACATACTCGTGTCGTGTGCGGGGGGGTGGGGGTTGGAATCGTGGCGAGCGAACTGGACGAAAGTTCGGCCAACTGACCAGTTACAAGCGTTTACCAATTTTTAAGGCCTCAAAATCAATTGAGGTCTTCTATTTGAAATTGAGTCACTCAATTTTGACCAGGTCAACAATATTTAATACATGATGCTTCTTAATTTTAGAGCCCTCCCATTAAATTAAGGTGTTACATTTGAATTTGGTTTATGGTTTTGACCTGGTCAACAATTTCAAAAGGAGCTCTCTTATTCAATTAAGGTAATCAATTTTGGATTTGATTCATGAATTTACTGGGTCAGCAATTTCTCAATTAATCGGCAGCAACCAGCCTAAAAACACATCAGTGCCGCACATCCTCTTACTACCTAGAAAGTTGAAGCGTCAACACATGACACTGTAGTTTCAGTATAATACATGCGGCCACCAACGTAAGAAACTTTCCTATATAAATATGAGTTGATTAGTAGATAAGCCATAAGCAAACCAACCTGTGGTTGAATGGTTAGAGGGATTGTGGTATCTCAACCCATCAGGGTTCAAATACTGGTGCTCGCATTTATTTCTGAATTTATTTCAGGATTTTCGGTGATGCACATTCAGTGGGAGGAGACGTTCCCGTCGATGACGAGGTGCCTATGGTTACTTCGTAAATTTTAAGATGATATGCCAGCTCAGTCTTTCGGAGGTGCTCATAGGGGTAGGGTGTGCGTGTGTGCGTTCACAGGGGTGAGTGTATGCGTGTGTATATGAGCGCTTGCGTCTGTACTATGTTCAAAAAAGTAGATAAGCCATAACCACACTGCTAAGAAAGCCCGCCAGAACACTGCATTATGAAAACACGTACACAAACACACACACACACACCATCTTCCCCACACGTCAAACCAAATAACAAACAAAAATTATAAAATCCCTAGAACGGTACTAATGGCACGGCAAATTGCGCTCAACCCTTCTAGTCTATATATTAGTTAAGAAAACATACCTATGCCACAACTCAAGAAAATTTTTATCACATGTAGATAAATAAGTTCTCCACCAACTTTCACCTGCTCAAATATTGATTTCCCCCTCTATATAAGCCACTCTCCTTTCATAGGACTAGATAGATATGTTGCACGCCTTCACTTTGTTTTAACTTGTTGTTAGCATTAGCCATGTTCATCAAATAGATTTTAGTCATATAAACAATAGAGGGGCATGCGGATGAGAGAAGCTAAAAAGATAAATGAACACACGATGGAAATATGAGGCGTCGGTAATTGGGGTGAATCGACTGTGTCAAATGAGACGGGATTGAAATGATTATGGTGTCAGGCCTTCGTCCCAAGTCGAGCGGGACTTGAAGAACCCACGGCTATAGTGCTCGAAACTGCTGCCATTACAAGTATCTTGTTTGTTTCATTAGACACCGTGCACCTGGACAGTAGGGGAGCCAGAAAATTTTCATTAGGAGGACCAAGTGATGTTAAATCAAGTTGGGGAGGGCCAAACATTAGAAAAATAAGCTTTTAGCTTCAAATATGCACTGTTCACAGGCTAATTGGCAGCAATTTACTAGTGTTAGGGGGCAGGCCCCTGCTTGTCCCCCTGTCTCCGCCACTGCATGTGGATTACAAGCAAGCACGACTGTCCTTTCCTGTCAGAGAGAAAGCTTGATCGAGTTTTGACGTAACACATTTAGTTTCGTCACACTTCGTATTCGAGTGAACCAGAACAAAGATATACCATATAGTTCTTACAGCTTAGTTAATGGCGTAAATCAATAATAACCTCCATTAGTAAGATGCAAAAATTAATACATTGTGTAGAACAGATTATCCTCTTAAATTGCTACTCTGGCCAATTTCTCTTTGAAAAGTTATTTCAACATATGCATAGAGTTCTTTTCTCTCCATACTTTCATCTGAAGATAAAGCACGTGCGAATATACGTGACACGGGTACTCTCTCTGGTCCTGCTATTATCCACTTCCACCGTCGCCGCCGCCGCCACCCGTCGTCGGCGAGATCCCGTGGTTGATGCGGCTGTGAACTCCCCCGAGGGCCGCGCAGCCACGCAGCTCCTCACCGCAAGGTCAGATTCCTAATCTCGGCCCGATTTCTTGAGCTGCCTGGTAACCCTCCTCGCGCCTCGCTGTTTAATGGTGTGTTTGGATTATGGCCAAAGTGCACTTTACCAACATTTTGGTCGTGACCCAAAGATTGGTCTTTGTTTGGATGGTTGCCAATTTTTTGGCATGCCAATAAACTCTAACCAACTCTAGTTCATTTTTCTTGTCAATTTTGGCCAAATCATGGGCAACCAAAACCTCAACCAAAATATTGGCTAGCCAATGCTTTGGTGGGGCAACCTTGGGCACAAACCAAACATAAGTATCACCCTGCGTGGGGGATCTCGTGGGGAACGAGAAGCGAGGGTTTGTATCAGCAGAACAAGGTGATTAGTTGACGTGGTTGCCCTCTTGAGAGTGGAGAGTACCACCGAAGTACGTCGGATTGATTTCAGTGTTACTTTTTTACTTGGAGACAAGGCTGCAAATTTCGGGGTTTCATCCTCGCCTTGTATAATGCCCATTTTGTCTGAGTTTCTTTCTCTCTATGCGCCGGCACTCTATCATTGCAGTATCAAGGCTTGCTCTGATTGATTTCGTTTTCTTCTTGTTGAATCCAGCCTTGGGTTTCTAGATATGACAATGTAGTTCTCTATGCAGATTATTTGTTGATTTTGTTTACTTATGGCTATGAGAGATGGACCATGAACTATCCAGCCTCTGTAATTGTAGTTATTATTGAACTCATCTTAATCTTGTTCCTTCTCTTCGATTAGTTTTTTCAGTCAAAGTAATGACTTTGGCACCATTATCTGAGATGTGCATGCATTCTGAGACTGAAAAAGAATTGAGAAAAAAAATAGTGCTCGGATGGATCCCCACCCCCCCCCCCCCGTTTTCGGGGCAGTTATAAGCTACTACTCCCTCCGTTTTAAAATAGATGACCCAACTTTGTACTACTAGAAGTGAGACGCCTCAGTACAATTTGAATGAGGAGGCGGGTTCAACAAGTTCTCAAAGAAGAATGAAAGATTCTGTTCCAAAAAGAAGAAGAATGAAAACCTATCTTGGTGCGCACGACACGAAGCTTGTAGAGCAGGAAGCTTCTCGGGAGGGATAGTTGTCATTTTGTCACATCGAATTAGCGAATGAAATCCGCACCGTATGTAACACTCTTAGGGCATGGACTTTCTGCTCCGCTGATAGAAGATTATACTTGTGAAACTCCTGGGAACCGAACTATTTGTCAGGTTGTAAAATCCCAGGGAGAATGAGACCTAGCACATTCAGTTTAATTTTTACAGTGCCCACTTGTTGGATCTTTTAGGCCAACGGACAAATAAATGGATAACATGAAAATTGCAGGCAATAGCAAGTATATAACATTAAGAGCATATGACGAGAAATGTATACACAAACTTGATATGCTCAGGAGGAATTCCTGCTGCACTAAAGATTCTAGGCAATAACAAGTTTTTTAACATTCTCTTAAACTAACCTAAATCTTCTAATGCATCTATAGGAGCAAACCTAAATCACCGAATGCATCAGAGTACCGACTTGATGAAGTCGGTTACGGGAATTGTACGAGACTTGTGCTTGATCATACAGAGCCCCTGACCCTTGCCAGTGCCTTTGTCGGGCCATGCAGTGGCGGGAGCCGTTCAATATAGTTTTTATTTGTTTTTCTTGATAATTTTACACCCTTCGTATCTTCCGACTAGATGATTCCCAGTTCGACATTATTGAAAGTTTTTGTCAGTTCGATCCGGTTCGCATGCAACCCGATGATTCATTATCAAATTGAAAATTGGATGTGTGTGTGTGTGTGGTTTGGTTTCTCGACGAGGAATATGAATATATGGAATCAAAATTTTAATCACTGGGAACAAAAATTCCATTCAGAAATGAGGGAGGGCCAAATCATATTCGCGAAGAATAAATGAAATTGTGATTATGTCCTTAAATGCTTTTGAAGAGCAGCATTTTTTTCTAAAACAAATAATTGTCAGGAGCTTCAGATGAAAGCAGAGAAGAGAGCGGGCACACATTCACACCACTAATCCGAACAATCTAGAGAGTTCATCCAATGGTTGCATGCTAGTCCGGTGGGTTGCTAGGGATCGGCCCCATCCGTTGACGTGGCCAGTTCTAGTTCTCTAGAATAATCATATTAATGTGTGTACTTCTTGTTTGGCACATGTGTAGGTCCGATTATTCTTCTGTAAGTCCACCTGTTATCTTGTAAGGTGAAACATGCAGCACCTTAGCAATTACTTCATCAACGGCAAAAAACAATAACAATTACTTCATCAATTCAAGCTTTAAGATGTGTGTGAACTCTATATTAGCTAAGAAAAATATACCTATTCCACAACTCAAGAAAATTTATCACATGTAGACAAATAAGTTCTCCACCAACTTTCACCTGCTCAAATATTGATTCCCCCCTTTATATAAGCCACTCTCTTTTCATAGGAGTAGATAGATATGTTGCACGCCTTCACTTTGTTTTAACTTGTTGGTAATATTAGCCCAGTTCATCAAATAGGTCGTAGTCATGTAAACAATAGAGGGGCATGCGCATCAGAGAAGCTGAAAAGATAAATAAGCACACAATGGAAATACGAGGCATCGGTAATTGGGGTGGAGCGACCGTGACAAATGGGACGGGATTGAAATGATTATGGTGTCAGGCCTTCGTCAAAAGTCGAGTAGCACTTGAAGAACCCACAACTGTAATTCTCGAAACAGCTACCATTACGAGTTATCTTGTGTGTCTCACTAGACGCCATAGACGTGGATTATAAGCAAGCACGATTGTCTTTTCCTATCGGAGAGAGAGCTTGATCGAGTTCTGACATAACTTTTAGCTTCGTCACACTGTATTGGAGCGAAGCAGAACATATACCATATAGTGTGTAAATCAATAATAACCTCCATTGGTAAGATGTAAATAAATAAACTATTATAGAACAGATTAACCTCTTGTCAATTTCTCTTTGAAAAGTTATTTTCAGTATTTCCCGCAAAAAAAAAAAGTTATTTCAGTCTATGCATAGAGTTGTATTCTTTTCTCTTCCATATTTTCATCTGAAGATAAAGCACGTGTGAATATACGTGACGCGCGTACTCTCTCCGGTCCTGCTATTATCCACTTCCGCCGCCGCCGCCGCTGCCCGTCGTCGTCCTCGTCGTCGGCGAGATCCCGTGGTTGATGCGGCCGTGAACTCCCCCGATGGCCGCGCAGCCGCCCAGCTCCTCGCCGCAAGGTCAGATTCGTAACCTTCCCGAGTTCTTGAGCTGCCTGGGAACCCTCCTCGCGCCTCGCCGGTTAAGCACCGCCCTGCGCGGGGGATCTCGTGGGTAACGAGAGGCGAGGGTTCTTCAGATTGATGCGAATCGAACCACGATCAGGGGGTTCCTGAGTGAGTTCGCGTGGCTTATCCCCACGATCTCTTTTGAAGTTCGCGAGCAGCTTTGTCAAATTGGGGCTGATGTTGAAAGATCAATTTTTTGTCAGACCTGCACTGTTCTTAGAGCGAAACTGTATATACATTCTTGAGTAACTTTTCTAGTGCTGCAGATGGTTCCGGCGGAGGCGGATCCTCGGAAAACCTGGTACTCCAAGCCCCGCAGGCAGTCCGGGAGGATTACGTGCAGAACGCCGTCAATTTCCTCGCGCATCCGAAGGTGAAGGGTTCGCCGGTGTCCTACAGGTACTCTTTCCTGGAGAAGAAAGGGCTCACCAAAGAGGAAATCGACGAGGCCTTCCGTCGGGTTCCTGTAAGTTCCTGTTTTCGGGCCACCTCTGCAAGCCTGCATGGTTGTTTAACTGAGAAATTGAGAAGAGAATAAAGTGTTGTGTTCCTGAATGGCTTGATGTCTTGCAGGATCCGCCGACAAACAGTACGGATGCTGTGGCTGTCGGCTCGCAACAAGGTATCTCCACATGCTGAATGGTTGAGCTAATGAAGTAATGGTTTACAGTGATATCGTTGTATTACTCTGTTAATTTGTTTGCTGTTTAATTGGATGAATCTTTACATTATGTCTACTTGAAGGGATATTCATCTAGTTCAGACACGCATCTTGTCTTGGGAATGTCACTAGGATAGCTTCATAATAAATAGTATGAGTGAATACTTAATTATAAGATATTTTTGATTGTGGAAAATAGTCCTTGTGCTATTCTGGCTCCTCACATGGAAATCCAGAATTGGTCTACTTCCTATATAGCCCTTGCTAGCCTATTCAAAATAGAAGAGTGTCTTCCTTGCATGACATTTTAATACCTATGCTTCAAAGTTCTGTCCTGAAATATTACCAGATTTAGAGAAACATATCATGTTTGTTAACTTATATGCTAAAAGGCTGCCTTGCTTTCTTTGCTTCCAGCAAGCAATCCAAATCAATCTGCCGGGGTGCAGCCTTACGCATCAGTTCAGTCGCCACAAGCACCAACTGGCTCTGTCGCCACTGGTCATATCGTCCCACAAACCCAGACACAGTTTAGCTGGTACCATACGCTCCTTGGTGCTGGTATTTTCCTTGGAGTTGGGACTAGTTCAGTTCTCATCATCAAGGTATATTGTGTTTTCTGCAAATGGTCATGATTTTAGTGGAAGAATTGAGGGATTAATTTTGTTTGCGTGTGTATTTTGCACAGAAACTGTTCCTGCCTAGACTAAAATCTTGGACCCGTAGAGTCGTTTCTGAAGGAGATGAAAATGAGGACAACGAACTGAAATCCAAGCTTTATGATGAAATTAAAGAGGCTATGGAAGCTTCCTCATCAGCCTTTTCTGCTATTGCTAAAACAAACCAAGAATTGCTGGCTTCAAAGGAAGAAGGTTAAAATCATTTCTTAATAAATTTAGCATATTCTTGCTGGAGGATAACCATTATTGTCCGAGTTTGATTATATTAGTAGTTTTCTCTTGTTAACAGATAAGAAGATACTTGTAAAGTTAACAGAAGCATTGGATTCTCAGGCAGAGGTGTTGAAATCCTTGAGCGAGACCTTACATCATACAAGGGAGAATCGGTTTTCGCAGTACAATATGTTGGAAGAGCATGCTCAACCTGGACCATGGAATGGTTAGAAAGCAATATTTATACATTATAGAGGCACATTATTCTGTTAATTTTGAATTTGATTATTATTACCCAGATCCTTGCTTATGTGAACCTTCTGCATATAAAATACTAGATTGGCAGGTTGTAGGGCTTCTAACGAGTTATTTTTACATCTATTTGTATTGTGTCTCACCACATTCTTGTTGTATTGTACCAACAGGGCCAACTACTAATTCATGGAGAACTTCCCAGGTATGATATGTAGACTTGTAGTTATTCCTTCTGTTCGTCAGTACTTACATAGGTTTGCAGTCCTTATGTCTTACCCAGCGTTTCTGTTTGTAGCAAACCAATATGTACACAACGACGCCAAATGGTGATTTTGACTCAGGTAAGAACTAAGGAACTAACTTGAGCTGCCACCACCATATCTCCTGTCTTATGCTTGTTCACTCCTTTGTTATGTTTGGACAGGGAGGCAATCGTTCATGCCATTACCTGCAGAACCTACATCGGGATCATTCCCAAGATCTTATGTTGATGTAAGCTACTGTATCACCCTTTAAGACAGAATAAACAGGACAGTGGTTCTAGAATTACGCTTAAATTAGATGCTCTGTTCTTGCAGCAGCGGGTGCCGAGGGCTGGGTACGGGTTCCAGCCGCAGATGGGCTATGACAGATCGAACCCTGGCACTCGGGAGGGCTACTACGGTTCTCCTCCGTACTACTCCGGGGGCAGCAACACCATTGATGCTCCAGCACAGGTACCAGCACAAGCTCCAGCACCGGTACCAGTACCAGCTCCAGCACCAGCAGCGGCACCAGTTGCACAGGAAAGCCCGTTCCAGCGCCACTGGGTTCCCCCACAGCCACCGGGGGTCGCCATGCCGGAGGCCGCGGCCGCCATTCGGCAGCCAAGGTCCCTTCCAAGACAAGAGCCACAGGCAGCAGCAGGCTCAGCCAATGCTCCGAGACCGGCAGACTCTGCCGTGAATGAGCAGATGGACGGTGGATCACCCACCATCACCGGTGACGAGTCGTCTAGTAGCAGCGCTGCCGTGGGCGCCATGGCCGGTGCGGCCAACGGTGAGAATGGAGAAGGGCCTGGAGCCGCCTGATTTTGACGAGAGCAATTCATTCGATTTTCCGTGTTGTGTGCGGTTCACATATCCAATTATCTATGCACTGTTAATTAGGTATTGGAAACTGTATATGATGGTTGTAATTAGCAGCACGTGTATAAGAAAAAAAAATGGATTAGATACCTGTGTGATTCACTTGACGGCACCATGTATAAGGAATCACTTATATTTTCCACCTGTATGTAAAATTCGGAATACCGAGCATGTCATATTAACCAGCAGCTTCGATAGCTATGATTAGTGATAAAATGAGCATGTTATTATGAACGATGTCATACTGAAAACATGTTGAAAGAGCGAAGAGTCGAGGGTGCGGATATTTCAGTTTTCTTTGTTTGCTGGCAACTTCATCATGTTTAAACCATGAAGTGAAGTAGAAATTGCTTAATGTACCCAACTTTTCCACGGTAGCTCAAGTTTTTATGGTGAATTGGCTAGTAACTTTCCAAGTGAACTGGTAGGTATGTACAATTTATGTTGATATGCATATTGTAACTCATGGGCATTGGCCACATGAAAACAGATGGGCGCTCCGATTTTTGCTTGTGTTTACAAGATCCCTGCTTATATATATACTGCTCCAACTCCACCGGACTAGATATCGCGTTACATCGTTTCACTTTGTTTTAACTTGTCAAGTAGCATGCTCCTTTCCCTAAAATACGAACCGGTTGGGTAGCGCCTAGCTTAGTATGTCATGTAGGGGAAATCACACAAACAAAGGGAAATGATTTGCGAGGGGAGAGCGCGAGAGTTGAAGAAACAAGCGGGAACAGGAGGCTTCAGGAACATGGGTAGAGCAATTGTTCTTTATGCTGGATGAAGTTGAGCTTGAAGTTGCGGCTCCATCTCAGAGTGAGACATATGTTAAACTTTTGTGGTTCCCAAATGAGGTAGAGTAGCAGAAATGAAATGCAGACATTTCAATTCTATAAGTTTGTTGGCAACTCGCATCAGTTTAAGCCGTAGAGTCGAAGTAGGAATTCGCATCGCATCAATTCTGTCTTGAGCTTTCAAGGCGATTAACGACATATCTATTGTAACTTGTGAGCATTGACCACATGAAAACAAATCCATCTTCCGCCGACTTTCACTCGCGTTAATAATTCTTCCCCTCTTATACATACCTCTGGATTTTTTTCTTTTGAGGAATACATACCTCTGGAACTTCACTCGAGTAGACATCCGGTTAAATCATTTCATTTCTTTTAACTTGTTGGTAGGTTGACATAGTAGTACATGATGCAGGGACAAACACATAAATCAAGCAAAATCTATTTGCAAGAGAATTGAGAACACATGTGACAACAGGAGACATATGAAGAACATGGCCGGACATGGGTCGCGTCGTTGTTTCCGACACCGAATGAACTTGAGCTAGAGGTTGTGTCTTTTGTTTGACATCATCTAGCTAGAAGTTGTGTCTTCATCCCACTGAGAGATGCTGAAATTACATTTGTCTTAAGTCTGGTTTTTCTGCATCAACTTCCCGACGTTTTCCTTCAAGGAGGAAAGCTTCTATTCAGAATGGGGGAAACACTAGTTTGCATGAACAAATCAATATGAGCGTTAGAGAAGAATCAAAAGTACTCCCTCCGTTCGGAATTACTCGTCCAAGAAATGAATGTATCTAGATGTATTTTAGTTATAGATACATCCATTTTTGTGACAAGTAATTCCAAACGGAGGGAATATGTAAGATCCAGTACACAAGAACGTAAGGCATCAACAGTGGCCATAGGCAGACCAAAGCTCATTTGAGATGTCTAGGACGAAACAGAGCCGCTTAACTCGATGCAAAGCAGGCCGTTGCTAATAGTGCACCCCTAACGTTGTACTCACGGGAGCAAAGTGGGAAGAGCTGGTCTTGGTGCAAAAATGGATTGAGGACTGATCAAACTAGTTTCTTCTTTCTCATTTGGAGAGCAAAACAAGGAAAATTTTGTCAGTAAGGTTTGTAGGAGGACCCGAACTTGAGTCTCGCGCCTTGGACCACTCAGCCATCCTAACTCGGTTTTCGGGTTCAAAGTATCAGTTATCTTTCAAGAATTTGATTTTTCGTCAGAAAAGACCACCTACTAAGTTAAATTGTCAAAAAAGACTACCTGCAGACGGAAATGTCAAAAAGGACCACCTACGCCGTGGCGGCAGGTTCGCCAGCCGACACGTGGCACCTGCCGCCACGGCATCTGGCGGCAGCACCTGCCACAATTGGCTCAGGCGGCAGCCTTCGCTTTTTTTTTCTCCATTTGAAGCTTTCCAAAATACTCTCTCCATCTTAGAGTTCCTATAATGAGTTCTTTTAAGATCAATATATTGGTATTGTGTCTCACCATGTTGTTAAACAAGTAATTCATAGAAAGCTTCCCAGGTATGATTTGTAGACCTGTAGTTATATATTCCTCCTGTTTAAAGGAGCAACCACATAATAAACAAACAAAATAAAACTGATTTGCTGAACAATTATTCCTCCTTGTACTGAATGGATTTCCCTAAGCTAGAAGTCACGGCTTCATCCAAGAGAGGAACATATGTTGAAATCACTCACTTTGGTCAGCTCAAAAAGAAAAGAAAAGAAAAGAAAATATGTCACCCCTCTTTCCGTCCGAACCCCGACGAAGACGACGACCCGCCGCCACCGCTGCCTCCGTGATAGGGAAAGCCCGCTCTCCCTCCCATTGCAATCTGATGTTGGTGCTGCTGCTGCTGTTGTTGCTGCTGCTGCGGCGGTGAGCCGTAGATGGGCTGCCCCATCATCATCATGCCTCCCGGGGCAGGGACAGTGTCGGCGTAACCGGTGGCATTGTTGTTTCTTGGTAGCATCTCGGGCAGGTGGTGTGGCGGCGTGGTTGATGTCGACGTGGCGGCGGCCCTCTCGCCCTCGATCTCGCGGAACTTGTGGAGGTAGTGCTTGAGGGGGTCGACGTAGTCCTCGAAGCCAAGGGTGGTCATGGCCCAGAGCAGGTCGTCGCCGTTGATGGTCTTGCGCTTCTCGCGCTGGCACTTGTCGGAGGCCTCGCCGGTGATGAAGGAGATGAACTCGGAGACGCACTCCTGCACCGTCTCCTTGGCGTCCTTGCTGATCTTGGCGTTGGCCGGGAGTGCCTTCTTCATGATCCGGCTGACGTTGGCGATGGGCAGGAAGCGGTCCTGCTCCCGCGGCGACGACAGCTCCCCCTCCCCGCCGGTGTTGCTCGGCCCGCCCGAGTCGTTGTCCGACTCCGGCATGGCTCCGGCTCCTCCTCGATCTGTCTGTCTCAAATCAAGAAGCAAGTGGTGACATCAAGCCTGATCAAGCATGGGCACAGCAGAAGCATGAACTTAACTGGAAGGACACTTGTACGAAATCTTTGGAGATTATTATGTGCAGTGCAACAAGAAGAGAAGAGGAGGTTTGGCAGGGGTACCTGGGAGAGGGTGGTGGGGAATGGCTTGGCTGGGTCCGGTCCGTTGGATTGCGCGGATAAGAAGGGATGGAGCTGTGAACGTGGAGCCAACCCAGCCGTTGGTCTGTCGATAAGTATGTGCCACCTGTCACCTTCGACAACCGTCGATCACTGCCATGTCAGACAAATCCAGGCCGTCCGTCCGCCCAACACCAAGTACAGCAGTTCTGGACAAGAAAAGAGCTGATCATAAGTCAAGCAAGGAAAAGGAAAGACTCTTGAAGCTAAACAAGGAAGGTCGATACAACAAGCCTTACATGCCAGGCACAATTTACACAACATTCTGTCCGTTTCCTAACCTGATACGTACTACAGTCCGCATGGAAATCTAATCCTCCATAAACTATCCTACATCAGTTTTGGTGCCTTCAGAATCTTCCGCTCTACCATCATCATCCGTCCGCGCCTCTTCCACTTGCTTCAGTAATCATATTGCCTATCATCCATTTTGGTTTGCCGCATTTAGTTAGCGCCGCGGGATAAGGTAATCTCATTGCCACTGGCTTCCTTAGATTTCACATCTACTTCTGCTTCTGCTTCAGCTTCATTAGTTTCAGATTCTTCAGCTTCACAGTCACCAGCATTTTCTGCATCATTTTCAGCCCTGCCTTCTTCAGATCTGCCATCCTTTTCTCCAGAACCTCCTATGGTGTTACCGCTGCAATTATTCGCAGTTTCAGCTTTACCATCTCTCGATATTTCTATGCCACCATCGCCATTTGCATCCTGCACAATCGTTTCAGCCTCGCAATCCTTGCTAAAACCATCACTCTTTTCTTTCTTCCTTGTGTCGTCAACTTCTGCCTTTCCATCTTGTAAATTTTCAGCGGCGGCAGCGTTGCTATTTCCCTTGTCGCCAGCCTTCACACAAATCCCACTTTTACCACCTTTTTCGCTGCTATTGCTGTTGCCAATCTTTTCAGCATCCTTAGGTTTACCATCTGGACCAGCTTCAACTTCATATTCCTCCTTGTCTATGTCTGATTCAACTCTTCCATCCCTTGCGCTGCTGCCCTTGGCAGCTTCTTCAGCTTTTATTTTTGCTTCCATTGCTTCCTCCTCTTCCACTTCCTTCCTCTCAGCCTCCTTGGCTAGCCTAAACAGCTCCTCCTCTATCAAGGCCCTTACCAGTGGCTTTCTCTCAAACAAATCCTTGCCAAAGTATTTGTCTGAAGATATGGAAACCCATCAGAAAAGATTTGCACATATCAACAACTAATTAAAAAGGGAGGAGGAAGCAAAGACATACCAACTGCTTTTACAACCTCTCCAAAAGTCATCTAAAATTGGTCAAAACAAAATAAACATATCAAGATTTAACGGTGAATGGAGGAAATGTTAAAGATCAATGATGTACAATGTATCTCACCGTGGCAAAATTTGCAGCACCCAATATACAGTAGACAGCTTGTCTCAGCTCATCCTTACTTGGTTTCGGTGCCTGCTTCCATGGTTTCGCATCTCCTCTAGACATAATTTTACCTTTCATACCAATGAAACAAGGTTTTCAAACACATTACAGAGGAGAGACTAGAGATCGAACGTGTTATCTGTAAAGTATTTCACTTGCATAGTAACATGAAAACTAGAATTTGGTTGACCCCCATCTCAAGATAGATTTCGGAAACGGATAGCATAAAGAAAGATGGTGCTGTATGTTGTATGAACCTATAACAATGAAAATTCATGCACTGCGTATAAAAAACATGAGCAGAAACTTGTTGTAGCTCTACATATTAACCAAGTAGAAATACACATCGTCTAAGCAATTGCTGGTGAAGCTCCACATTCAAGTTAGAAAGAACTAATCCCATCTCTCTTCTTTTTTGGCAGGTAAGCACTCCAGCAATTGGAATTTGTCATGGTTACTTTGTTCTAGTTAAATTAATATTGAGTAACAGAACAGTAGTACACTGCACCACCCAAATGCAATACATCCAAAAACAGCCTTTTCAGCCAAAATAGATGACAGTTCTGGCAAATAAAACTAACAGTGCATTCCTGAATGCTTAAAAGAATTTTGTTTGTATCTTTTCTCAACATGCACATGTGCAAACAACATGAGCCACACTCAACCACATGTGCACAAGTGAAAGTAAGGCATACCACCAGATTTCTCCTTGGAATCTGTGTTTTGGATTGCCTTCTTCTTGGTAACAGAAATGTTTTTCTTCATTGAAGCTGCCATATCCGTGGTATCATTCTCAACATTGCTAAATAACTTTGCAGATGGTGTTGTGATTAGCGTTTGTTCATCTGTAGGAATCGGTACTCCCGGGAGCGGAACTACAGCTAATTTCCCCAACGCGGAGTCATTTACCAGCTCATCTCTGCTATCCCTCAAGCAGAACTCGGAACGGTTTGTTCTATCTTCTACAGCTTTTCTCCCATCTGCTTCCTCTTGACTACAAAATTCCAGTAGAGTTCCATCTGGTTTCCTTTTCTGCAGTAGTTTGGAAAAACGGGAAAAATAAATATGTGGAGACAGGTTATGAAAATGGTGAAAGAACTTCTTGCAATGCAGCACGCATGGGACCATGAGTTCAGGTAGTATTAGATAAGTAACTTTAGTGGCACTAAACAAAACCAAACATAAATGCATCACTACCAAAAGAAGTAAGATGCATACATGTCATACCTTGGAAGGTTCACCACCAGATAGATTCGCTCCATTCTTGTTGCGCTTTCTTTTCTTAAGTTTCTGCAAATCAATAAAACACCAAGTCATAAAAAAGAATCAGTGTGCCAATGACAATACCAGTCAAACTGGCTTAAGCTAATATGTAGAGGTATACATAGGCTAACAGTTATGATAGACAACCGAAAACATCTGTTATTAGCAGAAGAGTAAGTGTTGTAACAAACTGAGATGCCCAAATCACCTGGCAGCTAAGAAGTTGAGCCTTATCAGGATCTGTGTAAATAATACCAGAACAGTGTTCCATCAAGAACTCCATCACTATTGTCACTAATTCATCCTGCAAAACAGAAAAGCAAAGGGTTTTCATGTGAAACTGAGCGCAGCAGATAAAAGAAAATTCTGGACCAACCTTCTTAGTGCTTGTTGAACCAGGGACATCAAATGAACGGCACAGTTCAACTAGCATAACCTTGTTACATGTTTTGAGCTTCTCCAGCAGCTCTGTCCGTGATTTTCCCTAACATGGGTGATACAAAACCATGATAGTATCAAAGAAGCTGCTATTAAAGTACAGAGCGGCAAGGGCATGCCGAATTTCAACTAAAGGATGACACATACCTCCTCTTCATGACAAGCAATCCCAGCAAGTTGGAGAATTTGTTCTCTGAAGATACTTACCTGATAATAAAGATCACCGAACTCACATTAATTATGAAGGTTGAAGATAAATTCAAATGCCACCAATCTAGTAGTAGCGTCCATACAAGAAGCACAGTTTAATCCTCCTCCCGGGAGTTGAATGTACCTTTAATTTCTTATTAATCCCTTTGCCACATGCAATAGTTTTGATAGCATTATATGTAAACCCTATGATCTCTCAAGTGCGATTCCAACTGAGGGAAACCGCAACCACAAGTACTGACATCCGAGTGAGTGAGTGAGTGACACCTAAAAGCAGTGCTGCTGAATAGCTGGTGAAATATGTCGCGCCTGCAGATAGCAGCAGCCCTGCATCTGCAGCGGACTGAAGAAATGCAAGTTCAGTAACTGAACTTGCAACACCCTGCGTGGTGACTTGGGCCATGGGCCTTGTGAGCGAGTCGTGTATGGGCTAGGGTCGAGTCATGTGAGCCCAGGTGGGCAGCTACTTATGTATCTTCTCTTCTAGCACTACCATCTTCTTGTCATCATCCCAAAGTGCCCCACTTAAACCCTCCAAAAAGACAATCCTTGTCCACCTATTCCACCACTTGCGAATATGATTGTGCACTTGGGTAATAGACACGTCATAACCAACGAAAGAAGATATACGCTTTGCAACTTTCATTTTTTCAACCTCATTGAACCCTTTGTCAGTCTTGGCACCTCTTGCCGGCACCTCTGAAATGCCTTTCAACATCAACGCAGACATAGGCGGAGTCCAATTCATGACCTTGGGGGCCTTCTTGGGAAGATCACCAACATTTGGAGTCTCCTGCACCTCATCATCCATCTACAACATAAACATTCAGAAGTTAATAACACATTTCAGCACATAAAAAAAGCATAATTTCAGCACATAAAAAAGCATGTTTCAGCTCATACAAATGAATTCCAGCATACAGAAAACACATTTCAGCACATAAAAAGCATGTTTAAGCACATAAATAAAGCAGTAGAGCAATAGTTTTACCGCACCAAGTCCCTAGAGAATGTTTCTTCAGCATGAGAAGCAATGAAGAAACTTAAATATGAGCATAGTAGCTACAAACAATGAAAAGTCTATACATCTAATGTAATCGTTTTGACCACCTGGACATGATAATCACAAGGGAGCAGAGAAGCAGATTTTCGGTCTGAAACATGTACGGCTCTCTGTAGAGAAGATAGATACAGTAGTTGACAAAACAATATCCACATAAGTGTAAGCTCTCTGTAAACAACAAGGGCGCTCTGTAGAAACAAATTGGCAGGCCTCATCCCTTGTCAAAAATCAAGGGTCACGCACGCAGGGGCTCGCCGGGCCGAGGCAGGAAGGAGGGAGGTAGGGGAAGGAAGGGGGAGGGAGGAGGAGGCGGAGTAGCTACCTCTCCCGGCCGGCGGCGACGGTGTGCCGGACCTGGCGGCGGCGAGGTTGAAGCGGGGCAGCCGCGATTTGAAGACCAGGGCGGCGGCGGCGTGGTAGACGGGGTCAGCAGGGGCGGCGGGGATGCAGATCAGGCCGCAGTCGCCATGGAGCTCGCGGGAGAGAGAGAGAGAGATAGAGAGAGGTGGCGGCTAGGTCAGGGAGAGGGGTGGCCGAGCGAGAGAAAGGTGGCCGTTCGATCCAAAGTGGGCCTCCTTTTTTTTCATCAGATGGGCTATGCGCCTATGCCAAGGACAGCCCATGTACCCTGCCAAACACGGCCTTATGTACCGAGGGAGAATGCTCGAGGCATGAACGAAGAAAGAACATGACCCTTCCTTCACTAATAAGTACGCACGTGCAACGCACGTCTCTACTAAAATATGTTCTATTATGAGAAATAATAATTATATCATAACATAACCTACTTCCCGAGAAGCTGAAATCTCATGTAAAGAGCATATAATTCCCAAGTCATATAGTTGATTGGAAATATTTTGCTTAATTAATTAATTGATAGAAAATCACTCCACCAAGAAAATTAAATTATGCCCCCACCCCCTGCCCGCGCCCCCACAGCTAGTGCATCTATTAAGCGGACGCCGTCGCAACACCTCCCCGGCAACCATGATACATGACAAACCTATATAGATGTTCATCATGCAGAAAAAATTGTTTGTCATGTATCGCAGTCATGGCCTTTTAATCTGCATAACTTAATTCATGTGTTATTCATAGCTTAGAGTCATCACTAAATGTAAAAAGAACTAAATTTGAGGTATAATATTACCAATCAAGAGAAATATATCTTCAATCTTAGTATCTTCTAGTTGGTACCTACGAATGGGCCAGAAAAAAAAAGATATGCAGGTGTGTGTATAGAGGCAATGGAAATTAGTAGTTTACACATGAGCTGATCAAATGACATAATTTTATCATAATTCTGAGATAAAAGTTTGTGCATCTAAGAAACGAAACATTGCTAGTTCATACAGAAACAAACCATCAAGACGCGTCAATATGACATCCTCGCCCATGCGGCTGTACCAAGCACTCTGAGGTACACGTGAAACCAGTCACAGAAGTCTCCCTAACAGACAAATCGGATGCACAAACCACTAAAGGTGGAACCACCCTTACTCATAACCTGAAGGTCCTGGCCAATGTAGTCCATCTGTGGTCATTTAGTGTCAATCGTTCCATGGCAAGGTCCAAAGCAACGAAGGTATATGCAACCTATTATTTCAAATAGCATGCTTCTCTTGTGAATTTTCACAACAAAGCACGTACCGACTTTTTAATCGTTTGGAAATTAACAACATAGCATTAGGATTATAAGTCGAATTGTTCTTAGTGAGAAACAACAAAATCAAATAGTAGCTAACATGACCATGATGCTCCTTAATGTGTATGAAAGTGATATTTTTTCTAATGTAAACATCTAAACCATTATGTACTCCTAATTTCAACATCATTATCATCTCGAGCTTAAATACGCTATAATCAGTGGTTTATTACTACATGGATGGATAATAAATCTTACAATTTCATGAAAAATATAAGTTGACAGTACTACGATAAAGGATCAAATTATTATTTATGGGAGTTCATTGCTGCACAAATAGACTGCCCTCAAGATTTATATGCCCAAGAAAAATGGACAAGAGATGCAGTAAAAAGGAATCCATAAGTTGATGACATGCACCTTCAAAAGGGATCCAATTTTTTTGCTGAATGGACTAATCTATACAGCCGTATAGCAATCTCAAAGCTCTCTCACCTATATACGGATCGAGATCCTCCAAGGTAGCTCAGACTACTGCAGAGGGACGTGATGTGTGTATCCCCCGTTCGTAAGCCATCTGACGACAGCAGAAGCATTCACTCGCAATGAAAACCATCTCCATGGTGGTGGTCGGCTGAGCCACGCCGTCGTTGTCGCACCGCTGCAGGCGGATCAGCTGATAACTGAATGTAGGTTTCAAACTTGTTAACTGAATTAGGCCATGTCGCTGTAGCATTCCACTTGCTACTTGGACATTTTCAGACCTGATAACTGAATTTTGTTTGGGAAAAGAGATTAAACATTCCATTTGCTTGCACAAATAAATCGGCATGACGTAACCTTGCCATCGGCGGACCTCTTGTTCGTGTACCTTTTCCGGACCCCAAAGCCCTTTAAACCAGGGGCATATAGCTAAATTAAAATGCCCAAGCTTCGTTTGAATTTTTAAATTCTATGCCAACATGAGGGACCAAACTGGACAATAAACCTCTGCAATAGAAAAGTAATCATGAGCAAAAAAACTTGTGCAAGTGCCATATTTCAGGATAAGAGAAAAAATGCGATTCTTACTGAAAATTATGAGACCTCATGAAAATAAGCAAGAAGTAGGAATACTTGGGACAGCTAAATCCATCTAGTGTGTACAGAATGAAATTAAAAAGTGGTGCTACTTACGTATTCGAACCATGGTACTATGTGTTAGCCTCTTCTTCCATCTCAATATACAAAATACAACAGGATGATTCTTCCTTCTATAAAGAGGAAAGTTTGATCAAGTTGAAAGCAGTCTTCAAAATTCTGTCAGTTCTAGTGACCTATTCATGGGAAGATGGCATGAGAAAGGGAAAATTCAGACTTACGCACCAGATTGAGAAAGAGAGCAGGTTGTCCTCATTCGGTTGCTTCTTCCATGAGTAAAGGGCAGAGGTTGATCAACTTGAAAGCAATATGATATTCCTAATTCCAACAATTCTAGTGAGCGGTTAATGGGGAAGATAGCAGGAGAAATCAAACTTTAGAATTACGTACAAGATTGAAGAAAGCAAACTTCAGAATTAGGTACAAGATTGAAGAACAGAGCACTTCATTCTTGGCGATCCATTCCTTCACCAGAACGCGATTGAAGAACAGAGCAGGTCGTTCTCCAGCGATCCACTCCTTCACAAGAAGGCGCTCGCCAGCCTACGCCTCTACTCGGACCAGGCCGCCGCCGCCTTGGCGTCGTCCGCCGATGGGATCTCCAGCGCCGACCCAGCCAACTGCACGCCGATCTTCAAGGCGTCGGCGTAGTGACAGCACAGGGGCCTCCATCCCCGTCTCCGTTGATCGCGTCCTTCACGCTAACGCGCAACCAGATCGAGGAGATCAAGGGCACGGCCACGGCACACGGCGCACTATACATGTTGGCGTTCGTGGCGGCGGCGGCCGAGCTCCTGGAGCGTTGAGCAGGCGGGGGAGGCATAGGGCATTTGCGTGGTGGGCGGTTGGTCGATGTCGAAGTCGCCGCGGCGGTCGGGCCTGGGGTTGGAGAGCACGCAGGAATAGGGATAGGATGGGTCGTGAGGCGCTGATTGGGGGTGTTTTCGTTGGCAGGCAGAGTTTTCGTCCGCCGACTTAAATTGCTAAACGCACTTCTTGTGAGGGTTATTGTTATCTTAACGGTCAGATCTAAACGTGTGAGTTTGATTGGATGGTTCTAATTGCTTCAAGTTGTTGTGTGTACATTAGAACGGGGACGCATAGGGATGAATATGTTTGCTTGTTTAATAGTATATATAGTAGAGATACTTCCTCACACGCTTCCCTCACCTGCTCTGTTACCTTTTCCTCCCCCAATTCTAGATCGAGATGCGAAGATGGGAATGAAAATGGGGATTAAAATGTCGGTCTCGCTCACCTTCGATCGATCCCCTCCCATGCTGGCGCCGGCGCTTTCCGTCGGCACCCCCTCACTTGTTCCTGGTTCGGGAACAAGAGCGAGTTCACCAAGGTTCAGAGCGGTGGATGGCTTTACACAAGTGTTGACTGTTGAGCGGTGTTTGGGTCTGGCCCCTCTGGTTTCTCCGAGCATGAAATTTCTAGAATACTTTGTCTTGATTTATTTCTCGGATTTTTCTATGTTGTTTTCCTGAAATAGAAAAAACAACAAAAATATTATTGGTTGGTATGTCTCTAATGTGTCTATTAGAAAAAAAGGTATTTTAACCTAAAAAAATATCAGAACAAATACGATGGGAAGTTTTCTTCGGAGAGCAACTAGGGGGCCTGGGCCCTACACTTGGAGAGCCCGAGCGGCCATAGGCACCCTACTTACAGGGGCGCCTAGCTAGGGCCTGGGCAATTCAAGAAGGTTCCCAAGCCCCTTTAGTTGCAACCTCTGGAAGGTTATAAACCTCCCTAATTTTTTCAGGTTTTGAAAGTTATGGATCTCCGGGAAATTACAAAACAGTGATGGGGTTCAGATTTTAGTGTCTAAAAACAGCCTCCTCAAAAGACCGATCCTGACCGAGGGGAGTCTCTCCTCTTCCATAACCATGACCACTAAAACCAGAGGGAAAATCATTCTCCCACCTAGGGGGGAGGCCAAAGAAGAAGGGCAAGGAGGGGGGCTCTCTCCCCCTCTCTTCTGATGGTGTCGAAAGGCCTCCGAGTGAAATTTCATCACCACCATCGTCTCCAACAAAACCTCCATCATCACCATGTCCACCAACAATCTCTTCATCATCACCATGATACTCTTGTCGTCCATATGTGAGTAATTTCTTGTAGGCACATGGGGTGGACTCAGACCCGAGTGATGGACAATCACTACAAAAAAAGACACATTCATGACATTTTGACCTGAACGAAAAAGACACTTCCGTGTCAATAGCAGTGAAGAAAACACGTATTGTCATTGATGTATTGGCCACATACTTCTATGACAAATAATTATGGCAGAAAATGAAAATTTTGTCCTGGGCGGACTAGTGGATCACGTGGATGATATCTTTGGCCTTCATGACATAAAAAGATCATGGTAGAAGTAAGGGCGATAATTTTTCGGTGATTTTCTAGGGCGAGTTACCTTGCAAGGCATACGGTAGGTGGCCGGGACCGAGCGAGATGCAGGGTAGTTTGCGCTATCATGTGAGTTTCCGCACCGCTGAACTAGATCGATCAAATCGTGTGTTGGAGGCCCCCGAGTGATCGATTGATATGTCATGCATGGTAGCCCTTGGAGGCCCCTGATCGATTGATCGATACGCTCGTGTGCGGTAGTAGTTGGAGAGACCCCTGGTCGATCAATCGATGTTGGTGCGTGGTAGCAGTTGAATGCCCTCATTACATGCGCGAGACTTCTCATTATGTACATAGAACCCGATGGCTCGACCGATGCGAGTCTCTCGCTATCGCCTCTACGTACTTGGCAGTGGTGCACAATAGTTGGTAAGTCGTGTGCGCGAGTAGAGACCCCTAATACTCTCTGATGTATCTATAATTTTTGTTATGTTCATGCTATATTTATATAAAGTATACATGCTTTTTGGCACACTTCTATATCATTTCATTGGATTAACATGTTAATCTAGTGCCAAAGGTCATTGTTGTTTCTAGTGTATTTGGCTTTTTCATAAACTGATATTTTCGGAGACAATTAGTTTTGGGAAAAATCATGACAACTTTTTTGTACTGAAGAAGCCAACAGCTAGAAGAGCGCCAGAGGGTGCCCACTCGACCAAGCCCTGGTCGCACTACTTGTCCGCGTGGTGGTTGTGGAGATCGGTTGGGGCTCTCCTTCGGCCGCATGAACGCTCCAGAATTTTTTTTTGCATCACTTTGAAATTTTAGATTTTTCGAGTTACGGATCTTCGATAATCTATAAAATGGTGAAATGACTCAGAAAACAACGCAAATAGAAATTCCAGAAAAATACCGGCAGATGGGAGATCCAATCTCGGAGGGGGCTCTGGCCCTCCGGGGAGCCATGAAACACCCTGGACTAGACGGGGAAACCTTTTGCCACCTAGGGGGCAAGGAATAAGAATAAGGAGAGGCATCTCTCCCCGCCTTTCCCTGTGGCGACGGAGTGTCGTAGGGGGAACCATCATCACCGACATCATCTCGAGTGCCTCCATCAACTTCACTGCCATCTCCATCGCCATCTCCACCCTTTCTAAAGTTGTCCACTCTCCCATAAACCTCTGTAATCCCTTCGTGACCATGCTTCGTGAGTTACGAGTACCTCAACGACAACCATCAATTCCTTGATGTGATAGCATTGGTGCTACATACCTTTCTTCCAATCTGGCATTTCATCGAAGTTGACTACTATTTTGTCAGAGAACGTGTCACAGAAGCTACTTCAGATCGAGTTCATCTCCTCTAAAGATCAACTTGCGGATATCTTTACCAAGCCATTACTATGACTTTTGTTTGAGCATTGTCGGTGCAATCTCAGCTTAAGGAACGCAGTTGAGATTGAGGGAGGGTATTAGACTTGTAGCTTAAGTAACATGTCAAGTATTTGTACAATGTAAATCTCCATATATATAAACCAATGCACCCTTTGGTGTGTGCTATTGACCAAATATTTATTGATACAATGAGCATGTCTGTGTGTGTCTTTTTTTCCATGTGGATTATAAACAACGATATAAGTGAAAAACATGTCGAAATAGTGAATACTCGACGAGGCGGTTTGTTCTTTTGCTGGTAACTTAGCATGTTCATACCATGAAGTGAAGTAGAAATTGCTTAGCATAGCCAACTTTTTTCGCGGTAACTCGAGCTTTTATGGCGAATTAGCTAGTAGGTTTCAAAGAGAACTGGTAGATTGTTCAATTTATGTTGATTGATGACATACATATTGAATGCACGCTCCAAATTTCACTTGTGTTTATAATAATTCCCCTTTATATATACTGCTCTGACCTCACCAGAGTAGATATCACCTTACATTGTTTCACTTTGTTTTAACTTGTAAGCTAGCACCTTTCCCCCAAAAAACTTGTTGGGTAGCACATAGCTTAGCATATAATGCAGGGGGGATCACGTTAACAAATGGAAACTGGGAACATGAGGCTTCAGGAATGTGGGTAGAGGGGAATCAGTGCATTTGGGAGCTCAGCTGGTTGGTCCGGTGCACCGTTGTTGAATCAGGCTGGCTAGGGCATCGGATGCCTCTGCATGGCAGTTCCGGCGCCTTCCACTTGTACTTCATCGTGCCGCGCCACATGCAGGGATTACTTGTGACTGCATGCCAGCGGTCCACCGCCACCGTTGTTGTTCAAGAGGTGTCCCATGTGATTCTCGACTGGGTTTTCTCCGCCCCAAGGCGTGCTCACCCTGCTGCAAAACGTGGTAGGCGTGCCTCGTTGCCTTTGGGTTGATCAACCTGCAGCTGTAGTACTGTACAAGGATCGATTTCTAGTCAAGCATAGAGACAGGCTAGCAGCGTCCTAAGGCAACCCAATGCAATGCTATGTGTCTTGTTTTAGATAGTGCAATGTGTACTCATGTCTAATGCACCTTACAAACCATTCTTGCCATCATTGACTGCCTCTATAGACTGTAGGCAACCGCATTGCCCAGCTGATTCTTGGGACAACGTCCGCGTGGCGATCATCCCGGGGAAGCAGCGCATAAACCTCTACCTGAATCACGATTCCCAGATGTACAAGCTTGAGGTGTTCTTCGAGGACATCAGGAACTGCTACAAGTACGACTATGGGGCAGCAATGCCGTTGATGCTCTCGCACATGTACCAGTACCAACACGGACATCAATTGCAGATGAAAGCCCGTTCCAGTGCCACTGGGTTCCCCCACAGCCACCGGGCGACGCCATGCCGGAGGCCATGATAGCCATTCGGTAGCCAAGGTCCCTTCCAAAACAAGAGCCACAGCCAGCAACACACTAGACTCAGCCGACACTCTGAGACTCCCAGACTCTGCCTTGAATGAGCAGATGGACGGTGGATCACCTGCCTTCACTAGTGCTAGTCACCTAGTAGCATCATGGCCGGCGCGGCAAAACGAGAACGGAGAAGGTCCCGGGGCCGCCTGATTTCGAAGAGGGTGAGAGATTTTGGAGCACCTCTGTTTTTTCGCAGCCATTCATACGATTTTCTCCCCTGTTGCTATGTGCGGTTCACATAACCCGCACTTGTTATATGATGCCTTGTAATTAGTATCACGTCTATTTATTGGAAAAAAAATGAACTGTGAGGATGAGTTATTATCTATGTGCTTTTCACTGGACAATACTCCATATGAAATTCCTTTTTTATTTTTTACATGTATCTGAAATCCCTAATACCGACAAGACGCTAATGACACAGCTGTTTGTGATGTCAATGATTAGTGACAAAAGTAGGCATAACTGTATGCATCTTCTCTTCCATGTGGATCCTGTAAACATGTGGATTCTGTGTTGTTATTGTGTGCAGTTCACATATCTAATTATCTATCCATTGTTAATTAGGCACTGTACTGTATACGATGGTTGTAACCATGTGGATTGTGATAGCAATGATTAGTGATAAAATGAGCTTATCTGTATATGTGTTGTTTTCCATGTGGATTCGGAACGATGGCGCACTGAAAACATGTTGAAAGAATGAAGACTCAAGTGTATAAACCATGGAGTGAAGTAGAAGCTGCTTAGGGTAGCCAACATGTTTGCGGTAGCTCGAGCTTTTATGGTGAAGGCTTTCAAAGTGAACCGGCAGGTGTGCAAGGTTTATATTGATTGACGACGCACATACTGAGACTCTGGGCATTGGCCACGTGAAACCAAATACACGCTCCAACTTTCAATTGCGTTAATAGTACTTCCCCTTATATATACAACTCCAATTTCATGAAACTAGATATCACCCTACATGGTTTCACTTTGTTTTAACTTGTCGGCTAGTGCCTTCTCCTAACTTGTTGGGTAGCACCTAACTTAGCATATCATGTAGCGGCAATCAAATAAACAAAGGGAAATGATTTGCGAGGGGAGATCAGAATAGCTGAAGAACGCGTGGGACAGGAGGCTTCAGGAACGCGTGTAGAGCAATGTCTCTCCTGTATCCTGAATGAAGTTAAGCTACGAGTTGAGTTGAGACTTCATCGCAGAAAGAAGCATATGCTGAAATTACTTGAGTTTCTGTTGGAGCGACAGTAGGCTCAATGTTGTTTTCCATGTGGATTCTGGAAGTCTGAGACCGAAAGCAGTAAACACAAAATTCCATGACTCGCCATCTGAAATTTCTTTTTCATTTGCATGTGTATCCAAAATCCCCAACACCGAGCAGATAATAATGACATAGTTGTTCGTGATATAACTGATTTAGAGTGGATTGAGCCAAAAACTACACTGATTGGGGCGGCGCTAAGGGTATTCTTGGTTCTTTATGTGAATACCCATTACTTTTACAAAACAATGTTGATTTTGGTAAAAGAGTGATAATTTTCGAAAAACAGCAATGAGTTTGGCAAAATGAATACACATGAATACCCGGTTGCAAATTCTTGAAGCCGCCACTGGATCAGACTAGTTTGTTCATATTTTTATTGAAGTGGATCAGACTAGTTCGTTCATATTTTTATTGAGCCAAAAACAAAGGAAAAAATGTCAGTCCCCAACACCGAGCAGATAATAATGACATAGTTGTTCGTGATATAACTGATTTAGAGTGGATTGAGCCAAAAACTACACTGATTGGGGCGGCGCTAAGGGTATTCTTGGTTCTTTATGTGAATACCCATTACTTTTACAAAACAATGTTGATTTTGGTAAAAGAGTGATAATTTTCGAAAAACAGCAATGAGTTTGGCAAAATGAATACACATGAATACCCGGTTGCAAATTCTTGAAGCCGCCACTGGATCAGACTAGTTTGTTCATATTTTTATTGAAGTGGATCAGACTAGTTCGTTCATATTTTTATTGAGCCAAAAACAAAGGAAAAAATGTCAGAAGTGGGGTTTGAACCCACGCCCTCGTAAGAGGACCAGAACTTGAGTCTGGCGCCTTAGACCACTCGGCCATCCTGACAAGTTGTAGAAATTATTAGTAATCTTTCTAATCTTTACTTTGCTTTTCCGTCTGGAAGCTTTCCAAAGTCCTTCCTTGCAGTGTCCCTAGCCAGAGCATGTTCTTGAACATCTTTGGTATCGTGTCTCACCACAGTGAATTATATTATACGAGCATGGCCAACTACTAAATCTTGCAGAGCTTCCCAGGTATGTTTTGTAGACTTGTAGCTATCCCTCTTGTTCTTTTTAGAAAAGGAGGATGACCCCCGACCTCTGCATCTGGGTGATGCATATAACCATTTTATTAATTATTCTCACAAGACCTTATAAAGTAATACCATAGTAAAACTAAAGCCGCCGTCTAAGCAACAAACTGTCGCTACACCTATCCAGTTGATGAAGGGGCACAGATAGCCTGGGCCTAATACCAAACAGACATCGCAGCCAAACCTAACACCTAAGACCTGAGGACCCATCCAGGACGCCTTCCGGGCATGGATCTCGCCGGTCCGGCGTGCTCTAAGAGGTCGCCGCCGCCAACTGCCACCGCTCCATCTTCAGAACTGTACTGATGCATCAACCTTGATCGGTCTAACTATCGTTGACGCCACCACGGCGCCCAACGACACCTCCTCCCTGCGCGCAAACAATTGTACCGTTGCACGCTAAATCATCGATACACCTCAGCACCATGCTGCCAAGTACCACCAGCCGACACAGCTTGAAGTCTTTGGAAGATCTATCGTGCGTAGCACCTGCCGACCAGGCATGACAAAGCGTAGCACCTGTCGGCCAATGCTTGCATAGCTCTGCAGCCCTTATGTCTTAAAAAGCGTTTCTGTTTGTAGCAAACCAATATGTACACCACGCACTACACACAGACATTAATTGGAGGCGTTTTGTTAAGGGCATTTTCTAAAACGCCTCAGAATAGCTTTCTTAGAGGCGCTCTACAAAAGTGCCTTCAAAAGTCCCATGCTACCCTGGCACTAATGAAGAATGCCTCAAAACAGTGTTATTTGACGCCATTCCAAAGAGTGCCGCAATATGTAGCAGAATCTGAGGCATTTTGCACAATGCCTGTACGATTTGGAGGCACTTTCCCAAAACGCTGTAATAAGTTGAAACATAGAGGGAGCTTTTGAAAACTGCCGAAGACCATCCTGTATGACATATGTACCCAGCGTCCTGCACTTGAAACCCACATGCACCTGAATATAAAATTGTTTCAGCCAACTCGTAGGACGACCGAGACAGATGGTGGGCTGGTTGCTGCGTGCGTCGGGGGCGCTAGTACTAGTACTTACTACCTCCGTTCTGGTTTATTAGTCCCCTTAGTATTTTGGGCAAAACTTTGACATTAGATTTAACTAACAAAATATCAATGCATGTAATTAAAAATAATATCTCTCAAAACTATGTCCAAATACGAATCGAGGGATATAATTTTTGCTGACATGCATTATTATTTATTTAGTTTAATTTATGGTCAAAGTTTGGCACAAAATACTATGGGGATCAATAAACCAGGACGAAGGTAGTATTTAGTCCCATACCGCTTGGGGAGCTGAAGTTTGTCCTCTTTAAAAGGGAAGCCGCGTATTTTTGGATATGAGTTCTTTGAAAATCCTAAAGGGTAGATGAAAGCCTAGTTCCAACAGTATTGGGCTTGCTTGGGTTCGTTTGTTGCGGGCCAGACGGTAATGTTTCTGGGCTTAAATTGCCCCAGCAGGCAGGCGATCTATAGAGGGGAGGGGAGGGGAGGGGAGGCTGTTGGGGTGGGCCCGGGCCCTCCTCTTTTTTACAATTTGCCTGCTACGTGTGTGCACATTTGGAGGCATCCGAGGCGTTCTGAAAATCGCCGCAGAAGCTCTGAGCATCCGAGGCGTTCTGAAAAAACGCTAAGATATGCCTTTCCCTTCGTGACTATAGCTAGCATTTTTTAGAAACGCCATGTTAGACTTTTGAAGGCATCTTTTTAGCCTTCAGAGGCATTTATTAATGCCTCCTAACCCCTACCGTGTTGTAGTGACGACATCGAATGGTGATCTTGACTCGGGTAAGAACTAAGGAACTGCAGAAAAATATGGTGACTGATGTATAGGCAGCACCCTGGGTGACTGCACCTTTTTCATGTTTTTCCCTACCTCTTGTATATCCCCTCATCTTTCATGAAAAGGCAGAGCACCTGCCATTTACCCTTCAAAAAAAGAACTGATGAACTAACTTGAGATGGCATCATCATATTTCCTGTCTCATGTTCACTCCTGGGTTATGTTCGAACAGGGAGGCAATCGTTCATGCCATTACCTGCAAAACCTACATTCGGATCATTTCGAAAATCTCATGTTAAGGTAGGCTACTGTAGCATCCTTTAAGATAGCAAAAACAGGACAATGGTTCTAGATTTACGCTCAAATTTGATGCTATATACTTGCAGGAGCGGGTGTCAAGGCCTGGGTACCAGTGCGGCCGTAGATGAGCTTTGAAAAATCGAACCCTGGCACTCAGGAGGGCTACTACGGTTGTCCTCCGTACTACGTACTCCGGGGACAACAACGCTGTTGATGATCTAAGTATCTAACACAAGAACCGACACTAACACCAGCACCAGCAGTGACACTAGTTGCACTGGAAAGGCCGTTCTAGCGCCACTGGGTTCCCCCATAGCCACCAAGGGTCGCCATGTCGGAGGCGCACCGTGGCCGCCATTCGGTAGCTAAGGTCCCTTCGAAGACAAGAGCCAAAGCCAGCAGCAGGCTTAGCTGATGCTCCGAAACCAACAGGCTCTGGTGGATCACCCGCTATCACTGGTGATGAGTCGCCTAGTAGCACCCTGACCGGCATGGCCAACGGCGAAAACGGAGAAGGGCTCGATGCCACATGATTATAACGAGTGTGGTTTTGAGCAACCATTCATATGATTTTCTGTGTTATTGCTCTGTGCATTTCACATAACGTCGTGAGACAGTTCGGTTCCTATCTACCGTTGGTGTTGAAGGGAGAACTGCGAGCTCCATCCCTGATATGGTCGCAGCCAGGACTAGCAGACTAAGGAGATAGCTTTTGAATCCATTGAGTTTATCGTCTGCCCTAAGGGAAATCAAGGAAGAAGAAAGCCTTGGTATTCTCTACTTGAATTGAGGAGATTCAGATATCGAATGGAATGTGAAAACGGAGCGGGCAATTATTATACGCCAGTTGTAATGACGTGTATTTATAGGGAAAAAAGGATTGCGATTATGAGTTATCTGCGTGCATTCCACTAGACAATACTCCGGGTATAAGATTTGTCTCCTCCTTCTGTTTCTTTTTACTCCGCGTATAAGATTTGTCCCAAGTCAAACTACGTAATGTTTGACTAAATTTATATTAAAAAATATCAGCGTCTACGTAATTGCCCGGGAATGGGCTAAGGCCACAGGAGGGAGGTCGAATATTGAGGGATGACAAAGTAAGATTAGGCACTTGAGGGAATTCCTGAGGGGATGGGCTGAAAATGAAAGCGGAATTTATAAGGTGGAAAAGGATAGGCTTATACACCTTTTAAATGAACTTGATCTAAAAGTCGAATCAATTTTATTACATGCGGATGAACGGGCATCTAAAACAGAGGCTGAGAAGAGATTGGAAAGCTTCTCAGAGAAGAAAAGATAAAGTGGGACTTAGAGCAAAAGTGCGGCATGGTTGTCCAAGGGGACAACAATATCCAATTTTCCATATGATTGCAAATGGAAAACACAGAAAAAAGAAAATTTTCCAGCTTGAGCAAGAAGAGGGTACAATTGTTGGACATGAGAGGCTAAAATTGTATATCTCTAATTATTATAAACAATTATTTGGGGCTCCCAACGACACTTTTGTGTCTATGGATGAGCTCATGGTTGGGGATATTCCTCACCTTAGGACAGAACATAATGAGATTTTATCCGCACCTTTCACGGAGAAAGAGGTGTTTGAGGCCATATCACAGATGAAGAATAATAAGGCGCCATGCCCGGATGGCTTCCCAGCAAAATTTTATAAGAAGTGCTGGCATATTATTAAAGGCAACCTATGCCGATGTTCGATGACTTTTTTAGTGGCCACCTGCAGCTATTCCACCTAAACTTTAGGATGATAACATTGTTGTCAAAGAAGGAGGAGGTAGTGCGCATTAAGCAGTTCCGACCAATTTGTCTGCTCAATGTGAGCTTTAACTTTTTAGTGAAGTTGAGACAAACCGACTGGCGTGGATTGCACATAGTGTAGTGCAACCAACTAGGCTTTCATGCCAGGCAAAAACATACTAGAGGGTGGGGTTGTCCTACATGAAACACTTCACGAGATCCACTCGAAGAAACTAATGGGGTGGTCTTCAAAGTGGATTTCGCAAAAGCGTATGATAAAGTTAAATGACCATTTCTCCAATAGGACTTACTTATGAAAGGATTTGACGATTCTTGGAGGAAGCAGGTCGATTTTTTTTGTACAAAAAGGCCGTGTCGAGATTAAAGTGAATGATGATATAGGTCACTACTTTTAGACACATAAGGGTCAAAAACAGGGGGACCCGATATGTCCTATCTTGTTCAACATAGTAGCAGATATGTTGGCAATCTTGATAGGAAGAGCTAAAGCGGAATGCCAAGTAGGAGGACTAGTACCACATCTAGTAGAGGGCGGGGGTGTCCATACTACAATACGCTGATGATACCATTATTTTCATGGAACATGATTTGGCAAAGGCCAGAAATATGAAGCTTGTGCTATGCATTCGAACAATTGTCGGCTCTGAAGATCAATTTTAATAAAAGCGAATTGTTTTGCTTTGGGAGAGCCAAAGATGAACAAGATACTTATAAACAACTGTTCGGATGTGACTTGGTACCCTACCATTTAGTTACTTGGGCATATCAATTCACCATCGCAAGCTATCTAACAAGGAGTGAAAGTGTATTGAGGATTGATTTGGAAAGAAACTAAGTTGTTGGAAGGGTAAGCTTATGTCATATGAAGGTCGGCTAGTACTAATAAATTCATTACTTACGAGTATGTCGATGTTCCTTTTGTCCTTCTTTGAAGTACCTGTAAGGGTACAAAAAAGGTTAGACTTTTATTGATCTTGTTTCTTTTGGCAGAATGATGAAATAAAAAGGAAATACAAGCTTACTAGATGTGATATCATTTGTAGGCCGAAGGGCCAGGGTGGTCTTGGGGTTGAAAATTTAGAGGTAAAAAGTACTCCCTCTGTCTCATAATGTAAGACCTTTTTTGACACTAGTGTAGTGTCAAAAAACATCTTACAGTATGGGACTGAGGGAGTAGATGTCTACTCAGTAAATGGTTGTATAGACTTTTTGTTGAGACCGAAGGCACGTGGGTACAAATTTTGCGCAATAAGTACCTACAATCTAAGACCTTGGCCCAGGTTACCGATAGACCCAATGATTCACCTTTTTGGTAGGGGTTGATGAGAACGAAAATAGCTTTCTTCCATATTCACACGCTATTTGGGACTTGGCTAAATGGAGTAGAGACAAATATTGCAAGACATATTCAGATAGGAGTATGTGCATTATTTTGGGCTATATGGAACTATAGAAATGATATGGTTTTTAATAGACAAACTCATATACATCTTTTGCAGGTTATCTACCAGGCCACTGCCTGGATCGGTACGTGGTCATTACTCACTCCTATGAAAGTCAGCAAGCCTTTGGTTACTGGGTTTACCGGATGGGAGATGATAGCTCAGGATATCTACAACCTGTTTGGATGGCGGTCCAGTAATATGATAGGTGTTTAGTCATCTAGTCTTGTTTTCGCTGACTGTCGGCATTTTTTTGCTTGGTTTACAAACTTGGATGATTAACCGTGTATACACAATGAGACTTGGATGGAGGTTATGAATTACAATGATTAACCGTGTATACGCTGTGTTAAAAAAAACCGTGTGTACAAACTTGGATGGCCTAGAATCTCCTTGTGCCGTAAGTCTCTAGGCCATCCAAGTTTATACCACTATATATGCTATCATCTGGGTCAGACTAATAAACACTGATATATTTATGATTCCTATATAATTTCACACAAACTGAGCTTGGTTAATCTCTTCTCATGCATCTATTTATAAGTTATAACACACTAGAAGAACACCCGTGCGTTGCAACGGGGCCACATTCACTTTAAGAGTTCAATATCAATTATGTTAATATTACATTTAATATTCTCATACATATCAAGTGACATTGGCGACCTTTTTACCATCATATTCTCACACACACTCTCTCCCTCCCTCCTCCTCACTCTCTCTCCCCTCTCCTCTCTCTCTAACACACACACATATCCATCTTATTGGGTACGGGACCATAATCCATCTATTTCACACACACACGCGCTAGTGCATAACAATATGGATTATAAAACAGGTTCAAGATAGTAACAAGGATTCTTCTCATGCATTAATAAACAAATGTTCTGCACTGAAGACAAGATAAACAATTCCCAAAGTGCATCAGAGCATCACAGAACATTACTGGCAAGATAAATGCACGACGATACACCCGACTCATTTAATTAATATAATTAAATTATCAGTAAATTAGTCACCAAACTGCTCGGATGAACCGGAACAGAGCCAACATATATCATCCTAGACAAACGCAACATCAACCATTTACCTTGGTACTTTAGGGACCGACAGGAGGATGCATGTAGAAGCGCTTCTTGCCTGCGAATCCACAGTCAGAGAGAGAAATTGGAACCCATTCCCATCACCAACTTATAAAGAAAGCATGTAAGAAAATTGATATCGGGCCAACTTGGATCTTCGGTGATTGTCCGCCGGTATGGAGAATTTAGGAGGGTGGGTGCAGGAGTGGCCTTGTGGATGATGGATGGAGGCTGGAGGATGTGGTCACCGGAAGGTCGAAAGCGGAGAGGGTCGGGCACGTTAGGTGGAGCCGGTGGTGCGCGACAACCGGAGGCGGCCCAATCGTGGGCGGCGAACCGACGATAGCCTCGGCCCATCTCTCGACGCAGCGAAGATAGAGAGGGCGGCACTGCCGGTGCTCGAGGCCGCCGCTCGGCACCATCTACATCGAGGGGAAAGAGAGGCGAGAAAGCGATAGGGTGATGCGGGGCTAGGGATTGCGGAGGAGGGTGGGGGTGTGCGATTTGAATGGATGGTTCTGCCCACCGCTTTTCTTATGCGTGGCGGTGGAGACGGCGGCGCCCAGCCATGCAAAGTAGGCATGGGTCGAGCCGGGCACACGGCGAGGCGCAGAAGCAGGCGGGGCGATTTTTGCTACTGAAATGCAGGGTGTGGGATTGATCGTTCATGTTCTCTTTTCCTTTTTAACGGGAGATCTATGCGATTTTTTCACGAGGGGAGAGATGCGACCACGTACAGATTCCATAATAAATTAATTAGGTCCATAACGGGATTTCTTTACAATGCGTTAAGATTTACGTGTTAGTTTTCTTAATAAAGAAATGCACTGATGTAGGGATCGATTGATTCGGGTAAGGAAAGATAGATTCGTGATCTTTTGTATGTTAGGAAATTAGTGGTTTGCAAGGAAAGAGTGGAGAGAAAAAGAACCAATGCGACCACGTATAGATTCCATAATAAATTAATTAGGTCCATAACGGGATTTGTTTGCAATGCGTTAAGATTTACGTGTTAGTTTTCTTAATAAAGAAATGCACTAATGTAGGGCGCGATTGGTTCGGGTAAGGAAAGATAGATTCGTGATCTTTTGTATGTTAGGAAATTATTGGTTTGCAAGGAAAGAGTGGAGAGAAAAAGAACCAGTACGAGGGGGTGGTGGGAGGTGGGACGAATAAAAATCAGATGAAATTGGGAGGTGGGAGGGGGCGAGTAAAAACCGACGAAAAAACCAACGAAATTGGGAGGTGGGAGGGAGGATGAAAAAAAACAAGGGGAGGTGGGAGGAGGACAAAAATAAACCGTACGAGGCTACCAACTGCTCCATTAGGAGTAGAGATTGTTTGTGAAAATAACGATGCGGCATTTACGACTTAGCGAGCGGATCCCTTAAAAAGACATAGCGAGCAGATTCCCTTAAAAGTGGTAGAAATGGATACGATTGATGACGTTGATAAATAATGGTGAATGTTGGCATAATTTACTATCATCATGCATGGAAACGAATCATCAAGAAAAAGAATACTTCCTATTACTACACTCATAGGAAGCTTCCTAATCTCTGCTACCAAACAGTTTCTGCCCAAACAAGGAAGGAAAGTTATGGACGTGATTCGAAAGGAAACAAACGTTATGAAGATTAATTAATTTAGATTTGATCTTTAGAGATTGATTGTGATTGATTCTTTTACATAAAAACATTACTAAATAATTTGCGTTAGTATGGAAAGTTCTGATCCGTTCAGTTTTTTTCGTTGTGTGAGAGGGTGAAGTGAAAATAAACCGATGAAGTGGGGGAGGCGACGAAAAAAATCTTCGACGGTTAACCTACGAAAAAAAACGGACGAAAGTGGTGGGACTACCAACTGCTCCATTAGGAGTAGAAATTGGTTGGTTCGATTTTTTTTACGTGGAGGGAACTACCTGGGAGGTGGGAGGGAGTACGAAAATAAACCGTCTCGGCTGAGCGGGAGGTGGGAGCAAGTACCAAAGAAGTACCAAAAAAGACCGGGTGAGGTGGGACGAAAATAAAACCCGGAACGCGACCTACCAACTGAGACATTAGGAGTAGAGATAACAAAGTGAAAACTTCCTAGTTGTACACAACCTTTCTTGCCAATTTGAGCTTTTGGGAGAAACGGTTGATGTATAGAACATATAACAATGTACTAGCTAGTTGCCACCCATGTACATTCATCACATGAGAATAAGAGTACATAAATGCTCCACCAACTTGTGGGATAATGATTTTCCCCTTATATATATCACCCCGTCATCGCTGTGTAGATAGCACACCCTATACCTCCATTTAGTTTTAGTGTGTGATAGCACACAAACATTGAAGAGAACATATGAGAGAAGAGCCAAAGATATGTAAGAACACACAGGACTGGGAGGCGTTGGGAACAGAGAGGAGTCGAGCATTGCTCTTGGATCAAGTTATTCTGGAATACATAGCTTAACCAAAATCACAACAAGAGCGAGGAGACCGGATGCTACTGCCACAACAATGTTGGCGCAATAAGCCATTGGACCATGTCCCCGCGGTGGTGACCGGCGTCGGGCGTGCCAGGTCCGGTCCGTGGCTGGTCGAGCCTGTGTCTGGGCATGGTCTGACCATTGTACAGGCACAGTGCAAGTTGTGTATGGCCTGTATGCGTGCGTGCGTGTGTCTGACTAGTGTATGACTGTATGGGCATAGTCCAACTAGTGTAAAGGCTGTGTGTGTGCGCGTGCGTGCGCACTTGATGCATGAGTTAGTTGGCGATAGTAGCGGGGGGTGACCACGGCGTTCTGTTGGAGCTCGGCCACGTTGATCGCGTTGGTGCATGACGGGGGAGCAAGGCAGGGCGTGCGAAGCATGCGAGCGTGGAGGAGTGGGCAGTGCGGCATCGTGCGGGCGCGCCACCCCGTGTACTGTTGTAAGTGTGGGTTTGAGTTCGTGCTCGAGGAAGAATCCGTTCGTGCGGCAAGCGTTCGTGCACCAGAACCGACATGCCCTGTGTCTCCCTCCTTCTTTCTTCTTCCTGTGATCGTTCGAGCGACGATACACACACACACACACAGAGAGCGCGCTTCGGTGAGAGGGAGAGCTAGGGAAAGCCCAACATTTGGCATCAGAGCTACAGGTTTGGGGCCGTGGCGCATGCGGAGAGCGTGTCAGACATGGAGGCTGCGGCACATGATGACAGCGACGCGAGGCTAGTCAGCAGCTGCGCGGTGTGATGTCTTGCGCGCGATGAGCATGGTGGTCGCGGAGGATCTGCATAGTGTCACAGAGGTCAAGGCGGCTCGGCGCGACGACTGTGGGGACACGGAAACGCAGCACGGCAGGCACGAGACTATGGGCTGCTGCAGCGGAAGCGAGTGGCTTGCGCCGAGGGCGTGCGCGACGTCGGCTTAGGGTGTAATTGTTGGCGTAGTAAGAAATTGGACCATGTCCCCACGGTGGTGGCCAGCATCGGGCGCGCCAGGTCCGGTCCGTGGCTGGTCGAGCCTGTGTTTGGGCATGGTCTGACCATTGCATAGGCATAGTCCAAGTTGTATATAGCCTGTATGCGTGCGTGTGTGTGTGTGTCTGATCAGTGTATGGGCATAGTCCGACTAGTGTACAGGCTGTGTGTGTGCGTGCATACTGGGTGCGTGAGTTAGTTGGCGATAGTAGTGGGGGGTGATCGCGGCGTTCTGTTGGAGCCCGGTGACGGTATGAGCCGAGCCGGGTTATGTGCCTAGTAAAATAAGACCGCTTGTGCGAGCGAAGAGCCGTTCATGCGGCGGGGTGTTTGTGCACGGAAAATATTTGTGTCCCTCTCCTTCTTTCACCTACATCCGAGCGAGTGTGAGAGCTAGGTAGTCCCGGGTTTGTCCCAACAAACAATCTTCAAGGATGTTTCTACAATACTCCTGGAATACATAGTTTTAAAATACTCCTTCCGATTCATAATACATGCCGTGGTATTATCTGAGGGGGTAATTTTTTAAGGATAATTGATACAAATTTTATTTGATTGATCTAGTAACTTTGTGCTAATATCTGAGGGTGTGTCTGTTGGGAAACGTTGCATGGAAAACATTTTTTTTATGCACACGCAAGATCTATTCATGGAGATGCATAGCAACGAGGGGGAAGAGTGTATCTACGTACCCTCATAGACCGTAAACGGAAGCGTTTAGTAACGCGGTTGATGTAGTCAAACTTCTTCGCGATCCAACCGATCAAGTACCAAACGTAAAACACCTCCGCGTTCAGCACACGTTTAGCTCGGTGACGTCCTCATCTTCTTGATCCAACAAGACGGCAAAGTAGTGGATGAGTTCTGGCAGCACGACGGCATGGTGATGCTATCTCCGCAAGGCTTCGCCTAAGCACTACGTAAATATGATCGAGGGACGAAACTGTGGAGAGGGGTGCCACACACGGCTAAGAGATTGTCGTAGCCTTGTGTGGCGCCCCCTTCCATAAGTGGGGGGAGGGAGGAGGCAGCCAGGAGGCGTCCCAAGTGGGGCCGAATCCCAAATTGGGCTCCTTCTCCTGTTCACGCCCCCCTTGCCTTTTTAGGGGGAAGGGTGGCGCCCCCCCTTCCTTTCTCCCATGAGGAGGGGAAGGCAGGAGAGGCTAGCCCTCCCCCTTTCCTTCCCTAGGGCCGGCGGCCAGGGAGAGGGGCGCACCAGCCCCTTGTGGGCTAGTGTGTCTCTCCCCTTGGCCCATTAGGCCCATCGACCTCTCGGGGGTGTCCGGAACCTCTTCCGGTGATTCAATGACTACCCGGTGCACTCCAAAACTCTTCCGGTGTCTGAATATCATTGCCCTATATATATATATCAATCTTTACATCCGCACCATTTCGGAGCTCCTCATCATGTCCATGATCACATCCGGGACTCCGAACAACATTTGGTCACCAAATCATATAACTCAACACTATATCGTCAATGAACATTAAGCGTGCGGACCCTACGGGTTCAAGAACTTTGTAGACATGACCGAGAAACCTATCCGGTCAATAACGAATAGCGGAATCTGGATGCCCATATTGGTTCCTACATATTCTACGAAGATCTTTGTCGGTCGAACCCTTATGACAACATACGTAATTTCATTTCTCTGTCGGTATGTTAATTTCCTGAGATTCGATTGTCAGTATCTTCATACCTAATTCAATCTCGTTACCGGCAAATCTCTTTGCTCATTTCATAATACATCATTTCATAACTAATTCCATAGTCATTTTGCTTGCAAGCTTATTCTGATGTGTATTACCGAGAGGGCCCAGAGATACCTCTCTGATACACGGAGTAACAAATCCTAATCTTGATCCATGCCAACTCAACAGACACCTTCAGAGATAACTGTAGAACATCTTTATGATCACCCAGTTACGCTGTGACGTTTGATAGCACACAAGGTATTCCTTCGGTATCCGGGAGTTGCATGATCTCATAGTCGAAGGAATATGTATTTGACATGAAAAAAGCAATAGCAATAAACTGAACGATCATATGCTAAGCTAACGGATGAGTCTTGTCCATCACATCATTCTCCTAGTGACATGATCCCGTTATCAAATGACAACACATGCCTATTATTAGGAAACCTTAACCATCTTTGATCAACGAGCTAGTCTAGTAGAGGCTTAATTACTAGGGACACGGTATTTGTTTATGTATTCACACATGTATTTAGTTTCCGATCAATACACTTCTAGCATGAATAATAAACCTTTATCATGAATAAGTAAATATAAAATAACAACTTTATTATTGCCACTAGGGCATATTTCCTTTAGTGTCTAGGGCACATCTAAATATGCCCTAACAATCTTCACGTAAAATCAGTGACATGTGACTTAGATGTGCAATATTAGGGCACAAGTAGATATGCTTTAGCAAAACTGAATATCCAATTACCTGCGTTTTTTCAGCATCACCATGTCATCTAGAAAAATTTGATTGATGGTGATAAGAAAAAACATATACACGAGTTGATAGAATCACAATAAAGATCCATTGATTTGTTTTATAAGAGAACAAGCACAACATCCACGATGAATCGGTGATAGTCGCTATGGAGGAACAAACTAATCAATCTAGAAGAGGAGGATCCTACAGAAGACAATGTTGACATCAACACAATTTATAACAATGTGAGTGATCATGATCTCATATTTAATTCATCTCCTACATAACCTAGTATGGAAGAGAAACTTGTTTTTACTATATGGATATTCATGAACCAAGAAATTAGGGTAATTTTAATAAGAAACAAGGGATATTTCATATATAATATGTGTATTGAATCACATTTCTGTAGGGCTCCATGTTCTTGTTTCGCCCCGGGCTACGAATTCTTAGGAACGGCCCTGAGTGACCAGACAAGAAAGAGAAGAAAATAAGTGACCCAACCAAACCTTTCGTGTCATCCCTATACCCTATACGATCGGACTATCCGCAAAACCTCATATTAAGACCAAAGTAGGGAGCCTATGAGGGCTCGCGGACGCGTCCGATCAGTTCGCCACGCAGGACGTGGCCACCCGGACCACCTTTTTCCTTTCTTTATTTTTTTTCTCTATCCCTTCATCTATCCCAATCACATGCAAGTGACCGGATTTATAAGGGAGAAAATGAGGAGTATGGTTGAATGCATAAATAAATAGGGACTGAAAATTAATACACCCGAATATGAGTGGGCATGTCCGCGGGCGTTTAGGTGCAGATTTGCTTAGCCCGGTTGTAGATGCTCTAAGGTTGAGAGGGACATGCAAATTTATTTATTTTTGCGAGAAAACTTCCGATCTAAATATTCATCATGTCAAGGTAGTAAAAAAAAACCATAAGTAAAAAAAATTACATCTAGGCCATCCGTAAACTACCTAGCGACAACTACAAGCACTGGAGGAAGCTGAAGGCATGCCGTCGTCATCGCCTCATCAAAGCCAGGAAAACCTTGTTGTAGTAGATAGTCAAGAATTCATCATGCTAAAGCCCCATGGAACCAGCGCACCAGAACAACAAACCGCCATTGATGAAGAGAAGCGTAAATCGAAAGGATCCAACCTGTAGACACACAGACGCATACGAACGAAGGCTGGATCCACCGAAGACAAACACCGACTGAATACCGCGAGTTTCGCTGGAGACACACCTTCACACGCCCTCCGACGACACTAGAAGCACTGCCGAAATGGGGGCTGGCGGGGGAGAAGCTTATTCCATTTTCAGAAAGCTGCCATCCCCTTGTCTTCCTGAGCATGACATAAACGCTATCAAAACTCAACAAATCACCTTAAAATGGAGCATCCCCCCTCCCGCACGCCCCCTCGCACCCCAAGGTCCTAGAACCACAGGATATGAGACCGATTGGCGCCAGGCACAAAAAACCCTAGCAGAGCAGCTTTTGGTCGCCGGAGCGAAGGGGTACATATACAAGCACAATGGCAAAAAGGCTGATATGTTGACAAATTGAATATGAATATGGCGACCGATAGGCGCCAGCGCGCCGGCCCAAATTTGTGCCGGTCGCACCTTGTACGTCTGATTAAAGTCCCTTTAGCCGTCAGATTCAAGCCTTTTCGTCCCTACCATGTTGTTTCTATCTTTTCCCCTGCAAATCACGCGAGCACGCATAGCGGGCGCGAGCGCAGTGGATGAGCAACGTGACCCACTGGATCTCCGCTGCTCGCCGGATTTCAACCGCTCACCGCCTCTTTCGGTAGCTCTAAATGGCCATCATCGCGTGTCTTCCTCGTTTCGTCGTCGTTCCAGCACCACCACCTGCAGGATGCAGCTCTGCCAAACGTCGGTTCCAGCAACTTGTGCCGCCCACCATAGCACGGCCTCGCTGCCGCCGCCGCCGTCGACTTTCACCACCGGATTCGAGCGAGAAAAAAACATCTCAACAAGAAAAGTACTCCAGTGGTCAATTGCAGCAAACCCAAAACTGGTTCCGGCAAAAAAAAAGCAGTTTCCAGCAAAACTACCTGAACAACTAGCAAACTCAGTAAATCGCTTGAAGCAAAAATTTACACTGATTCCAGCAAAAATTAATACAGTTCCAACAAAAATGCGTCGCTGCCGCCCGGTCGCAGCAAATAATCTCAAGCAACAAAAAGACTCTAGAAGTCACCGCCGCAGCAAAATTATTTGCCTATTCCAGCAAAAAAAGAAACAGGTTCCAGCAAAAGTGTGTCATCTCCGCCGATCGCAACAAAATATCTCGACGGTTCCAGCAAAAAAACTTACTGGTACAAGAGCCACAACCAGCAGCAGGCTCAACTGATGCATCGAGACTGCCACTATTCCGTGAACGAGCAAATGGACAGTGGATCATCCGCTGTCACCAGTGACGAGTCTCCTAGTAGCAGTGCTGCCATGAGCATCATGGCCGGCGCGGCCAACGGTGAGAATGGAGAAGGGGCTGGAGCCTCCTGATCTTGACAATGATAGATAGTTGGAGCTGCTCATGTTTTGATCAGCCAGTCATATGATTTTCTGGGCTGTGGCTTTGTGCGATTCACATGCATATGCATTGTTAATTAGGTATCGAAAACTGTAAACAATGGTTCTAATCAGTAGCACGTGCATAAGAAAAAAAGGATTAGATATCTATGTCCTTCACTTGAGAATACTAGGAATATGAAATTATTTCTACTGAAAACATGTTTACGATGGCAATGATTATTGATACAATGAGCAAGTCTACGTGTATCTTGTTTTCCATGTGGATTCTGAATGATGGCACTACTGAAAACATATTGAAAGAGTGAAGACTCAATGAGGCAATTTGTTCGTTTGCTGGTAACTTAGCATGCTCAAACCGTGAGTGAAGAAGAAACTGCTTAGCATAGCCAACTCTTTCGCGGTAGCTCTAGCGTTTGTGGCTAATTTGCTACTCCCTCCGTCCTATAATGTAAGACGTTTTTTGACACTAGTGTAGTGTCAAAAAACGTCCTACATTATGGGACGGAGGGAGTAGTAGCTTTCAATGTGAACCGGTAGATTGTACATTTTATGTTGATTGATGACATACATATTGAATGCATGCTCCAAAGTTCACTTATGTTTATAGTAATCCCCTTTATATATACTGCTCGCTCTTTACCAGAGTAGATATCACCCAACATTGCTTCACTTTATTTTAACTTGTCGGGTAGCACCTTCCCCTAAGAAACCCGGTTGGATACCACATAGCTTAGCATATAATGTAGAGGAAATGACATAAACCAAAGGAAACTGATTTGAGAGGGAAAAGCCGAAGAGTTGAAAAAAGATGTGGGAACAGGAGGCTTCAAGAATGTGCGTAGAGCTATTGTTTTCACAGGTACTGAATGGATTTAAGCTAGAAGTCGAGGCTTCATTTAAGAGAGGAACATATGTTGAAATCACTTTGGTCCATAGAAGTGATCGACCCATCTTGGGTCTAGTATTTGTACCAGGTAGATCGTAGCATTGGTCTTGTTTTCCATGTGGATTCAAACGTGAAATTCCTGGACTTGACAATCACAAACCTGAAAACACCCCCTTCCCCTCCATGTCGCTCTCGCGAGCGACCGGGGGAACCCTAAACGCCACGCCTCCGTCCCTCCCGCCTCTGCCCCCCTCGTCGCCGCCCAGTGACGACACCAGGCGAAGCCCGACCGGCGGTGGCGGCGGCAGGGATTCTTCTTCCCCTCCGTTCGTGCTCCGCGGATGGCGCGAGACGGCCGATCGAGCGGTGGCGTGGGACTGTGGTGCGCTCTCTATTTGGCGGCGGGGAAACCGGATGGGGTCGCGCCAGCGAGCAGGGTGGGGGTCTGCGGTCCGGCGGCTGCGGGAGGGTACGACTTCGTGCGGAGGCGCACTGGCATGAATCCGGCTAGATCCGCCTGGATCAGGCTCCTGGGTGGCGGCGGATGACACGAGGTGGTAGCAGGGGTCCGTCGGGGTCTATGCGTTGGGTGGCCTACAGCGGCGTGGCTGCGGCCACGGTGGCCGGACGGGTCGTGTCGCGGCGACAACAGGAGACAGCTACAGCTTCGGTCTGTCGGCGACGAGCTCGGGTGTAACATCCACAGTGCCATACTACAGTAACCTCACCCTAATGATGCCTTGTCATCATGCTTACTAAGCTAATTATCACTTGATGAAAAATCAAAGTCAAATTCAAATTCAAATTATAAGTGAAATTAAGAAATTCGCAAACATGAAAACAAAAATGTTCATAATGTTGCAAATATTTCATAAATAATTATGGTGGTGAATAAACATTTTTATAAAGTGCTTTAATGCCTTAAAATAGTCAAAACGGTGGCCTAAATAATAATTTAAGTGCTTTTAAATTTAAAAAATTGCAAACTATTTTAAATATTGCCAAAATTATTATGGAAGTGGCCTGAATTATAACATAAATCATGACAACTTTTTTGTACTGAAGAAGCCAATTGCTAGAAGAGGGCCAGAGGGTGCTCACGCGACCAAGCCCTAGTCGCACTACTTGTCCGCATGGCGGTTGTGGAGATCGGTTGGGGCTATCCTTCGGCCGCATGAAAGCTCCAGATTTTTTTTTGCATCACTTTGAAATTTTAGATTTTTCGAGTTACGGATCTTCGATAATCTATAAAATGGTGAAACGACTCAGAAAACAACGCAAAGAGAAATTCCAGAAAAATACTGTCAGATGGGAGATTCAATCCCGGAGGGGGCTCTGGCCCTCCGGGGAGCCATGAAACACCCTGGACTAGACGGAGAAACCTCTTCCCACCTAGGGGGGCAAGGAACAAGAACAAGGAGGGGCCTCTCTCCCCGCCTCTCCCTGTGGCGTCGGAGTGTCGTAGGGGGAACCATCATCACAGACATCATCTCCAGTGCCTCCATCAACTTCACCACCATCTCCATCGCCATCTCCACCCTTTCTAAAGTTTTTCACTCTCCCATAAACCTCTGTAATCCCTTGCATGACCATGCTTTGTGAGTTACGAGTACCTCAAAGACAGCCATCAGTTCCTTGGTGTGATAGCATTGGTGCTGCATACCTTTCTTCCAATCCGGCATTTCATGCACGTTCAAAACACATCGAAGTTGACTACTATTTTGTCAGAGAACGTATCACAGAAGCTACTTCAAATCGAGTTCATCTCCTATAAAGATCAACTTGCGGATATCTTTACCAAGCCATTACTGTTACTTTTGTTTGAGCATTGTCGGCGCAATCTCCACTTAAGGAACGCGGTTGAGATTGAGGGAGGGTATTAGACTTGTAGCTTCCGTAACATGTCATGTATTTGTATAATGTAAATCTCCATATATATAAACCAACGCACCCTTTGGTGTGTGCGATTGACCTAATATTTATTGATACAATGAGCATGTCTCTGTGTGTGTTTTGTTTTCCATGTGGATTATAAACAACGGTATTACTGAAAACATGTTGAAATACTGAATACTCGACGCGGCAGTTTGTCCGTTTGCTGGTAACTTAGCATGTTCGTACCATGAAGTGAAGTAGAAATTGCTTAGCACAACCAAATTTTTTCGCGGTAACTCGAGCTTTTATGACAAATTGGCTAGTAGGTTTCAAAGGGGGAACTGGTAGATTGTTCAATTTATGTTGATTGATGACATACATATTGAATGCAGGCTCCAAATTTCACTTATGTTTATAATAATTCCCCTTTATATATACTGCTCTGACCTCACAAGAGTAGATATCACCTTACATTGTTTCACTTTGTTTTAACTTGTTGGCTAGCACCTTCCCCTGAAAAAACCTGTTGGGTAGCACATAGCTTAGCACATAATGCAGGGGCAACCACGTTAACAAACGGAAACTGGGAACAGGAGGCTTCAGGTATGTGGGTAGAGGGGCATCAGTGCGGTCAGGAGCTCAGCTGGTTGTCCATTGGCACTCTGCGTGGCGGCTCCGGTGCCTTCCAGTCATACTTCGCTGTTCCACGGCGCATGCAGGCGTTGTTTGCCACTGCGCGCCAGCGGGCCACTGCCATCATTGAAGGTGACCGCAGTTATTCTCAACCGGGTTTTCTCTGCCCCAAGGCGTGCTCGCACTGCTGCACAGCGTGGTAGGCTTACCTCATTGCCTTTGGTTTGATCAAGCTGCATCTGTAGTAGTGGACAAGATCGATTTCTGGTTGATTTTGTGTTGGTGTTCATGCTTTTCTAGTCAAGCATCAGAGATAGGCTAGCAGCGTCCTAAGGCAACCCAATGCAATGCTTTATGTCTTGTTTTAGATAGTGCAAAGTGTACTCATGTATGATGCACCTTACAAACCATTCTTGCCATCATTGACTGCCTCTGTAGGCAACCGCATTACCGAGCGCAAATTTGAGGTGGCTTATTCTTAAGACAGCGTCCGCGTGGACGTCAGCCCGGGAAAGCAGCGCATAGACCTGTACCCGAATCACGATTCCCAGAGGTACAAGCTTGAGGTGTTCTTCAAGGACATCAGCAACTGCTACAAGTACGACTACAGAGCAGCAATGTTGTTGATGCTCTCGCATCTGTACCAGTACCAACACCGACATCAGTTGCAAAGGAAAGCCTGTTCCAGTGCCGCTGGGTTCCCCCACGGCCACCGGGCGACGCCATGCCGGAGGCCACGATAGCCATTCGGCAGCCAAGGTCCCTTCCAAGACAAGAGTCGCAGCCAGCTGCAGGCTTAGCCGACGCTCTGAGACTCTCAGACTCTGCCTTGAATGAGCAGATGGACGGTGGACCACCTGCCTTCACTAGTGACTAGTCGCCTAGTAGCATCATGGCCGGCGCAACCAACGGTGAGAACGGGGAAGGTCCCGGGGCCGCCTGATTTCGAAGAGGGTGAGAGATGTTGAAGCCCAGCCATTCATACGATTTTCTCCCCTGTTGCTGTGTGCGGTTCACATAACCCATGCTTGTTAATTATATGATGCTTGTAGTTAGTCACATCTATTTATAGGGAAAAAAATGAATTGTGATGATGAGTTATCTGTGTGCTTTTCACCGGACAACACTCTATATGAAATTCCTTTTTCATTTTTTACATGTATTCGGAATCCCTAATACCGACAAGACCCTTATGACACAGTTGTTTGTGATGTCAATGGTTAGTGATAAAAGTAGGCATAACTGTATGCATCTTGTCTTCCATGTGGATCCTGTAACCATATGGATTCTGTGTTGTTGTTGTGTGCAGTTCACATATCTAATTATCTATGCATTGTTAATTAGGTATATTGGACTCTATACGATGGTTGTAACCAATGGCACATATAGGAAATTATATATATTTTTACCTGCATATAAAATTCCGAACACTGAGAAGGTCGTATTAACGGAGTTGTTTGTGATAGCAATGATTAGTGATAAAATGAGCTTATCTGCATGTGTGTTGTTTTCACACATCATTGCGCCTTAGACGCACTGAAAACATGTTGAAAGAATGAAGACTCAAGGATGTATAAACCATATTTACAAAAAAAAGGATGTATAAACAATGAAGTGAAGTAGAAGCTGCTTAGGGTAGCCAACTTTTTTGCGGTAGCTCGAGCTTTTATGGCAAAGGCTTGCAAAGTGAACCGGCAGGTGTGCAAGGTTTATATTGATTGACAAGATACATACTGAAACTCTGGGCACTGGCCACGTGAAACCAAATATACACTCCAACTTTCACTTGCGTTAATAATACTTTCCCCTTATATATACAGCTCCTACTTCACCAAACTAGATATCACTTTACGTTGCTTCACTTTGTTTTAACTTGCCGGGTAGTGCCTTCTCCTATCTTAGCATATCATGTAGCCGCAATCAAATAAACAAAGGAAAATGGTTTGCGGGGGGAGATCAGAATAGCTGAAAAACACGTGGGAACAGGAGGCTTCAGGAACGTGTGGAGAGCAATGATTTTTCTTTATCCTGAATGGAGTTAAGCTAGGAGTTGAGACTTCATCACAGAAAGAAGCATGTGCTGAAATTACTTCAGTTCCTCGAGGAGTGACTGTAGGCTCAGTCTTGTTGTCCATGTAGACTCTGGAAGTCGAGACTGAAAGCAGTAAACATAAAATTCCATGACTAGCCGATGCTGTGTATCTGAAATTTCTTTTTGGTTTGCATGTGTATCCAAAATCCCCAATACCGAGAAGATCATAATGACATAGTTGTTCGTAATATATGACTGAGTCTTGTTTTCCATGTGGATTCTAAAGGGCTGTATAAAGCTGCTCTTTTAACAGGATTTCAGTATGCCGTCCTGTCAGAGAAGAAATTACAGCTTTCTAAGTTTGTTGATAACTCACGGCTGTTTAAACAACGGAGTGGAAGTAGAAATCACTTAGTGTAGCCAACTCTTTCGTGTTAGCTCGAGCTTTCAAGGCAAAGTGGCCGGTGCATACGACTTATGTTGATTAATGACATACCTCTTGTAACGTGTGAGCATTGACCACATGGAAACAAATCATTTCATTAGAGTAACGTGGTGTCTTCGCTCTTATACAGCTGCAACTACACTAGAGTAGACACCATGTTAAGTCATTTCATTTTATTTTGACTTATCATTAGCTTAGTATAGTACATGATGCAGGGAAAAATTATATGAGAGAAGAACTAAAGAGTTCAAAACACATGTGACAACAAAAGGCATGAGGAACATGGCCGGGCATGCTTAGCATTAGTGTTGTTTCTGACGTTGAATGAACTTGATCAAGAAGTTGTGTCTTCATTCCATTGAGGAGATGCTGATTTTCTTTTTTGAAAAGCCTATGGGCATGCCACGGTTCATGGGGCACCCCACCAGGGAGCGCAAATGGCTTGTGCATGAGCACATTGGTAGATCATGTGTCTGATGGTCTCTTCGACACGCAGAAGGAGTAGGCAGGGGGTTCGATGATGTGACAATGGTGAAGGAGGGGTTCATAAGGAAGGCGATGTCAGTGGTAGAGCCAAAGCAAGAACCTGTATTGGTAGGACATGTAGGACATCTAGATTGTGGGAGTGAAATCAATTTTTTTTTTCAATAACATGCAGGAGTGATGCATGTCTTTTCAATTAAGGAGAAGAGGAAGATCCCAGTACAAAGCTGTTTACAGGGTCATATCCGTTGTCAAGGCCCATTGCCCACCCTCTACCCTAGCATGAGTCCACATGCAGAGGGCAGCCAACTGAAGGTGGTATGCTCCACGCACCGTGAAAGGAACACGGGAGCCAGAGAGCCTCTGTAGGTCGGTGACAAGGGGACGCAACATGGTCTCATGCTGCTTGGTCGTTATGCAAAGCAGCCCTTCAGCAGCCATGACCAAGAGATGCGACTGAAAGGTGTGTATGTGGGTGGAGGGGGCTCAAAGAAGACCACCGCGACAGAGGCGTTGGGCCCGAGGGTGTGTGAGAAAAGCGCGGGGAAACACACGACGATGGTGTTATCCTCATCACCCAGCCGACGATCCATCCATAAAGTCGTGTTCTTCTCGTCCCCGACGACAACAAGGGAGCAACACCGAAAATTGAGGAGGATGATCGGTACGCTCTTCCAGATGAGTTGTGCCTGGTCTAGGGCGACACGGATGGGCACGAAATTGCACTTGTCAAAGTTAAGGGCGAGCCTCATCGCCATGGAAAAAAGAGTCTAACACACTTTTGACTCGGTGAACCTGGTGCACGTCCGTGCGTAGGATGATGGACATGTCGTCGGCGTACAACATGATGGGGTACAACAAGGTGCTTTAGCCTCCTTCATAACCACCACGAGGACCTTCCATAACCCGTTGAAGGAAAATGTTAAGAAGTTGATGCATGTATATGTCCTTTAGTAACTGTTGGAGTATAATGTCTGACCCTCTCCCTCAGATTGGTCTTTTGGTTGCATTGGCTAGATCATGCACTTCTACATAGTATCAGAGCCAAGAGGTTTTGAGTTCAAGACCTGACTGGCGCAATTATATTGCAGCCCACTTTTGGTCCACGTTTAGGCCTGAGGGAGCCACACGTGAGGGGGAGTGTTGACGTATAATGTGCTGCCTAGTCTCTTCCATCAGATCGGTCTGATGGGTGAACTGGTTAGGTGCATAAACTTACAACCAAGAGGTTCAGGGTGATACCATGTTAGAAGGGATAGATGGAGATGATGGAATAGTTCATTGTACTGCTTGAGCCTCGTGGGCATATATATATAGGAGTACACGGTCGTCTTGGAGTACAAAGCAAGGTGGAATAAATCTTATGCTATCCTATGTTTTCATAATAACAATGATACTCAACAGTAACTAATTAGGTAGGCATGGATGATCGTGATAAAACACAGAGAAATCGAACTTGTGTTGTGACAAATCAAAATGCTTGAACATAGATAAAAGATGAAACTACCAAAGACACCGGTTTCCTTTTAAATATATTTGTCTGTGGACGTGGTTCATTTTATTTGTAAAGGCAGTACTCAGGATTGGTCGTGGTAGGATCGTCCAAACTGCTATGCATCCCACTAGCTAATAAGAAACCAAAAAGCTGCAATCACGGAGTGTCAAACCCTCGTGGGCTCACGTACGCCATACCTCATAACACTACCACCTAAGCCATTCTTAGATTATCAATGATAGGATTAGAGAAGTACATTTAGGATCCAATACACAAGAATGTAAGGCATCAATCAGTGGTGGAGCTAGAAATTTTGTTTAGCCTGAGCAAACTTCAGCCTAACTGTCTAACTTGGAAATCACAATGGGATGTTCAGATAGAGAACATGTAAAATAGACTTAAACTTCCGAACCACAAATCTGCACTAATATGGAGTGAAAATACAATTGTAATTTTGAAGTGAACTGGTGTGACCGTACTTCTGTTTCCGGTTGCATATCATTCACATTTTGATTGCCGATTCAAGACTGAAAATCTTTTCATGGGGCACTCAGATAGATACGTTGTGCTAGCTGCTCTCGACATAATGCGATGCTCGAATGTCCTCATGAAAAGGGAAGGACTTGTGGGATATTTTAGATAAAACACTTATGTTTCCTCCATCCTTCAGGCAGTGAGTTTGGTTTGTGCAATTGTTTAAAATAGATTCTTTACCCTTTATCATCTCTTATAACAACTCCGGTTGCACATGCATTGGTATCATGATTAATGCAGCATGAAGATTCGGTTTCAACATACCTCGCAAAGGCCAACTACTATTTCTTCGTGGGCAGAAAGTCCAAAATTTCTTTTTTCTAGTACCCCTTATTCTTTTCTCATGTCGGACCTTCTATCCATAACGAAATTCTTGGACTGGTAAATCGATGTGGGAATAGATAAAACTGGTTGTGAGCGCTTGTTCTATTATTAACCAAAAACCTCAGCTTCTCCAAAATTTAAACTTAACAATCAGCTATTAAGAACAAAATCTCTAAATCATAGACTAGGCTTCCCCACATACAAACTTCAAATTTAAGCCCCAAGTCTATTACTCGGATTTTCGCCCAAAAAAAATTCTATTACTCGGATGGCCAAATCAGTTTGCAAATTTACCTAATCACGAGGGAGAGGATGAGTAGTGAAGGTTGCATGCCATTCCTGTCTGGGTGCAGTCGCTAACTTCCCCGTTGGCCGCTACCGGTCGTCGGTCGGTCTTCGGGCTAGGCAGTCATGGGGTGAACAGCCGAAAAGGCTGGGAGTTCGAGCGATCTACCTATCAAATAAACGAACAGGCGTTCCTCGCTTGGGGCTTTCTAGGCCAAGGTCCATCGCTAGTTCTCACGAAGCCCACTACTGAGAGAAGCCCAAAACAATTTTGCCCGGGAAACCACGACGTACTGGCGGATTTGCCAAGTTAAAACAGGACGTCGTACAACATCGCCAACGCATCGAGCCCAGGCAAGTGCCCACGGTCGTTGGGCGCTGGCGCCGCCCCTGGCATCAATAGTGGTGGTATGGAGAGTGACCTCTTTTGAGATGTCTAGGACGAAACAGAGCTCTCAACTCGATGCAAAGCATTGCTACTACGTACTACTAGTAGAAAAAGGGTCAAACGTGAAGCACATTAGTGCCAGTTTGTATAAGAGCCGGCACAAATGTATAAATTAGTGCCGGTTTCAACGGCTAGCCTTTAGCACCGGTTCGTGCCACGAACCGGTACTAATGAGGATGGTGGCAGGATGTTGTCAGTCTGGGCCCCCTCCAGCACCTTTAGTACCGGTTCGTGCCACGAACCGGTACTATAGGTCCTCCTGCATATAAACCCTTCGGCCAGCTCGCTCTGTTCTTCCCCTTTCCCTCTCCTCTCCTCTCTGTTCTTCCTCTTCTCCCCTCGAGCTCATCACACATTTTGCCCAAAATTTGTCAAGATTTGAAGGCCCCCATCCATTTAAGTGATCACAAAGGTTAGCAACTTTGTCCTTTCATCTCTCATTGCTAGATTAGCTCTTGCATTGGTTCATATAGTTATTAATTTGTGAGTTTAGTAATTTGGGAGGAAATATATATATGTGCTAGTATTTGATTTATATGCAATTTGAGGTCAAAATAACACTTAGTTTGCATATGTAGGTGTGGTTTACTTAGTGCCTTCTAAATCTCTGTCATAACCACCGTCGATCGCCCGCACCGTCCCGTCGCCGGCACCACCTTGTGGTGAGCTTCTTGTTCATGAAATTTTATATAAAAAATTGATGTTTCTGTGATTTGGATATATAGTTACTCGTATAATAATTATATTACCCGTACGTTGTTTGTTATACATAGTGCCATGGTTTTGATATCCGTCCCCGTCGGCCCTCGTCCTTGTTATGATTCGGATGTGGTATATTCTCTTTTAAAACTATTTGTTGCATTTCGTGTTTATGACAAATTATGCCCATCAAGTTGACATAGATATTTTTATCTAGGAGGTATGTGAACCGGAAATTCCAACCGACCCTATTGTCGAGAGGTTAAATTTAGTTGAAAGAGAAAACGAGTACTTGAAAGAAAAATTGAAAAGAATTAAGGGGGAGAAGATGGAATTGGAGTTGCATGTTGCCGATGTCGTCGATGATCACAAGATTAAGATGGAGAAAATGCGCTTGAAGATTAGAAAGATTAGAAAATATGCCATCGATAGTGAGGCTTGGTATCATTATGTTGTTGGATCAATTGTTACCTTAGTTGCGATCTTGATCGCATTTGTTGTTGCATTTAAATGCTTTAGCTAGAGAGTTATTTGTTTGTTGCATTTAAGTGTTGTATGAACTTTATGTATGAACTTGTATTAATTTGGTCTATTCGGTGTTGTGTAATGAAGATGAGCCGCAATGGATGTACAATGACCGATGCTCTCCCAGTTCGTTGAGGGCGTGCATACTTTTCTCGCTATGCGGCTGAGGCAAACAAGCGGGCGGATGGTTTTATGCCTTGTCCATGTGCTGGCTGTAAGAATGGTCGCAATTACTCTACGCCAAGAACCATTCACGCCCACTGTTTGAGTCCGGTTTCATGCCCCACTATAATGTTTGGACCAAGCACGGAGAAAGAGGGGTTATGATGGAAGACAATGAAGAAGAAGAGGACGACGACAGCTATCCCGCCATGGGTTCCCTGAATACGATGATACAACAATGGGGAAGAAGCTGAGCCGGTAATGCGGGAAGAAGCTGGGTCGGCAATGCGGGAAGAAGTTGAAGAAGAGGCATCAGATGAGCCCGTTGATGATCTAGGTCGGGCCATTGCCGATGCAAAGAGAAACTGCGCAAGTGATTTGGAGAAGAAGAAGTTGCAGCGCATGTTAGAGGATCACAAAAATTGTTGTACCAATTGCGTAGGTGACAAGAAAAAGCTGGGCACCACACTGGAATTGCTGCAATGGAAGGCAGAGAATGGTGTATCTGACAAGGGATTTGGAAAGTTGCTGGTAATGATAAATGATATGCTTCCAAAGGACAACGAATTGCCCGAGAGTACGTACGAAGCAAAGAAGGTTGTCTGCCCTCTAGGGTTAGAGGTGCAGAAGATACATGCATGCCCTAATGATTGCATCCTCTACCGCGGTGAGTACGAGGATTTGAACGCTGTTCGGTATGTGGTGCATTGCGCTATAAGATCAGCCGCGATGAGCATGGTGATGTCGAGGGCGGCGCCCAGGAAGAAGATTCCTGCCAAGGTGATGTGGTATTCTCCTATAATACCACGGTTGAAACGCTTGTTCCAAAACAAAGAGCATGCCAAGGCGATGCGATGGCACGTAGAAGACCGTAAGAAAGACGGAAAGTTGAGAGTACCAAATTGACGGGTCGCAGTGGAGAAAAATTGAAAGAAAGTACGGGAAGGAGTTTGCAGATGACGCAAGGAGCGTATGGTTTGGTCTAAGCGCAGATGGCATTAATCCTTTTGGGGAGCAGAGCAGCAACCATAGCACCTGGCCTGTGACTCTATGTTTGTATAACCTTCCTCCTTGGTTGTGCATGAAGCGGAAGTTCATTATGATGCGGTGCTCATCCAAGGCCCTAAGCAACCCGGCAACGACATTGATGTGTACCTAAGGCCATTAGTTGAAGAACTCTTACAACTATGGATTTGAACAGGTGTACGTGCGACGGATGAGCACATGGGGGAAGAATTTGACCTAAAGGTGTTGCTGTTCGTGACCATCAATGATTGGCCTGCTCTCAGTAACCTTTCAGGACAGACAAACAAGGGATACCGCGGATGCACGCACTGTTTGGATGATACCGACAATATATATTTGAATAGTTGTATGAAGAATGTGTACCTGGGACATCGTCGATTTCTTCCGAGCAGGCATCCCGTAAGAAAGAAAGGCAAGGATTTCAAAGGTGAGGCGGATCACCGGACGAAGCCTCGCCACCGTACTGGTGCTGATGTACATGATAAGGTCAAGGATTTGAAGGTGATATTTTGAAAGGGTCCTGGCTGACACCCTGTTCCAAAGGACTCTGACGGACGCGCACTCCATGTGGAAGAAGAAATCTATATTTTGGGACCTGCCATATTGGAAAGACCTAGAGGTCCGCTCCGCAATCGACGTGATGCACGTGACGAAGAATCTTTGCGTGACCCTGCTTGGCTTCTTGGGCGTGTATGGGAAGACAAAAGATACACCGAGGCACGGGAGGACCAGTAACGTATGCAGGGAGAAGACGAATTATATATGTGTGATGCATGCTACGCTATTACCAAAGTAGATAAGGAAATCTTCTTTGTATGCCTGCTCGATATTAAGGTACCGTCTGGCTTCTCGTCGAATATAAAGGGAATAATAAACATGGCAGAGAAAAAGTTCCAGAACCTAAAGTCTCATGACTGCTACGTGATTATGACGCAACTGCTTCCGGTTGCATTGAGGGGGCTTCTACCGGAAAACGTTCGATTAGCCATTGTGAAGCTATGCGCATTTCTCAATGCAATCTCTCAGAAGGTAATCGCTCCAGAAATCATACCAAGGTTATAGAATGATTTGGTGCAATGTCTTGTCAGTTTCGAGTTGGTGTTCCCACCATCCTTCTTCAACATCATGACGCACGTCCTAGTTCACCTATGCGAAGAGATTAACGTTTTGGGTCCTGTATTTCTACACAATATGTTCCCCTTTGAGAGGTTCATGGGAGTCTTAAAGAAATATGTTCATACAGAAGGAAGCATCTCCAAGGGCCATCAAAATGAGGAGGTCATTGAGTTTTGTATTGACTTTATTCCTGACCTTAAGCCGATTGGTGTTCCTGAATCGCGGCATAAGGGCAGACTCGATGGAAAAGGCACGCTAGGAGGGGAACAAATAATATGTATGGACGGACATTCTCTCACTGAAGCACACTACACAGTTCTACAGAATTCCGCCTTGGTGGCTCCGTATATGGATGAACACAAGAATTTGCTACGCTCCAAACACCCGGAGCGGTCAGATGACCGGATTACACGTGAACAAACCAGAGTTTCGCCATGGTTGCGTAGACACGCACCATGCATGACGCCTCTATTGAAGATGACCTGTACTTGCTGTCCCAGTTACCATTTCGAATATAATGACTTTCAAAAGGTACGAGATAAATGGTAATACATTTTACACGATCGCCCAAGATAAGAAGAGCACCAACCAAAACAGTGGTGTCCGCTGATGCAGAAACCAAGACGGAAAGGAAACATATTATGGTTATATACAGGACATATGGGAACTTGACTATCGACGTGGTTTAAAGGTCCCTTTGTTTCGTGCAAATGGGTCAATATGACATGAGGCGGGGTAACGGAAGACCCGCAGTACGGAATGACAACAGTGGATCTCAACAATCTTGCGTATGCGCAGAACCATTCGTCCTAGCCAATGATGTGGCACAGGTTTTCTATGTGAAGGACATGTCTACCAAGCCAAGAAAAAGAAAAGATAAGGAAGCGAATGCATCGTACGATGAGCCAAAGCGGCACATAGTTCTTTCTGGGAAGAGAAACATCGTGAGAGTGGATGACAAGACAGACAAATCAGAAGATTATGAAAAGTTTGATGAAATTTCTCCATTCACAGTGAATATTGACCCGAGCATCCCGTTAAATGATGAAGATTTTCCATGGTTACGGTGCAAAGGGACACACGCGAAGAAAAAGTTTCACACCCAAAGATCTGGGATGTGTTCGGCTTCACTATGATCACTTTCTTCTGTGTTTCACTCCCAGAGGGGAATCTCTGTAATAGTTAGGGTAGTTATGTGTTTTGGCATTTGAAACGCGAAGAAATTTTATGTGCAAACAAATTCTTTCATGCCTTTACTGTTTTTTAAAGTTAAATTATTCACAAACTAGTGATTCACACTAATTTCAAATAATTCAAAATTTAAACTATTCAAATTTGAAAACTACGGGCACTAACAGAATGTTTGTAATTTTTTGTACCTAAAGCAAAAATATTCACAAAGAAACTCTAAATACACAAAAAAACAACACAAAAATAAATAAAGCAAAAAAAGCCCGCCTACTAGGTCGTAGCGGCCTGCATACGACTAGAAACCCAACCTCTGTTGGGCCAGGATGCAGGCCCGCAAAGGCCAAGTGGGCCAACAGGGCAGCAAAGAAGACGTAGGCCCAGTAGGCCTGCTTTGGAGAGGAGCTCAAGAGAGCGACCACACGGGGGTTTATAAACCAGTGCGGTCGCCTCTCGGCTAGCGAGGTGGGACTAAATTTGTCAAGACCGCACCTGCGCAAGGCAAGACACCCTTTAGTACCGGGTGGTGCCACAAACCGGTACTACTGGGGGGGCTTTTTGTCCCGGTTTGCCCCACCACCCGGTACTAAAGGGGGTCGCTTCCCGCTGCTTGGGCTGGCCAAAACAGACCTTTAGTACCGGTTGGTGGCTCCAACCGGTACTAAAGGTGCCTTCTATATATACAACACTTGAAAAATTTCATTCTCCTCTGTTTCTTCCTCTGTTTCCCCATTGAACCGCCCGCCCCGATCGATCGACGCGTCACCGACCCCGTCCCCGTCGCCGCCCCCGTCCCCGTCCCCGTCGCCGCCCCCGTCCCCGTCCCCGTCGCCGCCCTCGTCTCCGTCGCCGCCCTCGTCCCCGTCGCCGCCCTCGTCTCCGTCGCCGCCCCGGGCCCTTCCCTGTCGCGCCGTCCCTGCGTCGCCGCCCAGCGTCACGCCCGACCCGTCGCTGCCCGGCGATCGCCTCGCCGTCGCCGTCGCCCATTGTGAGCTCTCCCCCTCTAACCCCTCTCCCTCGCCCCCGGCGGCCCCCATGGGCGCCGCCCCTCCCCGAGCCCATACACACACACACAAGCATGATGAACACACACGCACATACACGTGTATATTTAATTAGTTTAGATTTTGTATGTTTAATTAGTTTAGATTTTATATAATGTTGTTTTTCTGTTTTTTAATGGATGTATAGAAATTGTTTTTTATGTTTTTAGTGTTAGATGCTTAATTAGTATGAAACAGTATATAGATTTTTGAAATAATAGAAATGTTATAAATTTTAGTTATTAAAATCCAATCATTAAAAAATATTATTTTTTGCGGGCATATAGCTAGTATTTGTTATCGACGATGCCCGGCCCGCATCCTCGTCGTCGACCCGTCCGCGATGACGTCCAGCCGGCCCATGTCCGGACTGGGCTCCGCCTGGCTGGCACTTTGGGAGAATCTTGCCTGGAGGGGCGCCCGCTTGATGAGGAACCCGGCCCGGGTCCCGTCGTCGACCCCGATCTCGTTTGGTGGCGTTCGCGTGGGCCAGTCTCGGTGCGGAGGGGCCCGGCCCCACGGGAGGAATGCGTCGCCCGTGTCGGGGAGGAGGACGAGCACGCCCATCGCTACATGGTTGCGTTAGAGGGCGGCAGGTTCTCCAATACCGGCAAGATTCTTGAGGATCTCACATTAGCTATGATCCTGTGAGGGTTCCTTCTCTTTGGGTGTCCACCGCCCGCGACGCAGGAACCGCGAGTGTCCTAGATTCTTCTGTAGTATCCGATCTTTAAATAGCCAGTGATGTACTATTCAATATTATATATTATTCGAGACGATGTATTAGAGATTGTATCTATTATTCTAGACAAAGTATTCGAGATTATATCTATTATTCGAGACGATGTAATTTGAATACTAAATTGTTTTATATTTCTTTTGAATTAGTTAAATAAAAGCTATGCCAGACAATACCGACAGAGAGGGAGAACAGACCATGTTCGATATGATACGCGGGCCAGATGATAATCAGAATGAAGAAGATTATGACGACTCGAATTTCTAAACAACACCGGAGAGGGTGATATGATATTCGATCGCTGACGACCGAATTGATGAAGTCATGAACTACGATTATGACGATGACGAAGAACATGTTGATCCTGAAACAACAAAGACCGGCGAGGTATATATATTTATATAAGCAGGTTTCGGTGATCATCACATGTTTTAAATGACTTGAAGATATATTAACGAATCGATCTTTGTTCTTTCAGCCATCCGGTCGAGCAAATCTTCGTGCAAAAGGACGTAAACGAGGCCCGAACAAAAAGTTGAAGGAGGGCGTAAAGTACAATATCGAGGCGGTCGACCTAATGGCGAACCATTAGCGCCTAAGAAGATTGCGGACAAGTTCATTCGTCGGTCATGGAGTTCTTGTGAAGGACCAACTCGATCTCCCTTCAAGAATGGAGAGAGCCAGCAAAAGACAAAGGACAAAAGGCAAAGAGGACGCTGCTCCACGTCCAGATGTTACTTTTGTCGACAAGAATCAAAAGATCTGCTTTGGGATACTCTCATGGAACATTTCACCCTACCGGATCATTTCACGAAGCGAGATGTGCAGAAAGTCAAGGACGCTGCTCTTAGGAAGATGGCGGTTGCATTCAAGAACCACAAGAATCGTGAATGGGACAAGTACGTCAAGGGAGGAAGGAAGACTCCAGTATTCGAGGGAACACTAGAGAACCAACGTGCTCATTGGGATGATTTCGTGAAATTCAAGGATTCAGAATTAGCTAAGGAACGGTCGAGAATAAACAAGAAGAATGCCGAAAAAAGGATAAGTTCCATAAGCTGGGGCCAGGTGGCTATGCGGTGGCAATGCCTAAGTGGGATAAGTCTGAGAAAGAGATGGAGGATGCAGGTGCCACTCCGGTTACTAAGAGCTGGCCCCCCAGGGTCAGGACTTGGTTCTATGCGCATGGGGGGGCGTTGGATCCAAAGACAGGCAATGTTTCGACGAGGGCAAGTCTGAAGGGAGCCGACGATGCGATAGTTGTTGCAATAGAAGAGGCACGAACGGGGGTGTTCCAGCCCAACAGAGAGAACGACGAGCTTACGCGTGCCCTGGGAAATCCTGAACACCGGGAAGAACACGAGGCAAGGGCGCTATTACGTGGTATGAGGGGTTTTCGGATGGAACAACGACTACAGTAACCCGTGCGAGAAAAAGATTGCGGAGGAGAAGAAGAGGAAGATGGAGGAGGAGCAGAGGAAGCGGGACTATGAACGCCTTCAAGGCCTAGAAGCAAGTCAAGCGGAATTGGCGGTCAAATTCCAGCGGCAATAGGAGCAGAATCGACTCACTTAGCGACAAAGGGGTCTCGGCAGCTGCAGCGACTAGCGGATGATCCAGCATTGGATAGCACCGCCCCATCCATGCAGAGAAGCAGCGTGGGTTCCGCCCGGATGACGCAATGCTGGGTAGATACCCGTGGATGACATCACGGAGAACACTAGCTGCGAGCTACACGTCAAAATGAAGAACATATCCATGAATGTTGCTGACGGAGAAGCTTTTCCTTTTCACCCCAAAGCAACCTACCATTGCATCCCGATTCCAGAGGGCTATGCTCGTGTCATGGTTGACGAGGTGGTGCAGCCATATTCGGAGCTAGAGCTTGACATTCCTGGAGGTGAGGACGAGCGCTTTCTCGGAGACACCAACCATCGTATCATCCTATGGAAAAAGGATTGCATCATCTTTCGAAGGCCACCGACACCGCGTCATCTGATTCCTCGTCGAAGTCCGCCACCGAGTCAGCAGTCTCCGCCTCCTGCAAGTCCACCAAGTCCGGCAAAGTGTCGTGCCACTCCTCCTCCAAGTCCGCAAAGTGTCGTGCCACTCCTCCTCCTCCAAGTCCGCCACAGGCGTCAGGCGCCCACTCCTCCTCCAAGTCCGGCACAACCTCAGGCCACTCCTCCTCCAAGTCCGCACATCTTCAGCGGCCACTCCTCCTCGTCCAACTCAGCCCGTCGGCCGGCGTCTCCGCCGCCTCAGCAATCGCAGAAGAGACACCCCGCAGCTATGGTGCGTAGCGGTACGAGTCGAGGTAGTACAGGAAGTACAGGCGGAGGCAAGCTATATAAATATGGTCCAAGCCTCACGCCTCTTCCGCAGAGGTCTTATGACAGGTCCGAGGAGGAAATCGCAGCCATATCGAAGTCCGAGGTGGAAGCCCATTTTGCACCGAAACCGCCACCGCCGCCAAGGGAGAAAGTGCCTAAGGAAACGATTGACCACTTCATTCGTATGGCTCAACCACCAGCTCCCAAGCCTGTTGACACAGACTATGAGCGCCACATCAGGAAGTTAAATCGAGCACGTCTACGTAAGGAGGCGAGCTCGGGATCGAGCAAACAAGAAGCAGCTGTCAAAAAATGCGGGAAAACCATTCCCCAGCTGGGAGAACAGGCGGCGCAATCGATCCCCTCGCTTGTTGTGCCAACAACACGTGACAGTATGCGCGCCCAATATTATTGTGGGCAAACAGTTTACGTTCCTGAGGTGGGCAATGTGGTAATAACGGAGGACCATATAATGCAGGCTGAAGTTCTCAAAATCACTGTTGGACAACTCCTCGAGATCGAGCCAATGCCTGTGCTTAGAGAGGATGAAATAAAACGGAAATATGTCCGGGGCCAACCTTTGGTCCATCCAGACAAGGTCAAGAACCTCCCAACAAGAATGTATGAATTGCATCAATGGTACATGAACATTACCAAGATTTCCGATCGAGTGTCCTTCATGGTGAATGTCAAGGAGGACCATTACTTCCATGAGAAAGCTTTGTCCGTTGAGTATTCTGAACTGTTTCAGTTATACAATCAAGACGCACTCGACAAATCTATAAATCGATTGCTATTGTCTGTAAGTGATTTCTTTCTGTAATTTAAGTCTCAAGCTAGCTGTACTGATCATTTTGATCAATCATTACCTGTAATTATCCTCACTATATTCTTTTCTATGGTATTATATGCAGGATGAAGATATATGAAATGAGAAAAGGTGGACGCTTTGGCATCGGGTTCATTGACCCAAACACCGTTAATGAATACACATGGAAACTAAATGCACATCATCAAAAGGCCGTAGAGGACAACATGCTAGAGTTCTTGAAGCGCCTCAAATACAATGAAGATATAGTACTTCCTTACAACTTCCAGTGAGTCACACTGTCTTGTACTACAAATTCTCTGTTTTTGCCTACTAGCTAGCTACATGTTTTTGCTTTACATATACCCGCTTAATTAAGACATGCAAACGTGTGTGCATGCAGATATCACTGGTCTTGTGTATCATTAAAGTTGGCCTTGGAACAGTTGAAATCTGGACTCACTACTCAAAGAAAAAACTGACTATAACATCTTGTTTGGGATAGTCAACAGGTAATTTCAATCATTATTAACTATATATCTCGGCCTATTTAGTTCGTCATTTTTCATGATATGAACTATATTTAATAACCCCTTTATTCATTTTCATTGTCGGCGGGCAGGGCTTGGGCAAGGTTCATCAGCGTCACGGAAGGCGAATGGAAACAAAAGCTTAAATGGTTTCGACCCAAGGTAAGTAATTAAGTAGTACTAGCTAGCTAGCTAGCTGCCATCTCTTTAATTATCATGCTTGATTAATTATTATCCGATCAAATTCCATTCTCGTAAAGGCCCTGAAGCGGTAGGGGACTGATCTGTGTGCATTCTGCGTTTGCGAGAACATTCGCATGATGGCGTCCGAAAGGAGCAGATCTCAAAAACAGGAATGGGTACGCTTGTCAAAACACTATTCACTATTTTTACACAATTATCGATATCTAGTCACACAACTAATACACATGCATATTGATCTCCTTCTTAACAGTTCACAGAGGTGCGGGAGAAGCTCCTAGAAACGGAGCGCGTAGAAGCACTTCAAGAGGAAATAGCGGGATTTTTACTCGACCAGGTCATAAATCCGAAGGGAGAATACTATTAACTGCTGCCCCCATCGAGCTCCGAAGGCACCAATTAGGCTAATGCCACTGGCTCCGAAGGCAACATGCATATGTAGGAGAAATTGTATATAGCTATACATGTGTGTATGTGTGAATTAATTAATATGATGGTTTGTGAGACATTGATGATATATATATATATATGCATGATTGGTTCTATTAGAAATTCTATATATATATATATATGCATAACGTGTACAATGTGTAGTATTGTAAAATACCAGCAAACGAAAAAGAATTAAATTGATAACACAAATTTAATTGAAAAATAAAAAATAAAACAAAAACCCATTAAACATTTAGTACGGTTGGTGTTACCAACCGGTACTAAAACTCCCGCCTCGGAGCTGGCTCGTACACGTGGTTGGCCGTTAGCACCGGTTCGTGCTGAACCGGTACTAAAGGGGGGGCTTTAGTGACCATACTTTAGTGCCGGTTGTGGAACCGGCACTAAAGGGCCTTACGAACCGGTGCTATTGCCGGGTTCTGCACTAGTGTACCCTAAGGTAATTAACTACATCCGTCGTTGAGTTGCCTTATTTTATCTTGTTAGTTATTTCAATATATCGTGTTAAACTAGTGGTAGCATCCCATGTCTATGGGCCAAGCTAATCTCCTCTCCGGTACCTATTAGTCTTTTGAGATTGGCGCCAGTCAACTTCTTCCTCGGATTAGGGTTTCAATATGAACCAGGGTGGGGATTCATATAACTTACATCAACGATGTACCAATTGTAATGCACGCAGATTCACGACATGAAAATAAATAAAAACTCTGTTGACTTTCCATGAACAGAGTTTCTCTTATATGTAACCGTTCCATTTTCTTAAGTAGACATCAAGTACCGCGGCCGGAAAGTATTTGGAAGCATCATTGTCCTACAGTGACAGTTACAAAAACAATGTATAGAGTGAATCGCTAGGCACTAGTTTCTTCATATTTTATGGAGCCAAAAACAAAGAAAAAGATGTCAGAAGTGGGGTTTGAACCCACGCCCTCGTAAGAGGACCAGAACTTGAGTCTGGCGCCTTAGACCACTCGGCCATCCTGACTAACTTGTGTATTTTGAAGTATTAGTATTATTTACTGAAATCGGTTTTTCGTTTGGAAGCTTTCAGATTGTCCCTAGCCAGAGCAAGTTCTATCACTACCATGGCCATAATCACTTGAAAAATTATGTTATTATTGTTCCCTTGTTAACAGAAAAGAAGATATTTGTAAAGTTAACTGCAACATTGGATTCTCAGGCAGAGGTGTTAAAAACCTTGAGCGAGACCTGACAACGTACAAGGGAGAATCGGTTTTCGTGGTACAATATGTCGGAAGAGCATGCTCAACAGATGCCATGGAATGGTTAGAAATCATATTTGTGCATTATACTGACACATTATTCTGTTGTTTGAATTGATTGTTCTCACCGGGGTCCTTGCCGCGAATGAGCAGGCGGGTGATGGGATCACCCGCCGTTGCCAGTGCCGAATTTCCTAGTAGTACCGGGGCCAATGGCGAGAATGGAGAAGGGTCCGGATCTGCCTGATTTCTACGAGGGTGAGAGATGGTGGAGCTCCTCTGGTTTTCAACAGCCATTCACACGATTTTTTGTGCTATTGCTGTGTGCGGTTCACATAACCCACGCTTGTTATACGCTGGTTGTAATTAGCATCATGTTTATAGGAAAATAAAAGGGATTGTGATTATGTGTTTTCTGTGCGCTTTTCACTAGACAATACTCTGTATACGAAATTCCTTTTTTTTGTACATGTATCAAAAATCCCTAATACTGAGAAGACCCTAATGACACATCTGATTGTGATAGCAATGATTATTGATAAAGTAGGCATAACCGTGTGTGTCTCATTTTCCATGTGGATCCTGATTCATGAACACATTATTTTGATAAACGATGATTTTTATTAACCCAAAATGTAGCATCAAGCAACCTTGTCGCTCTACACAAGTTGAACACATGTTGAAAACTCGAGGTGGCACCACAGTTGCTCAAATAGAAATGCAGACGACTACTGTTTTATAAGTTCAGCCAACATTTTCTCTCAGCATCGCGTTAGCTCTGTCTTTTATAGCGAACTAGGTAGTTTTGAAGGTGAACTGGTTGGTGCGTAGCATTGGTCACCTTCAAAGCTACGTAGTCGCCCTTATATATACTGCTCCAACTTCACCATTGTAGACATCATCTTACATTTGTTTTAATTTGTCTGTCGGGTAGCGCCTTCCCCTAAAACAAGAGTTGTTTTATGGTACCCTCAAATGAATATAAGCCCTCCATTTGCTCTGATCTGATGGATATGGTTGTTTGGCACTCCAGTATAGATGCCTTGGAGTACTACCATTAAAAACTGGGGAGTACCACCACTTCGAGGGTAATTTGGTAATCTAGGATTAGATCGTTAATTCTCCACTAATTCAGGGATATGGTTAACATGCATCCGGCGATTAAGCTGGTGACCCAGACAAGAATCACGGGATACATAGAGCAGGACTTCTTCACATCCCTGAATGAAATCAATACAGCAGATCTCAAAAGGGGATAAAACACGATGCGGTGAAATACAAATTTACTAATCGTGTGATTGTTGGAATTGGAAATATAAACTGATTGCTTGACAATGCTAGGAACAGAGTTGCGGCAGTGTGTAGATCCAGCGGAGGCCCGGGTCGCCGGGAGCACTTGCCGGCGGCTAAGGTGCCAGATTTGCATGCATGTGTGTGATAGGGCCTGGGACTCTGGAGGATTCATCCGGGAAGATGCCGCATTCGTGCACGATAAGAGGCGGCGGCGTGCGCTCGATCAGATGAGAGTTATTATTTAGCTGATCGGATTAGGAAATTAGATAAAGGGAAAATCTTAACATTATAGCTAAATTAAGGAGATAAAAAGTCTAAAGTGCCCTCTCAAATCAACGGTGAGATTTTGTGGTACTCCCACCTCTATGTAAGGAGTGCCAGGGTACTGTAAAAACCTCTAAAACAAAAGCTTGTTGTGTAGCACCTAGTTTAGTATATCATTGCAAAGGGAGAGCAGGAGAGTTGAAAAAACATGTGGGAACATGAGGCTTCAGGAACATGGGTAGAGCAACTGTTCTCTTCAATGCTGAATGAAGTTAAGCTAGAAGTTGCGGCATTATCTCAGATGGACAGGTCTAGAAGTGATCGATGGTTCTAGTATTTCTAGATGAATGCCAGTAGGCTCATTCTCGTTTTCCAGGTGGATTCTGGAGGTCAACCAGTGACCTCGTGTTCGCAAGGCAACAACTTTTACCACTGCGCCAAGGCTCCCCTTCATGGACTTTTTTTTAGATGAAAGGCATAAAGCCCGACTTCAAATTGATGAAGCCATCAACCGGCTAGGATACATGGTGCTGTTTATTATAAGGCAAAGCTTGGAGAAAAACTGAAAGATTGCAAGTGAGATCACACTTCGACAGACCAAAGTGCAAACTTGCCAGTACAAAGCAAACAAGACCAAGCCGCCGGAGGTACTTCGCAGACCAGAACAACGAATACAGAGACATCCACGAGGCACCGAGCAAGCAGTGTGGACTTGACGACTCTATAAGAAAATAAAATGGATTAGTTATTTATGTGCTTCACTTGACAATACTATTATATCTGATTTCTTTTTATATAGTTTGCACCTGTATCCAAAATCCCCAATACTGAGAATATCCTAATGACATAGCCGTTTGTGATGTCACTCATTAGAGTGATAAATCAGCATATATGTGTGTGACTGTGTGCCTTCTTTTCCATGTGGATTTTCAAGGACGATACTGAACCGAGGAGCTGCTTGAAATGCAGATATTTCAGTTTTGTAAGTTTGCTGGTAACTCGCATCTGCTTAAACCCTGAATTTCCGTGGTGGTTGGGTCCTGGTGTGCTTGTGGGGATGGATCTCTGGATTTGCGTGAAGATTCGATGACGATGGCTGTGTCTCCGGTGTGCTGGTCCTCCGTGACCGAGGTTGAAGAGTTAACGTCCATCATGGGTGTCTATACAAGGGTGATGGCTCTTGGAGGAGCGGCAGTGATGGCGGCGCGCTCTCAAGCCGCTTGGCGTGCGTGATCTTCGTCAGTGGTCTGTGTGAACCTCGTTGTAATTTATTTACTTTCGGGATGCTTTGTACTACATCTGAAGTTTTAATATAATCCCGAGGCCTTTTTCACAAAAAATTTCTCCTTGTGAAAATGCAAATAGTTTATCAGCAAGCTTCTATTGAAAAAATACACCTACTAATTACGTACCAGAATGGGACAAGAGCTGCAGGTAGTACAGCGGCTTCCCTGCAGACGAGCTTTTATGTGGCACCGCTGTATTCTTTTTGAGTCTTGCGAGTTCGTTTAGATTGACATCGTGATGGCAGGGAATGTTGCGTGTATGAATCTGGAATATATCTTCACGGTCAGCTTCATCTAGCGGCTGAACATAAGCAGTCTATCGAAACGACCTAGTGCATACAACATTCATGAAGTTAAACCAACATAATACAGAAAACATTGCATGTGTAACCCAAGGAAGGAGCACAGGTGAAAACATTGAGTGAGGCGGAGATCTAACGACGGCGGTGGCAGAGGACATCGCCTCTCTCCTACGGATCTGGAGTTGTGTGAGGCCCCGAATCGTGTGGAGGCACGCCCGATCCGATCGACAATGGCGATGGCTGTGGCGCGGCGTCGGAGGCGACGCGGGCTGCGGGCGCGCCGGCAAGCCCTATTCGGTCGTCGGCAGCGGCGCACCATCTGTTTTTGGATCGGCGGCTGTGACGCGGAGGGCCTGGTGGTTGCGTCGGCGGCACCTCCGGTCAGATCTGGTCTGACCGGTGCAGTCGGCGGCGGTGGTCATCTCTTCCGTCAGAGGTGGTCGGCCTACGGCTGGATGGTCGGATCTCGAGATTCGTTATCTAGTCCCGGCTACGAGCCGGGGAGACATAGTTGCCGGTGAAAACCGAGCCGTTGGCGGGCGATGGTGGCGTTTTGCACCGTTACTTTGATGAAGGCATCGTTTTGTAACTGTTGTCGACTCACTCATGCTACTTCGGGGGAAACCCTAGAATCTGGTCTTCCAGATCGGACGATGACGGTACTACTGGTGCCGTTTCTCTCTTGGGAGCATGGTTTGTGGAGCAGCGCTGGAAGACAGAGGCATGAGGTGGAGCGGCTTCGTCTTGCATGGAGTTTCGGTGGAGCTGTCAAGTCATGCCTAGCCGACAGGCGCTACGCTGAGTTATGCCTGGTTGGCAGGTGCTACGCACGACAAATCTTCCAGAGTCTTCACATCTGGACGGACGAGCGCAAGGCAGTGGCACCGTTGGGCACCGTGGTGGAGTCGCCGGATGTCTGGACTGGCAAGGATGATGCGGGTCTCTCTCCTAATGGGTCAGTGGTCCAATGATGATGACGGCTTCTAAAACGTGTGCAACGATGTGCGCTTTAGGTAGGCTGCACCGGCTGTTGGTCCGGATACGTTATGTGGATGGATCAGCGACGACACCGGTTTTAGATATGGGGAGTAAGAGCACTCCATATTATCGAGTTTGTAGGTGTGAGTGATGGCTTCGGATGGATTGATTTATGTTCTTGTTAGACCTTTGTAGAACAATTAATAAAGATGGCTTCATGCATCATCGATTGATGCAGAGACCGGGGGTTTAACCTCCTTTTAAAAAGAAGCGCACATGCCATAAAATACACTAGCGGTTGGGGTGCGCCTTTGCGCGTCTCTCGTGGCGTATTTGAGCAATTTGAGTTACAAATGTTAGTTTAGTTATATAACGTTAGGATATGTTTGTAGCTTAGACCGATCAATCTAGAAACAAAGATAAGGCCCGCCACTGCCTGATGACATCTGCCATATGTTATTTCTTGTAAAATATTTACCAGAGGGCACCGTACTGAAAGAATAATATTATTACAAGAGATAATATTAGCACTCAGTATAAAACCTTAGCATGTGCTCCCTGGTGCATCTTTCATTATTTGTAAATATTAGGCTTTCATTATTTAAACTAAACATATCCTAATATTTTGAGATGGTTGATCAAGGGAAGGAGGGGAGGGCCGGCTACAATCTAGGGTCCCCCTCAAGCTGGGGCTTACACGGGATGAGCGAGGAGGTGTGTGTGGAGGGGGGGGGGGGGAGTTTCTCATGATTTCCTTGTCTAGTGAGTGCTAATGAGCCCATTGGATTGGTGGTAGGTTTCAAATTGTCAGAGCAATACGTTGTGAGCTTAACAGAGAAAGACCATTCTTTACGGCGTGGATGATGTTTGCCTTGGGCCTTGTATTCAAGTGACTTGGGATCTTGGTGGTTCACATCGGCTTGAGGGCAAGCCAAATTTAAGGGGAGGGGATTGTCAGTGACCTACCCTATATTCAACTATCCGTCTTCCTCCTTGAGCTGTGTGCGTGTGTAATTCGGTTTGTGCTCTGAATTAGTTTCTAATTAAGTGAACTAGTAGCATGTTTCTAACACTCTTGCTTCTCTCAACCACCAGTATTGATTTACTACTAGTGCATGCTGTGTTACAAAAACCGTGTGCACATTGGAGGTTATGAATTAGATATAGATTACATTGTTCTAGTAGAGATAAAAAATCTCATTGTACCGCAAGTCTCTAGGTCATCCAAGTTTGTACCACTGTATATGCAAATTCCCACAAACTGAGCTAGTCTCATGCATCTATTTATAAGTTATAACATATAACAAAGCGGAAACTTCTTAGTTGTACACAACCTTTCTTGCCAATTTGAGCTGTTGGGATGAAACGGTTCATGTATAGAACTTATAACAATGTACCAATTGCCACACATGGACATTCATCCCATCACATGAGAGTACATAAATGCTCCACCAACCTTTCGGGATAATGATTTTCCCCTTGTATATATCACCCCGTCATCGCTGTGTAGATATCACACCCTATACCTCCATTTAGTTTTAGTGTGTGATAGCACACAAACATTGGAGAGAACATATGGGAGAAGAGCCAAAGATATGTAAGAACACACAGGATTGAGAGGCGTCGGGAATAGAGACGAGTCGAGTATTGGTCTTGGATCAAGTTATTCTGGAATACATAGCACCAAAATCACAACAAGCACGAGGTGACCGAGTGGTACTAGCACCAAGCTTAGTACATCATGTAGGGAAACTCATATAAACAAATGGAAACAAATTGGGAGAGAAGAATCGAAGAGTTGAAAAAAACCAAGCGGGAATAGAAGGTGAAAGAACATGGGATTGTTTTCCTTTTTTTGGATAAAGCTTGGATTTTTTTTCTGTGGATGAGTGAAGCTGGACAAGAAGTTTTGCTGCATCTTCCTAGCGAGAAGACGGATGTTGAAACTGCACTGCTTAGTGTCTCTCTCTTGTTTTTCAAGTGGATTGTGGGACGTAGCAATTCCATCTCTCTCTCTCACCCTGCTCAATTCCTATTGCTCCATGGCGCCGCTTAAGGGCATCTATACCCTGCCTTCTTAAATCCTCCTCATATGTCCGTGGACATATCCGGTCTGGTCAGTGACCGCAGAGCTGGCCCTGAGGGGCGGCCGCCTCGAGCCACCGACTCGACTGGGCCCCAACAGGTACGTAGTGCATAGTCTCGAAATCACTAGTTGATGAGTACTAGTTGCAAAGATCACTCCAACCTTCTCAAATTGTAACAAGTGGCGCGCTGCATGTGCGTCACTTGTCGCAACCTGTGAGTTTTCTCTTTTTCGTAGTTTCGTTTATTCAAAATGTTTTATCTCTTAAACTGTGCGTCTAAATCTCGAACCGCTTTCACTGTTGGATTCCTCATGACAAGATCTATAAAACTAGATCTCATATTGATAGGTTTTGACGAACAATTTTTTCATGAAAAAAACCGGACGAAAAACCCGAACCGGGAGCACGGGATTTTTTTCCTTTTCGGAAGAGGCACACCCGTGCCTCTCACGAAATCACAACCATGCCTCTCGCGGAAGCGAAACCGTGACTCTTGCAGAAGGAAAAAAAGAAAGAGAAAACGCGTTTTTTTTTGTTTCCGAGGAGGCATGGCCGTGACTCTCGCGGAAGCAAAACGCGACTCTCACGAAAGGAAAAAAAGAAAATATGTTTTTTCGTTTCCGAGAGGCACGGCCATGACTCTCGCGAAAACACAATCATGCATCTCGCGAAAGCAAAACCGTGACTCTCGCGAAATGAGAAAAAAAACATGTTTTTTTCTGTTTCCGAGAAGCACGGCCGTGACTCTCGCTAAAGCACAACCGTGCCTCTCGCGGAAGCAAAACCGTGACTCTCGTGAACGAAAAAAAAACAAAAAACGCGTTTTTTTCATTTCCGAGAGGCACGGCCGTGACTCTCACGAAAGCAAAACCGTGACTCTCACGAAAGAGAAAAAAAAGAAAACGTGTTTTTTCGCGCAAATTTTTTTTCGGATTTTTTTATACAAAAGTTAAGGAAGACCGGTGGAAAATCAAAACATCAAAAATATCCAAAAAAAGCCATTTAAAAGGCCGAAACGCGTGCGGAAAAATAAAAAATAAAAAATCCGAAAGAAACGTCCAGAGCACGACACGTGGCGAATGGCTGAGAGCGCGTAAGTGAGGCTAATCATTGCAGGGCTACCGAAGAAGCGCTCGTTAACTACTTGCTCTGGCATAGTCTGTTTCAAATTGAAAACAAATCCCGCTGGGCCTCGCTCAGGTTCACACGAAAATAACGGCGGTCTGGGCCTTGCGTACGTAGGCATCGGCCCTAGAAAAAAAAAACTTAACGGAGGAGGCTGGAGGCATTGCGGCCGAAGATCACCATGATGGTTTGACCAGGACTCTAGGAGGCACGACCGCACCAAGTAGAAAGAGAACAGAACAACCTATTAGTAATTTCGCGATTGGATCTAACGCGGCTGCGTCACCCAGGTTGCTGATGGATTCGCGTGAGGCCTGATCGCCGCCGCCTGCAACTCCAGCCGGAGAGGCGGACATGCCCAATCATTGATACTCCTTCCGATCCATAATAAGTGCCGTGGCATTATCCGAGGGAGTAAATTTTTAGGGATAATTGATAGTATAAATTTTATTGGATTGATCTAGTTGTAACTTTGTGCTAATATCTAAGGGTTTGTCTATAGCACATCTAGATGTGTCCTACTTCTTACACATCTAAATGACTCAATCAAATCAGAAAGAAACAAAAGGACAAAAGAAAATACCTACACTAATCTTCGCGTAAAATCTATGTCATAAGACTAGACGTGCAATTTTAGGACATATCTAGCTATGCTTTAGCAAAACTGAATATCCAATTACCTGAATTTTTTCCAGCACCACCATGTCATCTAGAAAGGTGCGGTTAATGATTATAAGAGAAAACATATACTCCTACATGAGTTGGTAGAATCACAGTAAGCGTCCATTGGTTAGTTTTATATGAGAACAAGACCTCATCCACGATGAATCGGTGTTAGTTGCTATATATATGGAGGAACAAACTAATCAATCTAGAAGAGGAGAATCCTACATAAGACAATGTTGACATCAACACAATTTATAACAATGTGAGTGACCATGATCTCATATTTAATTCATCTCCTACATAATCTAGTATAGACGAGAAACTTGCTTTTACTATGGATATTTATGAACCATGAATTAAGGTAATCTTAATAACAAACAAGGGATATTTCATATACAATATGCATATTGAATCACATTTTCGTAGTGCTCCATGTTCTTGTTTCGCCCCGGCCCCGGATTCTCAGGACCGGCCCTGAGTGACCGGACAAGAAAGGAAAGAAAAAAAATGACCCAGCCGAACCCCTTGTATCATCTCTATATGTTTCGACTGTCCGCAAACTCTCATATTAAGCTCAAAGTAGGGAGGATATGAGAGCCCGCGGAAGCGTCCGGTCAGTTCGCCACGTAGGACGCGGCCACCCTGGACCACCTTTTCTCTCTCTCTCTCTCTCTCTCTCTCTCTCTCTCTCTATCCCAATCACATGCAAGTGACCCGACATATAAGGGAGAAAGTGAGGAGCATGGCTGCATGCATGGATAAATAGAGGCTCAAAATTGACACGCCCGAATACGACTGGGCGCGTCCACGAGTGTTTAGGGGAAGATTTGCTAAGTCCCGCTCCCGCATATCCCACGAAATCAGTGAATTAGTTCACCTCTGGTCGTGAAATTAACACTGAATTTATACTACTCCTATCGATTCATATTACTTGTCGCTTAAACAAATGCATCTGTTTGAGCGACAAGTAATATGAATCGGAGAGAGTAATACTATTGCCCTCAAACCCGCCTTCCTTGCGTCTGTATATGTGAGGATTGACATGAACAAATTGTAGAAGAGACAAAGTGTTTTCCCCTTGAAAAAATTGACGAGAGAATGAAAGAAGAGTCAAACATATGTACGGTTAAATACACTCTACACGGGAATGGAAGACATCAAGAGACACCGTTCTTTAAAGAAATCAGGGTTTGGCATCGCATTCTTCTTCCTTCGTGGCGGCGCCGGCGCGGATGGACTGCTAGGAGCCTTCGGATCTGAGCCGGGCAGGGCCTGCAGCTTATGGGGAACATTGGGTGGCGAAGTGTTGGCATCTGGTTGTGGAGGTGTAGGTTGCAGTAGTGCCGGAGCCTGTGCTCGGTACATCAGTGGTTGCTGATCTGGTGGGTGGCCTACTCGTGCGTGGATCCAGCACGGCACGATTCCTCGAGCATTGGCCGGTTATCATAGGAGGGTTCTGTGAGGAGCTGCCCTCCTCTTCCTCCATTGATGGCGACGTGCCGTCGAGGCCGTCAGAATGCTACCACTAATCTAACACGATATATTGTACTCAACATCGGATGTACTCATAGTTTGAGGAGGCAGTACCCTGGTTGAGACAAACCCTGGCACTCGGGAGGGTTACTAATTAAGGTTATCCTCCATGCTACTCCGGGGGCAGCAATGCCGTTGATGCACCAGCATCGACGCCAGTGCACAGGAAGCCCGTTCCAGCGCCACTGGGTTCCCCCACAGCCATCGGCGTCGCCATGTCCGAGGCCACGAATGCCATTTGGCAGCCAGGGTCCCTTCCAAGACAAGAGCCACAACCAACAGCAGGCTCAGCCGATGCATCGAGACAGTCAAACTCTGCCGTGAATGAGAAGATGGACGAAGGATCATCCGCCGTTACCGGTGACGAGTCTCCTAGTAGCAGTGCTGCCATGGGCACCATGGCCGACGCGGCCAACCTTGAGAACGGAGAAGGGGCTGGAGCCTCTTGATCTTGACAATGACGAGTATGTTGGACAGTTGGAGCTGGTTAGGTTTTGATCAGCCAGTCATGTGATTTTCTGGGCTGTGGCTTTGTGCGGTTCACGTACCTATGCGTTGTTAATTAGGTATTGAAAACTATATACGATGGTTGTAATTAACAATACGTGTCGTGGAATTGTCACGGCAGATGTCCTCATGAAAGGACTTAGTCGTAGGGCCATCGTACGGGTTAACCTAGAGGGGTTAAAGCGGGCACAAGACACGGGAATTATACTGGTTCGGCCCCTTCGATGAAGGTAAAAGCCTACGTCCAGTTGTGATGTGATTGATATGATTTCGGCGACTAGGGAGCAATAGCTTTGCCTTAGTCTCGAATCCTCTGTCCCTAACTCGCCGCCGGGTCGTCCCCTTATATACACGGGTTGATGCCTTGCCGGGTTCATGAGTCCCAATCCGGCTCATACAAGCGTCCGGCTCGGTCTCTTCTTTCTTGTCTGACAATACAAGTTACAATACTAAGGCGGTTTACATACATGGACCTTAATTCGCCTCTGGGCTCCAGGCCTCCACCGTGGGCCTGGATCATGGATTTAGGTAAACCGAGCCCGGGCGGTTCACACTCAGTAGTTGTATCCCCAACATTAGGCCCCAGATTGACTTGAACCGGTTCATGTTAATCTTCAACACCTTCAGGAAACTCCTGATCTCCTTTCACATTTTGTAAACCGCCAGCTGCTTGAACCGCCGTGATGTCATCTTCCGATCCGCGTGTCGTATGCCCCGACGTCATCTTTAATAAAGAAATCCAAACAGTAAGATTCCCTGCATTTAATGCCATTCCGAAATCGAGGCGGCCGCTGCACCGTCTGGCCGCTTTTGACTCCTCGATTCTCGCGCCCGTTGATTGCTCGTTCCTTATAAATAGACCGGCCGCCTCTGTCTCTTCTTCTTCTTCTTCTCCTTCCTCGCGACGCCCAGTCTTGAAGCTCCGCCGTCGCCTCCGACCTTCGAACGACGCTATTAACGCCGGGCCGCCAGATCGACCGACCGTATCAGAATTTTCCAGCTCCTCCTCGGCCTTGCTCATCAGGTAAGGTCCTTTTCCAAACCCTAGATCCCATCTGTAGATCTTGTTCATCCCGCAGTTCATCTCGGTTTCTTCACACCTGCTACGCCATGGCCATGCGATCCGGTCGTACCGTACATCCTGTGCGGGTGACTGCACCGCCGTCCATTTAACCCTTCACGCATCTTCCTTTTTTCGTAGATCCTTGAGTTTAGAATACCCGAACCCTCCTGCTCTCTGCATAGGTCGTGAAGGTTTTTCTTACTGGAACTACCGTAGATCTCGATTATTTCCATTCGCATGTGAAACCTGTTTCTGTCCACACTTAGTAGATTTTTCAATTCTGCCTTATTCGGCGGTTTAACTTTTGATAGCTAATCCGTCACTCCATTAGTCCTCAGTTAAACCGAATGGGAAGCCGCCGCTGAATCGCCGGTTTAACAATGCATAATATGCCTGAACCGTTTAATGGTGAACCGTTTCTCCCTTTCTTTCACAGCTTAGTCTTCCGGAATGGCTCCTCAATTCTCAGCCTGCAATTGGGTCCGGTCAAAAATCACTGAAACGCAACTCAACGGCTATGTCACCACTGGCGGTTTGGCTCCAAAAAATGTCCTCCAGTGGCGTGTTCCGGATGGCGAGTTTCCTCCCGAGCCAAAAGAGGGAGAAGTAATTGTGTTTATGCACCACTTAGACCGGGGGTTCTGCCCGCCCGGTTCAAAATTTTTCCGGACGCCCTTGCAAGTTTGCAACTCCATCCGCAGGATATCGGCCCGAACTCGTGGTCAAACATATGCAACTTTCAAGTCTTCGTGAAGTCTATCTTCAGGAAGAACCCTCTGTGGAGCTATTCCGGGATTTCTTCCACTTGAACCGCCGTTCGGAGTTTTCTGATGGTCCCAACACAGAACTAGGCGGCGTTTCAATCCAAAAAAGGAAGGAAACGGACTTTCCTCACGCCAAACACCACAGCCATCCAAAGGATTGGAACCAAACCTGGTTCTATTGCCGGAACACCGCTCCTGCCAACGAGAATCCCTTGCTGGGTTACCGTCCTCACCGGCTCAGCAACAACCATCCGCTGCCTTTACGCTTAACCGCCATGAACGGAAGAACTTTGCACCTCAGATCATAAAACTCCGGGCTCTAATGGCCAATGGACTAACTGGTGTGGACCTTGTGCGATGCTTTGGGTTTCTTGGGGCATCTTGCCCTTAAGCCGCCGCCCGGATTGATGCTGCAGTATCTTGGCAGCCTCAAAGACCCTCAAAGACGTCACGAATTACCAATAACTGAATTTGAGGTTACAGAGGCTGTAAAAAAGATGCTTGATGAACCAATCTCCGTCTGCAGCCTAACCGGGTTGGCTCCGTTCTGTGTTGCCAACCTGCCACCTGCGGTAAGACTTTGCTCACCGCTTTTCGGGCTTTTAACATTTTTTTGATATTCATTAATCCTTGCTACCTCGCAGGCTGACAGCTCCTTCTGGAGACGGACCAAACCGGCCCGAGCTCCGCGTATAAAGTCCAAGGCTACCAAAAAGGCTGGCAAGAAAACCGCCGGGTCTTCTGATCGGCCGGAAGATGAAGAATCTGAAGCTGAGGTAAAACTTGATATCCTTACGAGGGAGCCGCCGTAAACCGGCTCTCCTCCTTGTGTTTCTTCTTATGATTTATCCCTCTATTCTTCCTCAGACCGATAAATGTAACTCCCAGGATGATCTTTGAAGCCAGCCATGCCGACCATGTTGAGGTAATCCTTCTTTCTTCCGACTCCGACCTCGTGCGGTTAAAAGAATTCGCCGCTACCGCTCGGAAAGTGAAAAAATCTCATTCCTCTATTTATTTGAAGACACAGCAGGCCGAAGAGCGCCGTACAACCCAGCACAGTGGTCAACAGATTCTATCCTCCGGTTTACCAGATACACCAAACCGGAAGCGCCGCCCAGAGGTGACTTGTTCTCCTGAAAAACATTATCCCTTAAAGGGTTTTTTCCGATGTCCTCTTAATTCGTCTGACCCGAATTATCAGGCCTCTTCCAACTCTTCTGGCGGTTCATCAACCACGCATAACGCCTCCGCTGAAAGTTGCTGCAGGGTATGTAATCGCTGTCCATCAGTTCGATTTACAACTGCCTTGGTTGATTTGCCTTAATCCAATTCTGAACATTGCAGCACCAAGGCTCGCTTGAGTAAGAAAGCGAAAACCCTTGACCCTACTGCGGATGTTGATCCAGAAAAGACCCCGGAACAAACCCACGAAAATCCTGAAGTCGCCAAAGATAGCTCTGGCGAGTTGTACAAAGACGATACTGCTGATCCGCCAGAAGCTGAACCGGAGGTCCAAATGGAAACTTCACAGCCTGCTCCACCAAACCCGCCGATAGAGCGAGTCGTAACAGTTGAACCGCCGAGCCAGAGTAAGAAAACATCAAGCCCAAAGAAGACCACCGAAAATGACGATGTTATTGTGACAGGCACTGGCTACACTGCTCCTAGCCAACCGGTCGCTTTAACAAAACACAGCGCCAAGGGCGAGTCTGCCGCCATGAATAAAGATAAAGGAAAAACAGACCTGTCAGCTTACGACAACTTCTCTGCCCAAGAACTGCACTCCGGGTTTCTGAACCGGCTCTATACCAGCCGTGACCTTGAAGCTGGTCTGGTAAACCGGATGAAGGACCGCTATGAGGTAATGAATTATGTCTTTCCTGTACTTTAGCTGTATAGTAGCCCTCAAGGGTCGGTTCAACTTATCATAGTTAAACCGGGACTTAATTTCTGTACCCAAATGGAAAACTGAGATCAATTAGCCATTAGCCCCCAAGTGCCAAGGTGAATATGTATATTGAGCTTGGGATTTGATAATGAGACACCTAACATGCTTCCTTTGTTACCAGAATGAAATAGAGCAGCAAAGCGTGCAACTCAAAGACCTGCGAGCCAATCTGGAGGCTCAGCAAGCAGAAACCACTAAGGCAAGGACGAATTGAGAACGACCTTGGCCACTATGGAACAGCTGAAGGAGTGGTATAAATCCGAACGGGCAAACTGGGACACCGAGAAGGCCGGTTTGAAAAAACGGGCGGAAGAAGCCGAAGCAGCCCTTAAACCGGTGATCAAGAGCTTATCGGACTCAAGCGCCAAGTGCATGCCATGACCTCTGCCGTCTTTGGTAAGAAACTATGCACTGACTATCTTAATTTTGATATTTCCGCCGGTTTATCCTGAGTTGTCGTAAACCGGTGCAGGCAAGCGTATTGCACATATGGGCTCTGATGTGCGGAAGAAGCTCAAGGCCGCTTATACGCTGATTGAGCAGCTGTATACCGGCGCCCAGCGAGTCATATGTGCTACATCATACGACAACACGGCGCCGTCCCTGATCAGAGAAACCCTGGACCGTTGTCCATGGTTCCGGGGCAGCTTGAAGAGTTGAAGCGATCCGCGGCTCGGGCTGGCACCTTACTGGCTCTGACGCGCGCCAAGGCGTGGATAGCAGATCTTGATCCGGCTGACATAGCCAAAGGTTTCCCCAGTGCTCAAGAGAATGGTGAAGCCTTTGATAACGACGCTCAAACGGATCACGGCGAAATGCGTCATTGGCGAGTCAATCGGCAGACAAGCCAACTCGACGGTTCACCGCTCCTTTGATGACGCCAACAATAAGCGGGTGGAGTTTGTCATCCCTGAAGTGCGAGCCTTGTTCCCCCAATCCGTAAGCACACTTATGCCCTCGACGTTGATCCGCTGAGCTGATAAGTGAAGAAGCTGTCTTCGTGCCTTAACCACGATTGACTGGTCTACCAATGACTTCCGGCTTTGGGTGAGGAAGAAGAAGAAGTTGAACCGACGTCAGCGCCTCTACCTCACGTCAACCCGGTGAAGCAGCGTAATTCGTCAGGCCGGGTGACGCCTCCGAAGCTTCAAGGCATAACCCCACATGAAACGCTGGGCCTCAAAAGGCTTTGTAATAGGATAGTCAGTACTTTGTTTTGAACAATGCCGTTACAACCTCAGTCTGTAAACTTTTGCATGGCTGTGCTGGATATTTTGGTTTTGAAGTAGTGAATCCTTCAACATATTTTGCCTGCAATCACAAATTCTTAAACCGCCATGGCGGCTTGCGCCTCTAGCCGGATTGTGATGCCAATATATTTATATAAGAAAATATCGAGGTATACTATCAAAATTTTGTGATACAAACATACCTGCCAGTGTCGGGCACACAGTTGGCTTTAGCCAATCCTGAAGCGGAGGCTTCATAAACCATCACCGTCAAAGGAGAACAATCCCTGTGTGTATAATACCAATTTACCGTGTAAATCGTGTCGGGCATGATAAGCCCCCTGTTACTCCAAAATGGGATGTTAACAGCAAAATCAAACCGGAACAATCAATCGCCGGATTTAAAAATGGACCCAATTCTGAAAACTTGAATCCGGTTGAAAGAAGGTTTGTCGGTTTAAGAAAACAAACAAAAGCCAAATTATACGTATAAAAAACACAGGGAAGCAAAAACAATGACAAAGACTGTTTGCAAGCAGAGGCTTTATTGAGCTCGATCGGATGGCGTTACCATGGTCGGACAGGACCAAGCTCCCTATAAGGTGTAGCGATGGTTCAAGTCAGCCAGTCCCCAATCGACATCGTGGCATTACGCCGATCAAGTGGCATTTCATTGGTCTGGGTTCGACCAAGCCCCAAGTGATTCTATGGCCTTAGGCCGACCAAGAGGCGAGACTGGTTCAGACGAGACCAAGTCCAAAATGTATCTGGTGGCTGTCGCCTGTCAAAAGGTGTTGAAATGGTTATGACAATACAAAGCCCCCAAATGATCAGGTGGCTTTCGCCGCCAAGAGGTGTTGCATTGGTTCGGACACGACCAAGCCCCCAAGTGACAAAAATTTCACAAAAGCAAGGCCAAGGGTTAAACCGGAGGCCGCTTCACGACAAAGATCTCCATGTACCCAAACCGGACTTTTATATGAGCAGATACCCGCTTTAGCCGAGGATCCGGTTTATTGCCTTTATTCATAATATATACATTGTCTTAATATGTACATAAGTGGAGCCAATGGCTCGGTATAATAAGGTCAAGATGAGCTATGTTCCACGGCCTGTTGGTCTCCTCCTCTGACGTGCGTGAGTCCTTTCGCTCTCGAACATCAATCAGATAGTAGGACCCGTTGTATAGATTCTTGCTGACCACAAAAGGCCCCTCCCAAGGTGGGGATAGCTTGTGCATATCTTTCTGGTCTTGAATGAGCCGCAGCACTAAGTCTCCTTCTGAAAGGTTCTGGTTTTAACCACCGGCTGTGATACCGACGAAGATCCTGGCGGTAAACCGCCGAACGAGCAGCTGCCATATCGCGCTCTTCATCCGGTCGATCCAAATCGTCTTGCCGTGCTGCCTCGCTATCTGCCTCAACATAAGCTGCCACCGAGGCGTAGTCGTGACGGATATCGCTGGGAAGGACCGCCTCCGCTCCATAGACCATAAAGAACGGCGTGTATCCGGTGGATCGGTTGGGGTAGTATTTATACTCCATATCACCGATGGTAGCTCTTCCACCCAACAACCCGGCGTCCTCTCTAAAGGGACCATAAGTCGGGGTTTGATACCTTTCAAGATCTCCTGATTAGCTCGTTCCGCTTGACCATTGGATTGCGGGTGGGCTACGGAAGAAACATCAAGCCGGATGTGCTCGCTCACAAAATTCCTTCATAGCTCCTTTGGACAAATTGGTGCCATTGTCCGTGATGATACTTGTGGAAACCCAAACCGAAAATCACCTTTTGATGAACTGAACCGCCGTGGCCGCATCACACTTGCTAACAGGCTCTGCCTCGACCCACTTGGTAAATTTATCCACCGCTACCAACAGGTGGGTCTTTTTGTCCTTGGACCTTTTGAAAGGTCCGACCATATCCAGCCCCCAAGTCGCAAACGGCCAAGTAATTGGAATCATCCTCAATTCTTGGGCTGGCACATGAGCACGCTTTGGAGAACTTTTGGCAACCATCACATCGTCGACCAGATCCTCCGCATCGGCATGGGCAGTCAACCAATAGAAACCATGGCGGAACGCCTTGGCCACCAAGGACTTTGAACCGGCGTGGTGACCACAATCCCTTCATGGATCTCTCGCAATATCTCACAGCCCTCTTCAGGGGACACACAACGCTGAAACGCATACGACACAGCAACGGTGCAACTCGCCATTAACAATGGTCATAGACTTAGACCGCCCGAACTATCTGCCGGGCTAACGTCTCATCTTCCGTAACTTCGCCCGGTTCATGTATGCCAAATAAGGGAGCGCCCAATCCGGAATGACATGCAGGGCCGCCACCAATTGAGCCTCCGGATCAGGGATAGCCAAATCAATTTCATCAGGAAGCTTAATCGACGGATTGTGCAAGTACATCAAGGAAGACGTTACGGGACCGGTTTACGTTGAGAGCCCAGCCGGCTTAAAGCATCAGCAACCGTTCTTAGACGATCCACATGGTCCACCTGATATCCTTTAAAATGTCCCGCAACAACATCCACCTCCCGGACGATATGCAGCCATGAGTGGATCTTTGGAATCCCAAGTACTGATACTTGCTAGGCCACCAAGTCCGAGTCACCAAAGCATTTAACCCGCTAAGATTCATTTCCTTAGCCATCCGGAGACCATGGAGCAAAGCTTCATACTCAGCTGCATTGTTAGTACAAAGGGAACATTAGGCGGAGAACGTAATGAACTTGTCACCTCGCTGGGAAGTTAATACGACTCCAGCCCCGAGCCCTCAATTGCTGGACCCATCAAAGTGGATGGTCCAATAGGTATGATCCGGCTTCTTCAGCGCTTTGTAACTCCGGGCCCAATCATTAATTAAATACACACGTGCCTGAGATTTTAAGCCCGTACTAGGCACATTCCTTAAACCTTGAGGCCCAAGTTCTATAGCCCCCTTATCAATCCGCCGCCGCTTCCGGTTACGTATGATATCGCCCAAGGAGCCGAATCGACCATCGTGATGGGGTGCCCTTGGAAATATTGCTTTAGCTTCCGCTTGCCATAAAACCCGTGATACCAGCTTACGCCAATGCGGATATCTCTGCTTAGACTCAATGAGGACCTCGCTGATGTAATAAACCGGCCGTTGAACCGGATACTCCTTCCCTGCCTCCTTCCGCTCCACCACGATAGCCACGCTAACTGCCCTGGCATTAGCAGCAACATATAGCAGCAACGGCTCTTTGTCAATGGGGGCGGCTAGAACCGGCGGGTTGGCCAACTGCCGCTTCAAATCCTCCAAAGCTTCATCAGCGGCTGAACTCCGCACAAACCGATCCGCTTTTCTTCAACATCAGGTACAAAGGAATGGCCTTCTCGCCTAGACGGCTGATAAACCGGCTTAGCGCAGCAATCCGGCCTGCCAAACGCTGGACGTCATTGATGCACTTCGGCTTAGCCAAGGAGGTGATAGCCGTAATTTTTTCCGGATTAGCTTCGATCCCCCTGTTGGACACGAGAAAACCCAATAACTTGCCTGCCGGAACACCAAAAACGCACTTGGCCGGTTGAGCATCATCTTGTACACCCGCACGTTGTCAAAGGTTTCCTTTAGATCCTCAATCAAGGTTTCCTTCTTCCTTGACTTAACCACGATATCATCCACATAATCATGCACGTTACGGCCCGATCTGTTCGTGCAAACAACTCAATGCAACGCTGATAAGTCGCTTACGCTCTTGAGTCCAAAAGGTATAGATACATAGCGAGAAGGCTCCAAAGGGGTGATAAACGCCGTCTTCTCCTGGTCCTTAACTGCCATCTTAATCTGATGATAACCGGAGTACGCATCCAAAAAGCTCAAACGCTCACAACCCGCCGTAGCATCAATAATCTGGTCAATGCGGGGGAGGGCGAAAGGATCTGCTGGACAGGCTTTGTTAAGATCTGTGTAATCCACACACATGCGCCAAGTGTCATTCTTCTTAAGAACCAACACCGGATTGGCAAGCCACTCTGGATGAAAGACTTCGACGATAAACCCTGCTGCCAAGAGCCTAGCAACTTCTTCTCCGATGGCCTTGCGCCTTTCCTCATTAAACCGGCGAAGAAACCGCTTTACCGGTTTGTATTTTGGGTCAACATTAAGAGTGTGCTCAGCGAGTTCCTCGGTACACCTGGCATGTCGGAAGGCTTCCATGCAAAATGTCCCGATTCTCACGGATGAACTTCGATGAGCGCTTTCCTATTTAGGATCCAAGTTGGCACTGATGGTGAACTGCTTGGACGAATCGCCGGGCACAAAATCAACAAGCTTCGTCTCAGCCGCCGATTTGAACTTCAAGTCCGGATCATGCTCCGTAGTTGGCTTCTTCAAAGGGGTCATATCCGCCGGATCAACATTGTCTTTATAATATTTTAGCTCTTGATGGCACAAACCGACTCTGCGTAAGCCGCATCACCTTCCTCGCACTCCAAAGCGATCCGGCGGCTCCCATGAACCGTTATCGTTCCTTTGTGACCCGGCATTTTCAGCTGTAAGTAAACATAACAGGGCCGTGCCATAAACTTAGCATAACCAGGCCGCCCAAAGAGGGCGTGGTAAGGGCTTCAATTTTCACCACCTCAAATGTCAATGTTTACGATCCGAGTCATGTTCGTCCCCCAAAGGTTACCTCCAGAGCTATCTTACCGACCGGCACGCCGACTTGCTGTGCACCACTCCGTGAAACACTGCTGGATGGCCTAAGATGCCTATCCACAACCCCATACGCCGGAAGGTCTCGTAGTACAGGATGTTGATGCTGCTTCCTCCATCCATAAGAACCTTGGTAAACTTGTACCCTCCTACCGGGTGCCACCACCAGGGCTAATCGACCGGATTGTAAACCCGGGAGGATGGTCCTCTCGCTCCACACGATCGGGTTGCTCGGACCAGCGAGGTAATGCGGCGCAGCAGTTCAACAACACCGACCGCCCGCTTCTGAAGTTTTCGGTCTCGTCTGTCCAAGCTGGTGGTAAAGACGTGGTACTGTCCGCCGTTCAACTGCTTTGGGTTACTTTGATAACCCGACTGCTGTTGTTGTTGATTGTAGCCCCCTTGGTTCTGATTGTTCTGACTGTTATGATTACTTTGATTATTCTGATTGCCTTGCCCGCCCGGATTACCACCGAATCTCGGGCGGAATTTCCTCCACCGTAACCGGGCGGACTCGAACCGCCACCGGGCCCTTGATCATACCGGAAAGAGTTGGAGTTTTGAACTCCTGCATAATGTAACAATCCTTCCAAAGGTGGTTCGCGGTGCCTCCTTCGTCCCATGCTCCGGACAAGGTTGATTCAATATGAAATTCAAACGATCCGGATTGTGACCGCCCGGTTTGATTGCCTACCCCGCGCCGCTGACCCTTGTCCTGCTGGCGTTGGTGTTGGCCACAAAGCCCATGTTGCCGTTCGCTTACGCTTGTTCCCTCCATTGCCCGCCGAATGATGCTGCTGGCCCCGGAGTTGTCGTTCTGTTTTCCTTCCCCACTTCATCATTCTCAGATTCGGGATCCTTGGTACTATCGTAATCAGCGTACTTTACCAAAACACCCATTAGAGTGCCCATGTCATGGCAAAACGCTTCATGCGGCCCAGCTTCAATTTCAATGGCTCGAACCGCAATTGGCTTCCAAGGTCAAGATCGCGGAATCAGGGTTGATCCGTCTCAAGAATGTAAAACTTCCAAACGCTGGCGCACCCAATGGGTTGTGGATTCTCCCTCCGCCTGGACACAAGCTGCTAAATCCACCACAGACATGGGCTGCTTACAGGTGTCTTTGAAATTTTGAATGAATCGGGTTCGCAACTGGGTCCACGAACTCTCTAGAGTTGGGCGGCAAATTTTTCAACCAAGTCCGGGTCGTACCTTCCAACATCATTGTGAAGTACTTCGCACATGCGGCTTCATCCACATCTAGCATCTCCATGGCCATCTCATAGCTTTCTATCCATGCTTCGGAGCCAAATCGGCAAGATAATTGGGCACCTTGCGCGGCCCCTTGAAGTCCTTGGGCAAGCGCACGTTGCGTAAAGCGGGGACGAGGCAAGGCACCCCCAAAGAGCCAGACGTGACCCCTGGTTCGAAGATGGTCGGACGAACCGGCGCGAGCGGATGATCCTCTGCTTGTGCTGCTAACTCGGCCTCCCTACGTGCCCTGGCGCGGTCCACTACCACTTGAGCATCCTCAAAGCCGCCCGCCGGATTGTTGCCGCGAGGCGGACCACGCTGTGCATTGCTTGACACGGCCGGTTCGTCGACGCGTCGGCTATAGCTCCGCTTGGGCGGGGGTGGAGTGGATCCGATCCCGATCGTATGAATACGCTTCTTGCCGAGCCAGGCCGCCCCGAGGAGCTCCTTAACCCGGCGTGTCTCTACCGCTGTGGTGAATCGCCGATTGAATCGCCTCCAACCGTGCCGCAGCCGCCACGAGGTTATCCATCGGGTTGGAGTAGTGACCGGAGGTGTCTGCGACGGTCCGGGCGCACCGGTATGATGGCGAGGTAGATCTATCACACGGGCTGAACCGGTGCGGGCGTCCCTGGTGCTTCCGGCCGGTTTACCAATGGATGAGGATTACTGGTACCTGCCCCTGTGGTATTGAAAAGCTCCCTTCGCTCAAAAACTGAAGGTAAACGGGACCTGTACTTCCTTTTCATGACTTCGCGTGACGCGCCCGTCCAAACGAGCCTATAAGCTCACAGATCCAAAGCGGCCCGTTCCGCCGCCATCCTTTCGCCCGCGGCTGCCAGTCCGCTTTAGCATTAGTGATCTGTTCCTCACCTTTACAATCTCCGCGTTGTGCAGGTCCTGATCCGGCGGATTAGCTTCCGCCATGAGCACAGCCAATGCGTCGAAAAGTTCTGACAAAACTTGAGCCGGCGGGCGCACAGGGCCTCCTTCCCCGGCTGCCATCACCGCTGTTGAACCGGCGACCAGGGGCGCCGCGGTCGAAGAGTGAAGCGCCGCCTGCGTACCGTCCATGAAGATCCCAACCCGGTTGGGTAGATCGAAGGGGTCCGGAATACTCTCACCGTCGGAACAGCCCCCGATCTGGCCATCTTGCAGCTGGTATAGAGACTCGGTTTCTCCGGCCGACGATTCGTCGCCAGAGTAGACAACAGTTTCGTCACGGATGTTGATCCGTCCTCGTAGCCTCCGTGGACGACTCCCACGAAAACATGCCCGACCGCCGGTTTAGCCAGGGCAGGACTCTTCTTCGCTCACGAGCCGTCTCGACGAGGTCGGTCACAGACATCCGGCCCAGGCCCCGCTCGCCGATCTTGCCGATGAACACGTGTATGCTGCCAAAGGGGACCCGGTACCCGTACTCAATCGAGCCGGCCTCGGGGCCCAGTCCGCATCGTCGATGTAGAGCTTGCCGCGACGACTCTTAGTCATCCGGCCCACTGCATAGCCTTCGAGTCCTTCGAACTTGCCTTCTAAGATCATCAAACCATCGTGCGATAGCCCCACGGTGGGCGCCAACTGTCGTGTCACGGCAGATGTCCTCATGAAAGGACTTAGTCGTAGGGCCATCATACGGGTTAACCTAGAGGGGTTAAAGCAGGCGCAAGACACGGGAATTATACTGGTTCGGCCCCTTCGATGAAGGTAAAAGCCTACGTCCAGTTGTGATGTGATTGATATGATTTCGGCGACTAGGGAGCAATAGCTTTGCCTTAGTCTCGAATCCTCTGTCCCTAACTCGCCGCCGGGTCGTCCCCTTATATACACGGGTTGACGCCCGGCCGGTCTACAGAGTCCCAATCCGGCTCATACAAGCGTCCGGCTCGGTCTCTTCTTTCTTGTCTTACAACACAAGTTACAATACTAAGGCGGTTTACATAAATGGACCTTAATTCGCCTCTGGGCTCCAGGCCTCCTCCGTGGGCCTGGATCATGGACGAGGGTAAACCGGCCCCTCCGGGGCGGTTCACACTCAGTAGTTGTATCCCCAACAATACGTGTATAAGAAAAAAAGGATTAGGTATCTGTGTCCTTCATTTGAGAATACTATGAATATGAAATTATTTGTACTGAAAACATGTTAACGATGGCAATGATTATTGATACAATGAGCATGTCTGTGTGTATCTTGTTTTCCATGTGGATTATGAACGAAGGCATTACTGAAAACATGTTGAAAGAGTGAAGACTCAGTGAGACAATTTGTTAGTTTGCTGGTAACTTAGCATGTTCAAACCGTGAAGTGAAGTAGAAAATGCTTAGCATAGCCAACTCTTTCACGGTAGCTCGAGCTTTTATGGCTAATTTGCTAGTAGCTTTCAATGTGAACGGGTAGATTGTACAATTTATTTTGATTGATGACATACATATTGAATGCACGCTCCAAAGTTCACTTGTCTTTATAGTGCTTCCCCTTTATATATATTGCTCACTCTTCACCAGAGTAGATATCACCCTACATTGTTTCACTTTATTTTAACTTGTCTGGTAGCACCTCCCCCTAAGAAACCTGGTTTGATATCACATAGCTTAGCATATAATGTAGGGCAAATCACATAAAACAAAAGGAAACTGATTTGAGAGGGGAGAGTCGAAGAGTTGGAAAAATGTGGGAACATGAGGCTTCAGGAATGTGCGTAGAGCAATTATTCTTACCGGTACTAAATGGACTTAAGCTAGAAGTCACGGCTTCATCTAAGACAGGAAGATATGTTGAAATCACTTTAGTTCCTAGAAATACTAGGCGGCTACCATTCAGTACCACTGGTGACAGTCACCTAGTAGCACAATGGGCGGCACTGCCAACAAAGAGAACGGAGAAGGGTTTGGAGCCGTCTGATTTCGAAGAGGGCGAGAGATGTTGGATTCCATATGTTTTTCCACAGCCATTCATACCATTTTCTGTGTTGTTCATGTGTGCGGTTCACATAACCCACACTTGTTATACGCTGCTTGTAGTTAGTATCAAGTCTATTTACATAGGGAAAGGAGGAATTGTGATTATGAGTTATCTGTTTGCTTTTCACTGGACAAATAGTTTATGAAATTTGTTTTTTTTTTATTTTGTACACGTATCACAAATCCCTAATACCAAGAACACCCTAATGAACACAACTGTTTGTGATACCAATGATTAGCGTGATAAAAGTAGGCATAACCGTGTGTGTCTTGTCTTCCGCGTGGATCGCGTAAACATGTGGATTCTGTGTGTTTATTGTGTGCATTCCGTTCACATATCTAATTATCTACACATTGTTAATTAGGTACACCATGGTTGTAATTAACAACACGTGTGTAAGAAAAAGGGATTATATATGCTTCACTTGATGATACTATGGAGTATATAATTTTTTAACCTGTATATAATATTCCAAATATTGAGAAGGTCATATTAACATAGTTGTTTGTGATAGTAATGATTAGTGATAAAATGAGCATATTTCTGTGCGTGCCTTGTTTTTCACGTGGATTCTATTGAAAACATGTTGAAAGAAGGAAGACTCGAGGATGTATAAACCGTGAAGTTAGGTAGAAGCTGCTTAGGGTAGCCAATTTTTTCGCGGTAGCTCAAGCTTTTATGGTGAATTGGCTAATGGCTTTCAAAGTGAACCGTTAGGTGTGTACAATTTATATTAGTTGACGACATACATATTGCAACTCTGGGCATTGGATGTGGAAACCAAATACAAGCGCCAACTCTCACTTGCGTTAATAATACTTCCCTCTTATATATATGCTGCTCCAACTTCACCAGAGTAGATATCACCTTACATGGTTTCACTTTGTTTTAACTTGTCGGGTATTGCCTTCTCCTAACTTGTTGGGTAGCACCTAGCTCAGCATATCATGTAGCGGCAATCAAATAAACAAAGAGATATGATTTGCGAGGGGAGATTAGAAGAGTTGAAAAAACACGTGGGAATAGGAGGCTTCAGGAGCATGTTTAGAGCAACGGTCTCTTGTTTATCCATAATGAAGTTGAGCTACAAGCTGGGGCTTCATCACAGAGAGAAGCATATGCTGAAATTACTTTAGTTATAACATGACTGAAAGTAGGCTCAGTATTGTTTTTCACGTGGATTCCGGAAGTCAACACAGAAAGCTGGAAACCTAAAATTCCTTGACTCGCTGATGTTGTGCATCTGAAGTTTCTTTTTGGTCTGCACGCTGTATCTGAAATGCCCAACACCGAGAGAAGATCTTAAACAACAAATCTATTTGTGAAATCACTGATTAGAGTGATAAGCATATTTGACCGTGTCTTCTTTTCCACGTGGATTCGGAAAGGACACAAACTGGCAGAGCAGCTGAAATAAAAATGCCGATATTTCAGTTTTGTAAGTTCGTTGGTAACTCGCATCTGTTTAAACAATGGAGTGGAAGTAGAAATCACTTGGTGTAGCCAACTTTTTCTTCATGTCTACAATAGTCTGTTTAAATATCGTCGTGATATGATATTGCTAATACGGCTGACAGCTTTGATGTCTACAAAAGTCAGATTGGTTAATCCCTAGCTACGATGACAGTGCCAAAACAATGTATAAAAATGGTTAATCTCTAGGCTCGCAGATCAAAGCGAGAGGAGTTGATCTTGTTGCCAAAATGGATCCTTTGGATAGCAAATGGTGACAAAAGAATTGTCAGAAGTGGGGTTTGAACCCACGCCCTCGTAAGAGGACCAGAACTTGAGTCTGGCGCCTTAGACCACTCGGCCATCCTGACTTATTTGTGTATTTTGAAGTATTATCAATATTTATAATGTGACATCGCTTTTTCGTTTAGAAGCTTTCCTCGGATTGTCCCTAGCCAGATCAAACTCTATCGCCACCATGGCCATCATCACTTGAAAAATTATGTTATTATTTTTTATTGTTAACAGGTAAGAAGATATTTGTAAAGTTCACTGAAGCATTCGGTACTCAGGCAAAGGTGTTGAAATCCTTGAGCGAGACCTTACATCATACAAGGAAGAATCGGTTTTCGCAGTACAATCTATTGGAAGAGCATGCTCAACCGGCACCATGGAATGGTTAGAAATCATATTTGTGCATTATACCGACACATTATTATGTTGTTTGAATTGATTGTTCTCATTGGGCGTCCTTGCCATGAATGAGCAGTCGGATGGTGGATCACCCGCCGTTACCAGTGCCGAATCTCCTTGTAGCACCGTGGCTAATGGCGAGAATGGAGAAGGGTCCGGAGCTGCTTGATTTCTACGAGAGTGAGAGATGGTGGAGCTCCTCTGGTTTTCAACAGCCATCCACATGATTTTCTATGCTATTGATGTGTGTGGTTCACATAACACATGCTTGTTATATGCTGGTTGTAATTAGCATCACGTTTATAGGAAAAGAAAAGGGATTGTTATTATGAGTTGTCTGTGCGCTTTTTGCTAGACAATACTCTGTATGTATATGAAATTCCTTTTTTCATTTTGTACATGTATCCGAAATCCCTAATACCGATAAGACCCGAATGACATGTTGAAAGAGTGAAGACTCTAGGAGGCACCACAACTGCTGAAATAGAAATGCAGATGATTACAGTTTTATAAGTTGGCCAACCTTTTTGCTCAACATCGCGTTAGCTGTCTTTTAAGGCGAAATAGGTAGCTTTGAAGGTGAACTGGTTAGTGCATAGCATTGGTAGGTGAACTGGTTGATGTGTAACACTGGTCACCTTCAAAGCTACGTAGTTCGCCCTTATATATCCTTATATATACTGCTCCAACTTGACTAGAGTAGATATCATCTTACATTTGTTTTAACTTGTATGTCGGGCCTTCCGCTAAAACAAAAGCTTGTTGGGTAGCACCTAGCTTAGTATATCATTTCAAAGGGAGATCAGGAGAGTTGAAAAACATGTGGGAACAAGAGGCTTCAGGAACATGGGTAGCGCAATTGGTCTCCTTAATGCTGAATGAAAGTTGCGGCATTATCTCAGATGGACGGGTCCAGAAGTGATCGACGGGTTAGTATTTCTACGGGAATGTCAGTAGGCTACTTCTTGTTTTCCTAGTGGATTCTGGAGACCGAGGCCAGCGAATCTGAACTTCCTGGACTTGACCACACTATAAGAAGAAGAAAAAATTAATTACTTGCAACATGCTTGGGAGTTGACTGCTACAGGACATGTTGGCTCTCCCGCGACCAAAAGTATTTGGAAACATTACCGTCCTTACTAGGACAGTGCCAAAACAATGTATAGAAATGGTTAATCTCTAGGATCTTGTTGCAGAAATGGATTGAGGACTGATCAGACTTTCTCCTTTCGAGAGCAAAAGGTGACTAAAGAATTGTCAGAAGCGGGGTCCCTCGTAAGAGGACTGGAACTTGAGTCTGGCGCCTTAGACAACTCGGCCATCCTGACTATATTTTTTAATTGGAAGTATTGGCTACTTCACTTTTCTCAAGCCAAAGCATGTTCTTGCACTACCAATCTACCATGGACATTATCATTTGAGTTTGATCGTGTTAATGTTTCTCGCTCGTTTAACAGATAAGAAGATACTTGTGAAGTTAACAGGAGCATTGATTCCCACTTCCCAGGCAGAGATGTTGAAATCGTTGAGTGAGACCTTACTTCATCAAACAAGGGATAATCAGTTTCCTCAGTACAATTTGTTGGAAGAGCATGGTCAAACTGCACCATCAAATGGTTAGAAATCAATATTTATGCATAACACTGGATGGAATATTATTCTGTTTTTTAATTGATTATTCTCACCCCGGGTCTTTGCTTATGTGAACCTTCTGCCTATAAAGTACTTCCTCTCTTAAATAATACTCCATCCGTCTCAAAATAAGTGTCTCAATATAACTATTAATTCTTGTTTCCTAAAAAAACTAATAATTCTTGGAGAGCTTCCTAGGTATAATTTGTAGACTTTTATTTATTCCTCCTATTCGCCGTGAATGAGCAGACAACAAAGGGATGGTGGATCACCCGCAGTCATTAAGTGTTGTCTGTGTGCTTTTCACTAGACAATAGTCTGTATACAAAACTCCTTTTTATTTTGCATATGCATCTGAAATCCCGAATACCGAAAAGATCCTATATCATCCTAATGACACAGCTGATTGTGATAGCAATGATTATAGTGATAAAATAGGCATAACTGTGTGCGTCTTGTGTTCCATGTGGATCCTGAACACATGTTAGTGAAGACTTGAGGAGGCACCACAGCTGCTGAAACCGAAATGCAGATGATCTAAGTTTTGTAAGTTCGTTGGTAACTCGTGCCTGTTCAAAGCAGCATAGCCAACTTTCTCACTCAACATCGCGTTAGTTCTGGCTTTTAAGGCAAACTACGTAGCTTTGAAGGTGAACTGGTTGGTGCTTAGCATTGACCACATTTGCTTCTCTTTGGGCTTGTGCCTGCTCTGAAGCTATTGGGTATCGGTATGCCACCACGATCGATTTGGCTGGGAACCGGAAGGAAAGACGGCTTGGGAGGAGGGGGTCAAGTCTCACGTGCATAATCTTGACATCCATCTGAGCTCTCTCTCTCTCTCTCTCTCTCTCTCTCTCTGTGTGTGTGTGTGTGTGTGTGTGTGTGTGTGTGTGTGTGTGAACCAGTGTCTAATTAAGTGAAGTCATAACCGGTATCTGACACTCTCTTGCTGCTCTCAACCGATTGTATTGATTTACTACTAGTGTACACTGTGTTAACAAATACGTATACAAATTGGAGGTTAATTGTGAATTAGAGATAGATTACATTTTTCTAGAGAAAACATCTCCTTGTTCCCTAAGTAGGCTCTCCAAGTTTGTACTACTATATACACCCTCACGACTTCACGAGGGTCTGACCAATAAACACCTAATAATTTTCCACAGAGTGAGCCTTGTTAATCTCCTCTCATTCATCTATTTATAACACATAGCAAAGTGGAAACTTCTCAGCTGTACACAACCTTGGTGCCAATTTGAGCTTTTGAGATGAAATGGTTGATGTATAGAACTTATAACAATGTACCAATAGCCACTCATGGACATTCATCACATGAGAATACGTAAATGCTCCAACAACCTTGTGGAATAATGAGTGACTTTCCCCTTATATATCACCATGTCATCACTGTGTAGATGGCACAACCTATCCCTCCATTTTGTTTTAGTGTGACGATGGCAAACAAACATTGCAAAGAACATACGATAGAAGAACCAAAGATATGTAAGAACACACAGGAGTGGGAGGCGTCGAGAATAGAGACGAGCTTAGTATCGGTCTTGGAAGAAGTCATCTTGGAATATATAGCATGATCAAAATCACAGCGAGAGCTAGGTGATGCGGTATCACCTAGCTTAGTACATCATGTAGGGAAAATCACATAATCAAATGAAAAAAATTGGGAGAGAAGAACCAAAGAGTGATAAGAACAAGTGGGAATAGTGGGCGAAAGGAACATGGGCAGTGCTCGGATTTAATTTTTTTCCCGATAAAGCTCATATTGTTTCTGTGGATGAGTGAAATTGCGGCATCTTTCTTAATGAGAGACGTATTTTCAAACTACTTTTGTTCCTGGAAGCAATCAACCTGTTTTGGTTTTTTTTTCTGCTGCACTGGTTATTGTCTGTGTCTTGTTTTCCAAGTGGATTGTGAGGATGGCATGAAGAATTGATGCAGAGACAAGGGGTTTTCCCTTTTTACAGAAAAATGATGAGAAGATGAGACAAGAGTCAAACAAATGTACGGTGAACTACACTGTACACGGGAACGGAAGACATACGCAGGGAGAGCCAGTTCTTTAGAGAAACCAGGGACGAGGAGGAGCTGCCTAGAGCAACTCTAGCAGACCCCGCATCCCGCCGGCCCGCAAAACTCGTTTGCATTTCGCGCAAAATCACTTTTGCGGGCCGGCACGGGCTCGCACAGATGCAGACCTCCTAAACGGATCCGTAAAAAAAGTATATTCGTGGAATATGCTTTTTTACGGGTCGGCTTCTGCGGGTTCTGCTCGGGCACCACCGCGAAGACCCGTAAACAGAAAAACTGCAAATCTCGCATTTGACATATGGTTTGGCAAACAAGTTCAAATTCAAACGACATAAGCAGTTTGCGCGCAAATAAAAGCGAAGTTCATTACGGAAAAGAGGGCATGCAAAAGGTTTGCGCCCATGTCCGACATCATCTTGGGGGTCGATCTTCACTCCGCGCCATGGCGTCCATATTGAAGTTCATCGGTGCCACCGGATCCACCTCCGTCGCTTGTTCCAACTCCCGCACCGAAATCATCCACATTGCCACCATATGGAGCAGAGAAAACATCACCGGAACTGGAACACGGATCGGCCGAGGCTACCATTCTTCTCTTCAAGACATATCATGCCATGTTTTGGTGAGTTCGTCCATGTCATTGCGGTTCATTGACATGATCTTGTTCTCTTCGGCGAGCAACAATGACATCGATTTGTTTTCGGAGACGTGTGCTTTTCTCTCCTCAATGGCAGCTTTGCGGAGCCCCTCTTCCTTGAGCATTTGCCATTTTTCTTGCTTCTCTTTTGCCTTCTTCTCGACCAACTCTTTCTTGATCTCCAACGACTTCAACAACACAACTCGTTTGATTGCACCATGGCATCAATCTTCTCCCTCAAGCTCGATGCTTCTTGCTCTCTCTTGATCTTCTCTCTAGTCTTCTTGTCGTCATCGGGCTTGTGCAAATTTCTTGGGCCATCATCATCTTCGTCTTCATCCATGTTTACAAGTGAGCCTCTCTTTGGTGGGGATTCTCTGTCGATCAACTTCCACTTATCGCACTTTTGGAGCAACTCCCAACAATGCTCTAATTTGAAGAATCTACCTTCTGAAGCTTCCATGGCCTTGTATCTATGTTGAGCAATCTTGTCCTACAAAAATATGAACAAAGTGATGCAATCATTTCCCATGATACATTATGATGATGCACAACTTGAACAAAGGAAAAACAAACTCACATAATCGGACTCCACGGTGCCACTTGGAGGTACATTGCGTACTTGCTCCAACCAAGCTGCACAACGGCTGCACATAGGCTTGATATTGTCCCAACGCCCTTGAAGCGACTGAAATGTGCGTGGAGTCCTATTGGGATACTTTTTCATAATGCGGAAGTATTGATCTTCGATCCTTTCCAGTATCTCTTGGCGGTTTGAGAAACACTCGTGCATGGATCAAGAGACACCGCACTCCATGCTTGGATCAAAGCTTGATCTTCCAAGATCGTGTAGTTCTTCGATCTTTGGCTCTTCCCACTCTTTGATTGCGATTCCTCAAACGCTTCCGCTTCGATCTCCTCCAATTCGTCCGCACAACCATGGTCATCCACGCCGCTGTCCGGTTCATTGTAGTCGAATGGTTCAATGGAGGCTTGATCAATGTCAACCGCGTTCGTGTCCAACAAGTTCACAAACTCGGTTGTTGCATTGTTCGAACCACCGCTATAGCGAACAATAACAAGTCACGAGCTATCGACACTAATGGCAAAAATGAAAGGGAATCGCTAGACCGAAGAGGCATACCTTCCAGCCATTTCGTCGAACACATCGCTCGCAGGGGGAGCGGCACCGTTGAACGGCATCGCCGGAGCACCTCCTTGCGGGGGGATGGAGTGAGAGGTTGAAGAAGGTGGCTTCCTTTTAGCCGGAACCTTCCTCCGCTTTACGCCCGCGGTCTTGCCGGCATTCTCCGCCATCGGCCGGGATTGCACTGCGGCGTTGGCGCCCGAAGCGCGGGCCGTTGCGGCGGGGGCAGCCGGATTCCTGCTCCGCACGACCACGTTGCCCTGTCGCTTGCAGGCCAGCGCGGCGTGTGCTTGGGTGACGGCGGCGGGGGCAACATGGCCGGCGACGAGATCCGCCCGAGGGGAAGGAGCATGCGCGACCTCGACGATGACGGGGGACACCACGGGGGCATCCATGGCGGCGAGGAACGGCCGGGGAGGAGGAACCGGAGCTTGCGGAGGGGTGGCAATGGTGGCAGAGGGTGCGGGGAGCAGGAAAGGGCGCGCAGAAATGTCCCTCTCGCCAAATCTCGCGCCGGATAGGGGTTCAACTCGGATCGGCCTCCCAGCCCGTGAAGATAGAGGTTGGGGGGAAGATTTGCCGCGCCCCGCAAAAAATTTTGCGGAGCGGGGCGGGATGCGGGGTCTGATCATGCGGATTTTCCGGCTCCAACCCGCAATTTGGCGGTTATTTTGTGGGCCGGGGCGGGATGCGGGGTCTGCTAGAGTTGCTCTTAATGCAGAGCAAAAGCAAGTCATTAACTCCAAGAGCCGATGTATGAAACAGGGTTCATGAAACGCCCAGGCCCGAGCGTCACCGCCACCAAGCGACACCGGTAGCGCCCCAAGATTGCCACCTCACATCATCCTTCCTTCGGCCGTGCCAAGGTCAGTCCATGGCGGCGCCACTGAAGATCTCCTTGGACAGCAGCGAGCATCGAAAATAGTGCAACATAAAACCTCAAGATCGTGTCTTCAAACGCGATGCTCCTAACAGAGTAGTGACGTTGAGGATGCCGCAGTCACGCCAATTCAACTCCAAACCTAGGCTTTCGCCTACCAATCCTAAGAGCAAGCAAGGGAGATGACGACACACCTTGGCGACACCTCCAAGAAGGGGACGACACCCACGGGTGTCGTCGCCGTCAGCACCGACCAAGTACAGGCAGGAATTTCTTCCGAACCGCCAACACCTGCCCACCGGATTGGGGCCACATCGTCCAAGTTGACCACTCCTGGTCCACCCAAGACCCGCACAGGCAGGAGCACACAACCCGACATCCAACACCCCCGCGGCTGAGAACTCGCCGAGCTCCCTCCATGCCTGACCAAGGGTCGTCGGAACTGCACATCCAACTCCCGACAGACGTCCGTGCGCGGGCCTATGGCCCAGATCATGCCCATCGGGCCCCCGACACCGCCTCCAACACCCACGACAACGAGACCAGGAGGGGGCACCACAACAGAGGCGCCAGGAACCGCGGCATGCTTGGCAGCTGCAAGCGCAGCAACTCCTGGCCGAGCACCGCCATGCCGACAAGGCCTAGTCGCGCTGTCGTCGCCTAGTCCCGCGTCGTCGCCTCTAGGAGGAGCCACCGCGTCACGACCATCTCTGAGCCCCAGCCACGCACTTCCTCTTCGCTGGGAAGCTCCGTCGTGCGCCATCACACCAGCTCTAGATCCCCGCAGCGAGCAGCTCCTTGTCCCCGACCACCGCGAGGGTCAAGGTCGACCAGTGTGAGCGCGTGTGAACCAGATCCCGTCGCCGCCAACCGCCAACGGGCTCTGCCCGCCCACATGCGCTAATGACGACGAGGTGGAGGGGGATGAGGGAGAGGTGGCAGCGGCAGTGGTGGTTACGGTTTCCGCCCAATCCGCCCCTAGGAGCGACGCGGGTGTCGGGAAATAAACTAATAACTATGAATATGAAAACACAGGAATATGATAAGAACGAATGAGCAAAACAGAGGATTCGAAAATGCAAGAATATAGTAAGCTCGAGGGCTCATTTGATTCATAGGATTCTTAGAACGCGAGAATAAGAAAAATATAGGAAGACGTGTTGAAAACAGAGGATTGAAAAGAAAACACACACACAGACACACGCACAAACGCACACTTGTCAGCGCCGGTGTTTGGTTCACAGGAATGTAAATTTGTTTGTTTGTGATTTTGAGAAAAATGTTCGTATTGTTCAAGAAAAATGTTCATGACATTTAAAAACTATTCAGGCTTTTAGAAAAAATGTTATGTCATTTTTAAAACTGTTTAGACAATGTAAAAAAAAGTTCATGTAGTTCTAAAAAAATGTTTGTGACACTAAAAAAATGTTTAAACAATGGATTTTTTTAATGTAGTTTTAAAACAATGTTTCGAACCATTGCAAAAAATGTGCATGCATTTCAAAAATATGTTCATGACATTTAACATACATCTATGCAACGCAAAAAATGTTAGCATAGTTAAAAAAAATTGTGTATCCCTCAAAAAACAAATCGAATGTGTATTTGATAAATGTTTAACATGCACTCAAAAAAGTGTTTTAAACATGTATCTGAAAAATACTCAACGTGTATCAAAAAACTTTTACGTGTATACGAAAAATGAGCCTGCATTGGATTAAATAAGACAAGTCATAAAATAATAATAAACCAATCCTGAAGAAAACTGTGAAAGAAAACTAGAAAACCCAAAAAACCACAGAAAGAACAGAGGAAACGAATATATTTTTGAGACAAAGGAAACGAATAAAAGACCGAGAATAGCGTCGTTACAGGGCCGGCCCATTCACTGCGGGCTCTAGCCCGCTGGATGGCCCAACGTGTGCGTCGAGAACTCGTCTGGTTGTTCTAAAAATAAAAAAGTTACCATAGGGAACGAAATCCCCATCGGTAAACGGAACGGATTGAGCCCTGCCCCGCGCCGATACGAACGCCGTCCGCTGCCGCCTATATAACATACCGTGATCCCAGCTCCCAGGGGAGGAGCAGACGCGGGCTCAGCCGAGAGCGAGACGCACTGCTAGCTGCACACCATCTGAGATTGTCGATTGGCCATGGCCGTACTCTTCTCTCCAGGTGAGAAGAGATTCCGTGCTAACTTATTTAATCTCCATCACGGCTGGAGTCCATCGAGTATATATTGTTGGCTTGATCAAGTATTTTTGGCAATAACTTGCAGAGGAGGAAGAGAGGAGGGAGAGGGAGGAAACGGAGAGGATAGTCAGACTTTACGCGATTGCAGCCGAGGAGCTGCAGAGGAACAGGGAGCTGGAAGCAGAGAACCTTTATCTGCAAGAGCAGCTGGTTGGTCTTTATTGTTACTAAAGTTTTCACAAGATGCAGATCCTCATTGTTGCTCACATTCATTATGTGTTCCTACTTTGGCAGAGAGAGATTGAGCTCAGCAGGCAACAGCACGCTGCCGACTTGCAGGACAAAAATAGGCTTTCCCGATTGTTGGAGCATAAGGTATGCATGCATGTATCCTTCTTGCAACTGCATTCAGCAGTGCTGATTCCCTCTCTCTTATCATGCATGCTGTTTTATTCTTAATCAGCTTTCTAAGATTATAAGTAACATAGTTGATTTTTTCACGAGGGAGGATTTCAAGTAATGGTTTGGACAAAATTAAGTTGCTGTCTGCGGCATTCCATGTAATTGTCCAAAGGCCTGGGTTTTTGTTTTGTTTGGATGATACAAAATCTGTTGGCCTAATTGCTGACAAGAGTTAACGTGGTCAGAATCAATGTTTGCAGTCAGTTTTATTTTTTGGTATCTTAGATTCAGATTTGTCATGTATTTCAGCATATAATATTTTTAGTTTTTGCCTTATGAGTATTGTCAACTTTTGAGCATTTTCCATCATGTAGTATTTGTTTTCGTTTTCACAAGATTATATTGTCTTCCACCCTTTGTGTCTTTTAAAAATTAGGGTTACCATCTTTATCAAACCTTTTCAATTTCCCTTTTGTTGTTTTAGAATGCTTTCCAGGAAAGAGTTGTCCAGCGCCGAGAAGCTCAGTTTAATAGCCAAAAGAAAGGGAGGGAAGAAAGGATCAATCAGTTGATTTCAAGAAAGCGTGCAAGGGAGACTCTGTTGAAATTGATGTATTATCTGTTTCCGGAGGAAGAGCGGATCCAAATGTTCCACGCGGTAGACGCTAGAAAACGTGAAGGTAAGTGGATTCTCACAAAAAAAAGTGGATTCTCATACTAGCTTTACTCTTTGTCCTACTCGCTGATCGAGCACGGTACAAGAGCTTTATTGTTATTGTTGATAACTTTGGAACGGGAAGTTAACAACTTAATTGTTGTTCCCACAATCTTATATTATGTCATACCAAATCTACAACCTAGGTTGCTTAATTTTAGTCTATTCCGACTCTAGTCGACTGTTCAAACTACTTTGAATTGTCATTATCTTAGATGATCGACCGCAATGAAGTATTGCCTTCTCATACTTCGACAATGGATCACTGAAAATAAGTCCTACTAGTTGTGACTTTCTTGCTAATCCATGTTGTTTGTGTCATTTGGAAGGGAGGAAAACACATTATAGCCGATCAAGTATTGTTGGCAATAACATCTCGCCTCTTTGAGCTGCAGAGGAAGAGAGGCGGAAGAGGGAAGACGCGGAGATGAGACTAAAGCTCGACACACTTAAAGCTAAGCTCGACACACTTAAAGCTAGCTAAGCAGCTGCAGAAGTTAATTAATGGAGATTGAAAAGAAGGAGAGGCTTGGTCTCCTAAATATTTGAAGCATGGATCCTGCTTTGCACCATTTCGAAGTCATGTTTGATCTATAAGCCACAGTACTCCCATACATAACATGATGCTACTTGTTATGGTATTTTGAACTATGCTGTTAGTATTACTCAGGTATAACAAAATTTTAGTTTAGTTATATGTAGATTTTGTTTGCCGCCAGGGAAGTATTCATTGCAACCGACTTTTGCTTTTTCTGCGTGTTTCTTCGGTTTGTGTGTCGCTGTCATGCGATTATCCTTGCGCCTATGCTTTGTTCTGCCAACTTCATTTCATTTCGGCGAAGTTATCGTCATCTCCTACGACGAGAGTGACAAGATCGCCGAGGAGGAGATCTACGTCGAGGAGTGGTGAAGCGTCTTCCCCGATGACGACGACGACGGCGCCAACCCGGACCCGGCTCTCACCGAGGGCAGTCTCACGAGGAAGGACTGGCTCGACCTCCACTTTGACCGTGTTTAGTTTAAAGTTTTTAGTGTAGTTTAGTTTTAGTTTAAATTTATGATTGATTGCGAGGACTTTTGATGTCGAACTTATGTTTGAATGCATCATCTTCCAGTTAAAATTTGATCAAATTTGTGCAAAATTACTTTTACTCCGCTAACTCTAAGGGATCGGCTAGGTCCGGCGAAATTTTAGTGGAATATATATACTCCACGAAGGTACTAGGCCGTTTACTCCCTTAAATTTTATTAAGGGATCAGTTAGAAATGCCCTAAGTGTGTGTGCGCCCCTCTTATCTAGCTCCCTTGCGTTTGTTCAGCGTCTTGCTCTGCGATACTCTGCTTTTGCTGTTTTCTCGAGATGGCCTACATGCGATTGTTGAATAGCAAATACTCTGTCCATTCTAAAATACTTGTCGTGGAAGGGAGTACATAACAATACTACAATACTCGTTGTTAAGCACACACGCAGGCTTAAATAGCGCCTACTAAAGATCGGATCGGAACTATGCAGCTTTAAGATAGACAAAGTGACCACACGCATCTCACTACCGATGAGAACGTTGCCTCCCATTGAAAATATAACCCACATTAATGAGACACCAAAGTGTCAAACTTGAGGCTTGGTCGCTTCCTAACCATTCAGGCTGCTCTGCCGTCGGATGGCTCGGCTATACACAACCCTTCAGAATTTCTACTCTAAATATGAAAAGGAGTAGCCACACAACACTCGGTAAAAGAAAAGTGGTACAATCTGAGGAAAGAAAACAACAGACGAATCTGAAGTAATAGTCAGAGCTCAGTAATTACTGCATCCATATTATTCTACAACAGACACCCCTAGCAGCAGAAGAAGCTAGCTTGCCAGTTTGAAGGCAAACACTCTGCTTAACAAAAGGCCTAGAAATATGGCAGCATAAAAATAAGCACTGCACACAGCTCCAGGGCAACAGCCATCCCAAGGCCAGCGGAGTTACAACATTTAACACACGGATCACCATACGAAATTCTGCCCCTGGCCACGCAAACATATCTGAGGGAGGCATAAGACCGCAAATTTCTGTAGTCTTTACCTTCAGATTTATAGTACCCTCATCTGCTAGATTGCCTCTGCATGCTATTCAGGGCCACTGGCTTCACCATTACCTACAAACCTTGAAACGACCACCAAAATTAGACCTCTCTGATCTACTTCTACATCGAATTTTTACAAGCATTAATCCAACAGAAAAAAAAAATAGCCAGACAATACGATTAACAGCGCCTACCAGATTCAGAGGTACATCTCAACAAGGAAAAGAAGTGAATGTTCATTGCCCCTTGAGGGCTCATTTGGTTCATAGGATTCTTAGAACGCAGGAACAAGAAAAATATAGGAATACGTGTTGAAAACAGAGGATTGGAAAACACACACACACACACACACACACACATATATATATATATATATATATATATATATATATATATATATATATATATATATATATATTGTGAAAGTCGGTGTTTGGTTCACAGAAATGTAAATTTGTTTGTCCGTGATTTTGATAAAAATGTCGTACTGTTCAAGAAAAATGTTCGTGACATTTAAAAACTGTTCTGGCTTTTAGAAAAAAATGTTTATTTCATTTTTTTAAATGTTTATACAATGTAAAAAAATATTCATGTAATTCTAAAAAAATGTTACGTAGTTTAAAACAATGTTTTGTACGTACCATTGTAAAAGAGGTTCATGACATTTAAAAAACGAGAAAACTATTTTCCTGCCGGCAGGAAAATTGCAACAGGTCCGAACGACCTCCACGTCGTTCGATTCACATCGTACACTCGCATGGAGTTTGATCTAATCCACAATTTCAGGATTGTTTCGCACGTTCCGCTAACTTCTCCGCTGCGCAGGCAGTTTCCCGTTCCGCTAACTTCTCCGCTGCGTTGGATCCGTTTTTCTAGGCAGTTTCCTGTGCAATGTTTCGTAACAACCATCGCACTAGGTTGTGCTTGTTGTGAAATAAATCGTACTATCACAGTACATGTCCTTCCATAAACGGTAGCAGCAAAGTTTTTTTTTAATTTTCTCCATAAGCTTCTTAAATAGCATGGTAACTCACGTACATGCACCATGGTAATATACCTTCCATGTTTTTGGCCCTAGAATAAAAGTTGTTGAAATCATACTTCGGTAACTTCTATGAAAATACGCACACCAAAGCCAATAAATCGCGTACATGCACCATGGTACCTTTTTTAACCAAAAAAATATAAATTAATGTAGCCCAGTAACTTGTGTGTAAAAAGCATGATAATATAGACGCAACAAAGGTGATAGGTCACGTACAAATACTATGGTAACCTTTTGACCCGGAGAAATTTTATTGAAAAACAACCCTGATAACTTCTATGTAAATAGGTTGGTAGTATACACACAAGCGAGCAGATAACTCATGTAAAAACACCGTGATAACTCTTTTTTTATCCCGATATAAAATTTGTTGAAAACCATACCCCTGTTAACTTCTGTGCAAATAGCGCGGTAATATACGCACAATAGAGTTGATAATTTTGACTAGGGAAATTTATCCTTTGAAAACTCCGATAACTTTTGTGTAAATGACATGATAATTTGTGCACCGCGACTTTGATAATTTTAGATAGAAACATGGTGGTAACATTTTCGACATGAGGGGTGCTTGAAACGCACCCTTGCTAATTTCTGTATAAATAGCATGATATTTTATGCACTGCTGATATGATAATTTAGGTACAAACACCATGAGAATTTTTATCTGGGAAAAAATGTTTGAAGACACATCATGATAACTTCTGTATAAATAGCTTGGTAATATTAGGACAATGACCTGATAATTTAGGTACAAACACGCTCATAACTTTAATCTGAGAAAAAATGGTTGTTCAAAACGTAATACAGACCTGATAGCATGGTAATATAAGCACAACATCGTCTATGGATGAGTTACCAGGTTTGTGGCATATATACCACCATGTTTTTATAGAGAATTTATTCAGATGTGTTACAACAACTCTTTTTTCATGTGGTCAAAAAAGTTACCATCGTGTTTGTGCGTGAGTTATCAGATTCGTGACGTATAAATTATCATACTCTTTTTTAAAGATAAATTATTGGGATGTGTTACAACAACATTCTTTTCTTCGGGGCGAAAGTTACCATAATGTTTGTGAGTGAGTTATCAAGTTCGTCGCGTATAATTAGCAAGCTCTTTTACATTTAAGTTATCAGAGTGTATTACAACAACTTTTTTACCTAGGTCAAAAAATTACCATTTGTGCGTGAGTTATCATGTCTGTGATGCACGAATTACAATGCAGAAAACAAAAATGATAAAAAGAAATAAAGCAAAAATGGCTTATTTTTTTGGTCGCGTCTGTAGCAGTACAAAGTTTTATCGACCTTCTTAGTAATCACAACTTGAAGCTAGATCAGGTGGATATGACAACCTATCTTGAACCAAGAGGTGGTGAGTTCGACTCCTACCTCTTTCACTTTTTTACTGCATTTATTTACCACGCCAGAAAATAAAAAAGAAGCGGGAAAAGTGATGGGATCGAGCAGAGAAGTCTGACCGCGGCAGGACTTTCACTTTTTTACTGCATTTATTTACCACGCCAGAAAATAAAAAAGAAGCGGGAAAAGTGATGGGATCGAGCAGAGAAGTCCGACCGCGGCAGGACTTTCACTTTTTTACTGCATTTATTTACCACGCCAGAAAATAAAAAAGAAGCGGGAAAAGTGATGGGATCGAGCAGAGAAGTCCGACCGTGGCAGGACGGGAGAAGTGGATCGCGATAGTGCGTGCCTGCCGCTAAATGTTCACACGTTTCAAAAATATGTTCATCATATTTAGCAAACAACTATGCAACGTAAAAAAAATGTTGGCAGAGTTTAAAAAAATGTTTTGTATCACTCAAAAAACAAATTCAACGTGTATTTGAAAAATGTTGAAGATGCACTCAAAACAGTGTTCAAAACATGCATTTGAGAAATGCTCAACGTGTATCACAAAACTGTGTCGTGTATACGACAAATGAACATCATGCATCGGATAAATCAGACATGTGTTAAAAAAAACCAAAATCCTGAAGAAAACTGGTAAAGAAAACAAGAAACCCCCCAAAAACCAAAGAACAGAGGAAACGAACAGAAAACCGATGATTAGTGAGTTCGACTCCTACCTCTTTCACTTTTTTACTGCATTTATTTACCACGCCAGAAAATAAAAAAGAAGCGGGAAAAGTGATGGGATCGAGCAGAGAAGTCCGATCGCGGCAGGACTTTCACTTTTTTACTGCATTTATTTACCACGCCAGAAAATAAAAAAGAAGCGGGAAAAGTGATGGGATCGAGCAGAGAAGTCCGACCGCGGCAGGACGGGAGAAGTGGATCGCGATAGTGCGTGCCTGCCGCTAAATGTTCACACGTTTCAAAAATATGTTCATCATATTTAGCAAACAACTATGCAACGTAAAAAAAATGTTGGCAGAGTTTAAAAAAATGTTTTGTATCACTCAAAAACAAATTCAACGTGTATTTGAAAAATGTTGAAGATGCACTCAAAACAGTGTTCAAAACATGCATTTGAGAAATGCTCAACGTGTATCACAAAACTGTGTCGTGTATACGACAAATGAACATCATGCATCGGATAAATCAGACATGTGTTAAAAAAAAACCAAAATCCTGAAGAAAACTGGTAAAGAAAACAAGAAACCCCCCAAAAACCAAAGAACAGAGGAAACGAACAGAAAACCGATGATTAGCGGCCGTTACTGGGCCAGTCCATTCCTTTTTATTTTGTATATGCATCCGAAATCCGGAAAAGATCCTGGAGGTGAACTAGTTGGTGCTTTGAAGGTGAACAGGTTGGTGCGTAGCATTGACTTGACCACATGAAAACAAATGCACGCTCCAATTTCAATTGTGTTCATAATAATACTTCCCCCTTATATATACTGCTCCAACTTCATAATAGTAGGTAAACTAATATAAGAGCGTTTAGAATACTAAAATAGTGATCTAAACGCTTTTATATTAGTTTATAGAGAGAGTACTTATTATCTTACTGTTTTAACGTGTCCTGTCGGGTAGCGCCTTGCCCTGAAACAAAATTTACTTCGGTTCCGTCTTGGGTCTAATATTCCTACGGAAGTGACATGCTGGTCTTGTTTTTCATGTGGATTCTGGAAGGAGGCCGAAAGCAGTGAATCTGAAATTCTTGGACTTGATGACACTGTAAGAAAAAAAAACAGTTATTTGTGTGCTTCACTCAACGATATTATCTAGTAATATCTGATATTATTTTTATAGTTTGGACCTGTATCCAGAATCTCCAAATACAAACAGATCCTAATAACATAGTTGTTTGTGATATCACCTCCCTCCCCACGCCGCTCCCCGTGTCACTCTCCTGCGAGTGACCCGGGCGCGAACCCTAGCCGCCAGGGACCCGCCTCTCCACCACATCTCCTCTCCCTGCCGCCGCCGGGCAAAGCCCGCGTGGTGTCGGCGGCGGCGGGCATCCCCCTTGTCCTCTCGCATGGTGCGGCAGAGGGGGCTAGCTCCGTTGTGTAGAGGCGTGTGGTGCGCTACATGGGGGCGCGGGCTCGGTGTTGTGCCTGCCGGCGCGGCGCAGGGGTGCGGGCGAGCCGCCGGCGTGAGGTGCTGCCAGACATCTGGGCGATGGGTGGCTTCACTCATGGTGGGGCCAGATCTGGCCGTTTGTGGGCCGACGGCAGAGCGTCCTTGCCTCAGGGTGGCGTGCTGCCGCTGGCTGGTTGCGTCCAAGAATGGCAGCACAGGTGTTTTCCTGTGTGTCGAGTGGTGAGGACTTGCAGCGGAGGCCTTGGCAGAAGGGGGTGGCAACACAGGTGGACAACATTTTTGGAGCTGCTTTTTGGAGCTGCTTTTCGAGTACCGAGCCGCGATCTCCAGGGTGAAAGCCCAAGGTCCGGCCTTCATTGGTTGTACCGGCAATGGTCTTGCAAAGACTTTTTTTGGGGATCTTAGACTCTCTCCGGGGTGAAAACTCAAGATCCTTGATCGAGCGACGACAACGCGTGCACATTGTTTCCTTCTTGAAGGCATCGCTTTCGGAGAACCTCTTCTGTAGTCCGTGTGTTGTCTTTGGTGTTGGTTAGAGTGTTGTTGTTGCGAGTGTTTCATCGCTGCGACGTGGTCTTTGTTTTTTTTTTCTCCTTTTTATTTTTGTTCTTGGTTGTGTGCATATTTGATGTCTTTCGATATCTTGTTGGTGTAGAGGTTGGGTGTAATTGATATCTTCACGATATTAATATATTCCCTTTATCAAAAAATCACTGATTAGAGTGATAAATAAGTATGTGTGTGTGTGTTGGGGGGGGGGGGTTTCTTGTTTTCCATTTGGATTCTGTAAGGACGACATACCCAAATCATGTTGAATGAGTCAAGACTTGAGGAGGCAGAGTAACTAATCTATAATCTATAATACCTAAATAGTTCATCCTCACTAACCTATTTCTCTTGACATGCAACCTATCCACATCATCAAGTAGGTCGTACATGTAAATTTCTTTTCCTTCTCTCAATAATATTCATGTAATAATTTCAACCATGCCTCATGTCGCCAATTGTACGTTGAAGATAATAATTTCTACCACGCCTCATGTCACATATTGTAAGTGGAAGACGAAAGAAGGGCCTTTCCATCTTCCATCCACTATCCGTCTGGATATACAGATTGTACTAAGCATCTGTTGCTCTTCCTCTTTCTTCTACACACATCGTTTTATTAGTTTTGGCCATCTTATTCAAAGCATGTATTACACACAACCATCCCAATCTTTTTCACCCGTTTCGGCTCCCTACTGTCCTTCCTCCTCACGACGGAGCATCGGACGCACTGCGCTGGTGAGCCGCTCCATCCTGTCGTTCCTACGCTCCAGGTCCTCCTCGCAGTGGCGGCATCGGGCACACCGGACGCGGCGGATGCGGCCATCCCCGTCGCAGCCCCAGTTTGTGGGGAATCCAGCCGGCAGGGTGGCCTCGGGAAGGATCAGGTCCTTGGTATCCCCCTGGCTCCTTGCCGCCGCCATGCCTGCAAGACATCCCCGTGCAAACGATCACACCGTGCCTCCCCTCCGGTTCCTCCTCACGCCGGCGGCCCTGAACGAACGCATCGGGCAAGGCCCTTAGCCGGGACACATCTTCAGCCCTCCGTTGCCTCCCCTCACCTCGCTGGATCAACTGATCACTCTACAGCGTCAAGACCAAGATTCTGCCGTGCCGATGCTTTTGTGCAATCATTTTGCAAATTGAAGCAGGCGAGAAGGATATGCAGTCCAGTTTTTCTCAAATCGTCTATTGGATGTCAGTTTCTCACAACTCCAGCGCAGAAACACAGAGTGAGGTCTGACTTCAGTGCTCACAAACCATATTACTTCTGTTCAGAGTGGTCTGATTTTTGCTATAAAAATTTGGAAGGCTTTTCTTAACCATGACTTGCATTTGGCTCTCTGTATTTTACTCTGGGGTAGTAGCATGTTATTCATCTGAATTTGCATCAAGTCAAGATTGCATCAGTTATGTCCTTTCTTAGGTATGCTAGATACGCCAGTCCCTTCTCCTATGTCTTACTTAATCAAGGTTTTTGTTGTACACAGTGATACACATTCGTATCTTCTCCTCAAGTTATTCTTGGTGAGAACTATGAATCTTGCTGATTAAAAAATGGACAGAGATGGCTTACGAATCAGTTTACTAGCCACATGATTTACATTTCAGATGCCTTTGGCAACAGTATAGTTAAGGAAGGTAGGTCCAATTTATATGATTTTTTATTTTTCATATTATTTTGCACTCAGGTGGTTAAAATTTCTTGCTATTCATTCTCTTAACAATTTCTTCCTACTGGCATTAACTTTAGACGTATTTGGCCCGTGAATTTTTTTCATCACATTTGATATTGCTAATAGAAATGTGCGAGTTTGTCTTTTGCCTTTTCTGTCCACTAGCGTTGCTTATTTATCTTGACATCAAGTGTTTGCCACAATGGAAAACTGTAGGACAGGATGTGTACTTTTGCAATGCTACAGGTGTGTAAGTACTTGCAGCAAAACTTCGCAGGCACCTATTTGATTGCTTATATCTATATAAATGGAATTGAATTAGCCGGTTAAGATCTCAAGCATGTTTTCTTTTTTTGTCTAATGTATCATTTCATTTCATGGTATTTATAACATTGGCTTGATCTCATTTTTGTGATTAGATCAGATATTAGTAGTATATCTTCACCCATCTTGGGGACAATCAAATGTTGTCCCATTTCTAATGTTTCTTCGGCTTGCTATGTAGGTCACATCAAAGGTATTGGGAAAGCCATTAATTGGTTACCGGTTGTAATAATCTTTACTCCTTTCAGAGATCTTCCTATTTGAATTGTCCCCATGGGTGATTGGAATTCCAATTGTCTCTGCTACGAAATCTCGGTGTGTTTTCTTGAATCTGTCCATAGGATTGATAGCCTATTTCAGGGAAGTTGCAGTCTAAAGCTATGAATTATACCACTATGTTTGCTTCATGAAGGTATTTAGGAAAAAGGAGTTGGAAGACTTTGCCAACAACATTTCCATAACTGGTGACAAACAAGCTTTTTTTTGCCAAGTGATTTTCTATTATGGAAATGTGCAATGTATTGGGTCAAGTCACCAATAAATATGATATCGAGAGTTTGTTAATCCTTTTTTTTTTGAACAACCCTACATTTTAAATAGTTCTAATTTGTTGCCATGTGTGCTTAAAATGCAACACTCATTTACATATTTGCTCACCATAATGTGCAGCCACCCTCATTTGTTGCTAGGTTTGTTACCGTTCATAGGAAGAGAATATGTTTGTGTGTCAAGTGGGTATTATTATCATGTATTCTAATTTTATTCTTGATAATTTATTACTATAAATTCCCGCAGCAACGCGCGGGGTGTCATCTAGTATTACTAAGAATGGAGACAAACAAATAGCACATAGCCCAGTAACTAATAAGATACTAGGGCCTCAATTTTAACTAGTAATTATCACTAGCCCCATTAATATTAGGTACACGGTTGTGTGAACACCTTGGGTGCAGCAATAACATCCATTTTAAGGAATGTAACCTAGGTTCCTTATATAAGATGTATGTTACGTGTATCAACAATGAACCACATGTGTGGAATCAACCAGTAGAACCTAAAGAAATAGTAGAAACGTCATATCTAATCTTATTTGCATGCTTGACTGCTTGGTTTGTGTAACGGCAGCCTATAATCAAAAAAGCAATCGAGAGAGAGGCGACATGAACACCTCCTCTTTTGACCAGCGCTGGTTAACAGTTGTCACCCCCTCTCCATGTCCCCCATCCGACATGGTGAGCTCCAGCAGTCCCGACATGTCGGAAATTGGATTAAATCGACTCAGATCAGTAATAAGTGTTTCATGAGAAAACTTTTTCGTAGCACCAAGGAATGTGGTAGAAAACCTGGAATTAAACTTTAAATGTGATTTGTTTTTTGCAATTCACTCACCAACTACCTTCTTGAACCCTTTTTGTTGGTGACTGAAGACCCATCCCTGAAATCAAAATGCAACAACTGCAATGAAATCCTGATGATTGCTTTTTTTAGAAACACATGTAACTTTATTGATACTCATAACAATTACAAGTACACTGATTTGGACCTAAGATCCAAGAAAATACAAAGTAACTCTTATGACTAAGAATTGCAATGAAATCTCTCGTAAACATCTTCCTCACGGTATTGATCTCTGCTCGAGGAAATACTCTAAAGACTTCGATAAAGAGGCTGCAATTAGACTGGAGCAACGATGTTGTCACTCTTTCACCCGCACAAACATTACCAATAATGGTTTTTGAAAGCGCCTTGAGTCGCCCATCTAAAAAGATGGGAAGCCTTGACCGATAAACGTACTTGGGCCGGGGATGATCCCCTCGAATCATTGTACTTTCACCATGGTGTCGATGAAAAATTTCACCTCCACAAAGAATCAAACCAATAAAAAAACTTGACACAACAACATAAACTCAGCAGACCTGAATAATCGAATCTGCGAGGACAGAAAACTCTCTAACCTCATGGCACTGCCAAAAGTACGAGAGGAAGTTTATTCCACAAAACTATGGGGATTACTAGGTGTTGACGAAGAACATAGAGGTCTTGAAAATCCGAGCCCCCCCCCCCCCTAGCGCCAAGATGGCAGCTGAAAGCGAGGGGACCAAAATTTCTCAGATGACGGCGGCGACGGCGGCACGAGAAATACTAGCTTACCATATATCTCAGGCTGGAATAATGTGACTTTGAGGGATTCCTGGTGATTGCTCTGCTTCAGCAAGGCAATCTTGATGGCATGGATGATGTTTTCCTTGGGCCTTTTATTGATGAATAGTGACATGGGATCCTTGTGGTCCACATGGGCTTGAGGGCAAGCCAAATTTAATGGGAGGGGATTATGAGCAACCTGCCCTATCTTCTCACTTGGAAATGACAATGGTCGAGGCAACGAACCTAACAATGAGTAATATGGGTATGAATAAGGGCTGATCCTAACTATGACACATGTGTGACACTCTGATTTTATGAGTTCGGGCCCCTCGCGGAGAGGTAACAAACCTACGTCTCGAGCCCGGAGGCTATGTTTCTCTGGTGTCTGGTGATTACAATGGAATGCGAGCCCCTGCCCTAGCGCTTGGGGGCGGCTTATATGGAGTTCACCGCCCCTCATCATGACTACGTTACTAGGAGTGAATGATAGAGAGCTTATTATAGGCGTTATTGGTAACTGATGCCTTAACTACACTAAACGCCAGGCGTCGTGCTCCTCGGACGTTTCAGATCCCATGCGGCTTATTCGCCTCCCTTGTTCGAGTGCAGGCGAGTGTGGTCGAATGACGGCAGTGCGTCCGAGTGGGTGGAAAGCATCCGAATGAATATTTTGAGGCGGGCATCCGAATGCTCCTATGGCTCAGGAGCCTGCTCGTTTATTGACATGGGGCCCTAGCTGGGCTCAGGATGGCAGCTCCATGACCCTACCCTTAGTAGGTGACCCCATCACCGCCCACCTCCCCCATCCCTCCACCTTATCTTCTTCACGAGCATATCCTCCACAGCTCCCATCCTCTCGTTTCCGCTCACTGCCATGGCTGCTCGCTTCTCTTTCTTCCGCAAATCCGTCTGCAACTTTGGTCTGATCTATTCCTCACAACCTTTCCTCTCTTTCTTCCCTCGCTCACCACCAGTCTGACGGAGTTGTTGCTACTGCAAGGCGGGGAACCGTTGCGGCGGTGACGACAAACTTTTCTGCTGAGAAGGGGGGCGACACCAGGGTTGCAATAGCCGTGGTGTTCCAACCCATGCCTATTCCAACCTACATCACGACAGCAGTCGCCGTTCACTACGCCACCGGTACTGCGATGCAGCTGCAATGAAGCATCGCCCGATTTCTCCGGTGTAGCCGCGACGGGTTGTCGGCGCTGCGTTGGAGCACCGCGTGCCGGTGTCGCGGCTGCAATGAAGCATGCCCGAAGCTGCGACGGAGCACTGTCGCGCGGTGTTGCGGCCGCAATGAAGTATCACCGAGCTGCAACGGGTCGCCGGTGCTGCGTTGGAGCAATGTGTGCCGATGTAGCGGCTGCAATGAAGCATGGTCAGTGCTGCGATGGAGCATTGTCGTGCTACCATTGCTGCCGAATGCCCTACTCTGCCGACGAAGGGGCCCCGATCCAATGGCTGCGAGGGAAGGATCCTACGGCCCACGACCCGACCGATTTCCTCAAGAAATCACCCGATTGATCCGCAACAGGCATCATGTTTGATTTATTATACTCCCTCGATCCATCTATATAGGGCCTAATGTGTTCTTTGAGACAAACTTTGACCATATGTTAGAGCAATAATATATGACATGCAAGTTACACAAAGGATATCGATAAACTCGTACGTGAAACGAGATTCCATTGATATAATTTTCACATTATTATACAACTCATATACTCCATCCGTTCCTAAATATAAGTTTTTCTAAAGATTTTATTATGGACTACATACAAAGTAAGATGAGTGAATCTATACTCTAAAATGCATCTACATACATGCGTATGCAGTCCATATAGTGAAATCTCTACAAAGACTTATATTTAATAATTGACGGAGTACTATTAATCTTATCAATAGTCAAATGCAATCTCGAAAAATACATTAGGGCCTATATATATATATATATATATGGATGGAGGGGTATAAAAATTAGTAAAAGCTCAGTCTTTAGTTAATCACAGTTTTGCACAGAGCGTCATTTCGGTTTGACTCCGAGTATGACTCAGATTAGCCAGAGCGTGGACGGGGCTCGAACCAATATAAGGAGGGGCAAGCCCCCCCTCCCCAAAATCAAAAATCAAACGCGAGCAGCCCCCAAATCCAGATCTCAACATCTCCCCGCGAGTTGAGCAGAAATCAGATCAGCCGATGGCCGGCGTCGAGCGTGTCTGCCCTGGCAAACGAAAGGCGGCGTCTTTTTGCGGCGAGGAGTGTTCCCCGAAGGCCAAGAGGATGGCCGGAGGAGAGGAGGAGATTCCGGCGGCGAAGAAGATGTGGCGGCTGCCGCGGGAGGAGGTCGACCGGATCGTAGACTGGTCGCCGTACGTCCCTCCCGCCGTGTACCGAGACCTGAAGCGCGACAACCCGTCGCTGATGCCGTCGCCGGAGGAGGAGAAGGACGAGCGCAGGGTGCTCCTCTACCGGCACGCGCGCGAGTGCTACGAGCATCTGGATAGGTTCGCCGGGTTCCAGGCCAGGGTCCGCCGCGAGTACGGCTCCAAAGGATTCGTGGAGGTGGACTACGACTGCGTCGGCGCCGAGGCCCAGGCGCGGAGGCGGGTCGACCAGGCACGCGGTGAGGCTTTCAGAGCCATCGTTGCTCATCTTAAATCAGAGGTCGTCGTCGACGCCGACACGTTCCGGCAACTCAAAAGGAAAATGATGGACGGTTTCTGACTGTCTGAAACCAAACTCATCTGGCAGTCAGGCCAGTGACTCTTATGTAGTAGTACTAGCATTACGAGGGATCTAGCTAGGTGTATGCTCCGTCCCAAGTGATCGATTGTACTTCTTTGTGCCTCTGATCCAATGAATGCAATTTGTCGATTCAGAAAGAAAGAAAGAAAGAATGCAGCTTTTCATCATTGATTTAACAAACATGCCCTGCATATATAACAGCTCAGTTTTGTAGCTTACTGTGGGAATTCCCTCTGATTTATCAACCCTGACGACTTGTTAGGATTTATCTCCGATTATTACCCCTGTAGTTTTTTACAAGCACATAGTACCTGTTACTTTATCATGAATGGATTGCTACACCATGAGAGATTTGCACATTGTTTGCAGAGAAAATGGTCGTCTGTCGGTAAGGTACGGCTATATATTGGAAGCAACAGAGTACAAAATAGAGAGGAGCTTCAGTCAGAAGCTCAGCAAATTTTTGGAGATGGAAGAGTTCTGCTTGCACGTTATTGTCATGGGCATGGTCATTTCCTTGTTAATTGTTATAATAGGCATCGGAGTTGTGTACTCCTGTCTTCAGAAGAGCATGATTGCAACCCTGCAATAATACTTCAGTGAATGCAATGGCCCCATTCAACAAAAAGAAGCAGCTGATGAACAAACAGAGTTTGTTTTTGTACCTTGTTAGTGTCCTGTAGTTTAGTAAATTTGTCTGACAGCGTTGATGCATACTTGTTTCAGTTATACTGCAACCAGATGCATTTGTCTCTTTTGAGGACATTGGCACATCTGTGCTTCACACTATAACTTACCATTTGTATTTGTATTTGTAATTCATCACATTGCTGATGTCTGTTATTTTCCCTGTACCCATATACAGGTTCTGTTGCAACGTCTGGAGCTGTGCATGTGCTATCTTCTTGCCTGAGGTGGGATCGAGGACGAAAAAAAAACCGTCTCTGGTGGGATGAAAATTGACCGGCGAAGACTACCAACTGCTCCATTAGGAGTAGAGAAAATCAAAAGGTTAGCATATGGGACGAAATCCATCGGTATTCGGTAAACGGAACGGATTGAGCCCTGCCCCGCGCCGATACGGACGCCGTCCGCTGCCGCCTATATAACATAACGTGATCCCAGGGGAGGAGCAGACGCGGGCTCAGCCGAGAGCGAGACGCACTGCTAGCTGCACACCATCTGAGATTGTCGATTGGCCATGGCCGTGCTCTTCTCTCCAGGTGAGAAGAGATTCCGTGCTAATTTACTGAATTTCCGTCATGGCCGGAGTCCACCGAGTATATGTTGTTGGCTTGATCAAGTATTTTTGACAATAATGCCTGCCACCTCTTTGATTTGCAGAGGAGGAAGAGAGGATGGAGAGGGAGAGGATGGTCAAGCTTTACGCGATTGCAGCCAGGGAGCTGCAGAGGAACAGGGAGCTGGAAGCAGAGAACCTTTATTTGCAAGAGCAGCTGGTTGGTCTTTACTGTTACTAAAGCTTTTACAAGATGCAGATCCTCATTGTTGCTCATATTCATTATGTGTTCCTGCTTTGGCAGCGAGAGATTGAGCTCAGCAGGCAACAGCACGCTGCCGACTTGCAGGACAAAAATAGGCTTTCCCGATTGTTGGAGCATAAGGTATGTATGCATGTAATCCTTCTTGCAACTGCATTCAGCACTACTGATGGAGCATAGTCGATTTTTTCACCGAGGGAGGATTTTTTCACTGCGGCATGCCATGTAATTGTCCAAAGGCCTGGGTTTTTGTTCTGTTTGGAATTTGGATGGTCTAAATTTGTTGGCCTAATTGCTGACAAGAGTTAACGTGATCAGAATCAATGTTTGCAGTCAGTTTAATTTTGGTGGCTTGGATTCAGATTTGTTGTATTTCAATATTTTTAATTTTTGCTTTATGGGTATTGTCAACTTATGAGCATTTTACATCATGTATTTGTTTTCGTTTTCACAAGATTATATTGTCTTCCACCTTTTGTATCTTTTAAAAATTAGGCTTGCCATCTTTATCAAACCTTTTCAATTTCCCTTTTGTTGTTTCAGAATGCTTTCCTGGAAAGAGTTGTCCAACGTCGAGAAGCTGAGTTTAATAGCCAAAAGAAAGAGAGGGAAGAAAGGATTAATCAGTTGATTTCAAGAAAGCGTGCAAAGGAGACTCTGCTCAAAATTGATGTATTATCTGTTTCCGGAGAAATCCAAATGTTCCACGCAGTAGACGCTGGAAAACGTGAAGGTAAGTAGATTCTCATACTAGCTTTACTCTTTGTTCTGCTTGCTGATCGAGCACGGTACTAGAGCTTTATTGTTATTTTTGGTAACTTCGGAAAGTGAAGTTAACAACTTAATTGTTGTTCCCACAAGCTTATATTATGTCAGACCAAATCTACAGCCTATAGGTTGCTTAAATTTAGTCTATTCCGACTCTATTCGAGTGTTCAAACTACTTTGAATTGTCATATCTTCGAGGATCTACCGCAATGCAGTATTGCTTTCTCATACTTGGACAATGGATCGCTGAAAATAAATCCTACACTAGTTGTGGCTTTCTTGCTAATAAATGTTGTTTGTGTCATTTGGAAGCGAGGAAAACACATTATAGCCGATCAAGTATTGTTGGCAATAACATCTCACCTCTTTGATCTGCAGAGGAAGAGAGGCGGAAGAGGGAAGACGCGGAGATGAGACTAAAGCTCGACACACTTAAAGCTAAGCTCGACGCACTTAAAGCTAGCTAAGCAGCTGCGGGAGTTAATTAATGGAGATTGAAAAGAAGGAGAGGCTTGGTCTCCTAAATATTTGAAGCATGGATCCTGCTTTGCATCATTTCGAAGTCATGTTTGATCTATGAGCCACAGTACTCCCATACATAACATGATGCTACTTGTTATGGTATTTTGAATGATGATGTTAGTATTACTCAGGTATAACATAATTTTAGTTTAGTTATATGTAGATTTTGTTTGCTGCAAGGGATGTATTCATTGCAAGCGACTTCTGCTTTTTCTGCGTGTTTCTTCGGTTTGTGTGTCGCTGTCGTGTGATCATCCTTGCACCTTTGCTTTGTTCTGCCAACTTCATTTCATTTTGGCGAAGTTATCGTCAGCTCCGATGACAAGAGCGGCAAGAAGGGCGGCGGGGAGGAGATCTACGTCGAGGAGTGGCATAACGTCTTCCCCAATGACGACAACGACGGCACCAGCCCGGACCCGGCTCTCACCGAGGGCGGTCACGAGGAAGAACTGGCTTGACCTCCACTTCGACCGTATTTAGTTTAAGTTTTTAGTGTAGTTTAGTTTTAGTTTAAATTCATGTTTAATGTTTGATTGCCAGGACTTTTGATGTTGAACTTATGTTTGTATGCATCATCTTGCGGTTAAAATTTGATTGAATTTGTGCAAAGTTACTTTTACTCCGCTAACTTTAGAGGATCGGCTAGGTCTGGCGAAATTTTAGTGGAATATATATACTCCACTAAGGTATGCTAGGCAGTTTACTCCCTTAACCTTTAAGGGATCGGTTAGAAATGCCCTAAATGTGTGTGTACCCCACTTATTTTGCTCCCTTGCATTTGTTCAGCGTCTTGCTCTGCGTCTGCTATTGCTGTTTTTCAGAGATGGCCTACATGCGATTATTGAATAGTAAATACTCCCTCCATTCTAAAATACTTGTCGTGGAAGGACGTACATAATAATACTACAATACTAGTTGTTAAGCGCGCGCAGGCTTACATAGCGCCTACTGAAGATCGGAAGCTAGCTCGCCAGTTTGAAGGCAAACACACTGCTTAACAAAAGGCCTAGAAATATGGCAGCATAAAAATAGGGTCCCGATAACTGCCACATGTGTGGCATGGATAGAAACCCGTCCGCACGCCTCGTGTGGCATGGACAGGAACCAGCCCGCACGACCACGTCCGCGCGCACAAAAGCACGGCCCGCAAGTCCGGTGTGTGGCAACCCCGCCCGGACGTGCGGGCCAGAGGACCTAGCAGCCCGCACGATCCAGCCGTCCCGGCCTCTTCTCCCACCTCCCGAATCCCGACTGCCGCCATCTTCTCCCACCTCCCGAACCCCTACCTCCATCGCCGGCCTTCTCTGGTTGCCATGGCAACCAGAGCAGATCCGTAGGCCCTTCCCACCGCAAACCACACCCCCACACTCCCCCCCTGCACCCCCACCCCCACCCCCTTCCCCCCCCCCCCACCCCCAATCCAACAACGCCCTCTGAAGACGACCAACTAAAAGTAGGTGAATCTCCCGATCTCCCTAATGCTTCTGACCCTTCTACGTGACATAGAAAATTGCAAAATTACCGACGAGGTTGGCAACTAGATCCATCCTACAGGGGTAATACACTACATGGGTTGTGTGTCTTCGCAGTTGCCAAGCAGAATACACTAGATCTGCCATGTACTACGTAAGAGATAACCGTAAGTTCTCACTAGATTGATGCATGTAGTTGGTAAATGAATGGATGTGTATGAATCCATAAAAAGGTAGAGAAAATTGAGAAATTTGGAATAATGGGGGGTGTGAGAATTAATTGCCACTGGTGTCTAACGTCAGTTGCCACCTATCATTGTCGTCAACTGCCACCATGTCAACTTATTGCTTGCCATCCTATTGTAGTGGTTGTTGCCATCTAATCGATCGGATAGTTAGCACCCAAAAATTTAGAAAAAAAGAGTGTCCATGTGCATGTCCTACTTGCCGCGATGCGTTGGTTGCCTACACATGAAAATGTAATAACACTGACATGTTATCTTCTATGTGCAGTGATTGAGAACACATTGGAAGAAGCGAGACGCGGAAAAAATGAATCACGAAGATGGCGCTGATACTTGGGGTTCTCAAAGGCCAGAAACGCCCCCTTGGGATGCATCAGAGTACAGTCAACTCATTTCTGCAGGGCCGTTGCTGCCACTACTAGAACAGTATGCAGGCATTGGTATGATGCATGATAACAAAAGAAAAGAACAGTTGCCATGTTCGCAACGATGAAGATGACATTCTACTTATGTCGCATAATCTGTCATTTTTTCGCAGGTTCTTATGACCAAAACACACTCAGTGGGCCTCTGTGGCAAGTTCAGACACAGGACGCTAACACTGACAAATGTACGGGCAGCCAACTTCAACTAGCTAATATGGCTAATCAAGGTAACGCGTATGAAAAAGAACACATACTGGTCTGGACATGAAAAATAAACTTGCAAAAGTTGGCAAAAAGACTCACGAGTTATGACGGGTGAAAATGCAGAACCTTCATGCAGCACGTGGCATCAGGCAGCACCCATGTACCTGCCATCGACGTCATACACAGGTGAATTCATAAAAAGGTGAAGTTGGGGACGGTGAATTAGCAGAAGGAGCATAGTTGACAACTGCAGTTGCCATGACTGGACAACTGCAATTGCCATGGATAAAAAACTGCAGTTGCCATACCAGGGCAACTGCAGTTGCCATGCCTGGACAACTGCAGTTGCCATACCAGGGCAACTGCAGTTTCCATACCAGGGCAACTGCAGTTGCCATGCTAGCACAAACTGCATTTGCCATGTACTGACCAACTACTACGATGCTTACAGGTTATTACGGTGGTGGTAACCCGGCAAACGTCTCGTGGCAAGCTTCACAGATTGCAGATAGAGCACGTCAATTTGGTGTCACAAACCACACAAGATGGGCACATGCAGCACAACAAGGTAAGGAAAAAGTGAACCACAAAAGAGCACTACATTTGTTTTTGTGGCAAAAAATAGTACGTGACAAAAAAGAAGATTTGTAGCAGTGATGGTGGACAAAACCAAGCATAAAATGCTAACAAATGGTTGTGTGTAATGAGTCATGTATTGTCTTCGAAAATTTTCCAACTGCTAAAAGCATGTGTGCAGCACTAATGGTTGATCGCATTTTCCTAGTGAGATCAGGCTTAGAATGCAATAGTTTTGATGCTAGAACACATTGGTTGCCATGTGTTGGTAGCAGTATTTGCCATGTATGCAGGACTGCAGCTGCCATGCGTATATAACCCAAGTTTTCGTACTAAAAAGGAGCTGGTTGTCGTGCATTGGCAAACAATAGTTGCCATGTTTGTTGGATCAGTAGCTGCCATGACTGGACAACTACAGTTGCCATACATGTCCACGCGCAGACTCACGGCTTGCTGTTTGAAATGATGTCATGCCAAATCACTCGAAGTTGATGTGATCTGTTGCGATAAACATGTTATTCAAACAAAAATCTTACTCTCGTACCTGTTTTTTTCTATTACAGGGCCTACAACTACAGTGAACAGCGGCGCGGGGACATCTACTACGGGGAGCTCTGAGCGCACGGAAGACGCGTTCCACCAGCCAACAGACAATCATGCCGCAAACAATGTCGAGTCAGAGTCGGAAATGGCAATCATTCCAGCAATGCCGACAAGCACCCCTTTGAACACAAGCACTGGCAACACTCAAGTAGATGGAACTGTCGCCGCCGACATCAAGTGAATGATGAAACTGACGACGACGCACAAGGGGATGAAGATGGTGGGCAATCAGAGATCGTGGTACCTCAGCCACCGTACGTTGGGCAGAGATTTGAATCGTTCGAAGAAGCAAAGGAATTCTACCAGACATATGCAAAGTTGAAGGAAATATGCCCTAGAGGCAATAATAAAGTTATTATTTATTTCCTTATATCATGATAAATGTTTATTATTCATGCTAGAATTGTATTAACCGGAAGCATAATACATGTGTGAATACATAGACAAACAGAGTGTCACTAGTATGCCTCTACTTGACTAGCTCGTTAATCAAAGATGGTTATGTTTCCTAACCATAGACATGAGTTGTCATTTGATTAACGGGATCACATCATTAGGAGAATGATCTGATTGACATGACCCATTCCGTTAGCCTAGCACTTGATCGTTTAGTATGTTGATGTTGCTTTCTTCATAACTTATACATGTTCCTATAACTATGAGATTATGCGACTCCCGTTTACCGGAGGAACACTTTGGGTACTACCAAACGTCACAACGTAACTGGGTGATTATAAAGGAGTACTACAGGTGTCTCCAAAGGTACTTGTTGGGTTGGCGTATTTCGAGATTAGGTTTTGTCACTCCGATTGTCGGAGAGGTATCTCTGGGCCTTCTCGGTAATACACATCACATAAGCCTTGCAAGCATTGCAACTAATGAGTTAGTTGTGAGATGATGTATTACAGAACGAGTAAAGAGACTTGCCGGTAACGAGATTGAACTAGGTATTGGATACCGACGATCGAATCTCGGGCAAGTAACATACCGATGACAAAGGGAACAACGTATGTTGTTATGCGGTCTGACCGATAAAGATCTTCGTAGAATATGTAGGAACCAATATGGGCGCCCAGGTCCCGCTTATTGGTTATTGACCGGAGATGTGTCTCGGTCATGTCTACATTGTTCTCGAACCGTAGGGTCCGCACACTTAAGGTTTCGATGGACGGTTATATTATGAGTTTGTGTATTTTGATGTACCGAAGGTTGTTCGAGTCCCGGATATGATCACGGACATGACGAGGAGTCTCGAAATGGTCGAGACATAAAGATTGATATATTGGACGGATATATTTGGACACGGAAAGGTTCCGGAGAAGTTTTGAGCTCCGGGAGGTTAGCGGAACCCCCCTGGAGGTATATGGGCCTTATTGGGCCCATGTAGGATGAAGGGAGAAGGAACTCGGGAGGGGGGCGCGGCCCCCCAAGCCAAATCCGAATTGGGGAGGGGGGCCGCCCCCTTCCTTTCTCCTTCCCCTCTTCCTATTCCTACTACTAGTACTTATTCCTAATACTAGTACTCCTTCCTTTCCCTCCAAATAAGATAAGGAAAGAGAGGGAAACCTACTTGGAGTAGGTTTCCCCTCCCTTGGTGCGCCCCTTTGGGCCGCCACCTCCTCCTCCTCTCCTTTATATCACGGGGAGGGGCACCCTAGGACACACAAGTTGATCCTTGAGATCGTTCCTTAGCCGTGTGCGGTGCCCCCTCCACCATATTCCACCTCGGTCATATCGTAGCGGTGCTTAGGCGAAGCCTGCGACGGTGAAACATCAAGATCGTCCACCACGCCGTCGTCTTGTGGAACTCCTTCTCTCCGGAGCTCTGCTGGATCGGAGCCCGTGGAGCGCCATCGAGCGTAACGCGTGTGCCAAGAACTCGGAGGCGCCGGAGTAACGGCGCTGGGATCGGCTGGATCGTGAGGAGAACGTACGACTACTTCCTCTACGTCATCATCGACTCGGAGGTGCCGGAGTAACGGCGTTGGGATCGGCAGGATCACGAGGAGAACGTACGACTACTTCCTCTACGTTGTGATCGCTTCCGCCACGGTCTCACGAGGGTACGTAGACAACACTCTCCCTCTCGTTGCTATGCCATCACCATGGTCCCGTGTGCGTAGGAAAATTTTTGAAATTACCGTTCCCCCAACGGTGGCATCCGAGCCTGGTTTTATGCGTTGATGTCATATGCACGAGTAGAACACAAGTGAGTTGTGGGCGATACAAGTCATACCGCCTACCGGCATGTCATACTTTGGTTCAGCGGTATTGTGAGATGAAGCGGCCCGGACCGACATTACGCCAGACGCTTTACGCGAGACTGGTTTCACCGTTACGAGCATTCGTGCTTAAAGGTGGCTGGCGGGTGTCTGTCTCTCTCACTTTAGTTGAACTGAGTGTAGCTACGCCCGGTCCTTGAGAAGGTTAAACGGAGTCTATTTGAAATGTATCGTTGTGGTTTTGATGCGTAGGTAAGAACGGTTCTTGCTCAGCCCGTAGCAGCCACGTAAAACTTGCAACAACAAAGTAGAGGACGTCTAACTTGTTTTTGCAGGGCATGTTGTGATGTGATATGGTCAAGACGTGATGCTATATTTTATTGTATGAGATGATCATGTTTTGTAACCGAGTTATCGGCAACTGGCAGGAGCCATATGGTTGTCGCTTTATTGTATGAAATGCAATCGACCTGTAATTTCTTTACTTTATCACTAAGCGGTAGCGATAGTCGAGAAGCAATAGATGGCGTAAACGACAACGATGCTACGATGGAGATCAAGGTGTCGCTACCGGTGGCGATGGTGATCACGACGGTGCTTCGGAGATGGAGATCACAAGCACAAGATGATGATGGCCATATCATATCACTTATATTGATTGCATGTGATGTTTATCCTTTATGCATCTTATTTTGCTTTGATTGACGGTAGCATTTTAAGATGATCTCTCACTAAAATTATCAAGTAGTGTTCTCCTGAGTATGCACCGTTGCCAAAGTTCGTCGCCGAGACACCACGTGATGATCGGGTGTGATAAGCTCACGTCCATCTACAACGGGTGCAAGCCAGTTTTGCACATGCAGAATACTCAGGTTATACTTGACGAGCCTAGCATATGCAGATATGGCCTCGGAACACGGAGACCGAAAGGTCGAGCGTGAATCATATAGTAGATATGATCAACATAAGATGTTCACCATTGAAAACTACTCCATCTCACGTGATGATCGGTTATGGTTTAGTTGATTTGGATCACGTGATCACTTAGATGACTAGAGAGATGTCTGTCTAAGTGGGAGTTCTTAAGTAATATGATTAATTGAACTTAAATTTATCATGAACTTAGTACCGATAGTATCTTGCTTGTCTATGTCTGTTTGTAGATAGATGGCTCGTCTTTGTTGTTCCGTTGAATTTTAATGCGTTCCTTGAGAAAGCAAAGTTGAAAGATGATGGTAGCAATTACACGGATCGGGTCCGTAACCTTGAGGATTATCCTCATTGCTGCACGTAAGAGTTACGTCTGGATGCACCGCTAGGTGCCGTGCCTTCTGCTGATGCAACCGATTTACATTAAGAACGCCCGCAGAGCAAAGTCGATGACTACTCTATAGTTCGATGTGCCATGCTTTACGGCTTAGAACCGGGTCTTCAACGACGTTTTGAAAGTCGTGGAGCATATGAGATGTTCCAAGAGTTGAAGTTGATATTTCAGCAGAATGCCCGGATTGAGAGATATGAAGTCTCCAATAAGTTCTATAGCTGCAAAATGGAGGAGAATGGGTGCATCGGTGAGCACATACTCAGAATGTCCGGGTATTACAATCACTTGACTCAACCGGGAGTTGATCTTCCGGATGATTGTGTCATTGATGTAATTCTTCAATCAACGCCACCAAGCTACAAAGGCTTCGTGATGAACTATAATATGCAAGGGTTAGTAAAGACTATGCTCGAGCTCTTCGCAATGCTTTGAAAGCTGCGGAGGTAGAAATCAAGAAGGAGCATCAAGTGTTGATGGTCAATAAGACCACTAGTTTCAAGAAGAAAGGCAAAGGGAAGAAGAAGGAACTTCAAGAAGAACAGCAAACAAGTTGCTGCTCAAGTGAAGAAACCCAAGTCTGGACCTAAACCTGAAACTGAGTGCTTCTCGCAAGCGCATCGGTCCTTTGGAAGCGGAACTGCCCCAAGTATTTGGCGGATAAGAAGGATGGCAAGGTGAACAAAGGTATATGTGATATACATGTTATTGATGTGTACCTTACTAGAGTTCGCAGTAGCACTGGGTATTTGATACTGGTTACATTGCTAATATTTGCAACTCAAACAGGGACTACTGATTGCGAACACCGGCAAAGGACGAGGTGACGATGCGTGGGAAATGGTTCCAAAGTCGATGTGATCGCGGTCGGCACGCTTACCTCTACATCTACCTTCGGGATTAGTTTTAGACCTAAATAATTGTTATTTGGTGCCAGCGTTAAGCATGAACATTATATCTGGATCTTGTTTGATGCGAGACGGTTATTCATTTAAATCAGAGAATAAAGGTTGTTCTATTTATATGAATAATATCTTTTATGGTCATGCACCCTTGAAGAGTGGTCTATTTTTAATGGATCTCGATAGTAGTGATACACATATTCATAATGTTGAAACCAAAAGATGCAGAGTTGATAATGATAGTGCGACTTATTTGTGGCATTGCCGTTTAGGTCATATCGGTGTAAAGCGCATGAAGAAACTCCATCTCGATGGACTTTTGGAGTCACTTGATTATGAATCACTTGGCACTTGCGTAACCGTGCCTCATGGGCAAGATGACTAAAACCCGTTCTCGGTACTATGGAGAGAGCAACAGATTTGTTGGAAATCATACATATGATGTATGTGGTCCAATGAATGTTGAGGCTCGTGGGGGATATCGTTATTTTCTCACCTTCACAGATGATTTAAGCAGATATGGGTATATCTTCTTAATGAAACATAAGTGCTGAGACATTTGAAAAGTTCAAAGAATTTCAGAGTGAAGTTGAAAATCATCGTAATAAGAAAATAAAGTTTCTTCGATCTGATCGTGGAGGCGAATATTTGAGTTACGAGTTTGGTCTACATTTGAAACAATGCGGAATAGTTTCGCAACTCACGCCACCCGGAACACCACAGCGCAATGGTGTGTCCGAATGTCGTAATCGCACTTTATTAGATATGGTGCGATCTATGATGTCTCTTACAGATTTACCGCTATCGTTTTGGGGTTATGCTCTTGAGACGGCCGCATTCACGCTGAATAGAACACCGTCAAAATCCGTTGAGACGACACCTTATGAACTGTGGTTTAGCAAGAAACCAAAGTTGTCGTTTCTTAAAGTTTGGGATGCGATGCTTATGTGAAAAAGCTTCAACCTGATAAGCTCGAACCTAAATCGGAGAAATGTGTCTTCATAGGATACCCAAAGGAGACAGTTGGGTACACCTTCTATCACAGATCCGAAGGCAAGACATTTGTTGCTAAGAATGGATCCTTTCTAGAGAAGGAGTTTCTCTCGAAAGAAGTGAGTGGGAGGAAAGTAGAACTTGATGAGGTAACTGTACCTTCTCCCTTATTGGAAAGTAGTTTATCACGTAAACCAGTTTCGCGACATCTACACCAAATAGTGAGGAAGTTGATGATGTTGATCATGAAACTTCAGATCAAGTTACTACAGAACCTCGTAGATCAACCAGAATAAAAACCGCACTGTGAGTGGTACGGCAATCCTGTTCGGAAATCATGCTACTAGATCATGATGAACCTACGAACTATGAAGAAGCGATGGTGAGCCCAGATTCCATAAAATGGCTTGAGGCCATGAAATCCGAGATAGGATCCATGTATGAAAACAAAGTGTGGACTTTGGTTGACTTGCCCGAGGGTCGGCAAGCAATAGAAAACAAGTGGATCTTCAAGAAGAAGACCGACGCCGACGGTAATATTGTTGTCTACAAAGCTCGACTTGTCGCAAAGGGTTTTCGACAAGTTCAAGGGATTGACTACGATGAGACCTTCTCACCAGAAGCGATGCTTAAGTCTGTCCGAATCATGTTAGCAATTGCCGCATTTTATGATTATGAAATATGGCAAATGGATGTAAAGACCGCATTCTGAATGGGTTTCGGAAGAAGAGTTGTATATGATGCAACCAGAAGGTTTTATCGATCCAAAGGGAGCTAACAAAGTGTGCAAGCTCAATGATCCATTTATGGACTGGTGCAAGCATCTCGGAGTTGGAATAAACGCTTTGATAGTGTGATCAAAGCATTTGGGTTTATCTGAGACTTATGGAGAAGCCTGTATTTACAAGAAAGTGAGTGGGAGCTCTATAGCATTTACGATATTATATGTAGATGACATATTGTTGATCGGAAATGATATAGAATTTCTGGATAGCATAAAGGGATACTTGAACAAGAGTTTTTCGATGAAAGACCTTGGTAAAGCTACTTACATATTGGGCATCAAGATCTATAGAGATAGATCAAGACGCTTAATTGGACTTTCACAAAGCACATACCTTGATAAAGTTTTGAAGAAGTTCAAAATGGATCGTGCAAAGAAAGGTTTTTACTGTATTACAAGGTGTGAAATTGAGTCGGACTCAATGCCCGACCACAGCAGAAGATAGAGAGAAAATGAAAGATGTTCCTATGCTTCAGCCATAGGCTCTATCATGTATGCAATGCTGTGTACCGGACTGACGTATGCTTAGCTGTAAGCTTGGCGGGAAGGTACCAAAGTAATCCAGGAGTGGATCCTTTGGACAGCGGTCAAGAACATCCTGAAATACCCGAAAAGGACTAAGGATATGTTTCTCGTATATGGAGGTGACAAAGAGCTAGTCGTAAATGGTTACGTCGATGTAAGCTTTGACATCGATCCGGACGATTCTAAATCGCAAACCGGATACGTGTTTTTGTTAAACGGTGGAGCTGTCGGTTGGTGCAGTTCTAAACAAAGCGCCGTGGCGGGATCTACATGTGAAGCGGAATACATAGCTGCTTGGAAGCAGCAAATGAAGGAGTCTGGATGAAAGAGTTCATTTCCGATCTAGGTGTTAGACCTAGTGCATCGGGACCAATGATGATCTTCTGTGACAATACGGGTGCAATTGCCTTGGCAATGGAATCCAGATTTCACAAGAGGACCAAGCACATCAAAAGACGCTTCAATTCCTTTCGGGACCAAGTCCAAGTGGGAGACATAGAGATTTGCAAAGTACATACGGATCTGAACATTGCAGACCTGCTGACTAAGCCTCTTCCACGAGCAAAACATGATCAGCACCAAGACTCCATGGGTGTTAGAATCATTCTTGAGTGAACTAGATTATTGACTCTAGTGCAAGTGGGAGACTGAAGGAAATATGCCCTAGAGGCAATAATAAAGTTATTATTTATTTCCTTATATCATGATAAATGTTTATTATTCATGCTAGAATTGTATTAACCGGAAACATAATACATGTGTGAATACATAGACAAACAGAGTGTCACTAGTATGCCTCTACTTGACTAGCTCGTTAATCAAAGATGGTTATGTTTCCTAACCATAGACATGAGTTGTCATTTGATTAACGGGATCACATCATTAGGAGAATGATCTGATTGACATGACCCATTCCGTTAGCCTAGCACTTGATCGCTTAGTATGTTGCTGTTGCTTTCTTCATAACTTATACATGTTCCTATAACTATGAGATTATGCGACTCTGCCACCGGAGGAACACTTTGGGTACTACCAAACGTCACAACGTAATCGGGTGATTATAAAGGAGTACTACAGTGTGTCTCCAAAGGTACTTGTTGGGTTGGCGATTTCGAGATTAGGTTTTGTCACTCCGATTGCTCGGAGAGGTATCTCTGGGCCTTCTCGGTAATACACATCACATAAGCCTTGCAAGCATTGCAACTAATGAGTTAGTTGTGAGATGATGTATTACGTAACGAGTAAAGAGACTTGCCGGTAACGAGATTGAACTAGGTATTGGATACCGACGATCGAATCTCGGGCAAGTAACATACCGATGACAAAGGGAACAACGTATGTTGTTATGCGGTTCCGACCGATAAAGATCTTCGTAGAATATGTAGGAACCAATATGGGCATCCAGGTCCCGCTATTGGTTATTGACCGGAGATGTGTCTCTGTCATGTCTACATTGTTCTCGAACCGTAGGGTCCGCACGCTTAAGGTTTCGATGACGGTTATATTATGAGTTTGTGTATTTTGATGTACCGAAGGTTGTTCGGAGTCCCGGATATGATCACGGACATGACGAGGAGTCTCGAAATGGTCGAGACATAAAGATTGATATATTGGACGGATATATTTGGACACCGGACAGGTTCCGGAGAAGTTTGGAGCTCTGGGAGGTTACCGGAACCCCCGGGGAGGTATATGGGCCTTATTGGGCCCATGTAGGAGGAAGGGAGAAGGAACAAGGAGGGGCGCGCCCCAAGCCCAATCCGAATTGGGGAGGGGGGCCGCCCCCTTCCTTTCTCCTTCCCTCTTCCTATTCCTACTACTAGTACTTATTCCTAATACTAGTACTCCTTCCTTTCCCTCCAAATAAGATAAGGAAAGAGAGGGAAACCTACTTGGAGTAGGTTTCCCCCTCCTGGTGCGCCCCTTGGGCCGCCACCTCCTCCTCCTCTCCTTTATATCACGGGAGGGGGGGCACCCTAGGACACACAAGTTGATCCTTGAGATCGTTCTCAGCCGTGTGCGGTGCCCCCTCCACCATATTCCACCTCGGTCATATCGTAGCGGTGCTTAGGCGAAGCCTGCGACGGTGAAACATCAAGATCGTCCTACCACGCCGTCAGGCCGACGGAACTCCTTCTCTCCGGAGCTCTGGATCGGAGCCCGTGGAGCGCCATCGAGCCTAACGTGTGCCAAGAACTCGGAGGCGCCGGAGTAACGGCGCTGGGATCGGCTGGATCGTGAGGAGAACGTACGACTACTTCCTCTACGTCATCTTCGACTCGGAGGTGCCGGAGTAACGCGCTGGGATCGGCAGGATCGCGAGGAGAACGTCGACTACTTCCTCTACGTTGTGATCGCTTCCGCCACGGTCTACGAGTGCGAGACAACACTTTCCCCTCTCGTTGCTATGCCATCACCATGGTCCTGTGTGTGCGTAGGAAAATTTTTGAAATTACTGCGTTCCCCAACAAAAGTTCCATGGATTTGCGGTCAACACTGAATACCACAGGAAAATTAAGAAAACTAACGAGTACAACAGAGGTGAGATGAGGTGCCACAAGGCACGGAGGAACAAGAAGGGGAAAGGTGTTGCGCCTGTCGTTCCGGAACGAAAGAGAGGTATCATTCTCAAGACGGAATGCCCTGTCCGGTGTAAGCTAAACGTAGATGGAGCACAGTGGGTGGTCACTGAATATTTTGACGAGCACAACCACAAACTCATAAAGAAGTTCGACCTGGTAAAATTTCTGACCGCCCACAAAGGATTCACCCCCGTCAAAAGGCAATTCGTAAAGCTGCTACATGATTGCAACGTCGGTCCATCAAGAATGGTCCAGATACTATCACTCATCCACAGCAAAAAGGGGACTCTGAGTAGCATGTCCTACATACCAGCTGACGTCACAAACCTACAGGCAAAGTACCGTAGAGAGAGCAAGTTGGCTGACATAGAGGCCACAATGGCCTACTTCGATGAGAAAGCGAAGGAAGATCCAGATTTCTTCTACAGGATAAGGTTGGACGATGAGGACCGTGTCAGGAACATGTATTGGGTGGATGGTGCTGCAAGGAGAGCCTACAAACATTTCCGAGATTGCATTTCATTCAACGCGACGTATCTCACTAATATGTACAAGATGCCATGCGCTCCGTTCATAGGAATAAATAACCACAATCAGTCGTTGCAGTTCGGTTGCGGGCTCGTTCGGAACGAAGACACGGATGGGTACGTTTGGCTGTTCAAGACTTTCTTGGAGTGCATGGATGGACTTGCTCCGATGAACATAATAACAGACCAGGATTTCAGCATGCGTGCAGGCATAGAGGAGGTCTTTCCGTTGGCAGTGCACAGGCACTGCAGGTGGCACATTATAAAGAAGGCTGAGGAGATGCTAGGACCGTTCTTTGTCGACTGGCCCGTCGAGCTGCATAAGGCATTCGAGCTGTGCGTGGACCACAGCTTAACGGTGGAGGAGTTTGAAAGGAGCTGGACGGCCATGACTGAAACACATCAAGTCCAAGACAACGAGACTCTTGTTAGCCTGTGGGAGAAGCGAATGTACTGGGTGTCGGCCTACTTCATGCAGTGCTTCTTCCCCTTTCTGCAGACTACATGGCGCAATGAGGGGTTCAATGCTGTTTTGAAGCGATGCGTGAGCCTGGCAACTCATTGTTACAGCTTTGCCAAGCGGTACACAGCTTTGCAACAAAAATTATGGGATCTGAGCTACAACAAGAAGCGACCACAGCACTAAAGCAGCCAAAATTGCTAACGTATTTACCGATGGAGAGGCAAATGAGCAAGATATACACCAACAAGATCTTTAACAAGTAAGTCAGTTGCGTTACAGCCTTATTTGCGCAAAAGCACTAAGGCAGTAGGTGCCATATAGAGTGCAATGGAGTTGCCATGATATGCAGTTGCCATGTTTAATGAAATACTGTTTGCCATGCTTACTCAGCTGCAGTTGCCATGTTCAATAAAAATTCTGTTTGCCATGCTTGCTCGGATGCATTTTTCATATTCAATGACGTGCAGTTGCCATGTTTAATGCACTGTACTTCCATTGGGGCATGTTGGTATGCAAATGCCAATGTCAACTGAAAAATGTTATATTGTCGACACATATGCTGAATGCAGTTGCCATGTTTACTAAAATGCATCTGCCATGTTTGTTGAAATGCAATTGCCATGTTTACTCAACTGTAGATGCCATGTTTAATAAAAATGCAGTTGCCATGTTTTATGAAATGTGCTTCCATTTGGGAATGTTGGTGTGGAAATAGCGATGCGATTGAAAATGTACTACAGTTGCCATGTCTAGTGTACTGCAGTTGCCATGTCTGGTGTACTGCAGTTGCCATGTCTAATGTATTACAGTCGCCATGTCTAATGTACAATATTTGCCATGTTCAATGTACTATGTTTGCCATGTTCAAACAAAATGTATTTCTATTTTCATGACAACATAAGGTGGTACAAAAAAAGAGCGCATGATAGTTTAACAGAAAACACACAAAACTTGCAGATTCCAGGAAGAAATAAAGCGTGCGGCATGTTCACGGCTTTCTGGTGGACGAACATACGTTCAAGGTGTGTTCTATTTTGGGCATGTCAGATTCAGAACCTGAAGACCCGGACAAAGGAAGGAACTACTTCGTCAAAGCCTCGATAGGCGAAGGCGAGTACTACTGCCAATGCTGCAAGTTTGAACGGGACGGCATTGTGTGCTGTCACATACTAAAAGTAATGGACATGAACGCTGTGACACGGATGCCCCGCCATTTCATAAGGCGGCGATGGACTTGGGACGCTGACGACGCGTTGGCGCCGCAGACAACAAACGCAGTTCTGGCTGTGCATGACGAGAGACCTGAGTCAACCATGGAAGCCGTGAGGCACGTTGTGCTGACAAAGAACTATGCTGAGCTAATTGATGAAGCGTGCAAGAGTGATGAGACAGCGAGAGTCGTAGAAAAATACAGGAAGGCCCTAAAAAGAGAGCTTGATGAGATCAAGAAGAGGAAAGCTGAGGAAGCCTTACACCGGTTCCCCCGCACATCAAGTGTGCCTTCATCCACGGGGCCATCATCTGAAAACTCGGAGATAGGATCTGGAACAGCAAACACACAAACCTGTGTCAGAACCCACCCCGTTCCATCACAAAGGGACGTCCAAGAGAGGTAAGGTACAAGTCGGGATTGGAGATTCAAGCAAAACACAAGAAAACTAAGAAAGGGACGGGCAATCCATAAGCACAAATTGGGGCGCTATGACATGGTCCTGTTGGGGAACGTAGTAATTTCAAAAAAATTCCTACGCACACGCAAGATCATGGTGATGCATAGAAACGAGAGGGGGAGTGTATCTTCATACCCTTGAAGATCGCTAAGCGGAAGCGTTTATCAACGCGGTTGATGTAGTCGTACGTCTTCATGATCCGACCAATCCAAGTACCGAGCATACGGCACCTCCGGAAGTTACGCACATCGCTCAGCTCGATGACGTCCTCGCCTTCTCGATCCAGCAAGACGGGCGAAGTAGTAGATGAGTTCCGGCAGCACGACGATGTGGTGACGGTGTTGGTGAAGAACAATCTCCTCTGGGCTTCGCCTAAGCACTACGGAAACTATGACGAAGGATAAACTAGAGGGGACGGGGTTGCCGGCACACGGCTTGGTGTTTCTTGATGTGTCTTTGGTGCTAGCCCTGCCCCTCTATTTATATGTTGAGCCTTGGGGTGAAACTTGGAGTAAAATCCTCCACAAAGTCGGTTTCTCCCGAAGGCAAGAGTCCTTCTCAGACTCCAGGGCAGACGCCTTGAGGTTCCCGGCGTCTGGACCCAGACGCAAGGGACCCTGGCGTCTGGCCCCTGGACTCCGCAAAACTTCCTTTTGCGCTTTCCAAAAACCTTGTGGGCTTTCCCCTTTGGCCCAAATAACGTGTTCTCGTACCCAAACATTTCGGGAAACATCCGGAACCCCTTCCGGTGAATTCCGGAACCCTTCCGGAGATCAAACACTATTATCCCATATATCAAACTTTATCTCCGGACCATTCCGGAGTTCCTCGTCATGTCCATGATCTCATCCGGGACTCCGAACAACATTCGGTTACCAACATACATAACTCATATAATACTATATAAATCAGCGAAGCGTTAAGCGTGCGGACCCTACGGGTTAGAGAACTATGTAGACATGACCGAGACACGTTTCCGGTCAATAACCAATAAGCGGGACCTGGATGCCCATATTGGCTCCCACATATTCTCTGAAGATCTTTATCGGTCAAACCGCATAACAACATATGTTGTTCCCTTTGTCATCGGTATGTTACTTGCCCGAGATTCGATCGTCGGTATCTCAATACCTAGTTCAATCTCGTTACCACAAGAAGTCTCTTTACTCGTTCCGTAATACATCATCCCGCAACTAACTAATTAGTTGCAATTCTTGCAAGGCTTATAGTTATGTGCATTACCGAGTGGGCCCAGAGATACCTCTCCGACAATCGGAGTGACAAATCCTAATCTCGAAATACGCCAACCCAACATGTACCTTCGGAGACACCTGTAGAGCTCCTTTATAATCACCCGGTTACGTTGTGACGTTTGGTAGCACACAAAGTGTTCCTCCGGTAAACGGGAGTTGCATAATCTCATAGTCATAGGAACATGTATAAGTCATGAAGAAAGCAATAGCAACATACTAAACGCTCAAGTGCTAAGCTAACGGAATGGGTCTAGTCAATCACATCATTCTCCTAATGATGTGATCCCGTTAATCAAATGACAACTCTTTTGTTCATGGCTAGGAAACATAACCATCTTTGATAAACGAGCTAGTCAAGTAGAGGCATGCTAGTGACACTATGTTTGTCTATGTATTCACACATGTATTATGTTTCCGATTAATACAATTCTAGCATGAATAATAAACATTTATCATGCTATAAGGAAATAAATAATAACTTTATTATTGCCTCTAGGGCATATTTCCTTCAGTCTCCCACTTGCACTAGAGTCAATAATCTAGTTCACATCATCATGTGATTCAACACCAGTATTCACATCTGTATGTGATTAACACCCGTAGTTCACATCGTCATGTGACTAACACCCAAAGGGTTTACTAGAGTCAATAATCTAGTTCACATTGCCATGTGATTAACACCCAAAGAGTACTAAGGTATGATCATGTTTTGCTCATGAGAGATGCTTAGTCAACAGGTCTGTCACATTCAGAGCCGTATGTATTTTGCAAATATTCTATGTCTACAATGCTCTACACGGAGCTACTCTAGCTAATTGCTCCCACTTTCAATATGTATCCAGATTGAGACTTAGGGTCATCTGGATCGGTGTAAAAAGCTTGCATCGATGTAACTCTTTACGAAGGGCTTTTTTATCACCTCCATAATCGAGAAATATTTCCTTAGTCCTCACTAAGGATGTTCTTGACCAATGTCCAGTGATCTACTCCTAGATCACTATTTCCTTGCCAAATTCAGAGCAAGGTATACAATAGGTCTGGTACATAGCATAGCATACTTTATAGAACCTATGACTGAGGCATAGGGAATGACTTTCATTCTCTTTTCTATTTTCTGCCGTGGTCGGGATTTGAGTCTTACTCAATTTCATACCTTTGTAACACAGGCAAAAAATTTCTTTGACTGTTCCATTTTGAACTACTTCAAAATCTTGACAAGGTATGTACTTATTGAAAAAACTTATCAAGCGTCTTGATCTATCTCAATAGATCTTGATGCTCAATATGTAAGTAGCTTTCTTGAGGTCTTTCTTTTAAAGAACTCCTTTCAAATACTCCTTTATGCTTTCCGAAAAATTCTACATCATTTCGATCAACAATATGTTACTCACATATATTTATCGGAAAAGGCGGTAGTGCTCCCACTCACTTTATTGTAAATACAGGCTTCACCGCAAGTCTGTATAAAACTATATGCTTTGATCAACTTATCAAAGCGTGTATTCCAACTCGAGATGCTTGCACCAGTCCATAGATGGATCATTTGGAGCTTGCACATTTTGTTAGCACCTTTAGGATTGACAAAACCTTCTGGTTGCATCATATACAACTCTTCTTTAAGAAAACCATTAAGGAATGCATTTTTGACATCCATTTGCCAGATTTCATAAAATGTGGCACTTGCTAACATGATTCGGACAGACTTAAACATCGCTACAGTTGAGAAAATCTCATTGTAGTCAACACCTTGAACTTGTCGAAAACCTTTTTGTGACAAGTCGAGCTTTGTAGATAGTAACACTACTGTCATCATCTGTCTTCCTCTTGAAGATCTATTTATACAATATGGCTTGCCGATCATCGGGCAACTCCACCAAAGTCCATACTTTGTTCTCATACATGGATCCCATCTCAGATTTCATGGCCTCAAGCCATTTCACGGAATCTGGGCTCATCATCGCTTCCTCATAGTTCGTAGGTTTATCATGGTCTAGTAACATGACTTCCAGAATAGGATTACCGTACCACTCTGGTGCGGATCTTGCTCTAGTTGACCTACGAGGTTCGGTAGTAACTTGATCTTAAGTTTCATGATCATCATCATTAGCTTCCTCACTAATTGGTGTAGGTATCACTGGAACTGATTTCAATGATGAACTAGTTTCCAATTTGGGAGAAGGTACAAATTACCTTATCAAGCTCTACTTTCCTCCCACTCACTTCTTTCGAGAGAAACTCCTTCTCTCGAAAGGATCCATTTTAGCAACGAATATTTTGCCTTCAGATCTGTGATAGAAGGTGTACCTAACAGTTTCCTTTGGGTATTCTATGAAGACGCACTTCTCCAATTTGGGTTCGAGCTTATCATGTTGAATCTTTTTCACATAAGCATCGCAGCCCCAAACTTTAAGAAATGACAGCTTAGGTTTACTGCTAAACCATAGTTCATACGGTGTCGTCTCAACGGATTTGGATGGTGCCCTTTTTTAACTTGAATGCAGCTGTCTCTAATGCATAACCCCAAAACGATAGTGGTAGATTGGTAAGAGACATCATAGATTGCACCATATCTAATAAAATACGGTTATGACGTTCGGACACACCATTATGCTGTGGTGTTCCATGTGGCGTGAGCTGTGAAACTATTCCACTTTATTTAAAATGAAGGCCAAAACTCGTAGCTCAAATATTCATTTCTACGATCAAATCATAGAAACTTTATTTTCTTGTTACGATGATTTTTCCACTTCACTCTGAAATTCTTTGAACCTTTCAACTATTTCAGACTTATGTTTCATCAAGTAGATATACCCATATCTGCTCAAATCATCTGTGAAGGTCAGAAAATAACTATACCATACGAGCATCAACACTCATTGGATCGCATACATCGGTATGTATTATTTCCAACAAGTCAGTAGCTCGTTCCATTGTTCCGGAGAACGGAGTTTTAGTCATCTTGCCCAAAAGGCACGGTTCGCAAGCATCAAATGATTCATAACCAAGTGATTCCGAAAATCCATCTTTATGGAGTTTCTTCATGTGCTTTACACCGATATGACCCAAACGGCGATTACCACAAATAAGTTGCACTATCATTATTAACTTTGCATCTTTTGGCATCAATATTATGAATATGTGTATCACTACGATCGAGATCCAACAAACTATTTTCATTGGGTGTATGACCATTTGAAGGTTTTATTCATGTAGACAGAACAACAATTATTCTCTGACTTTAAATGAATAACCGTATTGCAATAAACATGATCAAATCATATTCATGCTCAACGCTGCCAAATAACATTTATTTAGGTTTAACACTAATCCCGAAAGTATAGGGAGTGTGCGATGATGATCATATCAATCTTGGAACTACTTCCAACACTCATCGTCACTTCCCCTTCAACTAGTCTCTGTTTATTCCGTAACTCCTATTTCGAGTTACTAATCTTAGCAACCGAACAAGTATCAAATACTCAGGGGCTACAATAAACACTAGTAAGGCACACATCAATAACCTGTATATCAAATATACCCTTGTTCACTTTGCCATCCTTCTTATCCACCAAATATTTAGGGCATTTCCGCTTCCAGTGACCATTTCCTTTGTAGTGTAAGCACTCAGTTTCAGGCTTTGGTCCAGCTTTGGTCTTCTTCACGGGAGTGACAACTTGTTTGCCATTCTACTTGAAGTTTCCCTTTCTTTCCCTTTGCCCTTTTCTTGAAACTAGTGGTCTTGTCAATCATCAACACTTGATGCTCTTTCTTGATTTCTACCTTCGTCGATTTCAACATCACCAAGAGCTCGGGAATCGTTTTTTGTCATCCCTTGCATACTATAGTTCATCACGAAGTTCTAGTAACTTAGTGATGGTGACTGGAGAATTCTGTCAATCACTATCTTATCTGGAAGATTAACTCCCACTTGATTCAAGCGATTGAAGTACCCAGACAATCTGAGCACATGCTCACTAGTTGAGCGATTCTCCTCCATCTTTTAGCTATAGAACTTGTTGGAGACTTCATATCTCTCAACTAGGGTATTTGCTTGAAATATTAACTTCAATTCCTGGAACATCTCATATGGTCCATGACGTTCAAAACGTCTTTGAAGTCCCGATTCTAAGCCGTTAAGCATGGTGCACTAAACTATCAAGTAGTTATCATATTGAGCTAGCCAAACGTTCATAACGTTTGCATCTGCTCCTGCAATAGGTCTGTCACCTAGCGGTGCATCAAGGACATAATTCTTCTGTGCAGCAATGAGGATAAACCTCAGATCACGGATCCAATCCACATCATTGCTACTAACATCTTTCAACACAATTTTCTCTAGGAACATATCAAAATAAACATTTGAAAGCAACAACGCGAGCTATTGATCTACAACATAATTCGCAAAATACTACCAGGACTAAGTTCATGATAAATTTAAGTTCAATTAATCATATTACTTAAGAACTCCCACTTGAGACATCTCTCTAGTCATCTAAGTGATCACGTGATCCAAATCAACTAAACCATGTCCGATCATCACGTGAGATGGAGTAGTTTTAATGGTGAACATCACTATGTTGATCATATCTACTATATGATTCACGCTCGACCTTTCGGTCTCCGTGTTCCGAGGCCATATCTGTATATGCTAGGCTCGTCAAGTTTAACTTGAGTATTCCGCGTGTGCAACTGTTTTGCACCCGTTGTATTTGAACGTAGAGCCTATCACACCCGATCATCACGTGGTGTCTCAGCACGAAGAACTTTCGCAACGGTGCATACTCAGGGAGAACACTTCTTGATAATTAGTGAGAGGTCATCTTAAAATGCTACCGTCAATCAAAACAAGATAATATGCATAAAAGGATAAACATCACATGCAATCAATATAAGCGATATGATATGGCCATCATCATCTTGTGCTTGTGATCTCCATCTCCGAAGCACCGTCGTGATCACCATCGTCACCGGCGCGACACCTTGATCTCCATCGTAGCATCGTTGTCGTTACGCCATCTATTGCTTCTACGACTATCGCTACCGCTTAGTGATAAAGTAAAGCAATTACAGGGCGTTTGCATTTCACACAATAAAGCGACAACCATATGGCTCCTGCAAGTTGCCGATAATTCGGTTACAAAACATGATCATCTCATACAATAAAATATAGCATCGCGTCTTGACCATATCACATCACAACATGCCCTGCAAAAACAAGTTAGACGTCCTCTACTTTGTTGTTGCAAGTTTTACGTGGCTGCTACGGGCTGAGCAAGAGCCGTTCTTACCTACGCATCAAAACCACAACGATAGTTCGTCAAGTTAGTGCTGTTTTAACCTTCGCAAGGACCGGGCGTAGCCACACTCGGTTCAACTAAAGTTAGAGAAATAGACACCCGCCAGCCACCTGTGTGCAAAGCACGTCGGTAGAACCAGTCTCGCGTAAGCGTACGCGTAATGTCGGTCCGGGCCGCTTCATCCAACAATACCGCCGAACCAAAGTATGACATGCTGGTAAGCAGTATGCCTTGTATCGCCCACAACTCACTTGTGTTCTACTCGTGCATATAACATCAACGCATAAAACCTGGCTCGGATGCCACTATTGGGGAACGTAGTAATTCATAAAATTTCCTACGCACACGCAATATCATGGTGAGGGGGAGTGTATCTTCATACCCTTGAAGATCGCTAAGCGGAAGCGTTTATCAACGCGGTTGATGTAGTCGTGCATCTTCATGATCCAACCGATCCAAGTACCGAACACACGGCACCTCCGAGTTCTGTACACGTTTAGCTCGATGACGTCCTCGCCTTCTTGATCCAGCAAGACGGGCGAAGTAGTAGATGAGTTCCGGCAGCACGACGGCGTGGTGACGGTGTTGGTGAAGAACAATCTCCGCAGGGCTTCGCCTAAGCACCACGGAAACTATGACGAAGGATAAACTAGAGGGGACGGGGTTGCGGCACACGGCTTGGTGTTTCTTGATGTGTCTTTGGTGCTAGCCCTGCCCTCTATTTATATGTTGAGCCTTGGGGTCGAAACTTGGAGTAAAGCCTCCACAAAGTCGGTTTCACCCGAAAGGCAAGAGTCCTTCTCGGACTCGAGGGCGACGCCTTGAGGTTCCCGACGTCTGGACCTGCACGCCGAGGACCACAACCCGGCCTGGACTCCGCAAAACTTCCTTTTGCGCTTTCCAAAAACCTTGTGGGCTTTTCCCCTTTGGCCCAAATAACGTGTTCTCGTACCCAAACATTTCGGGAAACATCCGGAACCCCTTAGGTGAATTCGGAACCCTTCGGAGATCAAACACTATTATCCCATATATCAAACTTTATCTCCGGACCATATCGGAGTTCCTCGTCATGTCCATGATCTCATCCGGGACTCGAACAATATTCGTTACCAACATACATAACTCATATAATACTATATCACAATCAGCGAAGCGTTAAGCGTCACGGACCCTACGGGTTCGAGAACTATGTAGACATGACCAAGACACGTTTCCGGTCAATAACCAATAGCGGGACCTGGATGCCCATATTGGCTCCCACATATTCTACGAAGATCTTTATCGGTCAAATCGCATAACAACATACGTTGTTCCCTTTGTCATCGGTATGTTAATTGCCCGATATTCGACCGTCGGTATCTCAATACCTAGTTCAATCTCGTTACCGGCAAGTCTCTTTACTCGTTCCGTAATACATCATCCCGCAACTAACTAATTAGTTGCAATGCTTGTAAGGCTTATAGTGATGTGCATTACCGAGTGGGCCCAGAGATACCTCTCCGACAATCGGAGTGACAAATCCTAATCTTGAAATACGCCAACCCAACATGTACCTTCGGAGACACTGAGAGCTCCTTTATAATCACCCGATTCACGTTGTGACGTTTGGTAGCACACAAAGTGTTCCAACGGTGGCAGGAGTTGCATAATCTCATAGTCATAGGAACATGTATAAGTCATGAAGAAAGCAATAGCAACATACTAAGCGATCAAGTGCTAAGCTAACGGAATGGGTCAAGTCAATCACATCATTCTCCTAATGATGTGATCCCGTTAATCAAATGACAACTCTTTTGTCCATGGCTAGGAAACATAACCATCTTTGATAAACGAGCTAGTCAAGTAGAGGCATACTAGTGACACTATGTTTGTCTATGTATTCACACATGTATTATGTTTCCGGTTAATACAATTCTAGCATGAATAATAAACATTTATCATGATATAAGGAAATAAATAATAACTTTATTATTGCCTCTAGGCCATATTTCCTTCAGGTCCTTGTGGACATTTTGTTTTGTACCCTAGATGTTGAGAATTTTTTTTAAATTAGGAGAATGACTCTTGAGGGGCATCAGAAGTTGAAGGAAAAAACATTGAATGGATAAATGCAGTTGCCATGTTATGGGTACTTAATCTGCCATGTTATGTGTAGTTAATCTGCCATGTTATGTGTAGTTAGTCTGCCATGCTATTTTATACTAAATATGCCATGCTATTTTATACTAAATATGTCATGCTAGTTGTACTGGATCTGCCATGTTAGTTGTACTGGATCTGCCATGTTAGTTGTACTGGATCTGCCATGTTAATTATGCTGGATCTGCCGTGTTGTTTGTATTGGATCTGTCATGTTAGATGTACTGAAAATATGCCATGGTATTTGTAATGACTCTGCATGGCATATATTTCCATGACAATTCGACGCGGTTTAGTGACACATAGTGTGTTGTGTGCAATGTATGGGAAACAAGTTGGAAAAAGCGTAACGTGCATAAACCGCAGCAAAGGTTGTGGCTACATGATCAACCTACCCATGCTAGCCGGTGCAGTTAGCGATGAAAAAGAAGAAGCAAAATAGCCAAAATGAAAAACGACGATGACTTTCACTACCCATGTCTGATGAACTACATTTGCCATGTTTAAAAACATCGTAGACGCATTCGAAACAAAGAACCGGGTGCTAGAAGCGATAAAACCATAGTAATAATGATAAACATAAAACATATCTGTCAGAACGCCTAAAAAGGTTCGCATCCACACATATATTACAGAGACTATTCAAATGTCGCTCACACACCACCACTACATAGTAGGCTACGCGGGGTTGCAGTCATAACATAGCACACGGACATAGTTTTTGACGAGAACAAAGAGATAGTACCTTACATTCCTCGGCAACAGAATGTAAGGTATGCGTCCGGTGTGTAACGCCACGTGATCACTTGTACTTCTTGATGACTTTCTTGACAGCTTCCTCCACGAACTCGCGTGCTCCGGACCGCTTGTTGAAACCTTCATTCGTCAACCAGTTCCATGTGTAGATTTTCCAGAGCTCAATGACTGTTGCAGCTGTGACAGCGGGGACAAGTCTACCTTCCCACTTTGCGAAGTATTCCAACGTGTGAAAGCCACAGTCCGTCCTGCACAAGAAAAAGAGTCAGGTGAACTCGCAAAAAGGACAGACATAGCAATGACAGACTTCAATTCAGATGTAACAACAAAAGAGGGGTTGGATTGATGTAAATGGCACATGAAGGAGGGGGGTAAGAAATTACGTGTTCCCTTGCTTCGCAGTCGCCACGTACTCGATCGGAAATGCCCGATCTGGACCTTTGAGTGTTAAGTAGGACGGTTCCATGTCTCTTTGAGGTTGTTGATGAAGAATTCAACATGCGTAGTAAGGTGCGCATCGGCTGCGAACGGATTGAATCAAGCACCTCAAAACGTTGGTTCTTCAGGTCAAGACAGATCGCATAGTGGTGACCACACTTGTCGTGTGGGTCATGTGGTGCAAGCTCCTGGAACATGGGGAACATGACCTGCATTTAAAAGTGAAGGAAATGAGAAGCAGAGTTCACATGAAGAACAACAGAGGGACAAAAATAGTAGAATCACGTAGAATGTTTGGTTATGGGTGGGGGTAGTTGAAAGAAAGTTGCCGTCCATGTATGAACAAAATTTGCCATGTATTTTACTATGAAGTTGCCACATAGTTTGCATGGGATGCAAAAATCAAAAAGTCAGTTTGCACGGCAGCTGTTGCCACATGAAACATCTGCCACATAAACAGAGTGCAGATGATGGCAAAAAACCATACCATGTGAAAAAAAAGTGCAAACAGGGAAGGAGTACTCACATATTTCTTCAGTGTGAGCTTGAATTCACCGTGTTGAGCGAAATTCTTCCTCAGGATTTTGTGGTGGAAGTCACCATCCCATATTTTGCAGGTCACCTTTGTAATGCATGATTATTTTGTCGGCACACACATCCGTGTGATTGTTGATGTAGTCGATCCCGCATGCAACTACATTAAATCGACATTTTACCGTTTAGCCTCACGGACTCGGCAAGATCACCCAGGTCGACGTACGTCGCTTCGCATTGAATGACCTTGGTTCTGTCCAAACATGAGCTGTATGAAAACGATATAACATGAAAGAATCATGCCTACTAAGTAAAAAAATGAAAGAACTAAAACGTAAGAGTATCATGTATAGAAAGTATGAAGAAAATGAATGGTAAAAAAGGAGCAAAGCAAAATGAGAGATTATGGGGTGTGGTCATTTACGCTTTCAGCTCCTTCATGTGCTTGCTGCTGGTCCTCGCTTTTCCAAACCGCTTGACAATATCGTACAGCTGGGTCTGTTCCTTAGTGGCCCTGAATTCGGGCTCGTAGTCTTCCGTGGGAGGTGGGTGAACTACCCTCTGCTGCCTCACAGAACTATGGGTGGCACTCCTAATGGTATCCTCAGATACCGTATCTGCAGGCACGTTGGAACTTGATTGCCCTTGCCCTCGTGAGGACCTCCTCTGCAATGCTGCATCCTCGATCCTGCGGTAAGTTTCATCAAGTGACGGTGAAATCTCCTTAGGGGTGGCTGCAAGGATAAAAAAAGTGGATTAGGATACCTAGAAATCAAAAACAGATGGATTGTGAGAAGATAGGGTGCATGATGTGAGATGTAGGTACAAAAAGAGGGGAGTTGCCATGTGTGGTGCAACTACAGTGGCCATGTCATAGCAACTACAGTTGCCATGTAGTTGCACTGTAGTTGCCATCTAGTTGGACTGTAGTTGCCATGTCACAGCAACTACAGTTGCCATGTTGTGTCAACTCCACTTGCCATGTGCTTGCCGTATGGAAAATGCAGGTGACATGGTGCAGCAAATCCAGTTGCCATGTGTATTGCACTGTATTTTTCCATGTGACAACAACTATAGTTGCCATGTTGAATAAACTTCAGTTGCCATGTGGTTGCCCAATGTAAAATGCAGCATGGCAGCAAAAAAAATGTAGGTGACATGGTGCATCAAATCCAGTTGCCATGTCATCACATGTCAGTTGCCATCACAAGTGAGAATCCCCAAAAAATATGATTGGGACAAAAGTCAAACTACAAAGATGTATACAAGAAAATCATAAGGACATGATAAATGTACCTTGCACTATCGGCTCTGCGAACTTGATGACCTTCCCGCCTCGACCATTGGCTGCGCCATCATTGCGAGCATGCCTCCCGGAAAGCAAAGGCAAGCGGCATAGGATCCGCACCACCGGGTTGATCTTGACTGATGCCAAGGCTGAAGCTCGGTGGGGTGAAGGTCATTGGGTGCCTCTCATGCCTACTGGCCGGACCACGAACGACTTGCGGGGCAGAATCCAAGGGTGAAAGATCGACAAACATATCTGAATCGGCCGCTACAGAATGATCGGGCTTAATTGTAGGGCGGGGCGTGTTGTCAGCGGTATCAGCCGCAGCTTTCGTGACAATCTTCTTGTTTGGGCTGTAGGGGACACCCACATTGACTGGGAGCCCGAAGTGCGCAGATTTAAGCCGGGATTTCCACTGCGGGTAAAGCCTTGATCTGCTCGGCGTTCACTGCGTCACTCGTGCCCGGCTTGACACCGTGCATCGGTTGTGCTCGGTCTTTCGGTTTCTCCATCACATTGCTTTTGGCGGTGGCGGAAGCAGTGTGGACGCAGGAACATAACCAGACTTCGTCTCTCCTGCTCCTAGCTACAGCCGGTGCGTTGGGTATGTCATTGATTGCTTGCGGGCTCTGACGCCTAGGTGGAAGACCAACACGCGAAATAGTCGCCTTTAGCGATTCAGACCGTGTGAGCTGGAGCTGTTGTGCCAGGACTCTCACCTGTATATGGCATATCATTGTGAACTGCCGCCTCAGCCGCTTCTGCCGTGGACACAGGAGTGCCACCACGAACACGCTTGGAATCAGTTTCAGACGAGCGGGAATCTTCCTTGCTTAGGTTGGTCTCGGGAGCGTCCACTTCAACGCTTGCTGATGGGGTGGCATGGCTCACAGCAGCATCCTTCATTGCCAGAAGAGTTGGCAATATTTCAGCTGTCCTGGCAGATACCGACTCGTCACTCCCCGATGTACGGATGCCTATTGTTCTAGCCTGCACATCTGCAGCTAGCGGAGATGGTCGGCCACTTGCATCAGAGTTAGTGGGAGCAGTTGATGGTGCAGCAGCAGTATTGTCGCCTGGCGCCTCATGTACATCTGAGTTGCCCCCTGTTGACAACTTTGAATGCACGGCGTCGAGTGGGTCCTTCTTGATATGCTTGGCCCAGCGTAGTAGTCTTCTTCACCCTGCAAAAAAATAAAGCACATGAAAAATGTATTAAAAAATGAACAAAAATATGTTTGCCATGGTAGAAATCTTAAAAAATGAAAAACAAGTGGAAAAGCTGGTAGTTGCTATGTAAGGGGAACATGAATTGCCATGTGTCATAGTTAGCAGTTGCCATACAAAATCCAGCAGTAGTTGCCATGTTAGCCAACTTGAAGAATGATAAAAATGTCTGATCTGCCATGAATGCAATTTCAAACCTAGGTATGGGATGAGCTCACAAGCCAACGGTAAAGATGGCAGTTGCCATTAGGTACAGTAAAAGTTGCCATTTGGCCTAGATGCTAGTTGCCATGTAAAACCAATAGGAGTTGCCATACACTTAAAAAGGAAGGAAAAAATCATTTGAAAAACAGCAGTTGCCACATGGGGGGGGCGATGACAGAAGACAATGTGACAAGCTGAACGGATGCATTGGAAAATCAAGAAAATATAGCACTATGTCAATGAAAGCGCATGGAAAAACCTACTTCTTGACTGCCTTCCTCAGGTCTGGCAACACGACAGGATCCCCGGTGTTGGTCGTCGTCGTACAAGGAGATGACCTGGTGGAAGGGGTGTCACCGGCAATGGGGGCGCCTTTGTTCAACCGAGCAGAAACACGGGTTGGCGTTGGCGCCTGTTTCTTCGTAACTGCTCGTCCACCAGCTGTCGGCTCGCTGCACGTATGAGATGCAGGAAAAAAAGGTGGCAATTGTCAGACAGCAAACTCGTTGCCGCGCTTGACAAAAACAAGTGCAAAAATAGGATGAGTCTGTTCCAAGAAAATAGACAAAGCAAAAAACTAAAATTAAAGTCGAACCTCCTCCTGGCAGCTACGGATCGGTCCTAGACCTCTTGCCAGGAGAACCCTGCCCAACACCCTCTGGAGTCCTCCCCCTCTTTGATGGCAACACCCCCTCGCCTCTCACAGCCGTATGTTCTTTGACTTTCTCCGGTTGGGGGACATCTGTTGCATCCTTGCCCCTGTTACTGTTGGGGAACGTAGCAGAAATTCAAAATTTTCCTACGTGTCACCAAGATCTATCTATGGAGAAACCAGCAACGAGGGGAAGGAGAGTGCATCTACATACCCTTGTAGATCGCTAAGCGGAAGCGTTCAAGAGAACGGGGTTGATGGAGTCATACTCGTCGTGATCCAAATCACCGATGATCCTAGCGCCGAACGGACGGCACCTACGCGTTCAACACACGTACAGCCCGGGGACGTCTCCTCCTTCTTGATCCAGCAAGGGGAGAGGAGAAGTTGAGGGAAAACTCCGACAGCACGACGGCGTGGTGGTGATGGAGCTCGTGGTTCTCCGGCAGAGCTTCGCTAAGCACTACGGAGGAGGAGGAAGTGTTGGAGGAGGGAGGGGCTGCGCCAGAGGAAGGGTTCTCATGTGTATTGCAGCCCCAAACCTCAACTATATATAGGGGGAAGGGGGGGCTGCGCCCCCTTTAGGGTTTCCCCACCCCAAGGGGTGCGGCCAGCCCTAGATCCCATCTAGGGGGCGGCCAAGGGAGGAGTGCCTCCCAAGTCAAGTGGAGGCCTCCCCTTAGGGTTTTACCCTTCCCATGCGCATGGGCCTTGGGGGCTGGTGCCCCTGGCCCATTAAGGCTAGGGCGCCCCTACAGCCCATGCTACTGTATTGGACGTGGTGGAACTATTTCCGGACCTCCGGACCCCTCCGAATCCTCCGGAACCTTCCGAAGCTTCCCGATACAATACAAAAAACCCGAACTTTTTCCGAACCCGAACAACAACTTTCCATATATAAATCTTTACCTCCGGACCATTCCGAACTCCTCGTGACGTCCGGGATCTCATCCGGGACTCGAACAACATTCGGTAACCACATACAAACTTCCTTTATAACCCTAGCGCCATCGAACCTTAAGTGTGTAGACCCTACGGGTTCGGGAACCATGCTGATCATGACCGAGACGTTCTCCGGTCAATAACCAACAGCGGGATCTGGATACCCATGTTGGCTCCCACATGTTCCACGATGATCTCATCGGATGAACCACGATGTCAAGGACTCAATCAATCCCGTATACAATTCCCTTTGTCTAGCGGTATTGTACTTGCCCGAGATTCGATCGTCGGTATCCCGATACCTTGTTCAATCTCGTTACCGGCAAGTCTCTTTACTCGTTCCGTAACACATCATCCCGTGATCAACCCCTTGGTCACATTGTGCACATTATGATGATGTCTTACCGAGTGGGCCTAGAGATACCTCTCCGTTTACACTGAGTGACAAATCCTAGTCTTGATTCGTGCCAACCCAACAGACACTTTCGGAGATACCTGTAGTGCACCTTTATAGCCACCCAGTTACGTTGTGACGTTTGGTACACCCAAAGCATTCCTACGGTATCCGGGAGTTGCACAATCTCATGGTCTAAGGAAAAGATACTTGACATTAGAAAAGCTTTAGCATACGAACTACGATCTTTGAGCTAGGCTTAGGATTGGGTCTTGTCCATCACATCATTCTCCTAATGATGTGATCCCGTTATCAACGACATCCAATGTCCATGGTTAGGAAACCGTAACCATCTATTGATCAACGAGCTAGCCAATAGAGGCTTGCCAGGGACATGGTGTTGTCTATGTACCCACACATGTATCTGAGTTTCCTATCAATACAATTATAGCATGGATAATAAACGATTATCATGAACAAGGAAATATAATAATAACTAATTTATTATTGCCTCTAGGGCATATTTCCAACAGTCTCCCACTTGCACTAGAGTCAATAATCTAGTTCACATCGTCATGTGATTAACAGCGATAGGTCACATCGCCATGTGACCGACACCCAAAGAGTTTACTAGTGTCTCAGAACTAGTTCACATCATCATGTGATTTAGACTCAATGAGTTACGAGGTTTGATCATGTTTTGCTTGTGAGAGGTTTTAGTCAACGGGTTTTAGTCAACGGGTCTGAACCTTTCAGATCCGTGTGTGCTTTGCAAATTTCTAGGTCATATTGTAAACGCTGCTTCCACGCTCCACTTGAAGCTATTCCAAATGGTTGCTCCACTATACGTATCCGGTTTGCTACTCAGAGTCACTCGGATAGGTGTTAAAGCTTGCATCGACGTAACCCTTTACGCCGAACTCTTTATCACCTCCATAATCGAGAAACATGTCCTTATTTACTCCAAGGACAATTTTGACCGCTGTCCAATGATCCATTCTGGATCATTCTTGTACCCTATAGTGACTCATGGCAAGGCACACTTCCGGTGCGGTACACAGTATAGCATACTATAGAGCCTATGTCTGAAGCATAGGGGACGACCTTCATCCTTTCTCTCTTTTCTGCCGTGGTCGAGCTTTTAACTCTTAACTCCATACCTTACAACTCAAGCAAGAACTCCTTCTTTGACTGATCCATCTTGAACACTTTCAAGATTATGTCAAGGTATGTGCTCATTTGAAAGTACTATTGAGCGTTTTTGATCTATCCTCATAGATCTTGATGCTCAATGTTCAAGTAGCTTAATCCAGGTTTTCCATTGAAAAACACTTTTCAAATAATCCTATATGCTTTCCATAAATTCTACATCATTTCTGATCAACAATATGTCAACAACATATACTTATCAGAAATTCTATAGTGCTCCCACTCACATCTTTGGAAATACAAGTTTCTCATAAACTTTGTATAAACCCAAAATCTTTGATCATCTCATCAAAGCGCACATTCCAACTCCGAGATGCTTACTCCGGTCCTTAGAAAGGATCATTTGGAGCCAAAGATACCTTTTAGCATCCTTAGGATCGACAAAACTTTCTGTTTGTATCACATACAACCTTTCCTTACGAAAATTGGTAAGGAAACTCATTTTGACATCCATCTGCCAGATTTCATAAATGCAGCTTATGCTAACATGATTCCGACGGACTTAAGCATCGCTACGAATGAGAAAATCTCATCGTAGTCAACTCCTTGAACTTGTGAAAAACTCTGTGCCACAAGTCGAGCTTCATAGACGGTGATATTACCGTCCACGTCTGTCTTCTTCTTAAAGATTCATTCATCTCAATGGCTTGCCGATCATCGGGCAAGTCCACCAAAGTCCATGCTTTGTTCTGATACATGGATCCTATCTCGGATTTCATGGCTTCTAACCATTTGTCGGAATTTGGGCCCACCATTGCTTCTCCATAGCTCAGAGGTTCATTGTTGTCTAGCAACATGACCTTCAAGACAGGATTGCGTGCCACTGCAAGCAAAGACGCATCCTTGTCACCCTACGAGGCATGGTAGTGACTTGATCCGAAGTTTCATGATCACTATCATAAGCTTCTACTTTAATTGGTGTAGGTGCCACGGGAACAACTTCATGTGCCCTGCTACACACTAGTTGAAGTGACGGTTCAATAACCTCATCAAGTCTTCACCATCCTCCCACTCAACTTTTCGAGACAAACTTTTCCTCGAGAAAGGACCCGATTCAAGAAACAATCCCTATTGCTTTCGGATCTGAATTAGGAGGTATACCCAACTGTTTTGGGTGTCCTATGAAGATGCATTTTATCCGCTTTGGGTTCGAGCTTATCAACCTGAAACTTTTCACATAAGCGTCGCAGCCCCAAACTTTTAAGAAATGACAGCTTAGGTTTCTCTAAACCATAGTTCATACGGTGTCATCTCAACGGAACTACGTGGTGCCCTATTAAAGTGAGTGCGGTTGTCTCTAATGCCTAACCCATGAACGATAGTGGTAATTCGATAAGAGATATCATGGTACGCACCATATCCAATAGAGTGCAACTATGATGTTCGGACACACCATCACACTATGGTGTTCCAGGCGGTATTAATTGTGAAACAATTTGCACAATGTCTTAATTGTGTGCCAAAACTCATAACTCAGATATTCATCTCTATGATCATATCATAGATATTCTATCCTCTTGTCACGAAGATCTTAAACTTCACTCTGAAATTACTTGAACCATTCAATAATTCCGACTTGTGTTTCATCAAGTAAATATACTCAACATCTACTCGATCATCTGTGAAGTAAGAACATAACGATATTCACTGCATGCCTTAGCACTCATTGGACTGCACACATCAAAATGTGTTACTTCCAACAAGTTGCTATCTTGTTCCATCTTACTGAAACCGAGGCTTTTCAGTCATCTTGCCCATGTGGTATGTTTTGCATATCTCAAGTGATTCAAAATCAAGTGAGTCATCATGCGTATACACCAATAGACATGGTTTGCATGTCTCAAACTTTTCAAAAACGAGTGAGTCCAAAGATCCATCAACATGGAGCTTCTTGATGCGTTTTATGACTTACATGGCAGTGCCACAAGTAAGTGGTACTATCATTACTATCTTATGAAAATGTGTATCACTACAATCGAGATTCAATAAACCATTCTTTTAGGTGCAAGACCATTGAAGGTATTATTCAAATAAATAGAGTAACCATTATTCTCCTTAAATGAATAACCATATTGCGATAGACATAATCCAATCATGTCTATGCTCAACGCAAACACCAAATAACAATTATATAGGTTTAACATCAATCTCGATGGTAGAGGGAGCGTGCGATGCTTGATCACATCAACCTTGGAAATACTTCCAACACATATCGTCGGCTCACCTTTAGCTAGTCTCCGTTTATTCCGTAGCTTTTATTTCGAGTTACTAACACTTAGCAACCGAACCGGTATCTAATACCCTGGTGCTACTAGGAGTACTAGTAAAGTACACATTAACATAATGTATATCAAATATACTTCTATCGACCTTGCCAGCCTTCTCATCTACCAAGTATCTAGGGTGGTTCCGCTCGATGGCTGTTCCCCTTATTACGAAGCACTTAGTCTCGGGTTTGGGTTTAACCTTGGGTTTCTTCACCGAGCGACAATCGATTTGCCGTTTCATGAAGTGTCCCTTCTTGCCCTTGCCCTTCTTGAAACTAGTGGTTTCACCAACCATCAACAATTGATGCTCCTTCTTGATTTCTACATTCGCGGTGTCGAACATTGCGAATGGCTCAAGGATCATCATATCTATCCCTGATATGTTATAGTTCATCACGAAGCTTCTAGCAGCTTGGTGGCAATGACTTTTGGAGAAACATCACTATCTCATCTGGAAGATCAACTCCCACTCGATTCAAGTGATTGTTGTACTCAGACAATCTGAGCACAAGCCCAATGATTGAGCTTTTCTCCCTTAGTTTGCAGGCTAAGAAAATCGTCGGAGGTCTTATACCTCTTGACGTGGGCACGAGCTTGAAATCCCAATTTCAGCCCTCGAAACATCTCATATGTTCCATGACGTTTCAAAAACGTCTTGGTGCCTCAACTCTAAACCGTTTAACTGAACTATCACGTAGTTATCAAAACATGTATGTCCGATGTTCGTAACATCCACAAACGACGTTTGGGGTTCAGCACACCGAGCGGTGCATTAAGGACATAAGCTTTCTCTTGTCCGCATAATCGCTCTTGTCAACTTTCAACTATATTTTCTCTAGGAACATATCTAAACAGTGGAACTAAAGCGCGAGCTCACGACATAATTTGCAAAGATCTTTTGACTATGTTCAGGACAATTAAGTTCATCTTATGAACTCCCACTCAGATAGACATCCCTCTAGTCATCTAAGTGATTACATGATCCGAGTCAACTAGGCCATGTCCGATCATCACGTGAGACGGACTAGTCATCATCGGTGAACATCTTCATGTTGATCGTATCTACTATACGACTCATGCTCGACCTTTCGGTCTCCGTGTTCCGAAGCCATGTCTGCACATGCTAGGCTCGTCAAGTTAACATCAAGTGTTTTTGTTGTGTAAATCTGTCTTACACCCGTTGTATGTGAACGTAAGAATCCATCACACCCGATCATCACGTGGTGCTTAGAAGCGACGAACTTTAGCAACGGTGCACGTGGGAGAACACTTCTTGAAATTTTAATGAGGATCATCTTATTTACTACCGTCGTTCTAAGCAAATAAGATGCATAAACATGATAAACATCACATGCAATCAAATATAGTAGTGACATGATATGGCCAATATCATATAGCTCCATTGATCTCCATCTTCGGGGCTCCATGATCATCATCGTCACCGGCATGACACCATGATCTCCATCATCGTGTCTCCATGAAGTTGTCTCGCCAACTTATTACTTCTACTACTATGGCTACCGGTTAGCAATAAAGTAAAGTAATTACATGGCGTTGTTCAATGACACGCAGGTCATACAATAAATAAAGACAACTCCTATGGCTCCTGCGGTTGTCATACTCATCGACATGCAAGTCGTGAATCCTATTACAAGAACATGATCAATCTCATACATCACATATCATTCATCACATTCTTCTTGGCCATATCACATCACATAGCATACCCTGCAAAAACAAGTTAGACGTCCTCTAATTGTTGTTTGCATGTTTTACGTGGCTGCTATGGGTTTCTAGCAAGAACATTTCTTACCTACGCAAAACCACAACGTGATATGCCAATTGCTATTTACCCTTCATAAGGACCCTTTTCATCGAATCCGTTCCGACTAAAGTGGGAGGCGGCACCGCTAGCCACCTTATGCACCAAGTGCATGTCGATCAGTGGAACACATCTCACGTAAAATGCGTGTAAGGTCGGTCCGGGCCGCTTCACCCCACAATACCGTCGAAACAAGATTGGACTAGTAACGGTAAGCATATTGAACAAAATCAACGCCCACAACTACTTTGTGTTCTACTCGTGCAAAGAATCTACGCAATAGACCTAGCTCATGATGCCACTTTGTTGGGGAGCGTGGCGAGAAATTCAAAATTTTCCTACGTGTCACCAAGATCTATCTATGGAGAAACCAGCAACGAGGGAAGGAGAGTGCATCTACATACCCTTGTAGATCGCGAGCGGAAGCGTTCAAGAGAACGGGGTTGATGGAGTCATACTCGTCGTGATCCAAATCACCGATGATCCTAGCGCCGAACAGATGGCACCTCCGCGTTCAACACACGTACAGCCGGGGCGTCTCCTCCTTCTTGATCCAGCAAGGGAGAGGAGAAGTTGAGGGAAAACTCCGACAGCACACGGCAGGCGTGGTGGTGATGGAGCTCGTGGTTCTCCGGCAGCTTCGCTAAGCACTACGGAGGAGGAGGAAGTGTTGGAGGAGGGAGGGCTGCGCCGGAGGAAGGGTTCTCATGTGTATTGCAGCCCCAAACCTCAACTATATATAGGGGAAGGGGCTGCGCCCCTTTAGGGTTTCCCCACCCCAGGGTGCGGCCAGCCCTAGATCCCATCTAGGGGCGGCCAAGGGGAGGAGTGCCTCCCAAGTCAAGTGGAGGCCTCCCCTTTAGGGTTTTACCCTTCCCATGCGCATGGGCCTTGGGGGGCTGGTGCCCCTGGCCCATTAAGGCTAGGGCGCCCCTACAGCCCATGCTACTGTATTGGACGTGGTGGAACTATTTCCGGACCTCCGGACCTCCGGAATCCTCCGGAACCTTTTGAAGCTTCCGGTACAATACCGAAAAAAACCCGAACTTTTTCCTAACCCGAACCACAACTTTCCATATATAAATATTTACCTCCGGACCATTCCGGAACTCCTCGTGACGTCCGGGATCTCATCCGAGACTTCGAACAACATTCGGTAACCACATACAAACTTCCTTTATAACCCTAGCGTCATCGAACCTTAAGTGTAGACCCTACGGGTTCGGGAACCATGCGATCATGACCGAGGCGTTCTCGGTCAATAACCAACATGGGATCTGGATACCCATGTTGGCTCCCACATGTTCCACGATGATCTCATCGGATGAACCACGATGTCAAGGACTCAATCAATCCCGTATACAATTCCCTTTGTCTAGCGGTATTGTACTTGCCCGAGATTCGATCGTCGGTATCCCGATACCTTGTTCAATCTCGTTACCGCAAGTCTCTTTACTCGTTCCGTAACACATCATCCCGTGATCAACCCCTTGGTCACATTGTGCACATTATGATGATGTCTTACCGAGTGGGCCCAGAGATACCTCTCCGCTTACACCGAAAGTGACAAATCCAGTCTTGATTCGTGCCAACCCAATGACACTTTCGGAGATACCGTAGTGCACCTTTATAGCCACCCGATTACGTTGTGACGTTTGGTACACCCAAAGCATTCCTACGGTATCCGGGAGTTGCACAATCTCATGGTCTAAGGAAAGATACTTGACATTAGAAAAGCTTTAGCATCTGAATTACGATCTTTGAGCTAGGCTTAGGATTGGGTCTTGTCCATCACATCATTCTCCTAATGATGTGATCCCGTTATCAACGACATCCAATGTCCATGGTTAGGAAACCGTAACCATCTATTGATCAACGAGCTAGCCAATAGAGGCTTGCCAGGGGACATGGTGTTGTCTATGTACCCACACATGTATCTGAGTTTCCTATCAATACAATTATAGCATGGATAATAAACGATTATCATGAACAAGGAAATATAATAATAACTAATTTATTATTGCCTCTAGGGCATATTTCCAACAGTTACCACCTGCGCGAACTTCAGCATGTTCATCATCATCGGTGTCCTGTTGCACATTCTCCATGTCATCGTCGTCATCCTTGCTGAGACCAGCGTCTCCATCTAGTTCATATTGTGTGTCAGTAGGCTCTTGGGAACTGTTGTAGTCATACTGCCACGGCAACGGTTGGCCGATGTGTACATTATGGGACAAATGAAGTGAGCGCCTCGCAACCGCGTGTTGTCGAGCCAGCGAGGGGCGTCCACCCCTCAACCAACTTCCCGAGCAAGCGGTCATTCCGGATGCAAACTGCCCTATTAGATGCTCAACAGGTGCCCTCGCTTTGTGCACGAAACAAAGAAGCATCAATAACCACCAGACAGGCCGCTTATGCGCGCCATCAAAAATAATCCATGGCAAACCATAGATGTAGATCTTTTGATTACCTCGGTAGGGCAAGACGGAGCTGAGTACACGTCCATCCACTTTCCAAAGTTTTGAGGCCCCCCAAACACGATGTAGTCTATAGCATGCTTGGCCATTAGCTGGAAAAAACAAAAAAAAATAGCTAGGACGTAAGAGAGAGAATGTAAGTTTCAGCACGAATGAAAAGAGTTGCCATGTGGAGTGAGACATGGATACAATACGCAGACAGCCATGGATAACAAAGGTAGTCATCTCTTATGAACCACATACGGTTGCCTCATGTCAAATTTGTAAGCATGCCGTGTGGACAAAGAAACCAGAACTAACCTGCAGTTTTCCATATTTTGTGCCAGTAACCTTGTCTGCGGCAAGCACAGCCTTTACATCGTTGATAGTCCACGCAGAAACAGCAAACTTGTGCGTAGGCGGCGGGCCTCCTATCCCAGTGAAATCCACGGTGGACAGATCAAGACAGTCGACGTGCATGAGCTGATGTAAAACAATTTTAAAAAGAGAGAAATATCAGTTTCCATCATGGGTACTTTGTGGGAAAAAAACAGGATAATATATGTTCCCATGATAATCAAGTTGAGGTGCATGAAGAAGAGAAGAAAAGAAGAAGTTGCCATCTGTATGTGCTAATTGCCATCATAGTGTGATGGCAGTTGCCATATTGCTATGATGGCAGTTGCCATCATAGTATGATGACAATTGCCATAATAATATGATGGCGATTGCCATATTATCATTATGCGGTTGCCATATTGTCATTATGGCAGTTGCCATCTTGTTATGATCAGGTTGTCATGCATGAATAAAAGTGTGTTAAAAAAGAGTGTTCACAGAAAGGACTGGCAAAAAAATACCATTAAATGCAGTCAACAACCCTTTTGGTACATCTTGCTTGAGAATGCATCGTGCATGAAGTCGGCAATAAACTTACACCAGTTCACGTTCTTCACATTTTTTAGATCCGCCTGCACCGCACAAAATTTCAGGACAAAAAGGTTGCCGCATCAAAATCAAATGGAAAAAACATCAAAAACACCGGCGTTGACTAGCTTTACACATGACATCGGAGCCAAAAGATTGAAGGAAAATAAAGTAGTAAAGATGGATCATTCACCAGGATGGGGAAGCATTTGTTGCTTGGGCGAAAAGAAGTGGTCGGCGCAAAAACAGCTGAGATGAGGTACATGAGTAGCTTCATCTTAAAAACATCTCCATGCGTCGTCATGGCCTGCAGCGAATCTGCCAGTTGGGCGTGTTCGGCATGGATTCCAACCCAGAAACAAACGGGGGAACAGCGCTTCCTCGATCTCGTTATTGACCTCGTACGGGACTTTGATATGTCCACGAGGCACACCCAAAGTGCAGAACACGGATTCCTCGTTCAACGGTAGTCTTCCACGTCCCGGAATCACAAATTCCCTGGAGGCGGGGTCGTAAATCTCACCAAGCCAGTCGCATACAGGGTTGACAAGGTTCGTGCACCGGACATTCATCAGAGCCTGCATACCAATCTCAGCAGCAGCTCCCTTCTGATCGTCGGTAAATTTGTCAGTCAACATAGTCAGTCGTTCTTGGGAGGCTCTGTTGCGAATACATTTCTTCTTCTGCAAAAAAAGACAAAAAATGATCAGTTGTTGCCATGTTTTGCAATGTCATGAAATTTAGTTCATGACAGACGATTGCAAGCTCGAGGTGGCAACCAGTAACATAAGCAGCAGGAGGAGGGGGGTGTGGACAGTTACCTCATCACCCTCTTTTCTCCGTCCAGTTGCCCGATTATGCTGTGGTGGATCCATGAAATCATCATCATCATTTTGATGATCACCACGAGCCATTCTGCTGAGATAGGAACAGACCAAATTGTCACGGTGGAAATGAAAATGCAAGATGTAAGTAGTTGTCACCTAACAGAAAATGTCAACTAGTGAGTGGAAAATATCACATGAACACGCACGCACTCCTCCTGTGATTGTTAAAAACATAAATGTGGCAAGTAAGCACATTGGTTACATTTTCAAAAAAAAGTGTACAGATCGTAAATGCACTTGAAAACAAAATATTGAATTTGCCATGTTAGCCCAAGATAGTACGATAGAAAGTCACAAAATCCTCCACATCACAAAAGCTAAGATGTGGCAGCTCACACCCTGTCCTAAATACACCAATGAAATTCCATGTGTTCAGCGGTAAAAATGTGCTAGGTTGAAATTGCCATGTTAAAATGCAACACATAATACAAAAAGGCGATGAAAACCATCTAATCAAGAACCTGAAAATTGCCATAGTGTGTTCAGATATCACAAGTCATTGTGGCAAAACACAAAAAATGCGTCTGCAGTACAATGAATTTGCCACATTGTATTGACTGTAACATGGCAACCGACATAATGTGGTCAGACAAAAACTTGCCACATGGAAAGCATATGTATGGCATCTGACACAATTGATATGCAAAGTTGGTTGCCATGTTATGCAGCCAATTTGCCACATTGTCATGTCTACAGTATGGCAACAGACACAGTGTGTACACATTCTATTTGCCACAAGAAAATACTAACCATGTGGCAACAGGCACAGTTGATATGCACATTAGTTGCCGTCCAGTGCAGTTGGTTGCTGAAACTGCATTGACTACCGATTTACTACACTTTACCATTCATACAGTGTGGCAACTATCACAAATCATTCAGGAAAATTAGTTGCCACAATGAAAAAGCATGTTTGTGGCTACTATCACAGTAATTCAGCAAATTAGTTGCCACATGGAAAAGCGTGTGTGTGGTAACTATCACAGTCATTCAACAAATTAGTTGCCGCATGGAAAAGCTTGTTTGTGGCAACTATCACAGTCATTTCAGTAAGTTAGTTGCCGCATGCGAAAGCATGTTTGTGGCAACTATCACATTCATTCAGGAAGTTAGTTGCCATACAGTCATGATAGTTAATCAAACTACCACGTTTGCCTCATACTGCAGTTTCAAAAACAACTAAGTAGATCTAGGGTTCAATGGCAACTACAGTGACTTCAAATTCAACCTCAAAGATCTCCCCCGAACTGATTGCAAACACCAATTCGAACCAATGCGCAACTAACAAACAGGGAGACACCTGCCCAATCCCAAGGCACAACTAGTGCGTGCCTCTGGACAGGCATAACCACACCGACGAGGCCACCGCGGCGGCAGCGACGAAACTGCCCAGTGCCACCGAAAATGGCTAGTACAGGACTCCGCCGCCGGCGGGAACGCCGACGCATCGCCAAATCGCCTGAATCTCTACGAATCTCGACCGAGGAATCGAACAGGGAGAGAAGGGGGGAAATGCAGGAAGGGATTGTGAGAGTTGGAGCAAGCATTACCTTCAATCCGCAGGCGCTCTAGCGAAGCCGCTCCGTTCCGGCGAGCACCACCGACGGCCGCGAACACCGTCGATTCTTCCGCCTCATTGCCGCTTCTCCCTCGTCTTCTCCTCCAATGGTTTGAAATGCGGCGCGCGCAGCCAAGAATCGCGGGTGGGTAAATGGAACCGTGAGGGAGAGGGAGGGGGAGGTGCGCGACGTGTTTGACGTCAACCGCGGTAGCGGCGTGGCGTGCGGGCGCATAGCCGTTCCACCGCACGCCCCCGAGTGGCAACCGCTGACCGCGGGAGGGCAACCAACGGCGGGCGAACTGTCTCAAGACACGCACACGCGCCTCGTCCTACGTGGCGCAGAAAAACGACCGGATTATGCCAAGATTCGTGCACAAAGTACCCAACGGTGATCGTTGCGTGTGGTCGAGATGGTTAACGCCCACACATGTGGGCGTTAACATTTCCGTAAAAATAAGCACTGCTCACAGCCATCCCAAGGCCACCGGAGTTGCAACATTTAACACACGGATCACCACACGAAATTCCGCCCTGGCCACAAACATATCTCAGGGAGGCATAAGACCCCAAATTTCTGTAGTCTTACCTTCAGATGTATAGTACCCTTATTCAGGGCCACTTGCTTCACCATCACCTACAAACCTTGAAACGACCACCAAAATTAGACCTCTCTTATCTACTTCTACATCGAATTTTTACGAGCATTAATCCAACAGAAAAAATTAGCCAGGCAATACGATTGACAGCGCCCTACCAGATTCAGAGGTACATCTCATCAAGGAAAAGAAGTGAATGTTCAACTTCGTTAAGCAGGGCACTGCACCCAGTTCCAAAACTTGGCGATCTATTATCCATCTGGACCTGAAAACTAGAGCTTGGAACCATCGCAAGGCCTGGAGATGAATCAGTGCAGTCATACGAAAAGATAGCACAGGCACAACTCCAGACATTGCAACAGGACCTGTATGTGCGCATATGGCCATGCACAGGGAAAATAACAGCCATCAGCAATCTGATGAATTACAAATACAAATACAAATACAAATGGTAAGTTATAGTGTGAAGCACAGATGTAACACAAGGATCACCATACGAAATTCCACTCCTGGGCTCACACATATCTCAGGGAGGCATAACCGCATAAGACCGCAAATTTCTGGCAGTTATAGTGTGAAGCACAGAAGCACCAATGTCCTCAAAAGAGACAAATGCATCTGGTTGCAGTATAACTGAAACAAGTATGCACCAACGCTGTCAGACAAATTTACTAAACTACAGGACACTAACAAGGTACAAAAACAAACTCTGTTTGTTCATCAGCTGCTTCTTTTTGTTGAATGGGGCCATTGCATTCACTGAAGTATTATTGCAGGGTTGCAATCATGCTCTTCTGAAGACAGGAGTACACAACTCCGATGCCTATTATAACAATTAACAAGGAAATGACCATGCCCATGACAATAACGTGCAAGCAGAACTCTTCCATCTCCAAAAAATTTGCTGAGCTTCTGACTGAAGCTCCTCTCTATTTTGTACTCTGTTGCTTCCAATATATAGCCGTACCTTACCGACAGACGACCATTTTCTCTGCAAACAATGTGCAAATCTCTCATGGTGTAGCAATCCATTCATGATAAAGTAACAGGTACTATGTGCTTGTAAAAACTACAGGGGTAATAATCGGAGATAAATCCTAACAAGTCGTCAGGGTTGATAAATCAGAGGAATTCCCACAGTAAGCTACAAAACTGAGCTGTTATATATGCAGGGCATGTTTGTTAAATCAATGATGAAAAGCTGCATTCTTTCTTTCTTTCTTTCTGAATCGACAAATTGCATTCATTGGATCAGAGGCACAAAGAAGTACAATCGATCACTTGGGACGGAGCATACACCTAGCTAGATCCCTCGTAATGCTAGTACTACTACATAAGAGTCACTGGCCTGACTGCCAGATGAGTTTGGTTTCAGACAGTCAGAAACCGTCCATCATTTTCCTTTTGAGTTGCCGGAACGTGTCGGCGTCGACGACGACCTCTGATTTAAGATGAGCAACGATGGCTCTGAAAGCCTCACCGCGTGCCTGGTCGACCCGCCTCCGCGCCTGGGCCTCGGCGCCGACGCAGTCGTAGTCCACCTCCACGAATCCTTTGGAGCCGTACTCGCGGCGGACCCTGGCCTGGAACCCGGCGAACCTATCCAGATGCTCGTAGCACTCGCGCGCGTGCCGGTAGAGGAGCACCCTGCGCTCGTCCTTCTCCTCCTCCGGCGACGGCATCAGCGACGGGTTGTCGCGCTTCAGGTCTCGGTACACGGCGGGAGGGACGTACGGCGACCAGTCTACGATCCGGTCGACCTCCTCCCGCGGCAGCCGCCACATCTTCTTCGCCGCCGGAATCTCCTCCTCTCCTCCGGCCATCCTCTTGGCCTTCGGGGAACACTCCTCGCCGCAAAAAGACGCCGCCTTTCGTTTGCCAGGGCAGACACACTCGACGCCGGCCATCGGCTGATCTGATTCCTGCTCAACTCGCCGGGAGATGTTGAGATCTGGATTGGGGATGGGGCTGCCCGCGTTCGATTTTGGATTTTGGGGAGGGGGCTTGCTCCTCCTTATATTGATTTCAGCCCCGTCCACGCGTCGGACAAACTGAGTCACACTCGGACCCAAACTGAAACGGCGCTCTGTACAAAACCGTGATTAACTATGCGGAATTTTTTCTAATTTATATTTTTTTCATGATAATATGTGTCTCATTCATATCATAAAGAATAAAGTACAAATCACGTGAAGACCGACATGATAAAACTGAAAAGATAGCAGAACATCTCTAAGCTTGACACCAACGCTCGTCAACTGCCTCTGGCACCACCGCAGCAGCCACCGAAGAAAAGAATGACGAATCACCACCTCACCCGAGTTCGACGCGGCTCCATCGCTGATAAGCAGTTTTGCGGACCTTCAAGGTGGCTCACCAAAAGTGTAGCCCTTACCGTTGAACAAATCAAACCGGGGCAACATCCCGGGCACGCCATCGAACTCCAGATCTAGCACCCCACCACGACTAAGACGCCGAAGCAGGAAACCATATCTGTCATCCACGAACCACGAGCCCAGTAGATATTCCGTCTTCCAGATGTCGTCGATAGCATCCGCTCCTGGACTACCTCCCAAGCTCCACGTCGACGTTGGAGCAAACGTCGTCGCAACGGCGGAGCCCGAGGACACAGGTCCACCACGAGGATGTCGCCGCCGCCACACCATCCTTGCTTGAACAGACTGGTTTTTAAATCCATCCCTAACCATAAGACCGATGGCCTCGTCAGGGAAGCATCCAAAAATTCTTTATTCAGCGTCGCCATCGTCGCTATCGTCGCCATCGAAACAAAGACGATGAACAACCTAAAACCTAAACTATGAGGAAGTAAAATCAATCCACACGCGTAGATCCGACGGCCCCCCTCACCACTGACGATCGAGGTCGCCGGCGGAGGTAAGCCGCCGGAGAACGGCTTTGGAAGATTGGCCCTGGCGGCGGCTAGGATTGCAGCCGCCAAGGACGAGAGGAAAACTGGCGAAGCGGACACTTGTTAACCCCCACGTCGGCCTCCTTCTCTAATTTATATCTATATATATCTATATCTATATCTATACCTACTATATAAATACTAATACTATACTAATACTATACTAATACTAATATTAATACTAATACTAATCTATATATTATATTACCTATTATACTATACTAATACTAATACTAATACTAATACTGATACTGATACTATACTAATACTAATACTAATCTATCTTTATCTTTAATCTTTAACTCTTTAATCTTTAACTACTAATAAAGCAAGATGCGTTTCGTCAAAATTTTCATCCGTTCACCGTCGAAAATAAATTTTCGTATCCGAGGTGGTACTAAATTCTTATGCGCTTGTCTGCAAGAAAAAATATTTTCTGTACATGGCCTGCGCGTTGTGGCCCAGCGAAGTCAGCCCACATATCTGTTTGCCCACGCAGCTGGCTAAATTCAATTTTCCACACTGGGCGACAAATAGTGGGAGTTTCACACAGGACAGCCAATAATGGGCTGCCTTATTTTTCTTTTACTTTGTGTCTTACTTCTATTTTTATTTTGCTTTCACTAACTATTTTTTGCCTTCCAAGTTTACTTTTGTTTTAGAATTTCTTTTGTAAATTGAAAATTCTCAAAAACCGTTAATGATTAGAAATAAACAAATATTGGAAAACGTTCAGAATTTCAAAATTTTGTTGCTATTTTGAAAATATTCAGAACATGCAAACAGTAGCCCATTTTTTAATTTTTCTATTGTTTATAGAAATTGTTCGAGATTTCTAGAAAAAAATGGCATTTCAAAAAATGCTCCAAATGTAAAAAAAAACATCATGTTTTAGTGAATTTTTCAAAATTAAAAATAATGTTCGTGTAGAAAGACACACATTTTCCAAAAATCTTATGAATTTTGAACACATGCTCCCATTTTAAAAAATGGTAAAAAAATTCAAATAATGTTCACGTTTTTAGAAAAATTATTTTGTTTTCAAGAAAAGTTGAAAAGTTTAAAAGATGTTCCCTTTCATATTTTGTTCGTACTTTTTTCCGAAAGTGTACGTAATTTTCAAAAAAATATTCAGGATTTTAAAAATTATTCATGTTTCCCGGAATATTCAGAAACTTCATACCTTTAAATCCCCTGGATTAAAAAGATTGAAAGAAAGTGTTGGTTGAATAATTCATGGACTTTCTCTGGCATATGATGATGTAACAAAACTCTTAAATGGCCTCGATCAATGAATGGGAAAATAGCGGATTGATTCCTTCACACGCGGCGAAACCAAGTAGCTAAATGTTCATTTTTTGTGTGCACAAAGGGTTTTGCTTACACATATAATTCTCGTTGACTTTAAATGCATACTATTTTATCTCCCGTTGCAACGCACAGGCATATGTGCTAGTACTAATAAAGCAAGGTGTGTTTCTCCACTTTTTTCATCCATTCGCCAACGAAAAGATTTTTCTTTTATCCAAGGTGGTAATAAATTTTTATGTTTTCGTGTGCTAGAAAAGAAAAACGGGTCGTCCAGATTTTGTACCTGGGCCGGGCGTTGAGGTCCAGTGCAGCAAGGCCACTTATTTTCCTACGCACACAGCTGGCAGAACTCTATTTACCGCACAGAGCATCAAATACCCAAAGTTTCGCACAAGTTGCCCAACACTGGGCCGGCCAATTTTCGTTTTATCCTGTATTCTGTATTTTTTTTCTCCTTCTTTCTCTTTTTCTTTCCTAATTATTTTTATGTCTTACCCTTCCAAGTTTAATTTCGTTTTTTTATTTTCTAATAAATTCGAAATTTTCAAAAAACCTCAGAATTTCAATTTTTGGTTCAAGTTTTTGATAAATATTCGAATGTCTCAAAAAACAATTATTTTACAAAATTTCAGAACTTTGTTTTTGTTCTGAAATTTGTTCAAAATAAAACAAAAGTTCCCAATTTTTCAAAAAATGTTTATATTTTATGCAATTATTCACAATTTCCAATGTTTCTTTTTGCATTTAGAAAAATGTTTCAAATTTGAAAATGTTTTTTTTATGAAATGGCTACGAAATTAAAATAATTTTCTTAATTGAAAAAATATTTTCAAAAACTTTCTGAATGTTCAAAATATGTTATAATTCTAAAAAATTGTTCACTAATTCAAAAAATGTTCAGTTTATTATTAAAGGTTCATGTTTTCAGAATTTTTCTGTGAATTTAGGAAAATATATTTCAATTTAAAATTTTGTTCATGTCTTTTGCGAATATTGAGAATTTTCAATTTTTTTTAAAATTTCAAAAAATGTTCATGTTTCAAAGAATATACGCAAATTCATTCTTATTTTTTATGATAGGTTAAAAAATATGTTTCAAGTCTGATGCTGCATTATGTTCTTACATATCCGCGCTTGCTATTGGTCAATAGAACATGTTTGTTCAACTAGCTAGCAGCATGTCATCGAGTCTTTGATTTATGCGCTGCAATTAGTAATACATTTGGTTACGTCGTGATAGGAGACGCCGACCAACCCCATCACTATGAAGATCACGTCGGCCAAACCTGACCCACGAGAAGATCGCAGCTCCTAGCTCTGTCGGCCACCGCTACGGAGACTATTTTTGGAGGACACATCATTTCTCTCCCATTGCTTGTCGTAATAAATATCTTCCGTTGCAACCAACGCTTTCGCTTTGTTTGCACGCGCTTTTGTAAGATTTTATAAAAGGGATTGGTCTATCTACCAAATTAGTTCCATTTCCACCAGCTCGGGAATCTCTCATCTGAGAAAGTAGGTCACCTGGGTCGGGTAAAGCAGCGTAGATAAGGATGGAGTTTATGAACAAGTTGATGTCTACTAGAAAAGTGTTGAGTCCAGGCGCATTATGGTACGACTGAGACTGAGTTGGGCAGGAGCAAGCGGTTGGATTGGCCTGAC